>JAWNLA010000108.1:6905000-7562500 GCA_035041605.1 Drosophila atroscutellata
AGGCTGGGCTGACTTATTGTTGATTACAAGCAATGAAAACATGAAGATGGACATTGATGGGCATTGCGCCTCGTTGCTGCAACACGTGCAACACTTACTTGGCCCCAACGACGGCGGGCGGATAACGCGTCAACATCGGCAGCGCTCCACCATTGTGAGCGACCTTCTGCTGCTGCTGCTGTTGCTGCTGCTGCTGCTGTTGTTGCTGCTGTTGCAGCTGCAACTGCTGTGCATTGACAATGTGCGGAAAACGTTGCGACTCGGCCAACAGGCGCTGATAGGCCTCAACGTCGGCGCGTGCCGGTAACATGGGTGGTGACGGGGATACAGAAACGCCGCGCTTCGAGCGACGCTCGTGTTCCAGGCCGCCATCCATGCCATCGGCGAGCGGTGAACTCTGCCCGTCCAGTTGGACGCGCATATCGTAACCATTGTGCAGCAGGCCACAGACATCGTCGTCGCCGGCATAGCCAGCCGTTTCCTCGGCACCAATTTCGCCGGCGCCATCGGTTTCGCCATCGACACCAGCATCGCCGCCGCCGCCATCGGCAATTAGGTCATCGTCAATGGTCAAGCCCGTGTGCTGCTCATCATCGTCGCTGTCCAGCTGCTCCTCCTTGATGAGGCCCAGATTAAGATGGGCATATGGCAACGACAGCTGCTGTCGCTCATGCTTCTCAACCAGTTGCTGCTGCTGCTGTTGTTGCTGTTGCAGCTGTTGCTGCTGCTGTTGCAATTGCTGTTGAAGCTGCAGCTGCTGCTGCTGTTGTTGCTGCTGCTGCTGTTGCTGCTGCTCCTCGGTGGCCTGGTCGACGACACGCTCGTGCAGACTGACGCCGTTGACAAGACTCTTGCGCAGCCGCCAGGCGAATGTGCGCGAAATGTTCAGCTCGTTGGCAATCACCGTTGTGGTTGCCTCGCGCAATATCAGCTGCTTGGCCAGGGCAATCTTCTTGGCGTCCAGCTTGATGCGAGTGCGTCCCTTGCGCTTGTTCGTCAGCGCCAATCTGAAAAATGGCGAATACCGAAAGCAAATTGTCAATTTTGTAATTGCAGTCGCGAGTATTTGGAGCACACTCACTTGCGATTGTTCAGATGCAGTGCACCATTGTCCGGCGGCGGTTTGCGTGGCGCCATTCGCTTTGGAAAGTTGTTGAACTGCACAATGTTCTGCTTGAAGAGCTGCTGCAAAGGCCTGCAACACAAATTATATATATATATTCAACAGATCTGATCTATTCTGATCTAGTCTTAGCAAGCCTCCAAACTGAGCCAAATATAAACAGACAGACAGACATATCGAAAAATATACACTTGATGGTTTCCCATAATTACAGTTCAGTTACAATAAATTTTTCTATCGATTTCATATATCAACACTTTATCGTTATCGAAATATTATTGGAGAGTTATAGGATGTCCCATTTCCCTCTCCTCCTCCCTTCTCCTCCTGCTGTTCCTCCTCGTTGAGCTCTCCAAACGCGTTTGTCTACTTACATTTTGGCAGCCTTGGATGGGCAACCGGTGCGCTTGTGCCATCCCAGATGATGGCCGGTGGGAAAGAGAACATGGCAATCGGAGCACTGCATGGGTCGGCTGCAAATCAGAGAGAATTGCAGATAAGTAATGCTGGTAGGGATTGGGGATTAGATGGAACTCACGTCTGATTACGTCGCTTCTTGACGCAACGGCCGCGTCGAATGTGCTTCTCGAGGAAACGCTTGTAGAAGTAGGTCTTGCGGCAATTGGTGCACTCGTAGACGGGCGCGGGTGCACCATGTACGCTCTGCATGTGCGCCTTGAGTATCTGCTTCATCTCGAAGCTCAGATAGCAATGGGGACACTGGAATCCGCGTACACCGGCCGCATGGGCGGCGAGGCCACCGTTTACCACCAAACCGGACATCGATGGATCCGGATCAGTGCCAGTGCCAGCAATCATTGGCGCATCATCGGAGGGAGTTATCAGCTCAATCTCTGGTATCAGCGGCAGCGTCATCTCCTCATCCTCATCCTCATCATCGTCCGCATCCGCATCGAGTTCGGTGCGGCTGCCATTGGGAAACTTATTCATGCGCTGCTGCATATATTCCTGCATCATGCGTATCGAATTGAAGGCCACATGTTCCGGCATATCACCATCCTCGTGCAGATCCTGATGCTCTTGCTGCTGCTGCTGCTGTTGTTGCTGTTGTTGCTGGTCATGCTCATGCTCATCTGGCACCATCTCATCGTCATCATCCTCTTGCTGCTGTTGCTGCTGCTGCTGTTGCTGCTGTTGCTGCTCCCTGACCAACTGATGGCCATTGGTGATGGTCTTGGCCGCATGCCCATTCTGGGCATGGCGTGTCTGCGCTTCCCTCTCATTGCCATCCGCATCCAGCTCACCCATGCCCATGCCCACGATGATCTCGCCGGCATCAATTTCGCCATTTGCATTGTCGTTGTCCTCCTCCTCGGTGTCGTCGGAGCTGCTGCTGCTGCTGCTACTGCTGCCGCCGCTGCTGCTGGCGCTGCCACTGCCACTGCTGCTGCTGGCGCTGCTCTTTAGCTGAACGACCCCAGTTCCGGTTCCAGTTCCGGTTCCAGTCTCCGCCTCACCGCCGCCGCCGCCAGCCGTCTCTGCGTGGTCCGGCGCGGAAGCTGTACCAATCGCCGGTTCGCCCGTATGGCCCTCGATCTTCTTGATCAGCAGCTGCTGGCGATAAAAGTTATCCGCATCCTCGCACTTCTTCTTAAACAGGCACGCCGAGATGGCCGTCTTCGCACAGTTCACACAAACCTGCTGCGGCAATGTGTCATTCTTGGCGATCTGCAAAAAAGTTGAGATACATGTTAATCGCGATCCTTCCTATATGTATGTATATATTTATTTTTTTACATATTTAGTTAAAAATTCTTTTTCATTTATAATAGTTTACAAGGTTTTGTCGACATTGTTTACAGGTCGACGAACTAAAAATCACAGACGTACTACAAAAGGAACCAAAATAGATACAAAAACAAAAGCATTATAAAAACGAAACAATAAACGACTTAACAGGTTTTCATATATAGAAAAATTGTTTTTGTCATATTTATTTAATGAACAAAATCGAAATAATAGATAGAGCTAGAGCTAGAGCTAGAGCTAGAGATATATATATGTAGATAGAGATAGAGATAGAGAGAGAGAGAAATAATCATGTTCATGTTCATGTTCGTTATGAAGAAACCTTGATATGGAAAAACTGTTTTATTTATTTAAGAATTATCAGAGCTACAAACTTAAATACATACAGACATAAGAGTACGCACTCATACATAAGCGTATGCATGTTTCCATGTGTGTCTGTGTGTGTCTGCGTGTGTGTGTGCATATATAAAGTATAATAAACGCGATCTGCTGCGATCTCATGTTTCCAACTAGTCAAGAGTAATCCAACGACTTGCCACACAAACAGAAAGTAAGCGGCAACAACAAACTCGTAATAAAAATTATTGTTATTAAAAACAACAACAAAAACAACAACAAAAACGACAGAAACAAATCCAAAGAAAATCGTGAATAATGAGAATATTGCAAAATGAATAAAATGAATCAAGACGTACAACGTATGAACGTATGAACGTATAACGCATAAAACTAACCCCGCTGAAATTGAGCTGGCAAAAAACCAGAAAAACATTTCACATTCAGGAAAAATTACAGAAAAATTATTATAAAAAGAGAAGCAAAAAAAAAAAAAAAATACATGAATGGAATGGAATAAAATCAAAGCACAGCAGCCGCAGCCGCAGCCGCAACCGATGACGTTCGACGGTGGATGGAGGAGAGTCGAGGAGTACAGAAAAAGAGTTCCCGTCGTCGCCGTCCGCTGCTGCTCCGACGCCTTCGTCCCGCCCCATTGGGGGCCAACGAACGTCTAAGCCGACTAAGTGAATGAGTCCCGCATGCAGAGAGTGAGCAACAGCAGCGAGCGAGCGACTGAGCGAACGCCGAACAGCGATACATAAAGAGAGAGCGCAGTTGAGTGTGAGAGAGCGACGCTAAAGAAGAAGAAGCAGCAGCAGCAGCGACAGCAGCAGCAGAAATATAAAAAAATAAACACGGCACAAAATTGTAAAAGAAAAATTTATGGAATTAAACCAAACATATGAATTATACATTCACATATGAAATAACCCAGGCATGTGTATGTGTATGTGTGTGTGTGTGTGCCAGAGAGAGAGAGAGAGACGACAAACAAAAGAAGAAGAAATATAAGCAGGCAGGCAGGCAGGCAATCACAAACGGCAAACGGTAAATTATTTTACAAAAGCAGCAAACGAAAGAAAACTAAATACAAGAAACCAGAAACAGTCGAAATTCCATATATAAAAACAACAGAGACACACACACACACACACATATATATATACACACACACACAAACACACACACACACAAACACACACACACACACACACACACACACACACAAAATATACCAAAATTATGATTCCTTCTCTGAAAAGCGTAGTATAATTCATCGTATTTACAGCTGCGGTCAAAATAATAGTAGTGCTGCTAATATTTTCAATATGTTCATAATCCCTTCGATTCCTTTCTCAATTCTACACTTCCATATAGATCCTTATACGCTTTTCTTGGGTATTTGATCAATTTCTTTTGTTTATATTCGAAGTTGCCTGGTCCAAATAGTTGACATATTTATAACTAATCGACTTTATTTCGAGTTTGTTTTGAGCTAAATAATACAACGATATCTTATTGGCTTATCTGACATCATTCGATAATAATGGTGATAACAAGGGGCGTGGCATACGTTGCACAGCTGAAAGTCGAGAATTCTTAATTTCATTCGTCGAATGATTTCAAATACTATTACAATCGAAACTGCTCTGGGAAATCAGGCATAAACATAATATTAGCAGATATATCCATTGACCTTGGCTTGAGGAACGGAAGGTGCAAACGTGTGCTGAAACTGTTCCAAAGGAAATAACCAAGTTATCAAGAAGTCCAAAAACATGAATGCAAAAAGAATATTTATATAATGACAGAGGGTCTGGACAGTGTGTAAAATGATTATATCTTATCGTCTATAATACACAGTCAGATCAATATTGGATAAAAGAAATCTCGAATCGAATAATAACGGATCAAATTAAGCTGAATATACAGAAACGTTCGGGACTAATGGTTTGCACAGTCTCCAAATCTCAACTCGATTGAGAATAGGAATGGGAATTTTTTCTAACGTTCAATCAAACATAACATTTCCAGCTGTGAGAGACTTGGACATCAATTTCTCTAGAAATACGACAAAAAAAAATCTGTTGTTTTGAATTTCTATATATATCCATCCAATCCACACATCATATCTACTTTTTAGAAATGTTTTTTTCTATTAGTCGCTGGAACACCTAAGAATGATCTATATTTGGATCAGCTCTCATTTGTGATAAATTTAATTTTTTCTTTAATTTATAACTGTTTTTGTATTACGTTTGCCAAAAGAGGGAATGTGTGCGGCACTATTTTGTTGACCGCAGCTGTGTGCACATTTGTGTATAAACTAGCCAAGCTGAACTCGACTGAAACTGATTCAAAGAAATAAACAGCAATAAACAAACAAATAAGACAAACAACAACAAAAATAAACACACCAAAAACCAAAACCAAACGAAACGAAACTTTTTGTTTCTTCTTCTTCTTCATTTTTTAATGTCAGTTACTGTGAAAAAGGCAAAAAATGTTGTGAATTGAGTCTATTCTATGAAATATGTTAATACATAAGTGTATATAGACAAATATCCGTGGCCAGTCTACAAATATAGAGAATCGTGTACATAGTTGAATACATAACACTCTGAGGAGAAACTTCTTCAGCTACAGCTACAGCTACAGCTTCTTCTGCTTCTTCTTCTGCTTCTTCTTCTTCTTCGCATATTACAGATAAATCGCAGGAATGAACTTTTAACGATAATATGGAGAATTACTCAGCATTTCAAATGTTGCCAATGATCGCCAGTTTGCCAGTTGTCATATTCTAAATATAGTCTCATTCAACTCGAATTTCGATGAGTTTCGCGAGTTTCTCATAAAAGTTATATAATTCCATATTGTTCAAATCGATTTTCCAAAAACTTCAACATTTTATTTATTCCTTGGTTGTTTTTTGCTTAAATATAACTTCATAATCTGAATAAAATTGGACAAAGTGTTGAGCTGATTGATTGGGGATCTGGTCTGGTCTGTCTTACCTTAACATTATTATCATTATAATCATCTGATTGGGGGGAGGGGTCTTACCTTAACGTCCGCCAATGTGGTGATCTTTTGCCAAAGCGAATCCTCGCCGAATATGGAAATCATTTGCATTGAGCTTGAGTTTGTGTGTGATGTGATGCAAATGCGACATAATTGCGGATTGCATATCTCGGCGTCCATTTTGGAGGAGGTGAACCGAATCCGAAGAATCCGCCACGAATCACAAGCACGAGTTTAAGTTGCAATCGGAGATGGAGATGGATATGGAGTTGGAATTGGAATTGGAGTTGGAATTGGAGTTGGGAACGGAGTCCGACAACTTGATATTAGTTCTAATGCTGATGGGCGAGAAGGAGGCGGAGGCGTTCGTGGAGGAGGCGTGTAAGCAGCCAGCCGGCCAGCCAGCCAGCTGCATGCCAGTTCTTCTCCTTAACGGGCGTCTCGCTCCCGTTAGTTAGCCGCGCTCCCGCTGCGACGACATCGGCGCGGGCACGGAATGGGAGTCCTTCCGCAAAGCAAAAACCAACAAGCAAAAACAATGAAAAAAAAAAGAAGCGCAACAAGTGGCACGCTACGAATTCGCCGTGTAAAGAGTTCGAGTGATCTCCAAATGTGTTTCGTGTTTTTTTTTGTTTTATTTATTTATTTAGTTTAGTTTATTTTTGTTCCGGGGAATAACGACGGAAAAATAGTCACGCGGTTGAAGTGGCGGCGATTTGTGTACTGAAAATGAATACAGAGAACAAGAAACTATTTATTAATAATGAGAGAGTCGGAGAAATATGTATGAAAAATACATACGACGAACACAAAAAACAAACGTAGACGAAAACTAAATAAATAAAAGTAAGAAAAGAAGGAAAAAAAAAAAAATTGGAATTCAAGAAAATAAAAACACGCATACAATAAAAACACACACACACACACACACACACACACAAGCAAACAAGCAACCCCCCCTCTCTCTCTGCCCCCCCCCCCCCCCCTTCCAGGGCCCCTCTTTGTCACCTTCAAGCTATCCAATCTATATATGAGACTCGAGCGTTTTTTATTATTGTGTAGATTCAAAAAACAACAACAACAACAACAACAACGGTAATACAATTCTTACTGTCGTAGCCACACATAAAGATACGAACTTGATACACACACACACACACACACACACACACATGCACGAGCGCAAACGAAAATAAAATTACACAAAAGAAAACAAGTCAAAACTAAAAAAAAAAAATCAACAAAACTTAAAAACATGCACACACACACACACACACAAAGAGAGAGAGAGAGAGAGAGAGACTGTAAGACAGTGAGAAGCGAACAAATAAATAATAGCAAAAATCGTAACGAAACGAAATAATAAAATAAACTCTATGAGCCGGATGACTGCTACTAAAGGAGGGATGCGTTGAGCGCACGTGGTGGGGGCCAAGGGGTTTGTGGGGGGGGAGAGAGAGAGGAGCGAGGTGAGGTGAGGTTAACCGCCACAGAAACTACAACGATAAATTTATGTGTTCTCTTGCGCTAGCTATCTTGCTCTATCTCACTCTTTGTGTGCCTCTCTTTGTATGCATGCCTTCGAAAAGGGTAAACAAGGACGGTCAAAGGAGGAGTGGGAGTGGGAGTAGTGTGAGGGGTGTATGGGGGGGGGGAGGGGGCGTTGGGTGCAAGCTGGCAGCAGAAAAGTACGCAAAATGCCAAGGGCAATGCATCCTCTGCTGAGAAGTGAATGCAAAACAGCTGCCCATTTTACCCATTTTACTACAAGCAAAACTTCTGCTGCTGCTGTTGCTGTGTACAACGCTGGGCCAATATATTCCACCTAAGAAAGTTTGAGAATTACACATACAACCATAGAAATGCACACACGTACTTATATATAAATACATATTTACATATTTTACATAAAGAAACTGCGAGAAATGTGAAAAAGACCCAACTAAAAATTCACATGGTAAAATTGTACCTCGAAATTACCCAAAACACGCCGCAGACAAAAGCTAAAATCCTTAACCCGATTTCAGATACACTACACATATACATTTACATATACATATATACGTAATTAAAGCACATACACAGGCAATGCTCCAAGCAACTATTTGGAAATGTACTCGCTGATGATCGACACTAAAATGCCAATGAAATTCCTGTAGTCCAGTTCCAGATTCAGTTCCAATGACAACGCTTCTTGTACTATTCAAATGATGGAAATCAAGCACAACAACACAGCAGCAGCAACAGCGGAGAGCAAAGAGCGAAAAAAACACACGCACAACAACAACACCAACAACAGCAATTGCAAAGTCGAATTTGGATGCGATCGCTCGGCTCACTGGGATCGCGATGAGAAGAAGAAGAAGAAGAAGGAAATCATAAGATCTGGAAAAACTGCAGTCAAGTCTCAAATAGTAGAAATAAGAACATGCAATAACTACGCGCAAACGTTTACATTGACTCACACACACACAGGCAAACACACACACACACAAACACACGCATACAACATACAGTGAGCAGCAACGACCTGGAAACTGGAACTGAAAACCCAACCAATTTGCAATACATATTTGTACGACGAGTACTTGTACGACGACGACGACGACGACGACGACATACAATGTACAATTCCCGTCGTCGTCTCTTATTTCTTGTCTGAATATAATAACTACAATATACACGTTAGTAGACTTACATACATACATACCTACATATGTGTGTATGTATGCACATGTATGGAATATGTGTATAATTTATAAGCACACACACACACACACATACACATGTTTGCATTTATGCCCTGCCCGCATATGGTATATTCAATCGAACCCCCTCAACACTCCCCCCCCCCCCCCCCACAACTCAGTTGTCTCCCTCTTCCAGCCATTAGCATTCATTGTGTTGTCCAAGTCGAGTCTGCAGCTCAACTTTGAGTCTTTTGTTTAGAGTTTAAAATAAAATTAAATAAAATTGAAACCATAGTAAAGAAAAACAGCAACAGCAACGCCAGCATCGACGCCAACGCCGACAGCGACGGCGATGTCTTTGGCAGCGTCGCTCGCGGTTAACAACATATGAGGAAATATTACAATTTACAACAACAAACAAGATTCGTACATGCGAGAAGAGAAGAGAAGAGTGCAACATGGATAATACTAGTTGAAGACAAAGAGCGAGCAACAACAAAACAGCAACCGCCGGCATAAGCTAAGAGCGCCAAACAACTTAAGAGAAGGTGCGAGAGCGACAGAGAAAGAGAGAGAGAGAGAGAGCCGAATGGCTTACAACTAAATAGTAATGGCAGAAAAGTCAAGAAACTCAACATTTGTCTGTTGTTGTTGCAGCTGGTGTGTGTGTGTGTGTGTGTGTTTTAATGTTGCTGGTGCTGTTGGCCCGTTTGTTGCTTTAGTTCTTTTCAGCGTGCTAAAATCGTAGTCGCAGCCAACTATTAAAGAAATAATAACAACAACAACAATAATACCAGCAGCAGCAGCAGCAACAAAGAGACAAGAAAAACAAATACTCGCTACTTACACTTACTATCCATATCCATACATATAACAACTCTACACACACAAAAGCAACTCTTTCAGTGTGTATGTGCGTGTGCACGTACATTTACTACTTAACTCTTGTCGTCGTTGGGCTGTGTGCTTTAACTTTTTTTTATTCTTTTTTTTTTTAGCTATTGTACAGTTCTACAGAAAATTTATACAACGCACGGACGGTGAGTGGTGCTTGGAGGGTGCGGGTGGGCGGGGGGTGGTACGAACAATTTAATATTTGTGAGCATATTTGCGGACAGCTAGCGAACATAACACGAACAACAACAACAACAACAAAACGAAGTCGAAGAAGAAGAGGAGGGAGGGAGTAGAAGAGGAAGAATGCTGAAGACTTGGAAGAACACACATCGCTAAGAACGGAGAAGACAAAGTTGGCGCACTGATAGATGTACACACACACACACGCACAGGCATACATTGTTGCTTGGTATGTGTGTGTGTGCGCACTAGATAAATTTTAAACGCTGTCGTTGACTTAGAAAGTATATATTGAAAGAAATAGTACGCTTCTTCTTATACCCTGTGTACCCGATAGAATGCGCGAAAAAAAGAGACAAAGTTGTGCGCATATGGGAATTGTACGTGTGTGTGTGTGTGTGTGTGTGACAGAAAGACCCTACAAAGAAAAGAAGAAGACACAATCAACAACAGCAACTTGAATGTTTCAACTCAGTTGCAGATGTATAATAATCATTACCATAAATGTAAGGTCAAATTATTTGTCCATTTGTAGTTGTATATAGTTTTCATATATGCATATATATATATTTTTTTGTAAAGGGTATAAAATGGTCGGCGTGCCCTGTTTTTATTCAATATTTGTAATCAATTGCAGAGACATCAAAAATTGTTTGAATTGCATTAAGTTTAGTGAAAGATTGATCTGTATTTTTTACAGTGGGTGTAAGTATGTGTATATATGTATGTGTGTGTGTGTGTGTGTGTGTATCTGTGTGTGTAGTTGTTGCTGTGCGTGGTAATTACAAGCTCACGACAATCAGAGCCTCAACGTGGAACAATAATTTACATGTACTTGCTATAACAATGGGTCCGGAAGAAGAGATGTAAGCTTAGTGTGTGTGTGTGTGTGTGTGTGTGCATATATTTATTAAATTATAGGTGGGTGGAGATACCAAGATGCGGAGATAGAGTCAATGAGAGAGAGAGAGGGACACAGAGAGAGAGAGAGAGAGAGAGAGCAAGCAAGCGCGAGTGTTTTGTTGGGGAAGTGGAAATTGAACACCTACAAAAAGTACAATTGCATGTGTGTGTGAATGTGTGTGTGTGAGCATACAGAGATGTAAATGTATGTTTGTATGTGTGTATATCATTAAAGATTCGACTTGATCCAACTGAAGATTGACAATCGCATCATGCGTTATATATATGTATGTGTGTGTATGTGTGTGTAAATAGGTGTGGTCCCAAAACCAGAATTAAAACCAGGCACAAAGAGTTTAATGGCTTGGCTTGTATGTATTCATCTATATATATATATATATATATATTTGTATATTGAATGATATTCAATCGCTAATCGGTTTAGAGTTGTAGCCAAATTGTGTAAACATTTTCCGCGTAACAAACGAAAGTCATCAAAAATATTTGTATACATATTATACACACAAAGGCAAAGGCGTTCGGTTTATGTTTCTCGCAAAAAGAAATAATTGAGAAATGCATTAATTCTGCAGAAATCGAAAATGGATATAGCAAATAATGCAAATGTTAAACCAAAAACAAAGTTGCGCTTAAATAAATAAATAGAAAAGCATATACTACACACACACACACACACACACACACACACACGCGCGCAATGTATGTGTGTCGCAGGTGGGAGGGGGAATTTCAAGAATGCGCTAAAACGAGCCAAAAATAAACAATGCTGATAATGACGATTATGATAATTCCAATGATGATGATGATGATGATGATGGTGATTATTATTATGGCAACGACGAACATGTAACCCACGTAGGAGGAGAATGCACGGCAAGATACATGCTAAGGCAGCATCAAGCAACAGAAGAAGTTAAGCCAGTAACAACTTAACAATCGACAGCTTTGCCGACTACCCAATACTCTGTCGCTGTTCGCCGCACTGAAGTTATTTTTTTCTCGTTAAAAATTGATTTTTAGAAGCGATGAAATTTCAAATATACTTAACATATATATATATAATATACTGGCAATATTTCATACAAAGAACTCTTTGCGAATTGAAATTATTTAATGACCGTGCCGGTGAAGCGTATACGCTCTTATGCGCTTTTGGAACAGTGTATTGTGAAAAGTTAAGCAACAACTGCACACAAACAAAAGCTAAAGATGCGTGTGGGCGGTGGGTGTGCTTAAGGGAACGGAATAGAATGGAATGGAAAGGTAAAAAAGATGGCAGAAGCAGGAGCGAGACAGGCTGAGAAGTTGAGAAACTAAAACTAGACGAAAACTTGGCAATGGCGCAACGGCAGTGAAGATAAGCACAAACACACACACACACATACACACATAGAACGACAAAAATGGGAGAACTGGGCAAACTGGCAAACTGGGAACTGGGAACAGAACGCAGCGCATAAAAAGTAGCAGGCGCATAGACAAGTTTATCACAGCAGGCAAGCAGGCAGAGCCATAAATGATGCCAAAACCAAAACCAGCAAGTCCTCTCACCTATGCATATATATATATATATATATATATATATATATAGATATATGTATTTATGCTGTGCAACTCTCCACCCAGTTCTCAGCCTCATCATCATTATTATCATCAGCGTTCGACGTCATTAATGCAACGCAATGCAAAGTTAAACCGCAAGTAAAAGCAAAAGAAAAAACAGCTACGCCAATATCAAGTCGCACTTGAAATGCCCTAACCTAAATGTGACCCATAACAACAACAACAACAGCATTCAGGTTCAGGCAGCAGCAGCAACAATGTAGAAGCATAGAAAGCTAACAAAACATCCAAAAGAAAAATTATTTCAGCACTTTTTTCTGCATTGCATTTCGTTCTTAACTGGAAGGAGCGAGTGAGCAAGCGAGCAAGTTGCTGCTGGTGCTGCTGCTGTTTGGGGTCTGGCTTGGGTTGCGGAGCGCTCAAAAATCAAGAGAGGCGGATTTAGAGATATAGAAAGAGAGTGCAGCAAGAGCGCTTAATATACACGTGCAATAAATGCAATTACCGCACTCACTGCTAAATGTGTGAGCGAGATAGTGATAGTACGTGAGTAAGTCTGTGTGTGTGTGTGAGTGTGAGTGAGTGTCTTTGTGGATGTGTGCGCCTGTGTTTGTGCAAGTTTTATAATTTTATGTAGTTATTTTTTTATTGCCTGCATTTGGTTTAGTCCCAGCTATGAGTGTATATAATCACTTTGACATGCACGTCGTTGATAAGCCACAAAAAGGAAGAAGTAACTGAGATCTTATCTTTGAAAAATAATAATAATGCATATGCAGGTATGTAAATACTTATGTATGTATGTGTCTAAATACACACAGATGCACAGTGAGTTGAGAAATTATTGACTCACTTTTTCATTTTTTCTTGTGCAAATTATTTTTTGATGTAAATAATAAACATTTATTAATTAATGCTGACAACATTCAAAAGTTGGCAATATTTTTTAGATGATATTGAATAACAGTGAGTTGCAATAGTTTGCTAACGCACTGTAATCACTATAGTCTAAATAGATATACATAAAATTACACCTGTTGCCAATATCGCTATCAATATTTGTTTGTATATATTGTTTAGTAAGTTCAATTCGATACTTCTCAATATGGCGGCAGCACCCGCTGGTAGCAGGGCAGCGTATTAAAAGCTTCGGTGCGACGCATTAAAAATTAAATACAAATAATAATGCTCCTTCTCGCTCTCTCTCTCGCTCTCTCTCCTGCATATTACTTTGTGTGCGTTCACACAAAACTTGAGAAGCGAAAAACAAAAACCGAACGACATTTTCTGTATACGCGCTGCAGTTGCTGCTAGCGTCGCTGTCGCCGTCGCAGTTGCCGTTTGTTTGAACGCTGCAGTTGCTGCACTTACTGTTGTTATTTTATACGTTTTCTTACTGCACACATTTTTTTTTATTTTTTTCTTCATATGCATTTTCATGTGCGTGTCTATGTATGCGCGCCTGTGTAAGTGTGAGTGTGTGTATGTGTTGCCTCGGATCAAATTTGTTGAATTGTTTATTTAGTACGCTGTTGTCGTTTTTTTTTCAGTTATTGTTATTATCGTTAGTTGCAGTTGCATTCGCTCTCAGCTCTGTTGTTGTCGTTGTTGCTTTGCCTGCTCATTCGTGTACATTCCGTCATTTGCCGTCTCGTTCGTTTTTGGTATTTGTAAATTACATAAATTGTCTTGGACTATAAATTACGGGAAGATTATTATGGATTGCTGGTTTGGCTTTGCTTTGTGCATGTGTGTGTATGTGTGTGTGTGTGTGCATGTGTGTGAATATATGCATGTGTTGCTAGTGGTTGTTTTTGTTGCTGTTGGCTTGGTTTGGTTTTGGTTTTGGGTTTGGATTTGCTAGTTGCATCGATGAAACGAACGCAATAACCACAACAACAACAATATGTGTGTGTGTTTTTATGCTTTTATAGAGATCTGCATTTAATGATACTCTGTTATAAACATGTACATGTGTGTCTCTGTGTGTGTATGTGTGTGTGTGAGTCAGCGAGTAGAGGATGGAAAATGGATATGGTAATGTTAAATAGCAAGTTTTGCATGTGTCGTAAAATGCCAAGCGATGTTTTTGCTGCTGCTGCCGTTGTTGTTGCTGTTGTTGCTACCAGGCTGGCAGACAAAGGCAGGCCCAAAGGATCATTAAAAGATAGAAAGAGACAACAACAACAAAAAAAAGTGACTAAATGTGCAAAAGCGGCAAATGCCTTTGAGAATGCGCCTTTTCGAGTTGTGCTCTCGTTTCTTTTTATCTCTGCTGCTACTGCGCGGCTAGATTTGCAGCAATTGGCAAATCTGCCAAAAAAAAAACTCCATCTAATTGGATCCACACATTTATGCTACTTCCAATACATTCCAATTGGTAACTGTATTACATTTGTGCTGTTCGTTGACAGCTGCGCGCTGATTAATCGATTTTATAAATCGATGCATGGCTAATTCAAAATGCCATTGAGTGTTCCAACAGTGTTCTAACACTGGCACAACATAAGAAAGTTACATGTCGGCTACAAGAAAGAATGAAAAGGCGAGGTCACTGTGCTGGAAAACACTAACTTTACATATACATATACATATTACACATACACAACATGTACATGTTTGTAGAATGGATGCATTAGAGATGGACGCGTATTGGTTTATTATTCACGACACGACACGACACGAACACGATATTGTGGCAAAATTAACAACTTCACTTGGAAACAAAAAAAACAAATCTTTTAGCGTTAATGCTGTATATGTATACATATATATATTTATATATATATATATGTATATATATTTGTATATATATACATATCAATATTACAATATTAATCAAAAAAGTATATTAATTTAAATTGAAACTTTGTGTTCGTCTAGAATTTTACTATTTTAAATTGATAAAATTTAAGGTTCATTTAAAGTGCAACTGGAAATTTCTGACAATCATCAAATTTCACTTAATTGAATTTATACGTATGTATGTATGTGTATGTGTACATATATGTATGTGTGTTCGTTTTAACCTGACGTTTTAGTTTTTATCATGTGGGTGATCAAATGCGCAAAGAGCAATAAAACAAATACAAATACAAACACAAATACATAGACATGAAATTCTCTTCACATTTCTTGGGTATTATCAACGTAATCTCTGCCTCTGCCTCTGTCGCATGCTAAAATACTTGCACACACAAACACACACACACACAGAGACACTCACCTACAGAGACATACTGACAGAGAGCGAACGCGCTGATTTAACGTAACTATTCCAGTGGCTCAGCTTAAGTGAGCATAGTTAATAGCAAACAACAATAAGAACTAGCGAAAGAGGCAAAAAGCAAATGCGAGGCAACAGCACCGGGGCCAAAACACACACACACACGACAGCACTAATAATAACAATAATAAATTGAAGAGTTAAACTAATAACGAAACATACACACACATCCATACATACATACAGACACACACATGCAGACACACACACACACACATGCAGACATACACATACTTGCATACTTATGAATGTTCAGTCATATCTATAACTCAGTATGGTGTTTGTATGTAAAGTAAACGTAACACACACACACACACACACACACATGCATACAAGCGTGCATTTGTACATACCTTTATTTAGTCGAAATTGCTATTTATTTTCTTCTTCTTCTGCTTTGGCGTGCCTATGGTTTTCTTGCTGTTGTTGTTGCTGCTGCTATTGTTATTGTTGTTGTTGTTGCTGGTTTTTTTTTACTTATTAGTTTTTCACACAAGCAGAATTAATTTGGAATGTGTAAAGTTGGTTTTTATTGTTATTGTTATTGTACATGTTCGTGTATTGTATATTCATACATTTTTTCTCTTTCTTTCATTTTTTTTTTTTATTTATGTATAGCTATTTATTTATTTGAATGTAGACCATATGCAGTCGATGAATTATAAGAAGGAGGTCTATTTATGTGTTTATGTATGTATGTATGTAAATACACACAAACATATTACATATGTGTACTTGTAATTTGATGTTATGTGCCGTTTTTTATTTTTATGCTTACATAAATCTCGTTGACAAATCGTTTGAATTTGTTCTTTTGCACCTGCTGCACATCGCCGAACTGCACTTTGTTTGGTCGTCAACAAAAAACAACAAAAAAAACACACACGAAAAAAAATTTATATTTGATTAATAATACTACACATAAAACACACACAGTCGATTAATAAATTTCATTCAAAAATGTAAACACAATTCAAAAGGCGCTGTTGTTGTTGTCACAGTTGTTGTCGTCGTTACAGTTACTGAGTTGTTTTGAGTCAAACTACGCCAACTGCGACGCAGCAGCGCTAAACACAAGACGTCCGTTCACGGCAAATATCCAACAAGACAAAACAATATACAAAAAAAAGAAAAAAAAACAAAAAACATCACAGCGCACGATGTAGGAAATGCGCAAGGTGACGTATTTCAGCGTCGTTCTCGGAGAGCATGTGACTAGTGACGTCACGCTCTTTGAATTTTGCGATAACGACCAGATTTTTTGCACACGGTTTACTAACGCAGATTGTTTTCCATGTTTTCTAAAATTGCAAAAAGACATGTAATTTAAAAAATACATCAAGTAGCTAGACATTGGGAAACTATAATTTATGACGTCATATTTAACCAGATCTATGCGTTATCTTGTAAATGTTGAGCTATTACATAATGCTACTGTTATCTTACTGTTAAACTCAATTATTACCAACATTTATATCGATAACCAAACAATGCTCATAGTAATATGATAACTTATTTCCACCAGAGCAACATTTGAGGGTCGATAACACGATAACGACTGTTGTCTTAACAGATTCTGTTAAAGTACATTATTCAAAATTTAAATAATGCGCAGCAAACAAATATAGATACAGTTAACTTGATAAAGTAGTAAATATTAATAGAAATGTTATTAATGTTAATATATAATAATATTTGAAATATAAAATAATTGTAAATTAACTTAAATTTGTGTTTAAAAAAAATTGATAAATAAATGTCTATCGATTCACAGTTGCCCATGCAGCCCTGCGTGGCAAAGTCTACGCTGCAACCGTGCCGGCTACATTTTGACAATTGGAAGGGCCCCCCCAAAAAAAACCTGGAAGTCGTTGAGCGCCAGAGAGAGCAAAGTGAGCGAAATAAGCGAAATAAGCTTCCATGCAAAATACTGGTGCATGCGTGTTTGTGTGTACGTGTGCACGTACCAAGTATATCGTGGAATCGCTTCCAATAGAATTTGGAAGTTTTTTTTTCCATATTGATTAGTTATGTCGCTTTTGTTGTTTACTCGCTACATTTTTTTGCCCAGTTAAATTGTTTGTGCTGTGTGCCAAAAAACGCGGCAAAAAATCACAAAAAAAAAAAAAATAAACGCCCACAACAAAAACGCAAATGAACCCAAAACACAAGCAAAAGCGGAGCAAAATTGGTTAACAGTAAACGCGAAAAAGAAAAACGCCAAACAGCAATCGATAGGCGCAAAAACCAAATCGCTGTCGCAGCGATCTCAAAACAAAACGGAACATAAATAAATAAATAAATAAAAATAAAACCAAAAATACAACAGCAAGAACAACAACAACGGCAAAGAGCAGAGCACCCACCACCAATCCAATGTCCGCGGGTGTGGGTGGCGGCGGAGGTAGCATAACCACAGAACATCACAGCCGTTTATATTTCCTCAATTCGCCAACGGCGCCGCTGAGCGCCGCCCGCTCCGATCCGTTCTTCATCAAGCCCGAATATCTCAACTATGAGAATCCCATGCACCATCTGTATCCGAGCAACCGGGGCCTCATAGAGTACAACAACTATACGACAACAGTTGCCGCCGCTGCTGCTGCTAGTGCGAGTACAGGTGCTGCTGCTGCTGCTGCCGCTGCTGCTGCTGCTGCTGCGGCCACAGCTACTGCTGCCGCTGCCAACGCCGCCGCTGCGAACGCTGCTGCCTCCTCCGTCTCCGGCGCTGTTACCAGCAGCACCACCAATAACAGTACCAGCAATAACAGTAACAATAACAATAACAGTGAGAATAGTTTTCAACATTCACAACAACAACATCCACAGCAACAACAACAGCAGCCACATCCACAGCAGCAGCAACAACATCCACAGCAGCAGCAACAACAACATTCGCAACATCCACAGCAACAGCAACAACATCCGCAGCAACAGCAACAGCATCCGCAGCAACAACATCCGCTGCATCATCATTTGTCGATTGGGCCGCAGTCGTCGCGGGCGCAGAAAGCAGCGCGTCGACGCAGCAACGAATCGTTGGAAGCGCGCGAACGTCGACTGGAACGGAACGCGGCGAGAATGCGAGACAAGCGATCAAAGGAATCGGACGCCGAATATCGGGTGCGTCTCGCCAAAAATGCCGAAGCGAATCGTGTGCGGCGCCAAAACGAAAATGAAGTACAAAGAACCCTAAGACTGATGAAGAACGCCGCCCGACAGCGACTGCGACGCGCCAGCGAATCGAACGATGAGCGCAAGAAGCGTCTGGCCAAAGCCGCCGAAAGGATGCGCATCTCGCGCGCCAGTGTGCCCAAGGTGATTAAGCCGCCGCTCGAGGATCGCCTCAAGGGTTACTAAGCGCAAGCAGACCCAGCAGAAGAACCCAGCACCCGACTCCAATCATCGAGTGTAGTGTGTAGCTTGTGGAGCTGGCTCCATCAAGTAGCGGAAAGTGCATCCAATCAGACACACACCACACACACACACACACACACAGACACACACAACCCTATGTAGACAAGGGAGCGAGAGAGGCAAAATATAACAGCATCTAATCAAAGGTATATCTAATCACACACCTAGCTTCCAAGTAAACAGACAAAACAGACCGAATCTAATCAGGAGTAAAAATATCTAATCAAAAACATGAAAGCCATTGTGTAAACGGGAACGCAGCAATGCAGAAGAATCGGCAGCAGCGAATTGTGCGGGCGTACACGAAATCTGCATTAAAATGAAGGATAATGCATATATATGACACACAACAGACACACACACATGCACACACAAGCACACAAACATTTGTATGTTTGTGTGTGTAGGCAGCAACGTCGTCGTTTTAGACAGCAAAAAACAAAAGGAAACGAATGAAAGAAGAAAAAACAGCTATAAATATATATATATATATATATATATATATATATACATATGTATATATATGTATATAATGGAAAAACATATGCATATATACGATTACATACAGAGAAATGGGCAAAGAACAACAAAAGGAATGGCGCCTAAAAAAGGATGTGCCCCAAAAACAAAAAGAGAAAAGAGAATAAAAAACAACAACAGCAGGCAGCTAAACATAATAATTATAATAACAATAATAATGATTATCATAACAATAACAATGATGAATGGATAAATGACACTTTTTTCTGAAGTTGACAAAGTGTCTGCAATTTTTTTTTAAGTTAAAATTTAAACAAAGATGAAGTAAAAACAAAAAGCAAAACAAAAAAAAAGTATTTTTATAATACATGCATTATATTCGTACGATATATATATATATATAAATAAATATATATATATAGTTATATATACACAAAACACACAGATTATAATATACATAGATACACACACACACACACATAGAAAATAGTCAAGTGTAAATGTATGCACGTCACACACACACACACACACACGCACACATGTGAGAGATACACACACATGTGGTGGAGGAAAGAAGCAGATTGCGCGAAAAACCCCCAAAAGCAATAGTTAACTTCATCCCCATATGTAAACACACACACATGCACCCCCCACACTTGCTCACGTAAATGCATGTGCCTGCATGCATGTGTGTCCGTTGCTGTGGTTGGATATTTTTAAACTGATGAATTTGCATTCAAACTGAATTTGCATTCATTCAATCAGCAATTGGCGTTATTTCGATGCAACAGGTGGCGACATCTGGCGGACAGTTGTTCAAGTAGCCTCCCAAAAAAAAAAAAAAACAATTTTAAGCGCAATTCGAACATTTCCGCCAAAAGTGCAACAGCAAACAGTCCCAATGTGTGTGTGTGTGTGCGTGAGTGTCTTTCCCATGCTGTAATAAAAAGGCGCGAGCAGACACGAATCCATTCTCACCAGCAATCCACACAGGATTATGTGTATACACACACTCTCACACACACACACATACACATACACATATGCTATAGTTACATTAAAAGCCTCACGCTCCCACCCCACCCCCTCACATAACCCAATCGGAAAAAACGCACCCTAACAAAGAACAAAAATAAACAATAAATGAGCAAATTAACAAAAAAAAAACAAAAAAAAAATACAAGAAGAGGAAAATTAAAATATATATATATATATTAAACGTACCACTTAAGTTCTAGTCGAAATTTCAAATTGTTTTTCTTTCTTTTTTTTACCCAGCCCTCCCATTATATTGTTTTGATGTAAAATTATGAAATACATTTTATGTAATTGTAATATTCTATGTACACTAAGAAAAAACAAACAACAATACACACTCAAACAAGAAAAAAACAAAAGAAAACAACACAAAAGCAAACGAAAAACAAAATGAATACTTGAATAAAGTTGCATTCACAATTTTTAAATTGCGCGCTCGTTTTAATTGTCATCGGAACCAAGAGATTTTAGCTGATGTTAAACAGAATTCAAATTTTGCCACCCATTGTGTGATATATCGAAATCGATCATAACGCAAATGGCGTGGCGCGCAATTATCGAAATTGGTATGTGCCTATCGAGACTGCTGTCAATGCTATCGATAGCACTGCAATGGAAGTGGAGCCTATCGCTGATGCTACATGTATACATACACACACGTAAACATCCAGTTGCCTTCCAATTTCCAGTTGTATTTATTTTTTAATGTGTTGTTGTGTGCGTTGGTACAGAAAACGGCGGAGCATTTTGCTAGCCGGAGAATTTAGCGCGTTTTTTTTGTTGTTTTATTTCTCAAAAACAAACACAATTACTTTAACAATTTGCGCGCGTACTATTTGAGAGAGAACTATGTGAAACGTCATGCAAAATTCAGCTATTCAATTAATATGCACAGAGTGAAATAATGTACATTTAAGTAGGCGAGTGCAGAAAATGCCGACATTTTTCGAGCGGCAAAACGGAGTAAAAAAAATTAATGAACAAATTGCAGCTGATGCAACAATTGTGAGAGAATCGCTTTAAAAATTTTATAAAAGGACAACATACGTGCTCATGCATATATATATAGACACCGCCGCTTGTGTGTGTGTGTATGTGTGCGCGAGTGAGTCGTGAACGTCTACTTGTGTGTGTGTATATATAATCATGTGAAAAATCGATTGGAAGTCACTGGAAGCGCCGTATAGTCATTGGAAGGCACACAGCGGCGGCGGCGGTAGCGGCGCCAATTGTCATTTACTATCAAGCAAGAAGAAGAAACGTGCGCACGCACCAAAAGTAGCCACAGCAAAAAAAAAGAAGAAAAGCAGAAAAAGAAACGATTAAAAATGAAAATAAAGTAAAGCACGCAACATCAACTGCTGCACAGCCCCCATATATATTAAACTAAAAGAAAAGCAGACAAGAAGAACAACAACAACAGCAGCAAACAATAAGCGCGCAACTGGCTACTGGCAACTGGGAGCAGACTGTAGTAAAAGGTGCGCAATTCGTTGTTTTTAGCTGAGACACAAACCGTACGTTTTTTTCTTGAATTCTGTTTTGTTGCCATCTGTGTATGAATGATTTTTGACATTTGCATGTGCAGGCGGCGCGAGACGACATTAGCAAGAGGAAGCAGAGCACAAAAAAAGAGAAGGCAGCAACAGCAGCAGGGGTAAATAGCTGAGGCAGCAACTATCAACATATTTAGAAGCATATTGCAAATTGATTGACATGCTATAAAAAAAGGGTGATGCGCAAAACAGAAACCGAAAGAGCAGCAGCAGCAATCAACGAACAACGAGAGAGCAGCGACGGTAAGCGAGATACCGAGAAAGAGAGAGACTAGCAGCAGCAGCAGCCAAAAGTTGTTAAAACGAAAACGCACCAAAAAAAAGAAGATATATATATATATATATATATATATGCATTACACGGACCGAGAATTAGCGAGACATCAGCCGTATGCATGTGTGTATACGTGCATGTACAGCGATAACGATTACGATAAACGATATTTAGGCGCATTTCTTTTTATATAACTACAAACGACGGACCACAAATTGCGAAGCAGCAAACAACAACAAAAAACGAAAACGCAACGAGAACGGCTGTTAAATGCGGCGACCAAAACGCCAACGTCTTTGTCGCCCGAGCAGCAGAAGTAGCAGTAGCAGTAGCAGCAACAGTTATCGATATTATCAAGAGCAGCAGGATATCGCTGATTGTTGACTGGAAGTGGCAGTGGAAGTGGCAGAGGTAGCGGCAGTGGAAGTGCCTTGCTGTTTATCGTTCGTTATTGTGTATTGTATATATCGATCAACAAGCAAGCAGGCGACGATCAAGCAACGATTTGACGACAATTTCGATTGTTGTTCAGGCTTTGCCAAATAATGGAACCAGATCCCAATGGGATAAAGATAGAGCCGACACTTGACCATCATCAGCAGCAGCAGCAGCAACAGTACGCGACACATGTGCTGGCAATAAATGGTCCAAATGCGCGCCTTCTTATCGACCATCCGTCAGCGTTGTTGGTACCATTGTCGACCCATCAACAGCAACAGTTGCAGCTGCAACAGCAGCAACAGCAGCAGCAACAGTTTCAACAACAGCAGCAGCAGCATCATCACTTACAACAGCAGCAGCAACAACAACAACAACAGCAGCAACAACAACAACAGCAGCAGCAACAATTTCATCAACAACAATTGCAAATAACATTACCCGCTTATTCACAGCCACTCTCGTTGAAGCAACAGCCGCCACCAACACCGCTCGGACCCGCCTCCAGCGTCAGCTCCACCAACACACAGCAGCAGCAGCAACAATCGCAACAGCAGCAACAACAACACCATCATCATCATCATCAGCAGCGGTGGAACGAGAGCCCCGAGGCACGACAACGCCGTTTGGCCCGCAATGCTGAGAGGATGCGCGAGCGGCGACAGCGTGAAAGCGAAGACGAATACCGCAGGCGCTTGCTGCGCAATGCGGAGGCGAATCGCCAGCGACGCCAAAACGAATCCGACCTCGAGCGTGCCATGCGTTTGGTACGCAATGCGGCGCGTCAGCGCCTACGACGCGCCATGGAATCACCCGAACAGCGCTTGAAGCGACTATCCAAGTTGGCCGAACGCATGAGGACGTATCGCGCCAGCGAAACGGCCGATCAGCGCAAGATCCGATTGGCGGAGATGGCGGCGCGTGCGCGTCAGCGCATCGCCAGCGAATCGGTGGAGGAGCGCAAGGAAAGACTGAGAAAGCTGAACGACTATGCGAAAAAGGTCAGAGAAAAGAAAAAGATTTACAAACAGGTGCAGGTGCATGCAGGCGTGCCACTGAATTCGTCGTCGTCTTCATCGACCAATTCGACCAATTCCAATTCACTGACCGCGCAGCCGCAGCAGCAGCAACAGCAGCAGCAGCAGCAGGTGCTTGCCGTGGCAACAGCAGCAGCAGCAGCAGCTGCTGCCGCCGCCGCAGCCGCAGCAGCTGCAACCGCATCCTCCGTAGCTGGTCCAGCCAATTGTAATAATGAGCATACTATTAATTTAAATCAGGCAAACGTCTCGTCAGCGCCTGCAACCAGCAGCAGCAATAGCAGCAGCAACAACAACAACAATACAACGACAGCGGCAGCAGCAACAGTTGCCGATGGGCAGCAACAACATCTGGTGACAGCAGCCCCAGCGGCTGCCTATCAACAGCATCAGGCCATCGAGTACATGGGCCAGAATATGTTTATAGCGCCCGGCATGCTGCGACCCACAATGCAGCTCAAACAGGAGCCCCAACAGCAGCAGCAGCAGCAACAGCAGCAGCAACAACAGCAGCAGCAACAGCAACAACTTCAACTCCAGCAACAGCAGCAACAGCAACAGCCGCGCTACTCGCTGGGCGCCCAGCAGCTAATCGATGGCGTTGCCGGCGGCAGCGGTGCAGCCGAAGCGGGCAGCATATTTGTGCAACAGATCTATGGCGAGGAGCCGGGCAAAACTGGTAAATTGCTGCAGACGCATATGCCGCACTTTAGCATTGCCAATCAGCTCGAGTTCTATAAGCAGAAATACGCCAATATGGTGGAACTTCAGGTGCGTATGCAGACCACAACGCCAGAGTAGCCAGAGATCAGAGCCACAGATCAGAGCCAGAGATCACAGCCAGAGCCAGACCCAGACCCACAAAATTAGCCAGTGGCGCGCGCATCCACACAAACAATAACAAAATGAGACAAAAAACCACATAAATATTTTTTATTTGAAGATTTGAAGACCTGAACGTATATATATATATATAATGATATATACTAATCTATATATATATATATATATATATATTCTGAGAGATGAGCTGAATCCAGAGTGAAAGAGAGAAATTCGATTTTACTCATTAATACTCATAAATTACCCACTTATCAATCATGTAAACAATGCAAAAAAAAACCAAAATTATAAAAAAGGAACTCAAATTTTTTGGTATATATAAAATCGAAATCTGAAAGCTAATTAAAAGGCTATTTTGTGTAATATGCCCCAAACGTCTCCAAATGTGTCTTCAATTCTTACAAAAATGAAGAAAATTTGTCTCTTTCAGTCAGTTTGTCTCATATATATATATATATAGCAACTATGTATCAGCAAGCAAAGGCAATTTGTGTTTGTGGATAATTGAAATTTGCACTTATTGAATAATTCATTTCGTATACCTTGAGTCGGCTTCCTTTGCCAACGTCCAACGATATCCGAGCAATTTGAATGGGTGTTTTTTTTTGCATTACTTTAGAATAGCTTCCAAACAGCTTACTTCTGGTGTGCCTTAGAGTAAGATCTCAGGAGATTGAAGACGAAGTAATAGTTGGACTCGGCTTGCCGAAAATAAACCATTCTTGGAGACATATATATATATATATATTTACTCAATGCAAGTGACGGAAGAAGAAGAGGCTTCGAAATATGCTTTGGAAAATGTTTCAAAAACCAAATAACTGTAATTTTTTTGATAGAAGTTTCACTGTCAACGAAATCGTAAATTATATCATTATATTTTTTGTATTTCTCGAGAATTGCTGGGGCTGAAAATGCAGCTCACGAAACACATACGCTGACGCATAAAAATTCTCTCTTTTTTGGGTGTCTGCTTGGATGATGTTGGATGATGCAGTCCGGCAACGAGACGACCGATAACAGCGGGTCTGTTACACTGGGCCAGAACGAGGCCAAGGTGATTGTGACCGCCGCTGGGGAGCAGCAGAAGGCGCTTAAGCAGCTCGGACAGGCGGCGACGACGACAACGACCCAGCTATACAATCAGCTACCCTATCTGGCCACTTTCCCGGCAACGGCCAATAGCAGTGGCGGCACCACTGGCACCGGCACAGTTACTGTGACAGGCGGCATCGGTGTCGGCGGTGGCGGTGGCACAAGCGCCAGTGGCGCCAATGGCACCGCAACGACCGCCTATTATCCCATGTATCACAATGGCTTCCAGTTGGGCATTGGGCCGAACACAGTGCCGCCGCCGTTTACGCCCGTGCATTTTGCGAACGCCAGCGGCGGCAGCAGTCCAACAGCGGCCACCGGCCAATACAATCTATTGACGGCGGCACCGGCGGGCACAAATCCAACGCTGACTGTCACCGGACTGGATCAACAGTCCCAGCAACAGCAGCAGCAACAACAGCAGCAGCAGCAACAGTCCCAGCAACAGCAGCAGCAGCAGCTGGTGCAAGAGTTCCCGAAAGTTGGACGGGGAAGGCCGCGTAAGACGAACCTGCTGACTGTGAAGGAGGAGCATCTGAAGGCGAATACGCTGCTGGAGCAGGAGATCAATCAAATGCTCGCCACGCCGCATTTAACACATCGCGGTCGCGGTCGCGGCCAGTCCATTGAGCATGTCCATCATCAGATCCATGCACATTCCACGGCCGATGGTGATGGCATCGTGCAGCAGCAGCCGGCAACGCCGCGACGCAGTGGCGCCAACAAATACGAAACGGAGGAGGAGAAACGCATACGCTTGGATAAAATGGCAGCGCATCAGCGGGCGGTGCGCGCGAATGAGTCGCCGGAGCAGCGTACGGTCCGATTGCAGAAGCTGTCGGAGCGAGCGCGCCTTATGCGTGCCCAAATCCGTGCCACCGAGAACATTGAGGAGCGCAAGGAGCGTCTGTCCAAACAGGCGGAATATGCGCGACTGCGACGGATGCGCAGTCATACGCCACGTCGGAGCAACAGTGCCAGCACCGAGTTTCATGCCAAAACCGAGGAGGAGGAGGAGGAGACAGCTGAACAGTTGTATGACAATGATACCGATACTGGCGGCGATACTTTTGCCGTCAAGACGGACTCCTCGCAACTGGATGGCGATGCGTCCAATGATCAGCAGCAGCTTGCCGCACTGCAACAGCTCCAGCAACATGACCTCCAACAAATGGCCGGCAGCCTGCAAGCCCAGCCGCTACACGATGCAATTGTCATCAATCAGCAACAGCAGCAGCAGCAGCAACAACAGCAGCAACAGCAGCAGCAACAGCGTCTGGTCAGCCTCAGTCAGCATCAGCAGCAGGGCTACAGCAAGCTGCAGTCGGCGACAGCAGCTGGCGGGAGCAGTGGTGGTGGTGGTGGTGGTGCTGGCAACGGAGCACCTGAGAATAATGATATGCTTAAGATACTTGAACCGATCATTGTCATGAAGACCAAATGAGTAACGCAAAAGCGCCGCAGGGGGCCAACACATCATCATCATTATCATCATCATCATGAACATCATTAACGGTAGATAGTGCCAGATATAGCTAACTATATATGTATATATATATATATGCATATATATCTGTAAGAAAGTATATATATATATATATATATATATCTATAAGAAAGTATATATATATATATCTATATATATATGCTTATGCTTTGGGCTATTGTTGGCGCTAGTGATCGCTGCGAGCAAAAGTGAGTGCAGAAAACGAATGTTGAAAGACAGGGAAACAGACACACACACACACACACACAAACACACACACGCCTCGTCGGGTCAGCCAACCTACCCCACTCCCCTTGCCCCTACCCAAACCAAACCCCTACCCATCAGTTTCTTGCAAGTGTATTCTAGTGTAGCATATATATATATACATATACATATAGAATATAGATGGGTTTTGTAGGCGTTTTGTACAAAGTGAGAAAGAGTTTGCAAAAAATATATATATCCTTAAGTCACGCGTTCTATTTTATTATTATTTTCTATAAGCTGCATAACACATTTGCATATATGCATAACCTATATATATATATATACATATATATATACTTGTTTACATACATTTGTATTCTTTTAAAATCTGATTTGAGGGCGTCTTAAAAATCAACTTAACTGTTTACTTTAAGGATACGTTAGTGCAATAGACATTAGAAAGAGAGAGAGAGAGAGAAAGATAGTGAGCGAGTGGGAGACAGAGATAGTGAGCGATAGCGAGAGAGAGAGAGGGAGATAGCGTGCAATATCGTATTTCACATACATCGGAACATGTATAAAGCAGCTAAGTGTATAAGCCCCATGGCTAACCCCAGAAACCAACCAGGACACTGTGAGAAAACGAACCGTAACGAAACGCACCGACGCAAACACAATACACATACACACACAATACACACACACACACATACGCATGCACGAGACGTATATATTAATTTTGCAGCTAACAAAAGGAAAACAAACAAAATCAAACTAAATAAAATAAAAAAAAAATATGTATTTGCATATAAAAATAGGTATAGAAATTGTAACTTTTTGAATTTTTGAAAGTGTAACGGTCGTCAACGGATTACTGATTAACTTTTTATGTAATGTAATAAGCAGAGAAAAAAAAATAAGAAGTGAGCAACTAAGCCTAAATTTCATAATAATTTGTAGCCCCTAAACCGAGCACTAAGTAGAAAGTACGTATTAATTTTTAAAAGTAGCAAAAACATACAAATAAATTCTAATGAGCAATAAGATCGCTTAAATATCGATAATTATTGGTCGCACAAGCAAAGCCGATCATTAACGGGTTGTGGGGGGGGGGGGGTGTAATTTGGTTTGTTTCCAATCAATGAAAATAGTGTTGGCATTTCCAATGCTATCACGCATCAGCGATAACTGTTAATGGATTCAAAAATCCACAGAAGAATGATATAGATACTGTTATGGGAATATATATGTAAACAGATTGAGAGTATTCGGAATATCTGACAGCTGAGACAATTAGTGAGAGGCCCCAAAACAATTTATATATAAATTATAAATGCGTATCAACATTTCAATGCGATGGATGACATCTGCAAGATTAAGTTCAAAAAAAATATATACGTATTTACATACATCGATAATTACTAAAAACTATCGATCGAGAAATGCACGAAAAATAGTACAATCGATCGTTTTTTCTTACGATTATAATAATATGATGAGCTCGGCAGAAAAACTGATTTACATTTCCTTTATAATTTTGAGGACAAGAAGAAGCGCGTGCCACCTGGAAAAAATACTTATTGCACATTACAGTGCTTGTAGAAACTGGAAACTGGGTCTGCTACCAAATAAATTAGTTAATTAACTGTAGAAAGGTTGCACAATTTTGGATTACCAAACGCCCGCTGCAATGTTTACAAGCAAGCATTGCCCAAAGTGACCATACTCTCATTACAGAAACAATACCTAAAATGCTTGGTGCTGTTGGTAAACAGCGGCAGACATGTGGACGCTGACATTTCGTTAATAAAATAACAGAATAAGTTCAAAATAATTATAATTTAGATTGTCCTATTAGCGCTTTGTTCGTCGAAGCTGCGTCGAGTAAATATCGACATGAAATTTACGACGTTGCACAGCGTGGACACCGTGTATTCCGCCGATTCGGTGGAATGGTGCACAGTGGATGAGGCACATAAAAGCTATTTTGCTTGCGGCACCTATCAGCTGGTGGATGCGAAGCAAGCAGCTCCTGAAAGTGGCACGCCACAACAGTCGCAACATTCGCAGCAACCCCGCAAGGGTCGCGTCTATCTGTATGCCTTCGATATTCAGAGCGGCGCCCTGCACCGGCTGCAGTGCATCGAAACGGCAGCCATCTTAGACATGAAGTGGCTGCCCGCCAGCCACTCAGATAGCGGCCCGCTGCTGGCCACAATCAATGGGCTCGGTGAGGTCGAGATCTACGAGCTACTGACAGCCGAGCAGCGTCTGGTGAAACGTGCCAATTTGACGCTGGAGCAGAGCGAAGAGAAACCGATTCTAGCATTGGCCATCGACTGGCGACAATGTGCTGATGATGCAGATGCTGTGCAGCTACTAGTGTCCGATTCCATAGGCAATGTCCACCAGTTGGAATTGAATACGGCGCAGCAGAAGCTCCGCCAATTGCGCTGCTGGCGTGCGCACAATTTTGAGGCATGGACATGCGCCTTTGATCGCTGGTCGCCACAGCGTGTCTTCACCGGTGGCGACGATTCCCTCCTGCATGCCTATGATTTGCGCATCAGTGGCACGGATCGCATCTGGACCAATCAAAAACATGGCGCCGGCGTCACCTGTCTGCTAAGTCGTTCAGCTGTCGAGCATCAGCTGCTCACGGGCAGTTACGATGAGGTGTTGCGTCTCTTCGATACGCGCCGCATGAAGTGCAGCCTCGCCGAGCTGAACCTAGGCGGTGGCATTTGGCGTCTAAAGCCGCATCCGTTGCGTAATGATCTCATCCTGACCGCCTGCATGTACAATAACTTTCATGTCGTTGACATAAGCTCGTCGGGCCTGGGCCTGGTGGGCACCTACAGTGATCAGCATAAGAGCATCTGTTATGGTGCCGATTGGGCGCCAAATATCAAGAATCTGGCATTAGCGGACGGCGCAAGTGCTGAAATTCTTCATATGGCAACCTGCTCCTTCTACGATAACAAACTCTGCGTGAGCAGCGTTCAAACATAATTTGAAACGACATTTTCGTATTCAATTACTTAAGCAGTTTCTTATAAATACTTTTCTTGTGTTTGTCAGTTTGACTTCTGTTATGTTAGTTTAAGCCAGAATAAAGATTAAAGACAGAAATGAAATTAGTTATTTTATTCTATAAATTCGAATGCGATAGAAATTAAACCAACCTATCGATATCGAAAGTGTTGACATATCGATATCACAATCGAAATTGTGAAAGGACGCGCGTTTATAGAATTTCGCATCGAATTGGCTTTTAAGTCGAAATGGCTGAAAATCATCAAATGTTGCATAAAATTGAAAGTGCACTTGCCAACATGCAAAACGCGCTGAACAAGACCACAAACGCTGGGCAGGAAATTGGTGCAGCTATCGAAGATTCCAAAGGCCAGCAAAACGCAGTCGCCTCTTCACCTGAATTCGATGGGGAATTCTCGGAACTGCTTCAAGAACTGCATGAAGTTGAAGTTGAGCGCAAGCAAATTGTAACTCAATTCCATGATACACTTGGTGCGCAAAAAACCATGTCCAATGCATACAAACATTTACTAATTTTATTTACTATTTAGAGAGCAACATTGATGAGCAGGTTGCCAAAATACTCAATCATAACTTCCATCAATTTGGCTGTACACTGCAGATATCTTGCGATGCGAACAATAGGAAATTATACAAATTTGATTTTGGAAACGAACGTGGCATAATCGCCACAATGAATGGCTCGCGCCTGCAACTCGTCCGTATTTATCCGGAGAGCTGGAACTTCACCCAACTCGAACAATTTTTGGACGAATCTCAGGATCTGATGGGTTTGATAAACGCCCTTGGAAGTATAGATAAAAATGTTTAGTGGCATTGCAAATGAATCCACTAAATATACATATTACATATAATCGAATCTATATATTTTCAAAATAAATCAACTATGAAAAACTAAATACTCTTCCAAAAACTAAATTTTTTAATTCAGTAACTTGAAATTTATTTGTTTGCAATTGCAACCAGACGGTGTGCAAAAGCGAGGGATTAAAGTTGGCGTGGTGCAGAGAAGCAGACAGTGGGACATGGCTATAACGGCTCGGCTGCTGTTGCCAACAATTGTTGGCATATGCAAAAAGTAAAAGCGTTTTGTTGTGTATGCGGCTAAAGTTTGTAATTTTTATAAAATATTTACATATAAATATATATATATGTAAGTACTATATATATATATATTTTTGGTATCACACGATTTTTTTTTTGTTTCGATTTTTTTTCTCATTTCATATTTTCACTTCTGGGTGTAATAAGATGTAAACAGCGACGAACGTCCACAGCCCAAAAGTCCAGCTCTTCCCGCCGCCCGTCATCGTTTAGACGGCGGTGACCACGTTCTGAATCCAGTTCAAAGCGCCTCGGATGCGACGCAGGCGTGCACGCACCAGAAAGCTGCAGATGAGCAGATACTCAACGTAGGCATGACGACCACCGACGCCGCTCTGCTGACCGATGCCATGTCCATTTGGACGACCTTCGCACATGATCTTGGTAGTCAGCGAGAGTAGCCACTGCAGGATCTGCAAAGGCAGGATACAAACACATATAAATATTGCAAAAAGCATAGAAAATGTAGCTAGGGGTTTGTAGTCACCTCGGGGCTGTTTGGCATGCCGCCAGCCTTGAGCCACTGCGATGGTGCCCAGAGGAAGAGCTGCAACACATTGGCGGCAATGTCGGGGCTAATCCGCTTCGACGGGTTGGGATTAAGTATATTGTGGATGAGCTGCTGCAACAGCGGCGGACACGCATCGCACAGTGGCGGCAACTGCTCGTGTCTGTAATCGCTATTCCTCAGCGAATAAGTGAGCTCGCCCTGTGTACGGGCCAATCCGCCCGTGGCTGAATAGAAGGGATTGGGCTGACCAAAGATTTCGTAGGCCATTGCACCGCAGGCCCACAGATCGGCCTTGCTATAGTTGAGCACCGCAAATGGTCCGGGCTGTGTATTAAAGATCTCTGGAGCCATCAGTGCCGCATTGCCGCCCTTATCGATGTCATTGGCGGCATAGGGAAGACGCAGCCCGTGCACCTTGTCCGCCAGACAGCAACCGAAATCGGATAGCACCAGGAGCGGCGACTGATCGTCCGACTGCAGCTCGATCAGTACATTATCCGATTTAAGGTCACGATGAGCGACACCGTGCCGACTCAAATGGGTGACAGCCTCTAGCATCTGGGCGAGCAGGAGAATTTTGGTGCGTGTGCTCAGCTCACTGGTGTCCAGTAGGCCGCGCAGACTATGATCGTAACGCTTCATTAGCAAATACAAAGACATGTTCCGCCCATAGCCCTGCGGATTAATCCGCTGCGGCTGTGCAATCGGATAGAGCAGATGGCCGTCGGTAAAGTTGCGCACCTCATCGCAAAAGAAGCCAAACATACAGACAACATTTGGATGTGGTGGCAACGTCATCGTCTGATGCTGCAACAGACGCTCCCATTCCTCGGAACTGGCATTCATGCGACGCTGACGCGCTGGCACCGTCTCCTTGTACATTGCTCGCAATATGGACAGCGCATTGCTTTGTATATCGTAATTGAACATCATTTTGAGAGCCAGAGGATAACGCTCAATTGAGGACGAGTTATGGATCGCAGGCACTACCACCTCCTCCGTATAGCCAGATGGCAGAACTCGTTGCTCCTCGGCCAGCTGCTGTGACTCTTGTCCAGCTGCCGTTGCAGCTGTCGTAGTGAGGCCATCCACAAAAACGGCGGCCGCCGTGGGCTGACTGTAATTGTAAATGTTATCCACGGATCCGCCAAAATTGTGTACGAATCGCGACATATTCTGCAGGGGCGACATCATCTCGTGATTCCATTTGGTTGAGCTGCTCATTGTGTTGCCGGCAGTCGCTGTGTTCGTTTCACCGCCGCTTATCGTATCCGGTGAGGTAGTCTCCTTGAAATTGGCCGCATAGACAACGGCCGCACAGCCCTTGGCAATTGGTGGACCCACCTCAAGCTTGTCAATATTGAAATTGCTATTTAACGTTTCGGATATCTCGTCGTGATTATAGGCGCTCTGCAAGCGACTGGCCGCCTCGCGTATCTCCCAGCAAACGCCCTCCAATTCATCCTCCTTGCTCAGTACACCCGAACCGGTGGCGAGGCTAACGCCAATTAATGCAAAAAACGGCGCCGAATCGCCGTAAAAGAGTTTGCGTGTCGCCCGCTGACGCAGCTCCTCCGAGTAATTGGTCGTCACCCGGCTCAAGATGTTGTCGATGAAGAGCTTGCGGGCATGCTGTCCAAAGCGAAATATGCCACCATTCACTGGACGTGTCGGACTGAAGCGTGGCAACACATTCGCCGTCTGCGGCGGGGTTGCCGCTGAGTTCTGTGAAATATCAGCATTAAGACGTTAAACAATTTGCAATTAACGATAAACGAAAGTTAAGATCAAATAACCTAAACTGGGTGGATTATTTTTGTGAAGTTCATAGGAATATTTCGTCCAATTGCCTTCAACTAGAAGATGTACGTATTTTAGAGATTGTAGAAACTTCCTAGTTACCCCGCTGATTTCCTAGTTTACAAACAAATCGATCGGACTTATGCACATAATTGTGCACAAATAAACTACATAAAAATTAGCTGTCTCACAAGACATATATGTATACATATCTCCCTCTATTCTGTGCACTCTTAATCGAAATACAATGATCACGAAGACTTTTTGCCGCCGATGGTCATTCTTGCATAGAATTAGTTTTATTTCAGACTCACCCGCAGAACATTGGCAGATGATAGGGGAAAGCCTCGCTTGCTTCGTGTCCTTAATTGGCCTTGTTCCAAAATGTTGGTGTGTATTTCACGATTCCAATAGCTTCGCAGAACGTAACGACCATGTTTAACCAGTCGTTCGGTTAACAGTCTCACAGACATTTTACCAATTGCAGATCGGCCTTATAGCTTCGCGTTTTTCGTTGCTCTTGCGCCCAGATCAGGATTCGCATCGAATTATCGAACTATCGAAGTACAGCGAAAGTGCATTGATTTTATCTATTGTTATTTATTTATTTAACGCTGAGCTCACCTGTTTGTTGTTTTTTTTTGTATTTGTATTTGACGTACGAATCGTTTCGCTTTCGTTGTCCTCGCACTGTTGCGGTGCCAGCAGTTATCGCAGCTTACCGATATATCGATCAATTGCTGCCTTGAATGGCAATTTTTTGGTTTTGCGTCGTAGAATTAGGCGCCGTCACAGTTCTATTATAAATATATGTATATGGGCATTACTATGTATGTACATATATAGTCAACTAGTGAGAAATTCGAAATGGGGAAATCCTCCAGATTGTTCTTAATAATTTACTTTGAGACGTGTGTGAGAGGTTTGAATTTGTTAACGAACTGATAATTTGTTAAGTTTAACTTGCCTTGTTGATTGATTTTCCAGTTGTCACTAGTCGTTCATCCGTGCCTGCTTTTTTCTCTACATAAGTCGGTGTGTGTGTGTGTGTGTTTGTTTTGATATTTATGGACGATTCGCTGTTACCAGTTTGTGTTAAACATCGATATTATTATTGTTCCGGTTGTCTTGTGGTAGGAAATTAGATAATCACATCGCCATTAAAAAAAACATTTAAAAAAACAGGTGCAATTTTTAATCTTTAATTCGAACATACAGAACAGTCAAAAATTGAATTTAGTTACCACCAGAATTAGATTTTGAGTCGATTTTACAGCAAAAACAAACGAACGAATTCACAAACACAATCAGCTGTCAGTTTGTCACACAGAGCTGCAAATCGATTCATACACTATCGATGCAGTCATACAATATGCCGTATCGATAGCATTCATTGCAAAAAGGTATCGATAGGCGATTCAAATACCAACATTTTCTTGAGATGAACCCATTCCTTAAACTGCTGCTCAGTCACTCCAGCCTTGATAGCCTCCTCCTTGATCGTGGTGCCGTTCTCATGCGCCGTCCTTGCTATCTTGGCCGCCTTCTCGTAGCCAATGTGCGGATTCAAAGCGGTCATAAGCATCAGCGACTCGTTCATGATCTTCGCAATCCGATCCTTGTTGGGCTGAATGCCCTCGACACAGTGCTTGCTAAAGTTAACGCTGCCATCCGCTGGAAATTGAATATTATTTGAGATGACGATGACCGAGACGACATTAACCTGGACGCTTACCCAAAAGACGAATGGACCGCAGCACATTGGACACAATTAGAGGCTTGAACGCATTCAGCTCAAAGTGTCCACTGGCACCGCTCACTGTGACGGCCACGTGGTTGCCCATAACCTGTGCGCATATCATGGATAACGATTCGCACTTTGTGGGGCTAACCTTGCCGCGCATAATGGAGCTGCCTGGCTCATTCTCGGGCAACTGAAGCTCGCCGAGACCGCAACGTGGTTCGGAGCCCAAGAAGCGAATATCGTTGGCTATCTTCATTAGGCTGACAGCAATAGTGTTGAGCACGCCGTGCAACTCCACCATGGCATGGCTGGCGGCCAGCGCCTGGAACTTATTGGGCGCCGTCACAAAAGGCAGTGTGCGTGTATTAAGTCCGGTGCCGACGGCTGTGCCGCCCAAAGCCAGCTCATAGACGCGCGGCAGGCATGCGTCGATGCGATCGAGGGCATAGGCCAACTGCTGGGCATAGCCACTGAATTCCTGGCCGAGGGTCAGGGGCACCGCGTCCATGGTATGAGTGCGGCCAATCTTGATGTCTTTGAATTCATTCGACTTAGCAGCGAGTGCATCGTGCAGCGTCTTAATTGCCGGCTTTAGATTGTTGTTCAGCTCGAGGGCGACCGAGATGTGTATGGCCGTTGGGAAGGTATCGTTGGAGATGGCATCGTTACAGGCAGCGGACACGGCATTCACTATCCCGGCGTCCATACCAAAGTTCTTCTTAAAATTCGCACAGGCCTTCTTCAATATACCCATATCCTGGATGAAAGGTACCTGACAAAAATTAAATAAAGTGCGGATAATCGGATTAGACCGGGGTGTGAATATAGTTACCGGCATGACTTCGCCAATGGGGCCAATGGGGAAATTGATCACGGAGCGCATGTTATGTGCGTTGAACAGTTTATCTGCTGGCACCTTAAGCTCACCAAATGTGTCCCGCTCCATGCCATTCTTGCCATCCTCGCAATCCTGGCAAGTGCCATATGATGAGTGTATTAATTACTGGGATTCAAATCCTTTCAGGGTTGCCTTACTTACGCATTCATTCTTTTTAGACTGGAGCCAGCCGGTGAGAATCCTGACCAAATTTCCACGATGGAGCTGCATATTTGGTCAACTCTCAATGTCAACGTCTTTCCAAACGGATACTACTTACTTTCGATCTGGACTAAAATAGTATTCTCTTACCTATAGTATATGTGTGTAGATATTCTGACAGTTAAATAAGGGTCAACTATTTGGTTGGATACTACGGCATTTGTTCTTTATCGTTCAAGGTTAATGTTACTGTGTTCTAGAACAAATTTAAATACTGCATATATATTTTTTTTTAATGGAATAGATTAGAATAATCCGACAATTTAGTAACATTTTTTTTTTCAAACATGAATTTTATTCTCGAATCTGTTTTGGACTGAACACAAAGGAAACGTCCGTTTCCCTGGCAAGCATTCAATCCAGACAGTTATAAAAAGGGTTCAGTTTTTGCTTAGATAGTCGAATTTTTTGTTGCTCCTCTTTACTTGGGGCCCAGCATCTCCTCGGGTCGCACCCAATCGTTGAACTGCTGCTCGGTCAGATAGCCCAGATTAATGGCCTCCTCCTTGAGCGTGGTGCCGTTCTTGTGCGCCGTCTTTGCTATCTTGGCCGCCTTGTCGTAGCCAATGTGCGGATTCAATGCCGTCACCAACATCAGCGACTCGTTCATGATCTTCGCAATGCGATCCTTGTTGGGCTGAATGCCGTTAACACAGTTGGCCGTAAATGTGCGACTGCCATCGGCTGTAATAAGTAATTTTAAGATAAGATTTTGGTTGAGAGAGAGGACTGGAGACTGATGGCAAGTGAAACTACTTACAGAGCAGGCGGATGGAGCGCAGCACATTGGACACAATTAGCGGCTTGAACACATTCAGCTCAAAGTGTCCACTGGCACCGCCAACTGTGACGGCCACCTGGTTGCCCATAACCTGTGCCGAGAGCATGGTCAGCGATTCGCACTGTGTGGGATTCACCTTTCCAGGCATAATGGAGCTGCCCGGCTCATTCTCGGGCAATGAGAGCTCGCCAAGACCGCAACGTGGCCCTGAACCCAAGAAGCGAATATCGTTGGCAATCTTCATTAGGCTGACAGCAATAGTGTTGAGCACGCCGTGCACCTCCACCATGGCATCGCGGGCGGCCAGCGCCTCGAACTTATTGGGCGCCGTTACAAAGGGCAGCGAGGTGAGCTCGGCAATCTTGGCGGCGCACTTCTCGGCAAAGCCCTTGCGTGTATTAAGTCCAGTGCCGACAGCTGTGCCGCCCAAAGCCAGCTCATAGACGCGCGGCAGGCATGCGTCGATGCGATCGAGGGCATAGGCCAACTGCTGGGCATAGCCACTGAATTCCTGGCCGAGGGTCAGGGGCACCGCGTCCATGGTGTGGGTGCGGCCAATCTTGATGATGTCCTTGAACTCATTTGACTTGGCAGCGAGTGCATCGTGCAGCGTCTTAATTGCCGGCTTCAGATTGTTGTTCAGCTCGAGGGCGACCGAGATGTGTATGGCCGTTGGGAAGGTATCGTTGGAGCTCTGCGATTTGTTCACATGATCGTTGGGATGCACTGGCGTCTTGGAGCCCAGCTTGCCGCCCATCAGCTCAATGGCGCGATTGCTGATAACCTAAATGGACACACACACACTGTGAGTACGGCATGCAAACAAATAGATCATAGTTGATCCGTACCTCGTTGACGTTCATGTTGCTCTGGGTGCCGGAGCCCGTCTGCCAGATGACGAGTGGAAAATGATCGTCGTACAACTTGCCGGAGATGACATCATCCGCTGCCTTCGAGATGGCCTCGCTCACCTTCTGATCGAGTCCAAACTCCTTGTTGACCTCGGCGGCGGCCTTCTTCAAAATACCCATTGCCTTAACGACGGGTTTCTATGGAATACAGATACAGATATAAATATGAACTTGTTTTAGCTTTCGAGTTACTCACCGGCATGCGTTCCGTCGAGCCGCCAATGGGAAAGTTGATCTGGGAACGCATCGTCTGTGCGCCATAATATTTGTCAGCGGGCACTTTCAGCTCGCCAAATGTGTCGCTCTCCAAACGATATTCCTGTGACGCCTGTCAACGAAATTTTTTTTTTTTTTTAAGGATATTTCACTCATAATTTGTGTGAGTTTCTGTGTGTGTGTGCATGTGTGTGTGTGTATGTATGTATGTGTTATGCAAATGTCTCAGCTGACCATTGTGTCTGTCTCGGCTGCTTGAAAATAAGTAGTTGCGATTGCGAGCGAACAAATGTTAAATCAGATAAGTTGCCATCGGTGAGCGTCGAAAAATCAAATGTAAGAGCTGGCTCAACAAGTATGCTGAGCTCTTAAACGCGCCACCCTGACTCTCACATGCCCTACATATTCTCTGTATATGACCAAAATATTATGTTAAGCTTCATTGAAACGCGGAGAATTTCAATTTGAATCTCAATCCCAATAAATTTCAGTCGATTTTCAAGTAATGGAGCAACAAGAGAGAGAGAGAATTTAAACCATTTTTTTTTCTATATTTATTTATATATTCATTCAAGTAGTTGCAGCGCGTTGAAAGTGCGTTAGTGCTGAACCAAAGTCTTAAACGACCCCACGACAAGTGGGGCGCTTTTGCTACTCAGCCAGGCAATGTGTGTATGTATGTGTGTGTGTGTGTGAATATATGTATGTATGTATGTATACTGATTATCCGCTAATCTGAGTGTGAGTGTTAGATTCACACATGAGATATTTAAGGCAAGTAAACAAGTTCCACGCAAGTGTTAAATACAAAGGGGAAACGGACGAAACCTAACAATAATTAAAAAGAGAGAGAAAGAGAGATAGTTGAGCTAACGAAAAACGGTATTTAGTGGGATGCCAATCTGTGCGAATTTCGGGTAGCGCGACAATCGTTTTGGACTCCAATTAAAATCCGACCAATTAACCGGTTTGTTTTGCCAAAACCTGTATAATTGCCAATATGATTGTGTATGTGAAGTGAAACACTGGCCAACTTGCAACTTTTGTTGCGTTAATACATTAAAATAAAGAATATACACATAATATTAGTTAAATTAATATCTCGTATGTGATATTCATGGTGGATCATGGATTCCAATTTGTGAAACCTTAAAATTTCCGTAAGTTTCCTTATTGCTATACACAAACAATTTGAAGATAGAATTTTCAGAATATAACGATATCCACTCGCAAAGAGATTTCGAAAATGATATATTCAAAAGTGATTGATACACCAAAATAATTTCCATATGTATTATAAGACTCGAACAAATTTGGATTATAAACTCTTATGTTTGTCTTGGAGAAAACGCTCAATATCTAAATGGAACTTTGTTTCCACGAAAATCTTTAACATTCATATCTTCGAATTCTCATTTGAATGATCGGCGGCGGCAATTGTCGACTTGGCTCTTATCGTAAAAACCGTTCACAAATGTCATTTCTTCTTCATGAATGCCGCCACTGATGGAAGTGATGCTGCTTAGTTTGTAGAACTCACTCATAATGATTGTAATAATGCATTTATCGTCATTAATATCATTAGGACATAATTTGTGCATAAATGCACTTTGGCAATAAGTGACTGTAATTGATTACGAAATGCCGGCAAATGTCGTAGCCGTGGCTCAAATTGGAAATGTCTTGGAAATGTTTGTACGCGTTCGAGTGGATTTTAAAAAGTTTGAGTCCGCTTCAAGGTTCCCAACTGCTCGATGCCTTCAAATATGGCCAAGAAAACAATGCAGGCCAGAACAGAAATGGAAATTACATAAGTGCATATCCAACAATAAATCTTCTTACCATACGAACACCGTACGCTGCACTCGTCCATGGTTTGGTCATCTGTTGGACGCCACGTAGCGTGGAGCGCTGCAAAAGCGGTAGCACCATTTTTATAAGATATTAATAGTTAAATACAGCAGTGACAACTAGATATAAAATCTGGCAATAATTCACCAGGCACCTGGCAGGCAAACACAACAAAAACGCCAATACGATAGGCAACCGTACAGTTCCTGGCAATATATCGATATATTTGGTTTTTGTCATCGTATCGAGCAGCTCAGTGAAAACAAATAATATTGTTAACTGCTAAACTAATGCTGCCAATTTACAGATAAGTGTTTATGCATGGAAATATTTGAAAAATAATTTCTTCACCGGCTCAAACATGTATCGATTAAAAATATCGTCCATCTCTAATGAACAGCTGCGACAGCTGTCTGCCGAATTGCTGCTAGGCGAGGGAATAAAGCACTGAATCTAAATTGTTAAGTGTGAAGCAAGCAACGCCAACGACTACATAATGTCAGCGTTAATGAAATCTCTGTGCCTGGCCAAAAAGCTGAGCGCTTCTAATCCGGCTATGTCGCTTCAGATTGCCCGCAATCGTGAGTAGAGTGCATTGCAGTGTTTGCAGTTTCTCTGTTTTGTTTACGTAACTTTTGAGGTGTTTTGCCAATGGTCTTAACCGTTATTTCCAACAATTAACAGTTGCTGGCTGGAACAAGGACTACAAGCCGGCACCGTATCCAAGGACAGAGAAGGAGCGCGAGGCGGCTGCCAAGAAATACTATCTGCTGCCGGAGGAATACAAACCGTATGCGGACAACGGCTTGGGTTTTGGCGACTATCCCAAAGTTGGCGGCGGACTGGGCATAGAGAACAAGGATAGCTATTATCCCTATGACTATCCCGAGCATAAGCGCAACTTCAACGAGCCAGTGAGTTAATGCATCTACGCCGCAACCATAAAATAGTAATATGACGTTATCGTTTTGTTCACTTAATAGATTTCAGCGGATCATGATTTGTACAGCGAGGATCGTTTCTCGCAGCCGGATCAACCACGCTACAGTACATCCTATTACTTTTTGTGCTTTTTGGGCGTCATGTCCGGCTGCCTGGCGCTCTACTATTGGCTAGAGGACAAGAAATTGTACCGTCCAGTGGCCGTCAAGCAGTTACCCGCTGATGGCCGGAAGCACTACACCTTCGAGTAATAGAAAGGCCTTGGCGCGAGAACACTCAATGGAACAGCAGATTAAATAGGCAATTTACCAACGCATATGTACAATTAAAAGAAATACTGATTAAAGTGTGTCTGTCGTAATTTTCGTCGATTAAATATTGAAATATTGATTTATGCAATTTCTCTGGATATTTCAACGAATTCAGTTTGAACTCTGCAGGATCATCAGATATCTTCGACACCATACAAAAACGAAATATACTTTTTGTTTGTCCTGTTTATTTCAATAATAGTATTTATTGGCAACATAACCTACAAAATTCAAAATATTTTATAAAATACTTCGCTTGAATTCAATTTACTGTTAGATACACATCCAAATAAATACAAAAAAAAAACGAAAATATAACAAATTCATGGTTGCAAAATGAAGAGGATTACTTAAAAGATCGGTTAATTCTTAAAGTTAAATAATGCTAAGCTATATACTAATTACATATGTGGTGGTGAAAAACTAAACGTTGAACAACGATTCAAGGATTCTGTGGAAGTAGCAAGAATGCACACAAAAACGAGATGAAAAAAAAAAAACGAAACTGATGGATGATGAATAAATGTGAAGATTACTCCACAATATAATTGGGATGCACGACCAGAAGCGGATCGTTGTCCAATTCATCCGCTTCATCCGAGCCGACCGCAATTTTGGAAAAGGGCTTGAGAAATGAGGTTTTGAGTGGTATTATGACCTGATCATGATAGATCAGGCGATCTATCAGCTTCTCGATGAGGTTCTTGCGCGAGATGAGCTCATCCTCGGACTCAATTTGTTCAGCGACCTGCTCCAGATACCAGGTGACGACATTGCTGCGTTTCATTCCCGTATCGGTGCCCTCGACCTCGCATCGCGCCTCCTCGCCACGCATGTGCAGCACCAACATCGTTGACAGATTCTTGTAATCCTCGAAGGAGAGAGTGAACTTTTTCTTTTGCCCAGCGCCGGCCGAGGTGTCCATTATGGCATCATCGCCGCCATCCTGATTGGCCGCCGACCCATTGTTCTCCATATCGAGATCATGCTCAATACCATCATCCACATCCAGTTGCTCATCATCGTCCAGATGAATGTCTGGCTGTTCGACGCGTATAATGGACTTATTGAGCAGACGAAATGCCTCCTTAACATGACGCTCGAGCACACGATTGGAGCACTCCAGCTTGGCCATTGCCTCGCTCAGCCGTATCATTGACTCCAGCTGACGAACGGTAATGCGCCACGTGCTCCGTCCCGATGAGCCCGTGTCTCGCTGACGCAAATGACCATAGTTTTCCACCAACATTTTGCCCGCTTCCGTGCTGATAATCGGCTTGAATTGCCGTGCAAAGGTCACATAACGGAGCACCTCCTCGCGTGTATAAGCACGCTCCACCGACTCCTCGATGTTCGAGTGCAGATCGACAATCTTGCGGGCGATGGCGTAATCGACCACCTCGTTGCACTCGTCCACCAGAATGAAGAACAGATCAAAACGGGACATAATCGGTGCGGACAATTGAATGTTCTGCTGCAAACTCTTGGAGCGATCGTAGCGTCCATTAATTGGATTCGCTGCAGCCAGAATGGAGGTGCGTGCATTCAACGTGGCACGAACTCCGGCGCGTGCTATCGAAATGGTCTGCTGTTCCATGGCCTCGTGTATGGCCACCTGATCGCGCACATCCATCTTGTCGAATTCATCGATGCAGCAGATGCCATTGTCCGCCAGCATGAGAGCACCCGCCTCAATCACAAAATCGAAGCTCTCCTCGTCGCGCACCACGGCTGCAGTGAGGCCAGCCGCAGAGGATGCCTTGCCCGATGTGTAAATGGCACGCGGCGAGAAGTCCGATACCTGTTTGAGGAACTGTGACTTGGCCGTGCTGGGATCACCCACAATGCACACATTGACATCGCCACGCAACGATGTCTTTTCCGTGGTTGTCTTGGCCACTCCACCAAAGAGCTGGAGCAGAATGCCACGCTTGACCTCATCGTTGCCATAGATTGAGGGGAAAAGGCTGCTGATTAGATTCTGGTAGAGATTGCGATCCTTGGACATTTCGTAGATCTTCTGCCATTCGGCGTCTGTCATTTGTTTCTTCATATCATCCGCGGTCACCTCGGACATGGGCAGATCCGTGCCGCCAAAGCGGGCGGTGGTCGCTGCAACGCTGCACGCAAGGAACGCCATGCGATAGTTGAGCTCTCGGACGCCCAGGGCCTTGAGACCGGTGACGCCCTCGGAGCCCTCGCCGGGCTTGTGACGGGAGCCCGTTTCGGTCTTGGTGCCGGGCATGCTCAGCACACTGACGTCCGGCACCACGATGAGGGTGCCGGTGAAGTCATAACGATCGCCCGCCTGCACCGTCTCGACCAGCTCGGAACGCAATATGATCTCGACGGCGCGTGGTATACAGCCACGCGGTAGCTCCGCCTGCGTCTCCTGTATGCGAATCTTCTGGAAGTCGAGAAACAGTGATTTCTCCACATCGAGCATGAAACGGCGTCGATTGGCGCAAACGGGATTGCGACAAATGGTGGGATTGGTGAACTTGAATTGCTGCTCAACGTTGCGGATCTCTGTCTGGCAGTCGAGGCACATGAATGTGCCGAGCACCAGTTCCGGATGAACGGGATGGGTGCGCACCACCTGGCCGGAGATGCGGATGAGGGTGCCAACCTTCGAGGTGGTCAGATCGCGTACTTTGTGACGCGTCGGTACCTCAGTGAAGGCCACATAACAATCCTTGTTCGTCTTTAGGCCAATGCGATCTTTCACATAGTTCGACACAGATTGGCAGAGGAACGGATAGACATGGTAGTACTCCTCGATGATGGCTGTAGCCAGATTCTGATCGTATTTCTCCACATCCTCGAAGCTCACCTCCAGAGTGCAACGATCGAGTGACTCCAGATTGGCCGCTGGACGCGTATATTTGATTTCGCCATCCTCTTTGAATTCCTCGAGAAAATCTTGAAAGAGCTTCTGCGTGCGTATGCCAACCTCATCCTTGACGCGCAGCTGACCAATTTGTGCTTCTGCCACATCCATTTCGTTCAATTCGTGCACTCCAAATAAATTGTAAAGGCGCAAAAACAATTCGTGTTCACTGATGCTATTTACTTAGCCAGCAGCTGCGTTTTGCCAATTTTCGCGCCTTTTTTGCCAGCTCGCGCAGACAGTAGCGGCACTTGCGTTATCGATTACTGTGCGCAGTTATCGTTTCGTGTGAATGCCGCTCAAATCGAGCATATTCAGTTGAAATTAATTTGGCAACAAGGCACGCACTATCGCAATGTCTCAACGATTGCGGGTCTTTTTGTAAGTTACCATCGCTAGAGCGTGAGAACTGGCTGCGATTAGGGAATTATTGATTCCGGAACTCTGCTAGAGAAATACCTTTGCTTATACCGATTTGAACACGTTTGCCAATTACGCGCTTGCGGTGAACAACAAAAGCAATTGCGTTCGCTCAACACCTGCGACTGTCAAGTGATTTGGGCCAGCCACACACACACACATACACATACACACTCATACACACCCAGCCACCGACACACACAATCAAAATGGTGGACGCTGCCAGACAAATGCTCGATGAGCTAATGGGTCGCAACCGAAACTTGCATCCTTCGGAGGCGGGGCAGGCGGTCAACTGGGAGGATTCGGAGGTGAGTCGTCCATTAAAAAGTATTAGCGCATTACCTAAGATGTACTCTCTGTGATATAATAGAATATCTTGGCACAGGCGCCTCTCTTTCGATGTTACACTTTTTATGGGTTTCTTTTATAATTTATTTCTTATTATTTTCATTATTTTGCTTTTGCCGGCGACGCACAGTGCATGCTAAATGTCGTGATCCGGCTGAAAAAAATGGATGGAACTCTATTTTGCTTACGTTCCACAAGCATTCGTCATGGGGCTAAGAAATAAGCTAGTTTTGTGTGTTTTTCGTTAATTTTAATTCCTTAAAATATTAAATAGTTTAAATTACCTGATGTGCCCAAAGAGTATGAATTTATCTAGCTTGAACTGTAGGCAAATGCTAAATAATTATTTCCTATTGCAATAAATTCGTAATTAACATCTGTCACATTGAAAATGTCCATTTGCAGTTTTGTCAATTCTACAATGTTAAATTCTGTCCACACGATCTGTTTATAAACACACGAGCCGATCTCGGTCCATGTACACGCATCCACGATGAGGAGGCGAAACATCTGTACGAGGAGGCGCGTCCGTCGCAGCGCAAGCGGCACACGGAGGATGAGTTTCTGCGCTTTTGCAATGTGATGCTGCACGATGTGGACCGCAAGATACAGAAAGGGAAGCAGCGTTTGCAGCTGATGCAGCGCGATCATCCGTCGGCGCCCGTGCAACAGTTGACCAAACATCAGGAGCAGCTGGGCAATCTGAATGCGCGCATCAACAAGCTGGTGGCCGAGGCCGAGGAGGCCGGCATTCGCGGCGATGTCGATCAGGCACAGGAACTGATGACCGTCTGCGAGGAATTGAAGGAGGAGAAGGAAACGTTGCAGCAACAGTATGAGGCCCATGTCAAGCAATACCAAAAGATTCGGGCAGCGCCGCTACCGACGAACACAATCATGCCTTCAGCCACGCCCACGATCACGCCTACAACGAACACGGGCGAACCGCCTAGCGGTGACCAGGCGCTGGCCAGTCCCATCATAGCCAACAATAGCGACATGGGCGTCAATGACAGCACCAAATCAAATAACGCTACCGAAGACAACTCCACAAGCACAACAACAACCACACAGGCAACGGGAACAGCAGCGGCAACTGAAACATTAGCTGCGTCCGCATCCCCAACTAGCACAAATCCACCGGGCGACGACACAAAGACGGACTCTAATAAAATCGATTCCAAAACAGGTGCCAATTGGTCGCACGATGTGCTGCCCGAGAAGCAGATGAAGGTCTGCGAAATCTGTGGCGCTTTTCTTATTGTCGGCGATGCCCAGCAGCGCATCGAGGATCATCTGATGGGCAAACAGCATTTGGGCTATTCCAAACTGCGCAATGCCGTTGCCGAAATCAACGAGCGGCGCCAAAAGGAGCATGAGGAGGAGGAGCGGAGGCGTCGCGATGATCGTGTTCAACGATTTCACAACACCTACGACAACAGGCGGTAAGCCAAAACAGGGCAGGCAAAGGCGCAAATCTTTAGAATCTAGTATAACTCTGCATATGTTGAATAGATATAGAGATGCTTGTGAGTCTTGTAAAGAGTAAAGATTAAGATAAAGTAGAGACACGAACATAACTAACTAAACTAATATAGAAACTAGACTTGAGAATTAAATAAATGCTGTATAGTTTGAGATTAGACTAACAAATTATGCGAAATTGTAGAGATTAGTGTAGAACGCTGTAGAATTGCTTAAGGGTGGCGATTAGTTCATCTAACCAGAATCACTAAGCAGACAATACTCAGAGGCAAGCATTCATAAAGAACTGTGTCTCTAATCTACTAGGAAACAGGCTCTCATAACCCGAAGCCCATCTGATGAGAGAGCAGGCGACCCATACTCACAGTCAGTCTATGTATTGTCCTGCTTAGAATACGCTTTTCTAATGTCTCCATTTCTATTTGCATGACTCCAACTCAAACTCCATCGTCATCTCGCGATGCAGAGAGCAACGCTCTGATTATCGGGAACGCAGTAGGGACTATGCGCCGAATCGACAGTCATCGGATAGACGACACCGTAAGTTTTGCACACGATAATTGCACAACATTGTTCCGGCAACTGTAAATCGAATCCATTGCAGATCACCACAAATCATCGCATCATGGCCATTCTTCGTATTCGCGGAGTGGCAGCCACAACACGACCAGCAGCAGCAGCACTCGCAGTCGACACAATCATTACCGGCACGACAGTCGAGAGCGTCACTGTCGAAGTCGTAGTCGCAGTCGCTACTAGTGGCGGATACAACAATACCAAATACAATGAACAAGTACACCAACAACAGCAGCAACAGTTCTAAATCAACGTAATAAACAAAACAAAAGAAAAATGAAAATGAAAATAGAAAGAAATGCAAATGCAAATGCAAAAATCATAAAACATCAGCTCGTGTAATCAATTGAACATGCAAGTTAGACGGAGATACCAAAACAAACGACAACAGAGAACAAGCAAACCACCACAACAAGCAGCATCAACAATGATCGAGAAACAGCTCCAAACAGTACTCTCTGGCCACGCCCAATCGCGCTGCCCTTCTTCCACTCTCTCCCTCACACGCACTGTCTCTCTGAATGCAGCAACGAGGTACTCCAAATAATAATAACACATTTCAATAATCTGTATAAAAAAAAAAAAAAAAAAAGATATATAAGATCACAGTCAAAAGGGGAACACATGTGTGACACGTGTGAACCTTCCAAATATGCGAATAGAGGTGAGTCTAAAACAATTTTATTATACGCTAATCGTACTCGTACACCCACTCGTAGTCCAAAAAAACATACAAAACAAAAAGAAAGAAAACATTTCAAATGGAATTTCAATTGTACAGACAAGAGACAGGCACAGAATGTCTAGTTTCCAACTATCGCTTGCTCAAATCCCAAAACAAAAGACATATAAATCAAAAAAAGAAAATCCCTTGAATTCACAATCATAGATACACGCCCACAAACACATACACACACCCAAACACACACACACACACCCACACACAGAGAAACAGTTTCAGATACAGATACACATGTTGTGCGTGTTTATTACTAACATATTTATATATTCCTGTTCATAGTGATCCTTAAATCATCCTGTTCTATCCGCTTATTCACACATAACTATGTACGGAACGCTCATTCTCAAAACTTCAAAGGGAAGCCAAATAACTTTGAACTCTGTGTAAAATCGATTTATATATCGGTAATGCTGCCAAGTCAAATGCTAGAATCATGCATATTATCCGTTCGATTTTAGTAGCGAATATTCTATATATCAGTGACACTCACATATCGTATGAGGAATGAAACAATTATAAGGATTAAAACGAATATAATCGGATTTGCGATTTCTGAATATATTCCGTTTCCATGTTCAATGTTCGAATATAACTTCACTTTCCCATCAAACTTGATAAAACTCATCACAACTTTGTAATCCGATATTCATTTAAAGGCCATTTGCTGAACAGCAATATAAGAACCAGAACAGGCCAAGAACTAGGCTTGATTGTACCTAACATATTTGTACATAAGAGCGAAGTGATGATAAACAATAACTTTCGATGATATTATAGACATTATCTTGAGACGGTTAAACAAAAGATCAGATTGAATTTAAGGAGTTAAACCCCATGCTTAGGCAAGCAATACATTTTTACACTCTAATGTACATATGTACATACTATATATAGAATACTAAAGACACCGATAACTGAGACATGCCCGACAAACAGACATACACGACATATGGATCAAATTGCCATAAGAATGTGGAATACTAGTCCCGGGGGTGAATCCATTCGATGTCATCGTGATCGATGTGTGAAAAAGAACTAATGGAATCAGGTTAGTTGAATTTTTGAACATTCGACTATTGGTGTATGGTTTTTAATCGTCCACTCCTTGAGGACAGTATTCACAACAACATTCACACACACACACACTCACACATAGATACAGATACACACACACACACAAACACACACAGATAAAATACTCAAAGAACGCTGGGAATGAAAGTATATCTGTGTTGTACCTGTTATTGGAGTTACGTTCAATTAATTGTACCAGGTATTTACAACTCGACAACAAATTAACTAACCTCAAAAATCAACCATTCAATCTTAAGTATATGCATATACAACATTATGATATATGATACATATAATGTAACACCACCCACACAGATCGCGTTTGCATGGGAATGGCATGTGCTTCTTTGTGTTTCGCGGTTCAGCGAATCAGAGATCCCCGATCCAAACACAGCGTTTATATTAATTGCTACCCAATCAGGGTCAGGTTTGCAGGGCCCAGAGGTACGTAATCCTCTCGATGTCTCTCTCTCTCTCTCTCTCTCTTTCTCTTTCTGTTTCTCTATCTATCTATCTCTCTCTGTCTCTCTCAAACTGTCTATAAATGAATCTCTCCTGTAGTCATATAGTAGGAAGTGTCCATCATTGAAATAAAAAGTTAATGAAAAGACATCTAAAGGCTCTCGCGCACCCAAGAACAACATAAGAACATACTTCCACTTAACGGCATTCCCAGACTCGCATGTGCGTCAGGTACATTTTCTTTAAATAATATTTATGTCAATTCCAAATAGAAACAATATGTTCACTCATATTACTCTCCTCTCTACATAAATATATCCGTTTATAAAAAGTTTACAAAGTATAGTATACTTCAATGGTAAAATGTTAGTTAAAAGTTTACACACATATATATATATATATATATATATATTGTTGGAAACCTATTTGGAAAGGACATAGTAGCTTCGGCTATGCCGAATTTTTTTTTTCATGTTTATCGTTGTTGTACTTTCCAATGTACATACTTACCACATACATAATAAAAGTTCAAAATTAAATGAGCAAATTAATCGAAAAGTAATAATCGGAAGCGATGAGAGAAGAAGCAGTGATCGATATATTTTGGGTCGTATTCGAACTCGAGCTTGCACAATTCGTTATCGAAACGTTAGACGATCCGAGCAGAACTATCGAGTCAATCATGATGATGAAGAAGAAGAAGAAGAAGAAGAGGTAATTGCAATTGAATTCAAAAATACCAATCAAATTTGTAAATTTCTTTTAACTAACATACACTGATAATATGCCTATCTATACATATATATATTTGTGTATATATATGTATATATATGTATATATAGCATATTATGTATGTGTATGCATGTAGATGCTTAACATCCGAAATCACACACGATTTGTATATAGGTAGGCGAGAGCCGTACGAAATACAATGCGCCACAGCCATAAATTGCCAAGCAGCGTGTGAGGCCACCAAACATTATACGAATTTGACCCCCATTCAAGTTATGTAATTCAGACTGCCAGACTGTGTAATGTGTATGTATGTATATGTTCAACCGCCCCAAAGTCCCAAATATATCCAGGTAAATTTTGATTATAAAAACTACATTAAAATACTAAATAATACACACACGCTCCGAAATCGCCATACTTTTGTATATACATCTATTAACTAAATATCGTACGTATTAAGAAATCGTAGAACTTAAGCAGCTTACGGCCAGCGAACTTTCAAATTGTTGTAAACCGAAGACAAACAAATCTCCGAAATCTCAAACCCCTCCAACCCGCCCTATGTCAATTTCCCAAATGTATTTGCTTTCTTATTTACGGGTGGGTTCATCACGTAAACACAATTGCTTTAAATACCAATCTCCAAATGGAATAACAGAACTCAACAATAACGATCATATTATGCCCCAATTTTTTTAAAAATATTTTATTGCGTATATTACTTATGACATCCACGAGTATCGTATCTAGTACTTAAAATCTACAATATATATATTCTTTGACACCAAAATTTGTAAAAAGAAAGAAAGAAAAAAACAAGTCTACATTAGGCTTTCACTCGCAGCGGTGTAAATACATATGTATATGTATGTACATGTGTGTATGTATTCTGATGTATGTATGTGCAGGCCACTGGGCATGTCCTGCTGTCCGTACCAGCTCCCCGTATTTAATACTAATGCCACTCTCTCCAAACATTGCAGGATCAACGATGGGCGCCAATGCTTGAAAGGAGCGGAGCTTCTCTCGCCACCCGTGTTGTGATTGATTGTGCCTCCTATGATGATCTTCTCCAGGTAACTGCTATGCCCACAACATCCAGTAATGTTTCTTCAACACAGACGAATGCCGACGACCAGCGAGCAATGAGCAACGAGCAATGAGTAACGAGTAACGAGTGACGGGCTCACCGTAAATCTACCACTCATGTTAACTGTAATAAGCATGAGATACGAGGTGAATTTCAATTTCTCTCCTTTCAATCTCTTTCTCTATATACAAAGCTATATTCATACACCTATTTTTATATATCTTTATTATATATATATATCGTAAAAAAAAAGTGTATTTATATGACTATGTATATGCCTATATACATTCTATATATTGCTCTCTATCTCAAACTTTCTCTGTCTGTTTCACACATAAAACTGAAGGACAAACAAACACACGCATACACACACACACACACACACAGACACACACACACACACACAACAAAAGATCGATAACAATTGTTCGATATTTTCTTTTATCTGCATCTTTTTATAAAGGATAACGTGCCGCTTGCGGCCATGACGCAATCGCCTTTCGTTATGTATTTAGCAAAAATAAATATACATTTTAATTTCATTTAGTTCTTTGCGTACAAAAATGTTTGATTGCCGAACGAAAAACTAATAAATATACGATAAAAAAAAAACAACAAACATGAGAAATGTAGTCATAAAATCAAGTTTTTTAATTATTACATACATAACTCACATCTACACTTGATACATACTATTACTATTAATAATGATAACATTCAAATTCGAGACTCGCAATAATTTTTCAATAATATTAAAAAGAAAAAAAACACTGAACAAAATAAAAATCAACTTTAGCAAGAGATTGCACAAAATCCTGAAATTTCTTGTTTTTCTTAAAGTAAGCCTTATGATGCCACTGACTGCATAGATCCTTTATACTTCAGTGGTGATGAGGCCAGTTGGAGATCGTGTTGCAAGGAGTGTGTTGTTATTGTATTGGCATGCTGTCACAAAGGGTTCAATACAAGGGTGAACTTAAAAAGGGATAAATCATCCGCACAAGGGAGCTTCTCCTCTACTTCGTGGTTGAACTGAACTGACTTGCTCGATGATAATTCGGTGTTCCTGGATTCAACAGTACATCCATCATTATGCATGGATGGTTTCTCGCATCTAAACGTTAAGGCTTATCGCAATAGGCTCGCAGAGCTGAGAGTGTAAAGCTAGCAATTCTAAGAAGGAAAAGCATCCGCAGCTGCAAGCTCAATTCGACGAGGAGCAGAGCAGGATGCATATGAATCGAGATTATTTATGCATTTCCTGGCATCATGGATCCTGTTGCAGCAGAGGAAGAATATAGGAAAATATACATAAAAAAAAAATAATAATATTATTTTAAATGATCGATTAATTTGGTGTTTCAGATAATAATCTTAAATGGGTTCCAAACGTTTCTTACGAATTCCCTTAAACAGCGTTTAAGGTAAAGGGTTTAAGAAAGTAGCCCAATTCGAAGCTAACCAACCATATGCTGATCCCTCAGAGAAAGTAACTTTTGAAGATGATGAAAAGATAGATATATAAAATTATGGGTGATTCAGATGACGTTTTCCTTCCAATTTTGAAAGTAAAATAAAACCAAGAAAATTGGCATGTTTTGTCTTTAGCGATTGTGTATATTTATTGTAATCTTTTGTTTGCTTGTATAGATAATATGCATATGTATAATTTTGATGTTTGCACTTACTATTTGATTATGCATTTATAGTTAATATCTACAACAATCTATGTATATACACATATATGTATATATACATATATATATATATATATATATGTAAGTATGTATAATGGTCTATGTAAATATAGCTATGCATGTATCAATTTCGGTGATTTAACAATATCATATCAAAACGGAATTTTCATCATCTAATAACATAAATTCATAAGGGTTGTGAGATGAAAGCGAATACAAAACAAAAATATATATTTTTTGAAAAATTGTTCAAATATTTTACAAAAATTTCATTCCATAAACAGATTGTGTAAGTATGATTATAAAAATTATATATATATATATGTTGTATATATGTTGTAAAAACAAAGTGTGAGGAAAAGCAAAGGAGAACAAAAGTAAATAATCAGCATTGAGCACTTGAGAAAATTTTCCACTAACTTACATTGAGTACTAATAACAAATGATTCACTGTTTGCTTTCTGCTTTCTGTTTTTTATGTTTCTTTTTTTATACAATTTTTACAATATTTTGCTGGGTAACTTGAAACAATAATGTTAAAAGAATTATTGCTTTTGCACTTTCAACTTAACCTCAAAGTTAATTGCTTGGTAAAAAAAGGAGTACCCAAAGCAGCTACTTTGTTTTTTTTCTTTTTTGTTGCATTGTGTATAGTTTTCAAATTTTTTTGTTTTGAAAAATTCACAGTTATAAAAGTAGTAGTGTTGGCAAATGCGTTGCCCGATCATTCAGCACGGATACAAAAATGTGTGTATATATATATATATATGTTAATACCTAGAAATGTATGTAATATGTATGCGTATTTTGGGTATGTCTTGGTGTGTGTGTGTGTATGGGTGTGAGTACGTGTGTGTATGGATTTGAGTATGTGTGTGTGTGTGTATGGATGTGAGTATGTGTGTGTGTGTGTATGGGGGACATTTCGAGAAAATAGGGAAGCGGACAATTTGGGTAACAGGTTGCAAACTGAAATTGTGCCTGGTAGATCGCCAGCTTATCAGGGTGTAGCATCAGAGGTGAGACATCGCTGGCTGGAGTGGATCGCTGGATTGTGGCTGGTCGTGTTCGTGGTCCTGATCCTGGCCGTGGTCCGCTGCTGTTAGTGGCAATGCTCCGTCACATCCACAATGACCGACTTCTTCCAGCAGAATAGAAAGTAACCGACGCCGGAGCCCAGGACGACCATCATACAGAGCCACACGTTGTATGTCATGAAGATCAGCATTAGCAGGAAGGAGAGCGTCACCTGGAGCACTTGCAGCAGCGTCTGATACAGATGGTTAATGGACAGCATCGTGGGTCTATAGTGTAGGATCAACACAACATTCAACATTTGATTAGATTGTTCAACGATCAGCTCAAGTAACCCAGCCCCCACTCATTTTAACCCACAATAATACAAAAAAAAAAAACAAAACAATAAATAATCGTAACTGATAATACAAATAAACATATACAAACAAACTTAATTATGAACAATGTTAATTTTGGGTTGCACTTAATTTAATGGCTCAAAAGGTAATCGATAAGTGTATATCGAACTCATTTGCAGTCTTTATAAATACTAATATAGTTGGAATATAATTTATTTTCTTTAGAAAATCATAAAATGATTGTATTTCTGAAATTTGCTTCATCGGGAGCATTATTATTGGGTTAGTCAAAGTTCTACGACTTATATTACTTTTGTCATCGCCAAACAGATGCGATCAATTGATCAATTAACCAAGTTGGCCACACGCTCGAAAGAGAGCGTTAATTATGTGTGTAATTGAGAAGTGTAAAATACAAATACACACACACACACACACACGCATACATACATAGAGACATATATACATAAATAGGAGTTACCAGTTGGCGGACGCTTTTCATACTTACGGTTGTTTGTGCACAACTTCGCCAACGTATCTGACGATATGAACATTGTGGCGTTGGCGTAAGCACAGTTAACGGGCAAACGGTAAACGGGTAACAGTTGCGTTTGTTTATTTGTTTGATTGTTTTATGCGAATACAGACGGAGTAGAGGAACGAAATCAATATCAGATTGTTATCGTTATCGTTATCAATGTGCAGGCGCGGTAAGATTTGGGAATATTATTCATATGATTATAATTATTAAATTAATTTGATTTTTTTTTTACATTTGTTGTTCAATGATGAGCATATTTTACATGATGGCGCGCAATGTTGTATATAGTACAGATGATGACGCAGTGGCGAGAAGTGTATGATACACACAAGAGACGAGGCATTAATATGTAACGGTAAACGGCAACGGCAAACAAAATAGCGAGCGAGCGAGAGAGAGAGAGAGAAAGAAAAATATATGTAGAAAAGCATTAGAATTGATATTTACAGCAGACACAACAAGGCACAGGACAAAAGGCTGACAGGCAAACAAACAACAGCAAAGAAAAGAAACTGAACAACTAGAAAGTGGGAATGGATACTCACTGCACGGGCGAGGGGCCTGCTGCGGCGGCGGGTGAGGGCAGACGTGGTGCCTCCGGATTGCGCTGTGGTCCCGTCACCGGTCGATACTCGAGCAGATTGTACGTTTTCCAGAACAGATACTCGCGATAGTATTTGAGGCCCTCGTAGAGCAGCGCCAGCAGAAAGATGGCAATCATGGAACCAATGAGACCAGCGACCGTCTCAATGTGCCACCAGGAAAACAGTATTGTCTCATCATAGCCAAAATGGAACTGTCCAAACAGCAGTAAAATATCGATTATCATTTTAAATAACCAAATCGCCATTTGTGAGTATCGTTTACCGAAATCGAAATGAGTTTGTATTTTATGATTTGCATCTGGCACTTACCGCCATGGACATCATGTGCTCCATGCCGTGTCCGGTACCGCCGCCGCCACCATGATGATGCTCACCGTGAGGTGTTGCGAGCGGTGGACTGAGCGTTGACGCATCCAGTGGCGCCATATGAGCGTGATCGTGATGCATGTCGGCGTGCCCATGCATGGAATGGTCTATCAGTTCTATTAACGAAATATTCGCACATGTGGCAACACTGGCAGCAACTACCGTTATTGTACTCACCAACATCAACACTGGGTGCGCTGTGATGTGCATGTGCGTCCATTATATTTTTCTTCTTCTTTGCTACTCGACCAAGTGCTGCGATTTGACGCCGCTTTTATATTAATTTTTCTGCGGTGAAAGTTTAATGAGCAAAGAATTAGCAAAATACAAAAAAAAAAATTAAAATGAAACACATCCAAATCTGGGTTTGAGATTTGGCTTTTTAGGAATTTGGGGTTGCCTTTCCCAATCAATTGTCCGACCAGCAAAAATAACTAGAAAGTACACAACTTATTTACAACCAACATACAAAAATGACGCAGCTCAACCACAAGATATTCACTCTCATTTTGGAGCCACCTTTCACCTTGCCCTCATCACCCGCCCCCGCCCCCTGCTGCTGGCTAGAGCAGCTTAGAGAGTAAAGAAAATGAGGAATGTTATTTGCCCATTGTCTCAGCATTCCGCTGGCTGACGCTCAAATGAAATGAAATTCCTTAACGGAAGTTGTCAGTTAGGGAGGTGAAGTAGAAGCGAGATGGCAAAGAATCCAGCCTCAACCTAACCTAAGAATTAAATCGATTATCGATTAAAGTTAAGTTGAGCAGAATTCTTGTGCTCGATTCTTTACTCTTTTTTTTTTTTTGGATTTTTTTCCCCCTGTACTTCGCACTACTTTTTCGCCAGGCTTATGCGAAACGAGCTTCAAATTATTTTCCGTAGATGATGTTTTAATTAATAATAATAATTACTTATAGCGAGTACGAGTAGTATGCAAGAGTTGTTCCGTTGTGCGACTAGTGCAAGTTTAGCGTCAACTTGGGCATTATCAACTTGAAATTACTGGTGAGAACAACATATATTGGACTTAATCACATTCTGGCTTACCGCAAAATTCACAAAAGTTGAACTGCAGCCAACGGGGGAATTTTGAATTAAGACCTTTATTTGTAATGTAAACACACACACACACACGTGCACACACACACACGGGCACATCATATCAGAATTGCTGACAAAATAAATGATAAGGTGCATTAGGGGTTTTTGTGTGTTTGCGGTTTTTTTGTTGTTTTTGTTTTTGTATGGGATTATATGGGAATGGAAAGGGGGGAGGGGTGTGCTACATGCAATCAGCGCAATATGTACGACTATACGAATCGGGGGTACCATGTGCTTACACAGAACACATACATATGCATACACATATGCAATACATGCACAACAATAACAATAACAATATTCAAAATTCGCATATTTGGACAGGGAAATTTACCAGCCAGTAGTCACATCTATTTACTTGCACACGATATGTAATACATTATATATATATATATATATAATGTATTATATATATATGCGCATCTAGCATTTGCCATAGTTATTGTTATTGTTGTTTTATACGATCGCAGATAAGTAATACTGTTTTTGTTGTTGTATTTTAATCAACAATCGCTAAACAATTTGTGCAATGCCTTGTAGTGAGTTTTGAGTTCAGTTAACAACTATCTAACCCCCCTCCCTCCCTCTCTGTCTATCTCTCTCTCTCTCATTATCTCTTACAATATCTCTCTCTCTCTTTCTCTCTCTGTTTATAGCTGAAGAATCAGGTTTGATATTAACGGCAATATCTCATTTCTCGCAACGTGAAACAAATCGCAGAATGAAAACAAAAAACATGCCCCCGTTGATAGATGCCACATAAGAGTCCATTCCAGTGGCCATTTCCAGTCAACAGACTCTCCACTCTTCGCATCCGGGCTTTTGTTGGACGAGAAACAAGTTCCGAATGGAATTCCAAATGCGTTGCAGCAACAAGCAGCAATCAACCGCAACTTCGTAGTTAGAAAAACCCCATTCGGAATCAGCTGATATGTACACATGTATTGTAGTTTATAGGCCAGCCATCAGTCTAACAGGTAAGGTAAATTCTATCAAGCTATCAATTATACAAAACAGAGAGAGAGACCAAGTTAAGACCAGCTTATTTAGGGAAATAGTTTTCTAGTTGAGCATAATTTAGAACGGTTCGAAGTCAGTCGAAGTCATTCGGCACTTTTTAAGCTCGTCCAAATAGTCGTTCACCTTGAGGTCTGAGGTACTGGCAAAGGTTTCTTAACTGGTCTAACTGGCTGGCTTGAATGGATTGGCTTGGAGGTGGCTTATGACTTGCCCCGTTATAGCCACTAAAAAAAGAAAAGTTGCAGCAACAAACAAACTCAAGCAATCGAAATATTTCCTATGTGTGAATGAAGTATTCCATAAAGAAAACTGGGCTCTTTAGCTTTGCTACAATATTTAAAGTCTGTATGTATATATATATACATATATATTTTTTTTTTTTTGTTTCGCTCATAATTAAAACTTATCAGATTTGGCTGATAACCAATTAGCAACATTATTATTGTTAATGGATGCACTTAGGAAATGTTCCTAATTGAATCTAAATACTGATCAAATAAAAAATAAAAATAATAATCACATATTCATTAAATATTCTTGGAGTTATTCACGCTGCAATCGGGTCGAAATCAGCTAAGATTTGGGTTGGCCTTGCATCATTTGGGCACGGAAATGGAGCTCGAGGCTGTTGGCGCAATGAACGTAGATAGTTTTTGTATTGGCGACAATTGGCGAAGATGAGCGACATGTCCGCAACGAAGAGGCTCCGTGTCTGGTAATGGCCACTCTCCAGGCGCTCATCCATCGTCTGCAGGTCCATGGGGTGTTTGATGTGGACGTAGTAGTCGGGCACCACGCTGGCACACACAGGGGAAAGGAAGGGCCAGGCGGATTTGTGATTACGCAACGATTTCAATACGGCGGCAAATTGATGGGCATTGCCATTGTCCGCCTCCCCATCCTCCTTCCCATCGGGCTTTCCTTCCTGAAGGCGTGGCAAAGATTATAATTCGCTCGGATACAGATCGCAGTGCATGAGAGTGACCCCATTCATATATGGCCGAATGTGGTCCTTATATAGGGTGCCATCGAGTTGAATGTGTGTCGAGAAGCCCTGCTTGCGAAAGAAACCGCTGGCAGACTCATTGGCATAGGTCAGGAGATGAAACAGACCCATGCTGATGCAATAGTCCTTCATGTGACCCATCAGACGATGGCCGTGGCCCTTCAGCTGTTCCGTCCGCATAGTCGCACAGCAGACAATCTCAATGAATCCCTGGGTGGGAAACGGCACAAAACAGATGCCACAAAGCGGCTGATCATTCTTGCTCAGAGCCAGTGCCTTTGATTTGGGATCGAAAAGCAGACGGCTGATATATTCCAGCGGCATCGGGGGCCACAGCTCCCACATAAATAGTGATTGTATTTCCAGCAGATAAGTCTTTGACTTTGTGTCCAACGGTTTCTTCATTGAGGTGCCAATCACATGGAAGCTAATGTAACCGTCATCATTATTCGAAAGATTCTCAGCAGCCTTAGCAATTTTTGTATTTGCTTTGTTGGACAACTCCAGTCGCTTCTGTGGTGGACCTTCCGAGCCACTGCGTGTGGCAACGCCATCCACAACAGGTGGCTCATTCTCGGCATTTTTTGTATTTGCTTTGTTGTACGACTCCAGTCGCTTCTGTGGTGGACCTTCTATGCCACTGCGTGTGGCAGCGCCATCCACAAGAGGTGGCTCTATCTCGGCATTTTTTAAATTTGCTTTGTTGGACGACTCTAGTGGCTTCCGTGGTGGACCTTCTATGCCACTGCGTGTGGCAACGCCAGCCACAACAGGTGGCTCTTTCTCGCCATTTTTTAAATTTGCTTTGTTGGACGACTCTAGTGCCTTCCGTGGTGGACCTTCTATGCCACTGCGTGTGGCAACGCCAGCCACAACAGGTGGCTCATTCTCGGCATTCTCAGTGGACTTTGCTCTCTTCGTCGACGGTGGCCTCCATTCGAATTTCATTTGATACGGAGACAGATCGTCGAGATCAGAGTTCTGGAATTGTCGTAATTGTAGCGCTTTTGGTGACTTGTACCAATTACCACCCCACATGGGATCGCCCTTATTCATATTACTCTTTTTCCAAAAACAAAACAAAACAAATTATGATTAAATAGAGATTGTAACGCAAGTCGAAAAATTGAACACAGATACTTGAACATCACAATCTAAATTAACAAACTACAAACGACAAATTAGTTTACACATGCATACACAAATATTACTTATTGCTTTCGCATTGTTACTTCATAAATGATGTGGTAAGTTTGACTTTCGCATTTGGCAACAATCGCCATGGGAGATCAAAGATCAGCCAAATTGCGAATTTTGATTTAGTAACGGGTCATTTGGTTTTTGGTTTTTGCTTTGCTTTTTTTTTTGCAATTCGCTAAACGAACTCCCAAAAATTGCGTTTTTTTCTGTTTTAGGTGTGTAAGCTAACAAAGACTTTCGCTTTTAGCTGGATGCATTAGCAGACACTAGCAACTTGGCTTTAAATGGCATCCACACATATATATTTGAATATTCTTTGACCATGTGCCCAACTTTTGTTGGTATTGCAGCTTTGATATGTGAAAGGAAAGAATACCATTTACATATTTATAACTAGGAGCTAGATATACATGGAATGGCAAATATAGAAATGTAAGCTTACTATTCATTAATATCTAACATACATAAAAAACGCCTCTTTATGTTCATATTCAAAATTGCACAATTTATCTATTGTGCATCGTAATGCAAACACTTATCTTTTTTGTTATGTGGTTGAGCAACTCTGAGCAGAGAGCGAAAGAGAAAAAGAAAGTGACTCTCTGGCAGGCATCTGACAGTGGGAGACTGTGATTGGTGCATGTATTTGCCGGTGCGTTCATTCATTTATAATGCTAAAACGATGCAAGCTTTTGTGTGCGTGTGTGTTGGTGTGTCTGTTACGTCACAGTGCGCGCTACATTCGAGTTTCAAGACAATCACAAAAATGGCGCGACTCGATCAAAATGCAAAATCAATCACAAAGCAAAACAGATTTAAAATACCAACACACACATACACGCACGTGACGACGTAAATGCATTTAACTGTTAAATAGCGAACCGAGTGATTAACGAACGAGACGCCCCCTACCCCTCCCCCCCCCCTCATACGTAACTTGCCTACAGTTATGAACGGGCCCCGCACGTTCTTTTGTCAACTGATAAGTGTTGATATATAGATAAAAAAAAAACAACTACAATTATTATTGTACTTACTGCACTTGATGGCTGCGCCTGCGAATACAAATACTACGAACGGATAATAAGCCGGTATTTATATACCTCAAGGGAATGTGGGCAAAGCTGAAACTGAAAGCTGAAGCTGAAAGCAGAAATCAGTTATGTGAATAAGCAAAATAAAAGCACATAATTTATTTCAATTTGTTCTCTGTTTTTGATTTGGAATTACTGTCTTAAGTACGCTCGCTGCACCCACTCATAGTCACTTCATGCGTAGTGAGAACAAGAACAACAACAACATCGGTCGTTTGCCGCTTTGTAGGAGGCGCAGTGAGATGCACAATCACAACGAAAACAGCTGTTCATAACGGCAAAAATGGCCAATCTGAAACAGACGACGAAATTACGTCTGTTTGGCAGGTGGTGCGTCGTCCAATAAAATTTTGTTTAATTTTGTTGACAGTTTCAACTTGTACACTTTGTTCATTTTATACACATTACAAAAAAAAAATGCATGGAAAAAAATAATTGAGGAAAAACCGCACTGAGGCAACGTTATTTAATCACATATTAAGCATGTTTTAATCTGCACGTATTGTGTGTTGCAGACTTATGAGCTACATTGTTGCACTATCGGACTGCAATTAAGATATTGTTTATTTAATAATACTGCGTTATTTACTTCGTTTTGCCGTATTGATATCGAAGCAATGAAAAACCAAAATGCGCACGTCCGCTCGCAGACAACTTGTTCGCACAATTAAAGTGCCAGCTTCGTCATGGAATTGCAGCCGACGATTGTTGAGCTTTTTTGCTGTGCAAATCGATTGTTTTGCTATCGAGTATAATATTCTTTTTTGAATATCGATTGTTGAAAGTTTTATGTGTGCTGTATGTATCAATAAAACAAAGCTCACCTAATGGCTAATGCAATCGAATGCTTGTTCAATAATTTGACAATATTATAATAATTGCAAATAGAAAATATGAATATTTAGATAATCAGTTGTGAAGTGTGTACACAGCTGGCTTAAGTGTCGTATACAGTGTGGACGCACTGCACACTGGAGCCACAAAACAGTGTGTACACAGCTGGCTTAAGTGTCGTATACAGTGTGTACACACTGCACTCAAGGGCCGCAAAACAGAGTGCCCCTAACAAATTTAGTTTTATAATTATTTACGTGCACTGCGCAATAAATTGGGGAAAATCGTTTGCTAACAACCATAAAGTATGTAAATTGTAATATTAATGATTGCCCATTTCTTATATTTATCGATTGCATCTTTTCTATAATAGCATATACATTTTTTGCACTTGCTGCTGCTTCTCTACGTGGAGTCAGAACAAAACAAGCAAACACGTGCAACGTGCAGCGTCAGCTGCAAACTAATTTTTCAGCCGAAACAGAGATAATATCAGAAGCGCATCATCATGGGTATGGTACAGAAGCGCAAAAAGATGCACTATGGCGACACGCATCTGCAGCGTCGCTGGCGCGTACGGAATCGACGCCGGGATCTGGACCAGATCGATGTCGATATGCGAACTCAGAGCGCCGAGCTAATCAATCAGAATGTGGATCTGGAGAAGCCGGGATTTGCGCAATTCTATTGCGTTCACTGTGCCAAGTACTTCATCGATGACACAGCTCTGCAGTCACATTTCGGCACCAAGGTGCATAAGCGTCGTCTTAAAGCGCTCGAGTTGGAGCCGTACAGCATCGAGGAGTCGGAGCGGGCCGTTGGTCGCGGTAATTACCAGAAGGCCAAGAAGCGAGTCATCGAGACGCAGCCGAGTAAGGATGAGGTCAAGGCGGGCAAACGGATTAAAGTGGAGGATAAGGACACAGAAGAGGCCACGACATCAGCAAACGTGACACGAAAGAGAACCAACAAAATGGAGACCTAAATCTCATGTTTTATCTATTAATAAATTTCTCTTCATATTTTTGTTGTATCTTTTATCGTACGTCAACTTTTACAAATCTTAAAAAACAAATTATAAATTATATACATATATATGTATATGTTCAAATCACAGATTTTGTTGTGGGACTAGCGTAAGGAATCATTCGGCTTGTAGAGACTTTTGATGCAATTGGGCTTGGATTCGAATTGGGGACTGCATCCCAAAAACCCTTATCGTTTTTGCAAATTGCAACGCATAATTTTAAACGGATAAGAACCCATTTCTGAACTGCCCTAAAAACTATTCGATATTTTCGGAATCTACAAACCAAATCCATCATAAATCATTCAATTCTATCCGCAAAAGAATCAGTTTTATGTGTATAGTTACATATATATGTATATATATGTATATATATATATATATACATATATATATTTGTGTATATATATTTATAAACTTTATAATGTATTTTTGGTGTACATATAGTGGGGTTTTTATCAAAAACCAATCGAATCCGATTTGGATTTTCGATTTTGAGTATAATGAGCGCTCAAAATAATTATGAGGTATGTTTTTTCCATTTGATTTGTTTCTCTTTTCATGTAATCTTTTTGCTGATTGTATATTTAATGATGTAAAGTTCTTCAAATGTACAAATAGATCTGATTTTTTTTTTCTTGATTTTTAAGTAGTTGCGTCCAAGGGCGGCAATTTGAGTTTTCGGCTTTGTGATCCCTGCTAATCCGCAGTGAAGATATGCATGGGGCTGCTAGATGATAACTGGGCAGTGTTCATGACGAAGGTGATGTCTGTGTGTGTGTGTGTATGCGTGCGTGGTGTGTGTTAGTGTACATATGTACATGTTATAAATATATATATATATATATATATATACAAAGCCTGACACTGGTGCAAAAAATATATATATATATATATACAAATATATTCTATACAAATAGCAAACGAAAAAGTGATTGAGATATATGTATAAATATTAATAATGGCAAGCATTCTGCGATCGTGAGGTCGGCAGTGATGGGTTTCCCATCAATAATCCTAATATCCAATCGGATGAACGTGAGTTGGGCCAGCCAGCAACATCAGATGTTAGTGTGTTGAGCGCAACTAGTTCGGAGGATTTAACGATACGACAACAGGCGGATGTTATGGAAAATTCGGATTACGATTTGGTGTATTCCATTTTGGAAATTGTCAAGAATTGAGCGCGGCCCAAATTCTGAGAGGAAATCGGAGGATAATGCTAAGCTCGTTATGACTGTGTAAGGGGAAGAACGCATTCAATATGAAAACTATTTGACCGAGAACGCTGTGCATTTGAAGGCCACTGGCAGCAATACCAAAAAAACATTTTCTCAATTTTAATTCAATCATCAATCAAAATTCAGATCAATTTTTAGTAACACGATGTTTCGCTCGAATCCGAATCAGAATCAAAAGCCTGGTTCAAAATCAATGTTTACGTTTTACGTTTCGGGGCCTAAAAAGACATCCAACAGATGCAAAAAAAAAAAATTCATGGACCCTGTTTGCATCTCATGTGTCACAACGGTTTCATATATATATATATATATATATATATATATATGTATGTATATATAAATATATATATATGTTTAATTCTATTGGTTGTAAAAAGGGTTTCGACTAGTTTTCACAATTAGTTTAGATTTGGATGCAGCTGCTCCGCAGTTCCAGTTGCATATGCAGCATATTGTTGCCCTGATGCTCCTCCAGCTACAGCTCCCGTTCCCATTCCAGCTCCTGCCTCTGGCTCTGCTTTGGTGGCGCGCCTGCGCGTCATTTGCCTTAGTGCGTCATTGTGGCGCCCCACTTTGGCAGCAGTGTTGTTGGCGGTGTTGATGATGTTTGGTTGCTGCTCCGTGAAGAATGGATGATTGAGAGCCTCCTCGGCGCTGATGCGTTTAAGCGGATTGATCTCGAGCAGTCGACCGAGCAGATCGTAGGCACTCTCCGGAAAGCATTCGTAGGGATCGAGCGGCTCCGTCACGTGGACGGTCTCCTCGCACAGGCAATTGAAGGAGTATTGATCACAGTTCCTGCACATATGGATGCTTCCATCCGGCGATTCATATTTGCGCGCCATCCGCTGATCACTGAAGATGAGCCGATGCCGGAATCGCAGGCACAAGCTACGCAAATTCAATGGCTTCGAGCGCTGGCTGAGAGTCACCATACGCTCCAAGGCGACGGCCGTTTGGCGTATGGCTCGATCACCAAAGATGGTCACAATCTCGGCCAGCGCCACAAAATCATTGGGCGCCTTAAAGAACGGATACACAGATGAAAGTATCGATAGAAAAATTACACCTGCCGCCCACACATCAACAGCGGTTGTCTGATCCGCATACTTGAGCAGCACCTCCGGTGGCCGATAGCCAGGTGTGCCCGCTCGCGATGCATGCACCTCCTTCTTCATCAGGCAGTTGAGGCAAACGCTCGGATTGGCAAAGCAAAAGCATTTCGAACTGCTCGAGGCACCACCACCACCAGCAGCAGCAGCACCATTCGCACCGCCAGCTGTGCGATTTGAGTTGTATTTGCTCACGGATGGTCCACTCTGCTCCGGTTGCTGTGTGCTGCCGGGCAGCTGTGACAGCAGCTGCGGCTGACTACCCGTCGACTGATTAGAGGAGACAGTGGCATCTTCGTTAAGCGTCGCCTGCTGCAGCTGCTTGGTAGACTGCGCAGCAATCGCAGAATTAACCGGCTTGAGTGGCATCTTGTTCCAGTTACTCACCGACTGATCATCGATGAGCCGCATTCGCTTGACTGCGCTACCAAGTGTTGCCTCCATCGTCGTCGTCGCCAGTTGCAGCGGCTGATTTGCGTTCATTTCGCGTTCCCTTGGCCGCTTGCTGCTGTTGGTCAACATTGCCTTGCCACTGCCACCGCCACGCAGTGCCGGCTGATGCTGGAGCTGAAGCTGTTGCTGCTGGGAGCCGTTCACATGCTGTGCGAGACCAAAATCGACCAGCAGAAACTGACCCTGTCGGCGATTGTACAGAAAATTGCTGGGCTTCACGTCCCGATGGATAATATTGAACTTGTGGACATGACGGAGCGCCTGGAGCAGATTGTGCATATACAAGCGAATCTCCGACACATCCATTTTTGTGTAGAAATCGTGGAAACGATCGTGCGGCATGTAGGGCATCACAAATGCCGCCGATGCATCGTAGCGTAAACAGCAGTGGATGCCAACCACATTGTTGGTGCCTCTGCAACGACGCGAGAATTATGAACGAGATTAGTACATATGTAAATATAGAATGTAAAAACTGTGATATGATTCATATTTCGATTGTCTACCAAATGTTGCCTGTCAGCAATTCAAGCAGGGACAACAACTAAATATGAAATCCCTCAGTCCCAGACATAAGCATGCTTCCTCCTACTCCTCCTCCACCTTGTCCTGTCAATTGCAACATTTTTGCATCATTATTTCGAGATGTCTTTCAATCTATGCTTGACCAAATTCCACTCTCAAATAAGTCAGCAACATTTCATAATTCTATCGAAATCTTAACAGAGCGCTATAAGCAATATAAATTATATATATATTAGCAGATGTACATATCGCTAGGTGGTTGAGATGAGGTCATTTCGCCTGCTTTAACTTAACTGGGAGGATGTCCAGGGCGCCCACGTCGACTGGCGACTGTCCAAGCACCGACGTCATAGCAGTGATTATTTCAAATAGACCCTGCCCCCCATCGCCCCTTAGAACACACTCCTCAGCCATCACCCCTATAGAGGCAGCACAACTGCGCACGACCCAATCCGCATCCCCGTGTCAAATGTAATTATTATCTCTGTGACGCAACTGGGCAACGGAATTTGCGCAAATTGAATGGCTACAGAATAGAGCAAGATATATATATATATATATATACATATTTATTTATATATACATGAACAGATGTACGCAAAAAGCGAGCGAGAAAGAGAGGGTGAGAGAGCGGCGGCTTCAGTTCACTGGCATACACAGACAGACCGGCCGGCTATCATTATTATCATTATTATTATGAGTGTGTGTGGAAGGAGAAAGAGTGAGAGAGGAATATGCCTGAGGGAATCCAAGCCTGCTGGCAGCCAATTGGTAATTGGTATTGGGGTTAGTTGTTGTTGTTTGCCGATAACCTTGCTCAAGGTAGTTCAAAGCGGTATTTAACGGTTCTTCTACGTCATCGGACAGTCGTTTAGATACATGTGTGTGTGTGTGAATTGGCCACTTATCTAATCTCAGGCAAGCAGCACACCGATTATCGATAACAAGCACAAGTGTCCAAGGCGTGTAATCGATAATTATTTAGAGATTATGCATTTGCAGGATATGCAAGCAAATTCAAGTTTTTGCGAACACCCTAATACATACATACACATACATATATACAAATATACTGTGCTTTCACGTCTGCATAGAATAATATATATATATTTACTTATGCATATGATTTGTAAACAAACATTACAAGTTTGGCTAGCGAGCGAGAGAGACAGAGAGAGAAGAGTGCACGTGAATGGTGTGTGAAAGTGCAATAAACGTTGGGCCAATGCTAATGGGCAATGGCAACGCTTGCCGCAACTTAAATAAATTGCAATGACGTATGTACATAGGCATCTATACATGTATGTGTGTATATATATGCATGTATGTATGTTTGTAGCTTCGGCTGACGTCGTTCGTGACGCTCTAAACAAAAATCCGAAATTAAGAAAAAAAGAAAACAAAGAAAAAAAGACTAACAAGATTTGGTTTGGTTTGGAGTCGGGTGCAGATTGAATATCGCTGATGATATATTGATATTTGATACATAGATCGTACTACTAGGTGGATCGTACATACCCCATATCTGTCATACACTGCAGCTCCTTCATAATACGATCCGGGTGACTGGTGGGTATATGATGTTTGATCGCAAACTTGCGCCGCATTCCGTCCGGCAGTTGAGCCTCGCGCTTTAGCGTTGCCAGCAGCACGGTGCTAAATGTACCGTTGCCGATGCGACTCTGCACATCGAATATCTGGCCAATGTCCGGTATGCGTTGCAACAAATCACTAATGGCCTCTGCAAAATATACATATATATGCGATGTTAGTATGTATGTATACTATACTCGGGGGTCCTCAAAAATCTGGCAACACTCAATTCCCCCCTCTCCTTGTTTCTTTTGCGCCGAACTGTATCAAGTAATCCTCGATGTTTTTTTTTTTTGGATGAAACTGCTAAAAGGCAATTTAATGATTTGTTTGTGTTTCATCGTTTACCTTATCCTTTTATATAAACATTGTACTTTTTCATCGCATGTGGTACACATTTTTGTCTTTCTATTTTGTGTGTACAAAATTCATTTTTTCCAAGTGGCAAACGAAATTTGTGCACAAAAATAGATTTCGACAGCGACAGACAGACGGACAGTGCTGCCGTAGCAAAAGAATCATCTATGTATGTGTGTATGTATTGTGTAGATATGAATACATACATACGTACATCGAGGAACAATCGAAAAATAACACAAAATGGTGGCTTGCCGTTTACCTTCGCTTTTGTTGCGCGGCTTCGTCCTGCTGCTGTTGCCCAAAGCATGCTGTTCGAACGGCGCTGCTGGCGTCTGTTTGCTGATGTGATTGTGCTGCTGTTTATGATTAAATGTTGTTGTTACTGCTTGTTGTTGTTGTTTGTTGATGCGAGGTGAAAATGTTGCTGTTGTTGGCGGCATTGACACATTGACACTCATGCCCTGAAATGTGGCTGCCAATTTTGGATTAGAGTTGCCACCGATTGATGCAATTGCTGTTTGCGGTTTGTTCCCACTGCCGCCATTGTTGCTATTGCTGCTTATCCGCGTCGCAAGTGAGAGTTTCATAGTGGTGGCAGCTGCTGCTGCTTGCGGTGCACCAAGTGGAGCCGCGGTGCTTCTACTGCTACTGCTGTAGTCGTAGCAGCCGTTACCAGAATTAATGCGCTTCTCCATTGTCCAGGCGTCGTTGGCATTACCAATGGCACCAATGCCACCATCGGCCTGAGATGGTTGTGGATCGGGTTGTGATTGTCGATGTGGAGGGGAGCGTATCGTGTTGTGAATTTTGCTGCCGCTGTCCGGTTTGATCCGCTTTCAATTGACGCACAGTTTTGCTTTTTGTTAGTATTTGCTTTTTTTGCCGCCCTGCAGTACGAATGTACTTAAAACACACATTACAACTTTTAGCACAACAAAAAAATGTTTTCTTTCTTTTTGCGTAAGTCAAACGAGATTGTTGAACGCTGTAATTTAACTGAGTTTTTGCTTTTCGAACCGTTTACTTTTTTACTCGATTCGGAATCGAACCGATTCTGTCGTGTCTTCTGCTGCTCTGCCGACGCTCCCGCTGCCAATCGCATATAGCGTGACGTATATATGGCGAATCACGCACGATGTTTGGCGAATATGAACAGCGGGAACACTTACCTCTCCGCACCACATGCCGTATTATCGAATAATGTGTGCCCCCATACGGTATTCTCTACTCACTCTTTCGTTTATTTGCCCATTACCATCATTTTCAGACAATTCGAGCTTATCGGCCAGCGATAAACGGCGACCAGCTGACTACAGTGTTGCATATCGTTAGATATCGCTTGACCACCTCGCCCTGCATATCGATTGCCTATAATTCAAATTAATACTGATTGTTGTTTAATTTTTATTTAAGGGCACTATAATAATAATAATCGACATAAATAATTGGCATGCATAAATTTAACATAAACTTACAAAACTGACTAAAATATGTAAATGAATGGGTTAAAAAATAAACGGAAAATTTTGAAAACGCCAGCGTAGAAATCGCACGGCGCTATAAATATTACAAATATTGAGGACAACTTTAACGATTGCCTATCCACATAAATATTTCGAATACACGGCATACACAACTTAAACAAAGATTTAGAAAACTGACTAAAACATAAAAATACAATATTGTTGGAAAAAAAACTAACGCAAACTTTTTAAAACGCCCGCGTACAAATTTTACGGTGTAACAAATATTTTAAATTATAGAAATTAACGCAAAAGATTGCCCGTCGGACGAGCCATAAGTATATATGTGCCATCGGGAATGTCATTTAGTGTGTGGTTGGCATCATCGCAACGGACACATGGCCCAAATAGACGTAGTAATATGCGAGAAGCACGCGACTTCCGCCGTCGGTTAAAACGTAGTTCGGTAATTTCGATCGGGGTGCTGGTGCTGCTGCTACCATGTTGATCAATTTCGATGGCGGAGTCATTGCTGCACGGATAGTTGTTAGTTGTTGTTGCCGTGATGCGGAGATTGCAACCGGTTGGTGGCGAGTTGACGCCAACATCCACACCATCATTGCCTGCTGTAATTGAATTAAGAAAATAAGATATTATGTACCAAACATCTACCATTTTCTGTCCTGAAAACTCAACTTAACTAGTATTATATAAGAAAGCAAATAAAGAAAATCAGATCTGATCTGCTGTCCTTTGATTTGGGTATTAGTTTTTTTTTTTGTGAATTTTGAAAATGCAAAATGCTTATATGGAAATATATAGATATTAATATTATATATCTAAAAATATACATATATATATATATATATATATATATATATATGTATATGTATATTATCTGCTTATCGTAGCCCATACCAATTGCGTTAGCCTCTAGTTGGGCGCCGTCGTTGATGAAATCCTGCAAGTGAATCCGGCGAGCCGCCGCAGACATATTGAGCAACGGTAATTCAATGGAATCAACGCTGCTGTCGGTCAAATTACAATTGGGATGTGGCGTCGGAGTTTCGTTCGCCACAATTGGTGGCATGTCCGGCATATCGGAGAAGCGAAAAATGTGCATGGTGTGCAACACCACCGGCACATCGGTTTGCGTCGCCTTGGCCACGCACTGCCTGCTTGGCTGGCCGTAGATGGTCGGCAAGAAGGAACTGCCATCATTTACCGAGGCAAGCTTGGCGCACGCTTGACGCTTGAGCTTCTCCTTGCAATCGGTAAGTTCGGTACGTACCGATTCAAAGTTACGACGCAAGAGGATGTGATCGTTGGACTTCTTGTTGAGGCGCGCCTCCAGGAAATCGTTGTACATCTGCAGAGTGTTCTTCTCGTTGCTGAGGCGCTCGTAACTCTCGTCGCGCGTATTTGTGTCTGCTTCGCTGCTGTGCGCGGTTGACATCGATTCGTCGTCGTTCAGCTTAACCTGTGTCAATGATTCAGGCATGGAGCGATGCCATTGAATTGTGCTCGATGGATTGCGACGCTGCTTCGCTGACTGCTCATCCAGATCCGTTATGTATTTGCGTACCTTGCTGGTCACGTGCTTGTAGCGCCGTTTTGTGTATGCCGAGTGTATGTCCTGATAGGATACGGCCTTGCCACTCCGTCCACTTCCCAACTTTGGATGCGTCGAGGCTCCTTCGTCGTCACATTCATCATCAACCTTGTTGTTGTCTGCATCAGCGGATGGCATTATCAAAATTAACTTTATTATTATTTTTTTGTTTTGCTTACCATGTTTGTTGTCCTCGTGGTGGAGTCCCATGGGATCGCTGGCGCATGTATTCTCAGAGCTGTTTAAAAATGGCGACACGCCACGTTCAAAATTATCAACCTCATCGAGGTTCATAGAGAAGCTGTATTGCCGTTGCAGGCTTTGTCGAGCGTCCAGCTTATCAAATAGCTCGTCGGCCGGAAAACTTTCATCCTCCAAACTCATGATGAATTTTATTTATTTTTTTAGAAAATCACACAAAACTCACACGACACGACTCACACAACAAACGAGTAGGACTCGAAAAGCACCGTTATGATTGGCGTTGCCAGCAATGACAACTCGATCTCTGAATGAAAACATCGATGTATATATATATTTATATATATATATATAACTATTTTGCTATGATATCATATCAACTCTTATCGCTTTGTCCGTTATAGCTAAATTGTAACTATTTATATTTTTGAATTGACCATGAACTTGGAATATTCAAAGGTCGTGAGCGGCATATCGATATGTCCAACGTATCGATATATTGCTAGAAGAAGCACATCCATAAGCCGGCGTCATTCTTGCTCGAAATTTCTACTCTGCAATTGCATTTTGCTCACGTTTTGGCCAATTGTAATCCACTGAATACAGCAATAATGTCCCTGGAACAGGTGAGTTTAAATGCGCCATTTAACAAGATGGAAAACAAACCACGCCGTTTGATTTCAGCTGATGTCCGATGTCGCCGAATGCGCCGCTTTGTTGGAGCAGGCGAAGTGTGCGCGTGTTAAAGGCGCTTTGACACAGGCCAAGGCGGAGGCGGAGCGCGAAATTGCCAATCTGGAGATCAAGGCACGCCTGGCAGCGGAACGTCAAACGGCTGGCCCTGATACTAAACGGTAAGACTAGCCGATTACAATTTGATATTTTGCGAATAATAAATAAAATGCATTTTGCACAGTTATTTGCACGAGCTGACGGACTACGGCTGGGATCAGAGCGCTAAATTTGTGAAGCTATTTATTACACTAGATGGCGTTCAGAATTGCGCCGAGGAGGATGTCACCGTTGACTATACGGATCACTCGCTGCAGTTGCACGTAAGCAATCTGAACGGCAAAGACTTTGGCCTGTCGGTCAATAAGCTGCTGTATGCCATCGATGTGTCGAATAGTTATCGCAAGCTGAAAACGGACATGGTGGCGATATACCTGAAGAAGGCTGAGGAGGGTCAGAACTGGGATGTGCTCACATCGATACAGAAGCGCCTCAAGCAGAAGCAAGACAACGAGCTGGCCAAGGACAATGATAATCCCGAGGGGGCACTGGTCAACATCATGAAGAAGATGTACAACAGCGGTGATTCCAAGACGAAGCAAATGATTGCAAAGGCCTGGACCGAAAGTCAGGACAAGGCACGTTTCAATCCGGCGGACGGCGGATTTGGCAATATGGGCGATCTATAAGTAGTAATTAAAACGAGACCAATCAATACACAATACTGTATATACATGTACACTATATATTCCTGATTTGTGTATGTATGTATATTAATATAGTTCGAAGTAAACAAAGGAGATCGTTGGCCTTTTACTCATACACACCTTTTGCGGCTAGGGTAAAATGTGACATGTTCAAATTTAGTACGGATGTGCATGCATTTATTAATTGGCTGTCAAAACGCTGAGAAAGTCGCCTGATTATTCCCAATTACACAGATACAGATGCACTAGCTAATTTACTTTGACGACAGGTGAGCAGAGCCACAACGGACAGCAGCCTCCTTAACGACTCCATTTCTATAATTAAGCCAAATGCTTTCGATGCCAGACGATGATGGATGATGATGCACGCAGGCAAGTACCTTTTGGCCTACCACCCAAGCAACCGAGCAACCAAGCAACCGAGCAACCAATTCGCTATGCAAGATTTGCAACATCAACGAGATGTGAGATATGTGAGATACATGTACAGTCCATGAACTGCAAATAGAATGAACTGAGAGACGCATGTCAGTTGGAAGATGAAAACCAAAACAAGTTGTTTCTCTTCTTCTTCTTTTTTTACTAGTATATAGGCGTATTTATTTATTAAACGTTTGTGATTAAAATCAATAATGTTTCTGTTGTTGTTGTTGTTGTTTGCATACATACATATTTGTAATCTATTCCATTTTTAATAGTTAGTTTGCTTTAAATGATTTAATAATATTTAATTGTATTTAAAATACATTTTATATGTTTGCGTTTTATCAATTTCCAAAAACAAAAAAAAAAAAAAACACAAAATTGAAAGAAAAAAATTTGGAGAGCAGAATAAGTCAACGCAGCAACAAATACACATTTAAGATTTTTTTCTTTTCAAAATTCATTTTTTTTTTTTTTTTGGTTTATATATATATATATATATATATATGTGCGTGTGTTGTAAACAATTAAATTGTCGTTTTGCTGAAATTAATTTGCAGTGTTATCGTTTCGATTTGATCTACACATGTTTTTGTATATATATATATATAGTTAGGAGCTTAGGTCCTCAGATATAGTAGAGAGAATACATATGTGTTACATTTGGGCATATAAATACGTTTGCCTGTTGTTTGAAATACATTTGGTTTACGTTACAAAACTGAAGAGAAATTCGACTCGAAATCATATACATATTATAATAATAGAAAACATCGAACACAAGGTGTCAAAGATTGAATTGATTGGAGCGTACAGTAAGGATATATATATATATATATATATATATATATTTATATATATTAAATACTTATATGCATACATTCAAACACATCTTAATAAAGGTACGACGTACTAAATATGTTAACTTTGCTATCATAAGCAAAAGCAAAAATCAACAAAAAAAAAAAAAAAATTAAAAACTATTTAAGAAAAAATAACATTTTTACGGTTATTTTTCATTACACATTTGTATACATATACATAGACGTATGTATTTGTATATATCCACGAAACTAAGATAATCTTTTGCTTTCAAATGATAATGATAACTGTAATCGGAACACTTGCCCGATCTAATTATATGGGGATTACAAGTTTAGCATAGTACGGTTATGGGATTCGATAAATATATATATATATATATATATGTAAGTATGCATATGTATATGTATGTGTGTTGTGGCAATTAATTACTCGATTAAGGGAATTACTTAACATTTGATAGATTTGTGACCGCCGCCCACATTGCTGTAGGCGTATTTAGTTCAATTGAATTTGTTTTATTTTTTTTTCTTTTCAATTTTTTGTTTTTGTTTTTGTTATTTTTTTTTTGTTTTTTGTATGGGTATAAATGAAATTAAGTTCGGTCTTCGCCTGTTCGAAGTAAAGCACCAAAAATTTAGTTCAACTCTCCGTATTTTTTTTTTTTTTTGATACTTTTACATACACATTGTATATATAGACGAATGTATGTATATATATATATATTCTTATGCGTTTTATCTATCATGTCGTATCGTATCGTATCGTATTTTGTATGTGTAAAATCGAATTTTCGTTAAAAGCTTCTCTTCCCACTTTATATTTTGTTTTTGTTTTTTTCACATTGATGGCTTTTGCTTGCGTATAAAAATAAATGTTCCTTTTTTCTAACACTATGCTGGAAAAAAATTCATCGCACACACACACAAATACATATATATGTATGCACACACACACACACACGCACAACAATCAGTCCTAATTTGATACTTTTATTACATTCTCTACGCAAGTATTTAGATACATTTCCACATTTTAATTGCATTATTATTTTTCAGCCTATATACAACATCTTCAGGTGTGTGTGTGTGTGTGCGTATTTGTATATATATTAGCGTTTGTGTGTGTGTGGATGGAGTAATCGTAAAACTTCTAGAAAATTATGCGCATTCTATGTATGTGGTTGCTTCTAAGATCTATCACGAGAGCAATGCATATGTGTAAGTAAATTTTGCTTAGTTTAATATCCTATTCGACGAGAAGTAAAGAATACCTTGAGTGGTAAGTAGGAAGATGAAACGGTAAAGTTATAGTTCAAAGTCTCAATTTGGATTGTTAATGGTTGGTTGTGCACTCTCTTCCCCCCCTCCTTTCTTCCTTGTGAAGGCACGCAGTTCAAGAGCAATCGCTTAATGGAAACTAACGAGCAGCGAGTAACGAGCGACGGGTATGGAATTAAAAGCGTTTTGCAGGGAGCCAGATACTAGATAGATTATAATTGGAAAAGTTTAGTTGTGTGTACTTGGGAATACTCGCTGGACTTGAGTCATTTGCACCGAGTGAGCAGATAAAAAGTAACGAGAGCGAGCTACGAATGTAGCCGGTAGCAAACTGAAAGTCAAACTCAAACTGAGGGGAATCTAATGAGGCAGTTACTGTTTGCTCTTTCTCTTACGTTTCTTACATGTTATTACGTTATGTCTTTCTAGAGATAGACGAGTATATTTGTTTTTTTTTTTGTTTGTTTGTATGTATTGTATATGCGTTGAGGTTTGTTGGAACGGTTCCATTCGCTTCAATTACATTTGATTCGGTTCGGTTCGGTACGGATTGGTTGGTTCCGTTCGGTTCGATTGGAGTCAACGAACCAACGATCAATTGAACAACCACACAGACGGACAATTCCAGCTTGGCCCTAACATTAACTTAAGCTCTAACTTGAATCCTTCAATCCAGCAACCACATTCACATTCACATTCACAAGCCCATTCATATTCATATTCATATTCATGCTGCGATCGTCGTCGTCTCTCAGTAAACAGTTGGAAGTAGCTTAACATGTGGCCTGGTTCTGGTCCTGGTCATTGGTCGGACGCTGGGCGTCCGCGCGTGCCGTTAATAAAGCTCCGTATGATGACGAACTGGCGCCGGAATCTTGGACATGCCACGTTCTCGTCGCGGCGACACCATTGCAGCTGTTGCTGCACCCGCCGAATTGTTACTGCCACAGGATGAGGCACCCGAGCTGCGCTTGGAGCGCGCCTTTGCCGGCGGCGAGCAGCTCTCGGATCGCTCCAGATTGCCATTGCTGTGCACCCACGCCGTGGTGAAATCCTCGTAGACGGGCGTCTTCTTTCCATTGCAATTATTTGGACTTGGGCGCGGCTGCTGTTGCTGCTGCTGTTGCTGATTGCCGGCTGCATAGCGGGATAGCAGCGTCTTCATCTTCTCGAGTATCTGTGCATCGTTCTTGGCACTGCTGGCCGCTTCGAGCAGCTGCTGGGCCAGCGGCGATGAGGCATGATTCTTCACCGGTGACGTTGTCAGTGAGGTTGTGCATCCGCGCACACGCCGCCCATTGCTGTCGTACAGGATGTGCGAGGATCGCATCTTCGATCCACGCTCGAACGGAGATGGGGATGTGGTTGCAGCCAACGGCGGCGTAAATGTGTCCGCACTGATTGGCGGCCGCTTCTTGCTGGTCACTGTTGGCGTTGCCGCACTGCGTCCACCCCAAGTATTCGTCACATCCCTCACCAGCGGCAACTGTGATGCTTTCGCCGTAGCCGTGGCCGAGGCTGGGGATGGAGATGGCGACGGGGCGTTGGCTGAGGGTGGGCGACGTACGGAGCGAAAGACGGGCTGTTTGCGACTGAAGACGCCGTTTAGTGGAGGAGGGGGTCGTGTACTTAAGTCCTGGAGACTGCCACCGGCACAGGTAGCATTATCAATGCTGCTGCTGCGACGACGACGTCGCTGGGCAAGCGGGGAGCGGGGTATTTTACTGCCTTGTTGTGGTTGTGGTTGGTTCGTTGCGGCTGCCAGCTTATTGCCACTGTGCACATCTGTAGTCGCAGCTACATCCACATCCACATCGGTTGTCACCGTAATCTCGTCATCGTCAATGTAGACGCCCGACTGCTCAAACTTGCTGCTGCATCCCTCCTCTGCGTAGCCGGCAGCGCCTCTCGGCTTTGGTAGCGACAGAACAGCAGGCAGCGATTGGGGTCCATCCATCGAATCGCAGATGGCATAGTCTGGCTCATCCTTTGCATTCACCTCCCTTTCCACCACCACCCGTGCTTCTCGCGCTGTCTCCGGCTCTGGTTCTGGTTCTGGCTCATCTGTGGGTGAGATCTGCGAGTCGCTGGACGTTTGATCAAGACGCGCTGCAAACAAATACGAAAGACAGCAAAATTAAACCAATGCATAACAAATTTGGTTGCAACAAGCGCAGCTGTCCTCTCCATGCTGAACCATACGCATCACTTGCAACACTTCTCCATTTAAACTTTCTCCATCTCAAAATGAGAAAAAAATACTTTTTTTTCTTCATAACATTGATTAAAAACGAATAAAATTTCCAGAATTCCAGAGTTTATGTATATGGTGGAGTGGGGTGGGGGTGGATGGATTCACTACTTACCATTGGTTTCAGCGTCCTCCATGGAGGCCTGACTGTGCAGGGACTCGCGCTTCTGTGCATTGGACTGAATGACGCCCAGGCTGCGGTAGCCCTCGTCGCTAATCTCGCTGCCATTGTCGCTGATGTTCTCGAATTTGCTGCTCTGCTCCGGCTGTGCCCCATTGGTAATCGTTACGGATGCGCCAGTTGCGCCAGTTGATGCCTCCTCGCAGCTGTCGCCGGGAGCGGGGGCAAGCGGCAGGGATTTGGGCCCATCTCTGTGGTAGGTGTCCAGTGAGCTCTGCTTCTTGCGCATATCGATCAGACGTCGCTGGCTGGGCGACATCGAGCGCCGGCCCAACATGGGTGAGCCCGTTACCAGTTCCATGTTGCAACTACTGGCATTGGCATTGGCATTGGCCAACGCATTATTATTTGTCTGATTGAGATACTTGCGCTGCGGCGTCGGACTGCGACTGCGATGCTTAACATTCGATGAGGTCTGCACTCCTCCAGCTGCCGGCGAGTTGGCTCCCAATCCCAATCCAGTTGCAGTTCCATTTCCAGTTCCGACTGGGGCGGACGACAAAATGCGACGTGCTGCAGGTGGTGAGCTGCAAACGAAACGATTAAGATGACTCAGTATTTGTTTGCTGCAGGGTTTTGGGATGGGGTTGCTTGGAATATCTTCGGTATTTTAAATTTATAATGAAACTGGGGTAGGAAGCATCTGCACCCCCATCAGATATGTATATATATTTTGTGTATTTGGGTTTTACAAAAATGTTGGATTTAGGTTCTGATTACGAGTGCGAAACCGATTCTGAATTCTGATTCGGATTCCTGTCTCCGATCCCGATTCTGATCAAAAACTATTACAATTAAGAGTGTTTAGTGGTCAATTTTTCAATATCTAATTTTTCATTATCTTGATGACTTGTGTCATGCCATATATAACTATTCTACTAGACAGTAAAATTATTATCTGGAGTCCACGTGAAACTATTAATAAAAATTAATGAACGGAAATGCTCTACAAATACCTCTATCATAATACATCGGTTATAGCAATGACAAAATCACAGGCCAATTATCAAGTGTTGGCTTTTAAAAATACTTATTCGACTCAACGAAAAGGAAAAAATTTTATACAAAAAACCGAAGCAAAGTCAAAAAAAAATCGATAATTTATATTTTATTAGGCGTATTTTCTATGGGAAAACCAGAACTTTGATAACGAAGTAATCTACACACAAATAATCTTAAGGGCGCCAATAAATCACCTCGATATGGTTATCAAGTTACATTTATATCAAGTTGTACAAATATAAATTATATATATGAATATACGTCTATAAACAATTAGAAATGTCGCAGTTGGTTAAGGATGCACTTGCAGAGAGAAGATAAGAGAAGCAAAACTGTATCTGTATGCTGTGTGCTGTGTGCTGTGTGCTGTATGCTGTATGCTGTGTGCTGTGTGCTGTGTGCTGTATGCTGTATGCTGTATGCTGTATGCTGTATGCTGTATGCTGTATGCTGTATGCTGTATGCTGTATGCTGTATGCTGTATGCTGTATGCTGTATGCTGTATGCTGTATGCTGTATGCTGTATGCTGTATGCTGTATGCTGTATGCTGTATGCTGTATGCTGTATGCTGTATGCTGTATGCTGTATGCTGTATGCTGTATGCTGTATGCTGTATGCTGTATGCTGTATGCTGTATGCTGTATGCTGTATGCTGTATGCTGTATGCTGTATGCTGTATGCTGTATGCTGTATGCTGTATGCTGTATGCTGTATGCTGTATGCTGTATGCTGTATGCTGTATGCTGTATGCTGTATGCTGTATGCTGTATGCTGTATGCTGTATGCTGTATGCTGTATGCTGTATGCTGTATGCTGTATGCTGTATGCTGTATGCTGTATGCTGTATGCTGTATGCTGTATGCTGTATGCTGTATGCTGTATGCTGTATGATGTATCTGTATCTGTATCCTGTATCTGTATCTGTATCTGTATCTGTATCTGTATCTGTATCTGTATCTGTATCTGTATCTGTATCTGTATCTGTATCTGTATCTGTATCTGTATCTGTATCTGTATCTGTATCTATATCTATATCTATATCTGTATCTGTATCTGTATCTGTATCTGTATCTGTATCTGTATCTGTATCTGTATCTGTATCTGTATCTGTATCTGTATCTGTATCTGTATCTGTATCTGTATCTGTATCGGTATCTGTATCTGTATCTGTATCTGTATCTGTATCTGTATCTGTATCTGTATCGGTATCTGTATCTGTATCTGTATCTGTATCTGTATCTGTATCGGTATCTGTCTGTAACTGCATCTGTTTCTGTGTCTCTATCTGTATCTGTATCTGTATCTGTATCTGTAACTGTATCTGTATCTGTATCTGTATCGGTATCTGTCTGTAACTGCATCTGTTTCTGTGTCTCTATCTGTGTCTGTATCTGTATCTGTATCTGTATCTGTATCTGTATCTGTATCTGTATCTGTATCTGTATCTGTATCTGTATCTGTATCTGTATCTGTATCTGTATCTGTATCTGTATCTGTATCTGTATCTGTATCTGTATCTGTATCTGTATCTGTATCTGTATCTGTATCTGTATCTGTATCTGTATCTGTATCTGTATCTGTATCTGTATCTGTATCTGTATCTGTATCTGTATCTGTATCTGTATCTGTATCTGTATCCTGTATCTGTATCTGTATCTGTATCTGTATCTGTATCTGTATCTGTATCTGTATCTGTATCTGTATCTGTATCTGTATCTGTATCTGTATCTGTATTTGTAGCTGTATCTGTATCTGTATCTGTATCTGTATCTGTATTTGTAGCTGTATCTGTATCGTTATCTGTCTGTAACTGCATCTGTGTCTGTGTCTGTATCTGTATCCTGTATCCTGTATCTGTATCTGTATCTGTATCTGTATCTGTATCTGTATCTGTATCTGTATCGGTATCTGTCTGTAACTGCATCTGCATCTGTGTCTCTGTCTGTGTGTGTATCTGTATCCTGTATCCTGTATCTGTATCTGTATCTGTATCGGTATCTGTCTGTAACTGCATCTGTTTCTGTGTCTCTATCTGTGTCTGTATCTGTATCTGTATCTGTATATGTATCTGTATCTGTATCGGTATCTGTCTGTACCTGCATTTGTTTCTGTGTCTCTATCTGTATCTGTCTGTACCTGCATTTGTTTCTGTGTCTCTATCTGTATCTGTATCTGTATCTGTATCTGTATCGGTATCTGTCTGTAACTGCATCTGTGTCTGTGTCTGTGTCTGTGTGTGTATCTGTATCCTGTATCCTGTATCTGTATCTGTATCTGTTTCTGTGTCTCTATCTGTATCTGTATCTGTATCTGTATCTGTATCTGTATCTGTAACTGTATCTGTATCTGTATCGGTATCTGTCTGTAACTGCATCTGTTTCTGTGTCTCTATCTGTGTCTGTGTCTGTATCTGTATGCTGTATGCTGTATGCTGTATGCTGTATGCTGTATGCTGTATGCTGTATGCTGTATGCTGTATGCTGTATGCTGTATGCTGTATGCTGTATGCTGTATGCTGTATGCTGTATGCTGTATGCTGTATGCTGTATGCTGTATGCTGTATGCTGTATGCTGTATGCTGTATGCTGTATGCTGTATGCTGTATGCTGTATGCTGTATGCTGTATGCTGTATGCTGTATGCTGTATGCTGTATGCTGTATGCTGTATGCTGTATGCTGTATGCTGTATGCTGTATGCTGTATGCTGTATGCTGTATGCTGTATGCTGTATGCTGTATGCTGTATGCTGTATGCTGTATGCTGTATGCTGTATGCTGTATGCTGTATGATGTATCTGTATCTGTATCCTGTATCTGTACCTGTATCTGTATCTGTATCTGTATCTGTATCTGTATCTGTATCTGTATCTGTATCTGTATCTGTATCTGTATCTGTATCTGTATCTGTATCTGTATCTGTATCTGTATCTGTATCTGTATCTGTATCTGTATCTGTATCTGTATCTGTATCTGTATCTGTATCTGTATCTGTATCTATATCTATATCTGTATCTGTATCTGTATCTGTATCTGTATCTGTATCTGTATCTGTATCTGTATCTGTATCTGTATCTGTATCTGTATCTGTATCTGTATCTGTATCTGTATCTGTATCTGTATCTGTATCTGTATCTGTATCTGTATCTGTATCTGTATCTGTATCTGTATCTGTAGCTGTATCTGTATCGTTATCTGTCTGTAACTGCATCTGTGTCTGTGTCTGTATCTGTATCCTGTATCCTGTATCTGTATCTGTATCTGTATCTGTATCTGTATCTGTATCTGTATCTGTATCTGTATCTGTATCTGTATCTGTATCTGTATCTGTATCGGTATCTGTCTGTAACTGCATCTGCATCTGTGTCTCTGTCTGTGTGTGTATCTGTATCCTGTATCCTGTATCTGTATCTGTATCTGTATCGGTATCTGTCTGTAACTGCATCTGTTTCTGTGTCTCTATCTGTGTCTGTATCTGTATCTGTATCTGTATATGTATCTGTATCTGTATCGGTATCTGTCTGTACCTGCATTTGTTTCTGTGTCTCTATCTGTATCTGTCTGTACCTGCATTTGTTTCTGTGTCTCTATCTGTATCTGTATCTGTATCTGTATCTGTATCGGTATCTGTCTGTAACTGCATCTGTGTCTGTGTCTGTGTGTGTATCTGTATCCTGTATCCTGTATCTGTATCTGTATCTGTTTCTGTGTCTCTATCTGTATCTGTATCTGTATCTGTATCTGTATCTGTATCTGTATCTGTAACTGTATCTGTATCTGTATCTGTATCGGTATCTGTATCTGTATCTGTATCTGTATCTGTAACTGTATCTGTATCTGTATCTGTATCGGTATCTGTCTGTAACTGCATCTGTTTCTGTGTCTCTATCTGTGTCTGTGTCTGTATCTGTATGCTGTATGCTGTATGCTGTGTGCTGTGTGCTGTGTGCTGTATGCTGTATTCTGTATGCTGTATGCTGTATGCTGTATGCTGTATGCTGTATGCTGTATGCTGTATGCTGTATGCTGTATGCTGTATGCTGTATGCTGTATGCTGTATGCTGTATGCTGTATGCTGTATGCTGTATGCTGTATGCTGTATGCTGTATGCTGTATGCTGTATGCTGTATGCTGTATGCTGTATGCTGTATGCTGTATGCTGTATGCTGTATGCTGTATGCTGTATGCTGTATGCTGTATGCTGTATGCTGTATGCTGTATGCTGTATGCTGTATGCTGTATGCTGTATGCTGTATGCTGTATGCTGTATGCTGTATGCTGTATGCTGTATGCTGTATGCTGTATGCTGTATGCTGTATGCTGTATGCTGTATGCTGTATGCTGTATGCTGTATGCTGTATGCTGTATGCTGTATGCTGTATGCTGTATGCTGTATGCTGTATGCTGTATGCTGTATGCTGTATGCTGTATGCTGTATGCTGTATGCTGTATGCTGTATGCTGTATGCTGTATGCTGTATGCTGTATGCTGTATGATGTATCTGTATCTGTATCCTGTATCTGTATCTGTATCTGTATCTGTATCTATATCTATATCTATATCTATATCTGTATCTGTATCTGTATCTGTATCTGTATCTGTATCTGTATCTGTATCTGTATCTGTATCTGTATCTGTATCTGTATCTGTATCTGTATCTGTATCTGTATCTGTATCTGTATCTGTATCTGTATCTGTATCTGTATCTGTATCTGTATCTGTATCTGTATCTGTATCTGTATCTGTATCTGTATCTGTATCTGTATCTGTATCTGTATCTGTATCTGTATCTGTATCTGTATCTGTATCTGTATCTGTATCTGTATCTGTATCTGTATCTGTATCTGTATCTGTATCTGTATCTGTATCTGTATCTGTATCTGTATCTGTATCTGTATCTGTATCTGTATCTGTATCTGTATCCTGTATCTGTATCTGTATCTGTATCTGTATCTGTATCTGTATCTGTATCTGTATCGGTATCTGTCTGTAACTGCATCTGTTTCTGTGTCTCTATCTGTATCTGTATCTGTATCTGTATCTGTAACTGTATCTGTATCTGTATCTGTATCGGTATCTGTCTGTAACTGCATCTGTTTCTGTGTCTCTATCTGTGTCTGTAACTGCATCTGTGTCTGTGTCTGTGTGTGTATCTGTATCCTGTATCCTGTATCCTGTATCTGTATCTGTATCTGTATCTGTATCTGTATCTGTATCTGTATCTGTATCTGTATCTGTATCTGTATCTGTATCTGTATCTGTATCTGTATCTGTATCTGTATCTGTATCTGTATCTGTATCTGTATCTGTATCTGTATCTGTATCTGTATCTGTATCTGTATCTGTATCTGTATCTGTATCTGTATCTGTATCTGTATCTGTATCTGTATCTGTATCTGTATCTGTATCTGTATCTGTATCTGTATCTGTATCTGTATCTGTATCTGTATCTGTATCTGTATCTGTATCTGTATCTGTATCTGTATCTGTATCTGTATCTGTATCTGTATCTGTATCTGTATCTGTATCTGTATCTGTATCTGTATCTGTATCTGTATCTGTATCTGTATCGGTATCTGTCTGTAACTGCATCTGTTTCTGTGTCTCTATCTGTATCTGTATCTGTATCTGTATCTGTATCTGTATCTGTAACTGTATCTGTATCTGTATCTGTATTGGTATCTGTCTGTAACTGCATCTGTTTCTGTGTCTCTATCTGTGTCTGTATCTGTATCTGTATCTGTATCTGTATCTGTATCTGTATCTGTATCTGTATCTGTATCTGTATCTGTATCTGTATCTGTATCTGTATCTGTATCTGTATCTGTATCTGTATCTGTATCTGTATCTGTATCTGTATCTGTATCTGTATCTGTATCTGTATCTGTATCTGTATCTGTATCTGTATTGTATCTATTGTATCTGTATCTGTATCTGTATCTGTATCTGTATCTGTATCTGTATCTGTATCTGTATCTGTATCTGTATCTGTATCTGTATCTGTATCTGTATCTGTATCTGTATCTGTATCTGTATCTGTATCTGTATCTGTATCTGTATCTGTATCTGTATCTGTATCTGTATCTGTATCTGTATCTGTATCTGTATCTGTATCTGTATCTGTATCTGTATCTGTATCTGTATCTGTATCTGTATCTGTATCTGTATCTGTATCTGTATCTGTATCTGTATCTGTATCTGTATCTGTATCTGTATCTGTATCTGTATCTGTATCTGTATCTGTATCTGTATCTGTATCTGTATCTGTATCTGTATCTGTATCTGTATCTGTATCTGTATCTGTATCTGTATCTGTATCTGTATCTGTATCTGTATCTGTATCTGTATCTGTATCTGTATCTGTATCTGTATCTGTATCTGTATCTGTATCTGTATCTGTATCTGTATCTGTATCTGTATCTGTATCTGTATCTGTATCTGTATCTGTATCTGTATCTGTATCTGTATCTGTATCTGTATCTGTATCTGTATCTATCTGTATCTGTATCTGTATATGTATCTGTATCTGTATCTGTATCTGTATCTGTATCTGTATCTGTATCTGTATCGGTATCTGTCTGTAACTGCATCTGTGTCTGTGTCTGTATCTGTATCCTGTATCCTGTATCTGTATCTGTATCTGTATCGGTATCTGTCTGTAACTGCATCTGTTTCTGTGTCTCTATCTGTGTCTGTATCTGTATGCTGTATGCTGTATGCTGTATGCTGTATGCTGTATGCTGTATGCTGTATGCTGTATGCTGTATGCTGTATGCTGTATGCTGTATGCTGTATGCTGTATGCTGTATGCTGTATGCTGTATGCTGTATGCTGTATGCTGTATGCTGTATGCTGTATGCTGTATGCTGTATGTTGTATGCTGTATGCTGTATGCTGTATGCTGTATGCTGTATGCTGTATGCTGTATGCTGTATGCTGTATGCTGTATGCTGTATGCTGTATGCTGTATGCTGTATGCTGTATGCTGTATGCTGTATGCTGTATGCTGTATGCTGTATGCTGTATGCTGTATGCTGTATGCTGTATGCTGTATGCTGTATGCTGTATGCTGTATGCTGTATGCTGTATGCTGTATGCTGTATGCTGTATGCTGTATGCTGTATGCTGTATGCTGTATGCTGTATGCTGTATGCTGTATGCTGTATGCTGTATGCTGTATGCTGTATGCTGTATGCTGTATGCTGTATGCTGTATGCTGTATGCTGTATGCTGTATGCTGTATGCTGTATGCTGTATGCTGTATGCTGTATGCTGTATGCTGTATGTTGTATGCTGTATGCTGTATGCTGTATGCTGTATGCTGTATGCTGTATGCTGTATGCTGTATGCTGTATGCTGTATGCTGTATGCTGTATGCTGTATGCTGTATGCTGTATGATGTATCTGTATCTGTATCTGTATCTGTATCTGTATCTGTATCGGTATCTGTCTGTAACTGCATCTGTTTCTGTGTCTCTATCTGTGTCTGTAACTGTATCTGTATCTGTATATGTATCTGTGTCTGTATCTGTATCTGTTTCTGTGTCTCTATCTGTATCTGTGTCTGTAACTGTATGCTGTATGCTGTATGCTGTATGATGTATGCTGTATGCTGTATCTGTATCTGTGTCTGTATCTGTATCTGTAACTGCATCTGTGTCTGTATCTGTATCTGTATCTGTATCTGCATCTGTATCTGTATCTATAACTCACCGTTCGTATATCACATGCGCCTTGTGCAGCTCAATGCCATTGCCGGAGTTGGCTGTGTTGCGTGTCATGAGGCGCGCCTGAATGGAGCTGCGATGCTGGGCACGACAGCGGCAAGGATCGTGCTTGTCCAGATAATGGGAGAGCGTATCCCAGCCGCCGCCCACACGCACCATGACATGGGAGCGCAGAATCTGCCACAAAAATAGAAATAGCAAATTGCGAAACCATATTATGCATTTAACAATAATATATATATATATATATATATATATCAGTCAATAGGATGGCAGATTTAACTTACCCGCACAAAGATGAGAACTTTGGTGTCGCCAATGCGATATTTGCCCTCGGAGACGCGCACCATAGGAAACTGTGAGGGGCATGTGCATTTCTCCACCAAATCTCTGACCTGTAAGCAGCCAAGCAAAACAATTGCATGTGTCAAATGTTGAATGCCTTTGATAGGGACACAAGCAGAGGCCCAGTGGCTGACCCCGAGGCAGGCCAACCCAGGCCTGGCCAGGCTGTATGCTAGGCCAGACCAGACCAGACCAGGCCAGGCCATTGCATAAGATTAAAGAGAGATCCCACCGAAAGGCAAAAAGTGGCAATGCCTGGTTTTCTTTCTGTATTCACTGCATAAATTCACGCGCTGCTATTGTCCGAACAAATGATCAAACAAATGAGCGGAACAGCCAAACAGACAGACAGGCAGGCAGGCAGACGGACAGGGCTCCCAGTCACAGACCAGACGACAGATCAGGCCCCAGAGCAACTGGCTCGTTTCGTTTCATTTCGTTGGGTTTGGGTTTGTGTCTGTCTATGTAGGGAGTCAGGGAGGCAGCGGCTTGACTACTAGTCGGCTACTTGGCTACTGTGCCGCTGCCTTTGACAGGCCTTTTGACTGGGATACACAAAGTAAAGCTGGCCAAAAAGAGCTGCTTTGAGGCGGCGAAACAGACAAAACGCATTTGCACCTTTGAACTTCGCTAGTTAGTTGCCTGTTGCTTGTTTGCCTGTTGTCTATTGCTTGTTGTCTGTTGCAGGAGTTGTCTTCAACTAAGTGGAAACTGTGCCACAACTGCTGCGGCTGCTGCTGCACTGCGAGCCTAGAGATGGGTGCACTAATCAACAACTGAAACGCTTCTCGAATCAGTAACTTATCGGTTTGAGAAATGATTGTACTATATTTAATCTTGGATGAGCTTTGCATAGTTTCGAAATAATTTGTGTCCAGTTTTTTGTTAAACTTCGATTCCCAAATATATTCACAACTAAATTCATATTGTTTTTCATCTCTTTAAATTGTAATGCATTTTTCGAAATCTTCAAATTTGTAGAGAAATAAATAGTTATTTTTCGTGACACGAGAGACTGAGCAGACTCTAGCGAGCAGAGGAGGCGAGGCGAGGCGAGGCATAGCCTTGTGGCAAGACGACATCACAATAAATCTAACAAGGCGATAAGCCAGCAAAATGATCTGGCAGGCGGCGCGCAGATTTGCAATCGATGGAGACGAGAAGTGGGGTAAGTTGGGGATGGCAAAGGAAGGGATGGGATGGGAAGGCAACGGCGTGACTGTGACGCATGCAAGATTAGCTGGCGCTGGCAATGGCTGTTGTTGTGCCACTGCCTCTGTCTCTGCCTGTGACTGTGACTGTGGCGCTGTGATCCTGGTCAGGCCATAAATTGCAAACAGCAACAACAACAACAACAACAACTGCAACAGCAAACAGCAACAACAATGTTGACGACGATGCGGACGTGCCAAACGGCAGCGACAAATGATTCGTGGCTGGTTTGCAGCATGCTGTAAGCTGCAGTTGCAGTTGCAGCAGCTACGCTTGCAACAGTTGCTGCTGCCGCTGCTGCTGCTGCCGTGGTGGCACATCATTTGATTTTCGACAAGTTGTTGAGGCTATTTGCTGATTTGGCTGCTGCCGCATGTTGCTGCTGCTGCTGCAAACAAATTGATTGGCTGACTGAGTGATCGCACAACCAAAGAGCCAGGCCAAGACCAGACCAGTCCACGCCAGTCCAGGCCTGGCCAGGCCAAGACCAAGCACTCAGCCACTCAGCTCGATCGATCCATTGAGCATGTCCGCACGCCGGGCCACTTTGTTATTGTTGCCGTTGTTGCTAAAGTTGTTGCCTGACAATGTTTTGGCAGCATGTGGCGCTGTGTGGTAGCCGTTGCCACAGTAAATGCAATGCGCCATGCCACGTTCATGCCCATGTTGCGTCCAATAAATGCGCAACGATTTACCCATCTATGCAGCAGCTGTCGATCCCAACAATCTGCTGAGAAAGTGTGGCGATCCAAATGGGGTGGCCTGCTGGCGGTGCAGGCTGCTTGGGGAAGGTGTCTACATTGTTTGTGCCATCGTCGTTGTCTTCGTCATCATCATCGTCATCGTCATCATTGATGTCAATGTTGCTGGCGGCGTGAGGAAATGTTTGCATGGCTTTTCATTAGTTTTCCGATTTGCCTGCCTCTTTGCCTGTTTGCCTGTTTGCCAGCTCTTCAATCCTTAAGCGTTGTCCATTGTTGTTGCTGCTGCTGTTGCTGCATGTTGCTGTCGTCGCTTGCTGTTGCTGTCGTCGCTTGATGTTGCTGTTGTCGTCGCGCAATCGCATTGCTCGCAGTCACACTTGCAATTACCATCGGCAATTGCGATTGTTGTAATTGTTGTTGGCACATCTGGCGCCATCGGGCGAACAATCGAAACGAAACGAAACGGAATGGAACGGTAGCGATGGGGGAGTGGCAGGGACAGCAACATGGAATGGGGAACAGCTTAAGCATCTTATCAAATTAATTTGGGATACACTTTGAGCCGAGGGAGTTGCAGTTGCAGTTGGAGGTGGAGGTGGGGTGTGTGTATTGATTTGAAATACTTTGCATATCTGGCAGCGATAACAGTAAATTAATTAATAGATGTTTCCAAATACTATTGAGTTTAAACAATACGAAATACTAAATATTCAATATACAGTGTCTCAAAGCATAATTGGAACAGTGTCAAGTAAAAGTTATGTAATTATTCATTATTTTTCAAAAATTCCAAAGACCTATGGTATGAATGAATATATGACCCTAATAAACTGAGGTTTTCCCACCTGTTAGGTAGGATTATATAAAAAAAGTACCCTATTTTTTGGTCAATGCTCATTTGAAACATGTACATTATGGACACCTGGGTGTCATAAAACCCGGATTTTTTACCTAAAGTTGAGTATTTTCGGTATGAATAGACCAATCCTTCGTAGTCAGTTTATACTGAGCTGAATCCCAAATACGTTTTGGCAACGGTAAAGCGGGGAAAGTGTCATGGTATGGGCATGTATCTCGTCAGCCAGCGTCGGGACGCCAAGTGTATGGCCAAGATACTACAGTCCTGGCTTATCGGGAACTGCCCGCATATGATAATTCCACCGGCCCAGTCTCCAGATTTAAATGTTATTCAGAATTTGCGATGAATAGTAGGTTAAGCGAAGTTGTTAAGGCTAAAGGATATCATACCAAGTATTGACATCCTTATTCAAGTTTTTATATTACTTTTTTACTATTTAAGGTTGAAATAAGTATTGCCCAAAATATATGGTTCGTTTTTACACAATCCTACCTAGCGGGTGGGAAAACCTCAGTTTATTAGGGTCATATATTCACATTGATGGTTAATATGTGTACCTACCATAGGTCTTTGGAATTTTTGAAAAATATTGAATAATGTTGATTTCATAATGAAAAAAAACTTAAGAGAACCCAAAATCAGGACGACAAATTAAATAAGCTCGGATTCAGAACTGATGCTGTAAGAATAGAGCTCGACAAGCACGATTCTAATCCGCAAGTAATCCAATATGTCGGATAGGTAAACCCTATAGCCGTTTCAAAGGTAAAGTAAAGTTGCCTGTAACAATTATCCATTGCATTTGTTTCGACTACTCGCATTGTTGGTAGTTATTTGTTTCCTTCCTATCTTCTGCTTGTTGTTGTTGTTGTTGTTGCTGTTTGCTTTTGATTTGTTTTGCCCAAGTTTGAAACTGGAAACTTAGCCATGGCTAAAAATGGACATGAGAAAAGTAGCTATGAAAACAACAACAACAACAATCAGCGACAACAATAACAAAAAAAATCGTGAGGTCCGCAGCAAAAAAAAAAATAGAAAAAAAATAAATAAAAGAGAAAACACAGTCAAATACTCACACACACACACACACACACACACACACACAGACCGTCAAGTCAGAAAACGTATAGAAAAGTGACATAAAAAGTAGTCGGGATTCGGGATCTACGATTCGTATTCGCATCTGAGTAGGAACTGGGCGTTGCACTTACCATCTCATCGAGACTCTTCAGATCGTTGGTAATGATCTGTGGCTGTGGTCCGTACATCAGCATCGGATCCTTATCGTTCTCATCCTCGTTCTCCGTATCGCTGTCATACAGATCCGCTTCGACGGCCACACACTCTGCACCGGCGGTTGGCGCCTCCGTTTGGGTGCCACTATCCGAGCAGCCGTTGCCGGTTTGTGTGCCGCAGCCGGTGGTGTTGCACCCCATGCCACAGCCACAGCCGCAACTGCAACCGTTTGCTTTGTTATCGGCAGCAATTTCGCGATCGATTTGTCGCTCCATTTGCACCAGCATCGGCGCCAGCATGCCTACCCAAAATGGAATATATATAGAATACGTATGGATCAGAACGGATGAACCACATAGGCAATAACAACGATCATCATCATCATCAGCATCATCATCCTCGATTAGGCTGTGTGGCACTTACCGAATTTGGCGCCACGTCTGGCCACCTCCAGCAGACAGAGGATCACATGCTTCTCATTTTTGCGCATGATCAGATCGTCCGTTTCGAACAATAGGCACTCGATGATCTTAAGGCTCTTTCTGCAAAGATGACAAATCACAAATCACAAATGTCAATCAATCATTCAAAAGATGCAAAGATGTAGATTTAAGGATCAGTGTTTAATTTCACTATATCATTGTTGAACAATGCAGCGAATTCCATTCCTCTCTTTTGTATCTCTACTGTCGCTTAATCTTCCCTCATCTTCGATCTTCCTTTTAGATCAATCAATAAAAAGTAATTAATTACGCTCAGTGCTGGTAGCTGGAGGAAATCTAGGAAATCTCGAAATAGACTTTGGGAAGCTATAAGCAAATTGTTTTTCTAATTTCATTGGTATCGATTTGTTAACCGATCTGACATACATCTTCAATTCTTGTTAAATTTTAATTAAAAATCCTTTTCGATTGATCTCTAGACTGATATTGTGCGGCATATTTGATTGATTGATTGAGCATAGCTTGGCTGGTTAACACTCACCTGCACCAGGTTATAAAGTTGGAGACATTGTCGCGGGCAAAAAAGGTGCCGCTCTTGGCGGCGGGCAGGTAGTGCACATTGCCCAGGGCGAGTATCGGTCCGGCCAATCCGGAAGTCATCGAGCGTGTCATTGATTTGTTGCGCGCCTGTCGCCGGGCCAAATAGTCCTCCGCCGCTTGCCGCACATAATTTGCGTGCTGAAAACAAATGAAAGAACAACAACAATAAATTAGACACAAAACAGCAAAACAACAACAGCAGCAACGCAATGCGACGCGACGCGTTGCAAGTGAAAGTCAAAAATATTTTGGCTTATTTAAAAGCGCGACAAAAATCTAGAAAAAGTTTATTTTTAAGCGTCTCAAGAATTTAGCGCGGCATTTTTAGGCTGACAACGACGGCGGCGCTGAACACCGAACGCTGTCCTAACCACCATGCCCCGCTTCTCCCGCCGATCCTCCCTCTCTCTCTCTGTCGCTCTCGCTGCACTGTCCAACAAAGGAGGGTAGACTCGACAGTTGGTTGGGCTGATTGGACCGGGCAGCCAACGAAACGAACGAAGAACCAGGCCAGGCCGGGCCAGGGCACAGGAGCTGCTGCGCTGACGAGGCATCATTCGAATGATGGCGCCGCAATGTTATGCATAATTAATTGACACGCAGCCACCAAAAAAAACCAAAAAAAAATCCAAAAAAAAAATAAACTCACACCCATTCAGACGTTGACACACACACACATACACACACACACACGCACACACACAATTGAAATTGCAATCACATTCACAGCGAGACACTCGTCGCTCATCAGTCATTTGGGCAAAAACAAAAAAAAAAACATCATAGTCCCCAGAGCCCAGACCACTTGGTGAATGGGCGGGCCTCTGACACAGATACTTAACGTATTTGTCAGCTAGATAGGGGCATCAACGGGGGCAGCAACTATTTGCGAATTGGTTGCAATCAATAAATCAAACTCATATTCCATATTCCATTTCGAAATTCATTTGCGAAATCTGTGAAACAAATACATATATATATATATATGTGTATATATAATATGCACAAATTAGTCAGATGTACGTCATGCTATCAATCATTTCATTTTTCGAAATAATCGTTGAAATATGTAAATTATAAATTATAAATACATTTTTCAAATCAATCAGATATTATCGAAGAAATTTCCATACTCGGCAGATCAGACAGATAATTCGTTGGAGACAATTTGTTGTTGTTTTTTTTTTAGGATTTATCTATTACATATGTATGAGTATACCAATAGATTTGATAACTTTGATTTTTCCGATTTTGATTAGTATTTACACATATATTTGTTTGTTTTTCATTATAATTTTCAAAATTTTAAATTTTTTTTACTTTTCAAATGCACCGAAATTGAAAGTGAACATTTTTCAAATATTTTTCTATATTTATTTAAAAATCTTGATCAATATCATCAGCCAGATCGTTATGACCATGTTTTAATTCCTTTATGTTATCCTAACGAAACTCATCGGTTAGTTGAACAAAAGGTTTTCGGCACAAGACTATATCATATAGGTTTCATAGGAATAATCGGTCGGTTTTTTTAATTTGTGGTGACACTTTGATGTCGGCAAGTTGAGTTGGTTTTTGCAGGTGACTGCAATAAGATATCACACTTGTTCCCTCCAATTATGTATAGATATATATGTATATATATATATATATATATATATATTTATATATATGTATTTTTGTTGGCTGTCGCGATTAACAATTGCAAGTTTGACGTTTATCTTTAGTTAGGCGCGCGTCGTTTTATTAATGCGATACAAACCGATTCGATCCGATCGCATCCAATCCCATCCGATTCGAATTGAAGGAACCACATACAACAACAACAACAGCAGCAGCAGCAACAACAACAACAACAAACAACTGCAACGTGTCTCGTGACGACGTGTGATGCATTTGCATTTGCATTTGCATTTGCATTTACATTTACATTTACATTTACATCATTCCATATTCATTTATGCACATTTTTGTAATAATTTAATATTTGAACAATTTCAATAGTTGCCTCGCTCGTGTCGCTTATTATTATTATTATTATATATATGTGTGTGTGTGTGTGTATGTGTGTGTATTTATTTATAACTTCTTTTTTATGGATATCTCCACAAACTGCATTCGAAATGCTTTATTTGGTGTTTATTGTTTTAAGCGTTTCGTGCCCTAACCCCAAACAAGGGCATCATCACAACCAGCTGACGCCTGACATCTGATTGCGTCTGCAAGTGGGCGTGGCATTTGCATAGTTTCAATATGCATATATATATACACACATGTACAGGTCTTCTTTCACTTATTCCCGACCTGTCGTCCGTTAGGGCATTTCAGATTCGTTATGTGGCTTCTAGCTCATCTTCTTTCAGCCTCAGCTCTTATCATTGAGCTCGAAGGTGCACCATCGCAGACAGAGACAGAGAGATGGAGACAGCGCCACAGACGCCCACGATGCATTTGGCCAGAGGCGTTAAATGGGTCTCGGCATCTGCGCTGCGCTACCCACGGTCGGGCATTTGGCCTTGTGCCCAGCACACGAACTGCAATCCACCAAATATGAAATTTATGGCCCGCATTTTATGCAACTGAGTTGGACTTTTTTCTTAACTCGTTTACCGTTTTACTTTACTTTCCATGGATATGGTCGAGTCGACTCAGGTCTGCAAATGTTCAGTTGGAGAGCGCATGGCTGATTCGGACAGAGCCGAAATTAAATTTAAATTCAAATCGATACCCTGTGTGTGTGTGTGTGTGTGCATGTGCATGTGTGTGGCACAAATGCCACGCTTACCTCGTTGTGGCTCTATTTAGCTGTTGTTGTGCTTGTTGTTGTTGCTGTTGTTACCTCTTCTAAGCTGCATCATATTTTCACTTTCGAAAGCGTCGACATAGAGTCGAGGTGCACGGAAATCGTTTATTATGATATCACACTCATCCCATTCCCCTTCCCCTTACCCTTGCCCTTCGCTTAACTCTTCCTCTGACTCTTCTTCTTCATATTGCAACAGCAGCACGTGCCAAAGTTGTCTTTCTTTGTCTCGACTATTCACTTGTTGACTATCGATTAACTAATCGAAACTGAACTCCTGAAGAGATGCACAATTGGGAACACTTTTAGATTCAGGTTGCCAGATTTGACAAAAATATATGGCAACTGATTATTTCGGATTACATCTGATTTTTGGAAATCCTATACGTCCGATACGTCCAATACGTTCTTCCGATATGTATTTGCATATATGCAATTTTGTAATTTGGTTCCATTCCACAATTGGCAATCATTATAGTATCGATAGTTAGAATCGATAATTACTATTCTCTATTCCAATCGAAAGTTGGCACGTGCCATTCTGTCATCCTGTCTTTTGTTGAAAGGTTCTTTTCTTCAGAGCACGTGTTTATCACAGTAAGTTCTTTGGAATTTCTCGGTAGCCGAATTTTAATAGTGTGTTACATCTCAGATCATTTCCGATATGGATCCGTTCAAGACTAATGCTGAACACGAGAACCAAGCATCGGCCAAGCCGGAGATACAGCCGTTCCCGGTCCATTTATGCTTTTGGAGCGGGGAAGGCGAGGCTAGCGAGACGCGCGAGGAGGAAATCATCCGTGGCTGCGAAGAGAGTGGCGGAACGGCAACTCTTGCACATCTCACGGATGCCAAATCAAACGAAGTTAGCCGATACTTTATGACTGCTTTAGAGCTTGCCCAGCAGGGGAAGATTACCATACAAAAGCCCACACAGGGGGATAGAGTACTCGATCCGGCGGATGTATGCCTCAAGCTGAATCCGCAGCCCCACAGCGGTTGAGATTCGGCACATGTTCATCTCATCTAGACACAAATCTCTTATACATTCATAAGAAACACATGAATAAAGAGTTTAAATTCAAATTGTTCAATTTTGTAATCGATTAGTTATTCTAATTACTTTCTTTTTTTTTATATGTTCTTATTGAATCGGGCGTATTTCATTGGTTTAGTTTCCATTTGGAGTTCAATTCTCAAAGGGTCACAGGCCCCGAATCGGGCACTGAAGTGTCAGGTGTCAGGTGTTAGGTGTGAGATGTCAGGTGTCGAAGCAATTAACGCGAATTTGCCAACATTGGCAGAGGCCAGAAGTGGGCCAACTCATAACGCTGGTCGATGCTGCTGCAACTGAGTTGCATGCAACAAAGCGCAAGTACGTGACATGTGCCTGATGAGCAGGTAGAAAGCAAATAAAGAGAGCGAAAGCAGTTCAGGAAGCGCCGAAGATGTTGCAACATAGCCCCCTTACAGGGGAGGGGTGTTGCAACTTGTGCCACCTACACACAAACACACACACACATACATGCATATGTGCATAAGTTGAAGGCGGCAACGCTGTCACGTAATTAGCTTAGTTTTTTCTTTTCTTTATTATTTCGGTTGCTTTCTGCCCAGAAATTATGGCGTTAATAACATTAGGTAAAAGGCAATTGCAAATAGCGTCTGTCGCTATTTGACAGACATGTCTGTGTGTGTGTGTGTGTGTGTGTGTGTAACAAAAGGTGTGTATAACCGTAATGCCCGCAACAACTTTTTGCTTCCGCAAAGCGTCCACTGTAAAAAATCCCAAATTAAATCAAACAAAATTAAATCGAGCTGCCAAAAAATAAAGTATAAAATCCAAAATGACATTGCCAAATAAAAACAGTGAAAGAAAAAAAAACAAACAAAAAAAAAACAAATAAAAATCAATACAAAAAATACCAGAAAACAACGTTATGTCAATTTAATACCCTTAACATGTCTATACACGTTTAGCTCAATTTTGGACATATTTGATTTTGATGGGGTGAGCGTAACTGATCAGTTAGGAGCACATTTCAATTCAAACACAATTTTCAAATACTCTATTCAAAATTTAATTTGGTATTTGATTTGACATGCTTCCTCAGTTGGTTATATTTGGTGCTCAAGTTGAGATACCCGCTGGACAAGGGTATGCGTATGCAGAAAGCTAACGGTGAGTTTGATATTTATAATGTTAAATTGCTGATTTCAACGCAGCCTGCAATTACCAATGTGTTCACATACCCTACACACACATATACGCATGTGTGTGTGTGTGTGTGGGCAAGCTGACTTGGCCGACGCCTAAACGGATTTGCCGTCAACCGTTTTATGAATAGAAAAACACAAAAAAAATCGAACAAAAAATTCGCATTGTGTTGGCTGACTTGCTGGCGATGCTGGAGGGGCAGCACTTTGGATTGGGGAAGGGGAGTGTGGGGTGCTGCTGTAGCTTAAAGAGTTGAGTCTAATGGAGTGAAGTGTTGGACTTGCCACCAATTGTCAGATGCCGGATTGGCCATAACACTAACACCCAGCATGGCCAACCAAGCACGACGGCTTCGAATTCGACTTTTCAAGTTTTCAACTCAATCAAAATCACAATATCAAAAAAAAAAACAACAATAAAAAAAAAACTGTCCACGCTGTTCCATTCAAAAATCATATTTCAAAGGCCGTGTCGACGTTGCCGTCAACAGTAAAACAACAACAACAACAGCGGCAACAACAACAGCAACAACATTAACATCAATTGTCTGTTTTGGGGTTCAAGGTTCTCATGGACAACTTCCTAGCTAACTAGCCAAGTCAAGCATATGTACATGTCTCTCTTTTTTTTTTGGCCAGTTGGCAATGATAGATCGCTGCCAAATGATTACTGCAACAGCAACAGCAACAGCAATAGCAACAACAACAGCAATAGCAACAACAACAGCAGCAACAGTTGTTGTTTAAGATCTGTTGGTCACCTGCTTCGGGGGACCCCTTTGATCTTGGCTGTAGGTAAACTTATGAATTTGATTGGGCTCTGTTTTTTTTGTTTTTGTTTTTTGCTAACGGTATTTCCATAATGCCATAGAAGGCGTTTAGTTTGCCAAAAGTTTGTTGCCCTCTCTCTCTCTCTCTCTCTCTGTCTGTCTGTTTGTCTGTCTGTCTAGCTGGCTCACTCGCTCGCTCAGGTGTGGGAAACGACCATGGACAAAAGATCGATGAGATGAGATCACTGATCGACTGATTGCAACAATGATCACTCAGTATGTGATTATCTCTGTGTGTGTGTGTGTGTGTGTGTGTGGGGGTGTTTGGGCATTGCTGAAGAACTGCAGTTGGTTGTATGGTTAACCAAAGCATGCACTCTGTGAAAACTGTGGGAACCTTAGCTGAGACCTACCAAAAGAACCCAAGCTCAATTTGTCACACATCAAGCTAATTTTTCTCTCTCGTTTTTTGTGTTGCCAGTGAAAGGAATGGTTTTTGATTTTTTTTTTATAGATTGCGGCGAGTGGCATTCGCTAAATGTGGTCAGGTGAGCGCGTAATCGCAAAGATCTCACAGATCAAGGAAATTTATACTGATTCAATGTTGTAGCTATCGCATCTTGTACACATACATATATGAATTGTGGCATGCTGAATGCTTATTAAGACAACAAAAACAACAACAACATATACAACATATACAATAGCTAACAAGACAAAGCCGTTGCCAAAAACTGAAGCAAACTGAACTGGTTTCGTCGTTTGCTGCTATTTTTCCAAAACAGCCAAAGCCAAAACGAATTTTGAATGTGGGTGAAGTTGTTAAAAATGTGGCAAACGCAAAACGAAAAACGCAATCGAGGCCAATCGCCCCGTGTTGGGTTCCCGAGCAACACCCTACACATCACACCCCGCCCCCACCACAGTGTTAGACCTGCTAAGCGCATATTTAGTTATAAACTTGAATTTAGACTCGGCCCAAATTAGATAGACTGAGTTTTGGGCCGCGCAGTGAGAGCGCCACTGAAAACGACTTCGTCCGCCGCGAGACAGTTACAAATGTTGCTTGTCGCAATTGCCTAAAAAGACCAACAACAACAACAACAACAACAACGACAAAATATACAAGAATGTGCGCCTTGGGAACGAAACCGAATGGCTTGAAACGTATGAGATTATGGAGCAAAAAACTAATAACCCAACAAACTGCCAATAAGAAAAGAGAGTTATATATATATATATAGATATAGATATAGATATATTAGTTAATTTTTCATTTGCGTGTTTCCTATTAACATTTCAATGGCAAGGTTCATGTTAGTTTGGCATCAGGCATAAATGATAATGTTTGCCAAATGAACTTGGTCAAAATATTTAACAGCCAAATAAGCTGGCTGCCAAATTAAAAGTCATTATGTGTCATTAAGCACTGCTCGTAATTAAAGCTAATTTTTAATTTTGTAATTATTCATTCATACATTCATTTGTATAATCTTTGATTTCTCGCTGGTAACGAACAGATTTTCATATTAGTTGGCCAACTGAGGCCATCAAATTGATTTCTTTTGAATGGTTTGCTTTTAACGTAATCATTATCATAATGGACACAATAATCAATTGTACACTTAAACAAATAATGTGTTAATGCCATTTCTAATGTGATGATAATATGATATTACTTAGAATCTGTGAATTGGGCAGGAACATGACAAAATGCTGCCCAAAAATAGGCAAACACACTGACTCAAGCGGAACTCGACGACTACAGCAAAGTAAGCATAAGTAAATGTGTATCTTTCGCTGTGTGTGTGTTGTGTGTGTGTGTGTTGTGTGTGTGTGTGTTGTGTGTGTGTGTGTTGTGTGTGTGTGTGTTGTGTGTGTGTGCGTGAGATCTGGCAATCTTTGGCGGGAAATCGTGCAAATTGCCAGGCCATGTCTGCCATTTGGCTATTTGTCCAGTTTTGGGCACAGAAAAAAACCAAAAAACAACAACAACAACAACAGAGGCAACAACAACAACAAAAACAACAACAACAAAGCAAAAGCATTTTTGTGCTTGGCAAGTAAATACGAGCATATGTAAATATTAATTTTATTAAACAAACGTGACGCGAACTCTTTTTAAACGTTGACACGACAATTGCAACCCACACAAACACACACACGCACGCACACACACACACACACACACACACACACACACACACACAGTGATAGACATTTGCTGATGCTCGTCATAAGCAGCGCGCGCTTTTCATATTTGGCTTTTCAATCCACAATATTTGTGCGAATGCAAAACTGTTGTTTGTTGCCAATGTTATTGGAATCGCTTGGCTCAATGTCTATGTGTGTGGATGTATAGAGATGTACGTGTGCTTTTGTCACAGTCAAAGTGTCGGCGACTCGAAATCGGCGGCAGTCCATCAATGCGTCCAAAATGCGTGGGAATTGTGCCGGCCTTGCTTTGAAGTCCGGCTGTGCGAGTGCGAATGCGATGGCACTAGTGCAAAGGCTATTTGCGGAATTTCAAATGCAAAAACCGGGCACAATGTAATGTAATGTGTACACCCGCCTTCTAAACAAATACATGCATACTTATATATATATGTACATATGCATGTATGTGTGTGTATGCATACATATATTGCTAGTGAAAGCTGCTTGGTGTGTGCACACACTGTCATTGCAAGTGTGACCCTGTCTAGCTTCATTTGCCGGCAGCACACATGCACGCACGCACGCACTCACGCACGTACGCCCGCCCGCACACACACACACACACACTGGCAGCCGTTTGGTGCAGTGTGACCCATCCTTCTAGCTGAGCGCAATTTGTGGCAACATCGTTAAGCAGAACAAATACAAAAAGTAAACATGCAACACATGTAAAATGCGCGACTACACGATATCCTGTTCAATGTGTATTCTTCCAAGGCAGCGCAGGTTCTTATGTAAAAGCCCGAAAAGGAATCGACGGAATCGATTTGTATTGATATTCGAGGAGTTATCGATTAATTTAAATCAAATTGAAGAATCGAACGACAACTTTTATTGCGCCAAATCTGAGATCGGCGTGTTCATATATAATTTGTCACAGCTTTATCCATACGAAATGGATGCGGGGTATAACAAAAAGGCTGCCGCGAATGGCGCAAAACAATTTTCGCAAATATGGCTAAAGAAGCATAATTGTCACATAATAGTCACAAAACTTGGCTTGCACTTGGACGTCGCCGTTGTCGTCGTCGCCATTTAATTGGCCAACAAAGTGAATCATCAGCAGCAGCAGCAGCGGCAGCAACAACAATAGTCGCATTTCGTAGGCGACTCAACGATTTTGGACTTCCTTTTGTGGCGGCCACATGATTGTCGCCATTGAGACTGCACGACAACTGCAACGTGACGCATGAACAATAATAACAACAACAACAGCAGCAACAACAACAACTGCAACAGACGGGCATGGTGGGGGTGGTGTGGTGGAAACGCTCTTTAACCTTTCCCTCCTCCTGCCGCATGCCCAAAACGCATCTTGTTGTTTCTATTTTGGACTTGCGACAAATATAGAGCGCAATCCCTGAGACAGATGACCGTTAATGAAGACATCTCTCTGGGGTATTAAGACTATATATAAAATGTATGTATATATATATATTTCTATATGTATGAATGTATATAAATATGTGTGTATATCTATAGATGTGCGTGTATATGAAGTTGACAACTGGCGGAACGATCTTGATCGAGGCTGCGGCACATGCCACATAAAACGAGCTGGCTCAATAGCAGCACAGCAATCACAATGGCCAAAATTGGATTGAAGTGAATTTGAAATTTTCTTACCAAATGGCGGCTGTCTCTCAAAACAGTGGCGACCACTTACAAGAACTTTAACACGCTCGAGTTCAAATTAGTCAGCAACACTCCATAAATCAGACAACGGAAAACAATCATAAAAGATCTGGTCCAAGCAGAACTGGCCAGCAACAACAGGCAGGCAGGTAGGCAGGCAGCTGGCCAAAACACAACTGGCCAATCGAGTTGGCCGCCCGCTGCTGCTGCTGCTGCTATTGTTGTTGTTGGTTGGTTGGCTGGCTTCGTTGGTCTCTGGGTCTCCAGCGATTAGCATACAATTTGCGAGGCAACTTGCTGCTGCTGCTATTGGTGTTGTTGTTGTTGTTGTTGTGGTTGTTGCATTGACAGCAATAAATAATCAAAACAAAACAAAGCAAAAAAAAACCGAAAACTACAAAAAAAAAGGAATTGCAATGCACTTTTGCCAGGCGCCAAACGCAATCGCACTGCATCGAAGGATTAAAGACTCAAATCGAATATATATATATATATATATATATATATATATTTGAATAATATATGTATATGAATGTTGAAAACTTAAAAGTTTTATTGCCTGTTCTAATAGATGTAAATTTGACATTAATTATGATATGAAAGGTAATTAAATCGGCAGAATGTTTGACGTACGAAACAATATATATACATATAAGTATCTATATATATATTTATTGTAAGTTCTTAGTTCTGTCTTCAATTTATAAAAGTTGAAAATAAATAATTGAACTTGTTTCTTTTACAGATGCGAAACGGAAGGCACTTCGGAAAGATGAGCGCAGAAAGCAGTAAATTGAAATGGATTTTGCAGAACACTTGTGGATATATATGTGATATATATGAATATATGGAATATATGGAATATATATATAGCTCGCATAAACAGTTAAGCAGCTCAATTATATTCTATATGCACAAACATGAACAATCTAGCCAATATCCTTGTTTTTACAGAGCACTTAAGCGTCTGCTGCTGCGCTCGCCTCAACTCTCCAAGCATATCCAACAAGGAGTGTTGAGGAGGAAGTTGGATGAAGAAGGGGGTGTTGTGGCTGCGGTTGTTGTTGCTGTTGCAGTGTGATACAAATTGCACCGTTAATAAAGTCAAAATCGGATTAGGCACGGCACGGCCCGGCCAGCGTCTGCCCCCGTGCGTCTAATGGAGCTCAGCTGCATTCCAGTTGGCCACAGGCACACACACGCGCACACACACACACATGCGCACACGCTGGTCTGAACTGGAGACACACTTGCAGTTTTGAGACCTGGTTGATTTTGGCCACAGATGCAAAAAAGATATTTGATCTCTTGGCCATAATGCCATACAATAAATTGGCACTAATGAATTTGATTCATTTGGATTTGCCTTTGGCCATAACTAAATCAACATTTCAGGCTAAGGATACGAGGGAGGTGAGGAGGAGTGCTGAATTTGGGGCTGCTGTTAACTGACAGTTGTCATAAGGCTAGCCACACTGACCCATATGTGTCAGACGGTAGGCAAAGGCGTGCCCCAGCAGCAGCAACAACAACAACAGCAGCAGCAACAACAACAGCAGCAGCAACAACATAACTAGGCGCATATCTTGATAGATTGAACAAAACTGTGGATTGTGTGTTGTTGCAAACAGATCGCAAGATATCGTATTGAACAAGTCGCAAGGCACTCGACAAGAAACGCCGTCCAAAACATGTCCTTCAAATTCCGAGCTTGGCGAGAAGTAATAAACATTCATTGGATAGATTTGTATATATATATATATACACACACAGAGACATGTGTGTGTGTGTTTTGCAATTGCCTTTTACCTAATGTTATTAACGCCATAATTTTTGGGCTGAAAGCAACCGAAATAATAAAGAAAAGAAAAAACTAAGCTAATTACGTGACAGCGTTACCGCCTTCAACTTATGCACATATGCATGTATGTGTGTGTGTGTTTGTGTGTAGGTGGCACAAGTTGCAACACCCCTCCCCTGTAAGGGGGCTATGTTGCAACATCTTCGGCGCTTCCTGAACTGCTTTCGCTCTCTTTATTTGCTTTCTACCTGCTCATCAGGCACATGTCACGTACTTGCGCTTTGTTGCATGCAACTCAGTTGCAGCAGCATCGACCAGCGTTATGAGTTGGCCCACTTCTGGCCTCTGCCAATGTTGGCAAATTCGCGTTAATTGCTTCGACACCTGACATCTCACACCTAACACCTGACACTTCAGTGCCCGATTCGGGGCCTGTGACCCTTTGAGAATTGAACTCCAAATGGAAACTAAACCAATGAAATACGCCCGATTCAATAAGAACATATAAAAAAAAAGCAATTAGAATAACTAATCGATTACAAAATTGAACAATTTGAATTTAAACTCTTTATTCATGTGTTTCTTATGAATGTATAAGAGATTTGTGTCTAGATGAGATGAACATGTGCCGAATCTCAACCGCTCTCGGGCTGAGGATTCAGCTTGAGGCATACATCCGCCGGATCGAGTACTCTATCCCCCTGTGTGGGCTTTTGTATGGTAATCTTCCCCTGCTGGGCAAGCTCTAAAGCAGTCATAAGGTATCGGCCAACTTCGTTTGGTTTGGCATCCGTGAGATGTGCAAGAGTTGCCGTTCCGCCACTCTCTTGGCAGCCATGGATGATTTCCTCCTCGCGCGTCTCGATAGCCTCGCCTTCCCCGCTCCAATAGCATAAATGGACCGGGAACGGCTGTATCTCCGGCTTGGCCGATGCTTGGTTCTCGTGTTCAGCATTAGCCTTGAACGGATCCATATCGGAAATGATCTGAGATGTAACACACTATTAAAATTCGGCTACCGAGAAATTCCAAAGAACTTACTGTGATAAACACGTGCGTTGAAGAAAAGAACCTTTCGACAAATGACAGGATGACAGAATGGCACGTGCCAACTTTCGATTGGAATAGAGAATAGTAATTATCGATTCTAACTATCGATACCATAATGATTGCCAATTGTGGAATGGAACCAAATTACAAAATTGCATATATGCAAATACATATCGGAAGAACGTATTGGACGTATCGGACGTATAGGATTTCCAAAAATCAGATGTAATCCGAAATAATCAGTTGCCATATATTTTTGTCAAATCTGGCAACCTGAATCTAAAAGTGTTCCCAATTGTGCATCTCTTCAGGAGTTCAGTTTCGATTAGTTCATCGATAGTCAACAAGTGAATAGGCGAGACAAAGAAAGACAACTTTTGCACGTGCTGCTGTTGCAATATGAAGAAGAAGAGTCAGAGGAAGAGTTAAGCGAAGGGCAAGGGCAAGGGGAAGGGGAATGGACTGAGTATGGTATCAAAATAAACGATTTCTGAATTAGTCACAAGGCACTCGACAAGAAACGCAGTCGAAAAAATGTCCTTCAAATTCCGAGCTTGGCGAAAAGTAATAAACATTCATTGGATAGATTTATAGACAAGTTCGATCTATATATATATATATACACATCGTTGATCCTGATCAAATTAAATTGCATTGTGCCACGTCCCAGCTGCAAATTTCTCAATAACTCTTGGCCACTTGGTATGCAGGGTGGCAGTCGAAGGTAATCGGAGGCAGTTGGAGTCAATCTGAGGCAACTGGAGGCAGTCTCCATTAAGAAGGCAACGACCCAAGTTGGACTATAAAATTGGATGGTCTCACGAGTCACGAACCAAATGTGACTCGTTAAGCAGAAGCAGAATAATTCTCAGTTAATGCTCAATGTCCAATTTGTGGTCTTGATTTACATGTGATTTATTATGCAAATATTGAGATGTGTGTGTGTGTTGTGTGTTGTGTGTGTGTCTGTTCAGTGTTGTGCAACGCTGGTAAAGCGCTTGACCAACGCCAATAACTATCGGCATTGCACTCAATTGATGAACTGGAGTAAATTCAATCCTCAAGTATCTGGACACAGTAACCCAAATACCAAACAATTTCATATTTTTATCACTTAAATGCTTCTCTTCTAAACCCAATTTATACGTCGACTCGTGTGTGTGTGTGTGTGTGAATGGCTGAATTTACGTGTGTATTTTTCTATTGTAGATATCAACTGCGACTGCGATTGCTTCTGGTGCGGAAATCAACTGGCGGCACTTGTCATAATCACAACGGCCACTTAATTGCGACTCGAGTCGTAACTTTCTTAGGCAAATTGGAGCTGGGTAAGCAATGCATTCATTCATTATCAGAGCTGCTGCTGCTGCTACTGCTGCTGCGGGGCAGGGGCAAGCGGGTTGCTCTCATATCGCCGATAATTGGTAGTGTGAGTTTTTGGCCAATTAAAAGCAGTCGGCAAGTCAGCTTTATCAAATTCAATTAGTAGACGCAAGAAATCGTTGGCAAGTCAACAAAGAAAATACAAAAATAAAAAATAGTTGAGCAGGGAAAATAAACCTGGCCATTTTCATTTACATTATATGTTATATATTATATATAATGATAATGCTTAAATGATCAATAAATCAATATACGAATCCGATTACTACATACTTAATATAGAACCAGCTTTCCATCAGGGAAACTTAGAACCAGTTCACTGATTAAGTGAAACTCAAAGAAGTCGAAGAAGGTAAGAGAATCAGTTTGATTTGCTGCCTTCTATATATATATATTTATTTATCTACCACTCGACCTGCGTAGCCAGATTATAATTAAAAGCCAACATATGCATTTGGCTAACAAGATATACAAAAATAGCGAGACTATAATTTGACATCGGTGAACTTCCTTAATTAAGCGAGTGTATTTAATGGTTATGTTTTCTGCATCACTTCGCGCTGATGATAGATAATCGCGGTGATCTTTGTGCGCAGATATAGATGGATTTGTAGATTTGTATCTGGCGGTGCATAGTTAGTTGTGCGTAAATTGCAGCTGTGGCATGCATAATAATATGGCTATTAATATGCCACAGTCTGTGTCCAAATTGGCCGCCTTGCACGTGGATCGTTAGAAAATTCGCTAATGATCGCCACTAACGACCTGACTACGCTAATTGGCAATGCTCAGAACTGAGACACATATATAGTATATATAGTGTATGTATATATATATAGTGTATGTAGAGTTACTATACAAACATAATTAAAATATACACACACACACACAGGAACCGTTTGTGATGAAGACATTGCATTATTTTCTACGTCATCCACAAGTTACAAAACACATCTATGTATGTGGCGGCTGCTGTTGCAACTGCAACATGCCGTCGCGTCGTGAGTTTCAATTAAAGTTCCATTAACGCTTCGCGACACACACAATTATCAAAAATTTAATTTATGCTTATGACATTTCCGGCAGCAGCCCCAAAAAAAAAAAAACTAACTCCCAACAGCCCCTGCCACACCTCCTCTCCTATCTATCACATGCAAAATCGAAAGTGTGCTTGTGTGTGTGTTCGGGTATGTGTGTATTTAGACTAGATAAATAAATAGATGTATATAGAGATATGCATGCAGTTCAGTTCACTTGTGTATTTAAAGACAGCTCCCCTTTTCCGTCCGTCTGTCTGCGAAGATCAAAGCAACTTTATGATTATATGCTCCACGCATATCCATCACCATATGCAGCACATACATACATATATATATATAACCCCAAACTGATCCGGCCTGGCTGTGTCCCTTTCAGGCAACTTGTGTCGTCAAGCATAGGTACATCGTATCGATAATACCCGACTATAATATTACCTGTACTGCTTCTTTCCACCTGACTTTCATATATTTATTATTATTAATATTTATTTTTCTTTCAATTGCAGAACTGTTCAAACTTCAAACGTTTAACGGATGGAAATCTAAAGGAGATGCAAGGACTATCGTAAGCCAAAGTTCGCCTATCCTTCCAGACTGAAGTTAACCCCAAATCTAAATTTAACTATAAACTAAAAAATCAATCAAATGTTTGTAGGACAGCTTATGGTTTATGGACCACATCAAGTATATATATACATATATTATATTCCGTATCAGTATCATCACTAGCATGTCCGTCTGTCTTCACATATTCGCTCAGTTTTAAATGTATTTTGCTGAAAATGTGTATATATTCGTCTCGACTCGTCTTCGACCGGATCGGACCACTATATCATATGGCTGCAATTTGAACAATCTGTCGAGATATGAATTCTTAGTTATGGCATCGAGTTAAAGAGTTAGAAATAGCACTCAATTAAATACACTTTGTTTAAGCCAAACATTCTTGCATAAAGTTAGAAATAATATTTCGAGCAGCCCACTGAAATGTGAATGTGAGCAGATTGAGGGCGTGCTACAACTGAGTTGGCTGCGATTAACTTGGGTCCATTGAAAGGTGGCCAAAACACGAACGCATCTTTCAACTGATCTTCCCAATGGTAGCTATGTGATATAGTGATCTGATCCAAAAGGCTCTGATATGTACATATATATGCACTAAAATCTTAAAGTTTCGTATAAGCATCCCTGAACTGTTCAAATAAATATATAATATACAGATATATGTATGTATATATAAATATATGTATGTATATATGTGTTTAGTTAATGTCTACTTCAGAGCCTTACGCTTTTTATGCGTTTTTAATGACAACAGGGTATTTTGGATATATTTGTCAGTGTTTATCGCGCCCAAAATCATTTGCAGAGTTCTCTCCCTGCATACATACATATGCATGTAAGTATATATATATACATATATATGTATATATATAATATATATATATATGTTTTTACTTTCAGGCACACACACACACACAAGCAGTACAACAATCAGCACAGCGGGAGAGCCCAAGCGATGCAGCGTTCCCGATGCGAGAGGAATTCAGACTTTGCAGTCTGGAGTGGTGCATTCAGTTGGTCTGCTCTGGCAGCAGCAGCAGCAACAACAACTGCAACAGCAATCAGCAACAGTGACAACAACAAGTCAAGACAAATTGTCTACGCGTTGAGGTCTTGGCTATTGGCCTCCAGCGTGACGTTGTCGGCGTTGCACAGACGTTGGCGCCAGTAGCCGCGGGCAGCGCCACTCAGCGCCCATAATCACAACAAACATGGCAATGGCAAAAACCACACACACACACACACACACACATAGACAAACACATGGAAAGAGAGACTGCTGTGGCAATGGGCAGAGGTTTATGGCATGCGCCACGTAACCGAAACCGAAAACGAAACCAAAACCAAAACAGGCAATGGGGCAAACGGCAACGCATCGGTAATTAAAAGTGGCATAATGGAATTTGCTGCAGTCAACCAGCCAGGCTAGGGGATGCAGGATGGTGTCCAGAACGGGAGAGGAGTGGAGTGGATAGGACACAGGTACGCAGCTAGATCTGCTCGCTCTCTCAGTCAGTCGGCGAATGCTCAAAGGGATTGCGGACTAAATGTTCAAATTTAATTGTGCAGCACATTTTTCAATTGAAATTTATCTATATATATATATATATAATTGTTATCTATATATATATATATATATACCAGATTATATATATAGAAAGTTAAATGTTCAATTATTGCGTTTTGAATGTCGCTATAAACTAGAGAATGAATCTTGGCAAATTTAGTCAAAGAAATACCTATGACAGCTATATAATATAGTGATCCGATTTGGATAAACGGCTACAAGCTGACAAGTTGTATACAGTTGTATATAGAAACAGCTGGACATGTCTATATATATGTTCTATTGAATCGGAGACGTCTCTTCCAACAATATTAGAATAGCCAGCAAAAAGGTTTTGTTTTTGGTTGTTGATAATGATAATCGTTGATTTTGGCAAGATTTGAGAATAAAAATATATATATATAATAAATCTTAAATATAATATATATAATATATAATAATAAATATGTAAATATTATTTGTGTGTAAATTACGCGGTAAACTATGACAAAAAATTATACATTAACGAAGTGGAAAAGTGAAGCTGTTTCCCGTTGATGGGGAGAGCTGGGGGTTGAGTATTGAGGGTTGAATGGCCAGCCCCTAAAGCGAAGTGCTGCAACTGCAACTGGGGCAGAGAGCAAGTGAAAAAGAAACTTGAATGTGGCCACTTCAGGCAGCCGCATAAAGTGCAACATTTAACAGCACTCACAAATACATTTGCATATATGCAAATGGATGTGCTGCTTTGGCTATGCCCCTTTCAGGCACAACGAACGATGGTAACCTTATTGGAGAGTTGCCTCAAGGAGCTTTGACCTGCCCCACCGCCACTGGGGCAACCTAATCTACACAAGCTGAGTTGAGCTCAGTTGAGCTGAGTTCAGCTGCAAGCCGGATGGGTTTTGATAGCGTGCCGCCAAGTAGCTTTGCTGACTGACTGACTCACTGATTGACTGACTCCCTGACTGACTGACTGACTGACTGACTGACTGACTGACTGACTGACTGATAGACTGACTGACTGCATTGGCCATAAAAGCTGGCCCAAATGCAAACGAAAATTCGTAAATCTTCAGCGCTCTTAGCACTTAACTAAACAAACATCGATTGCCAGGGAACCAGCTGCTCGCCCCCTAATCAGTGGCATGTGTGAATTCACATTCCCACTGGACTGGGTGGGTTGCCTACCCACCTGCCCACCTGTCCGCGTCCCTCTCTCGAGCATCTGCAGCATCTGCCTTCAAAATGTGTGCCGCTGAGCTTTTCATATTTCAATTTGTTTATGCGCCAGCTGCTGGTCATAAAATCTGCTTACAACTAGTAAACCCACTTAAAAACATCTACTCACACACACACACACACACACACACACACACAAGCGCACACACAACACCTTATCTATACTTCAATCGGTTCATGTTATTTTCACATATTCTTGTCAAAGTTCATGTTAGCTTGACAAACAGTTAAATTGTGTTTGGCTTCCAATGAAGTCGCAGATAAATGTTTAAATTGTTTGGAAAATCGGAAAAGAAAATTGGAAATTGAGCTTACCTTGCAGAGTGCAACGCCTGTGTCGAGGCGATCCATAAAGTTTTCGGCATTGATGCTCAGTTCCGGATAGAGCATGCTAAGCCATTCAGCCAGATCCTCCTTCATCGCCTCCAGATACTCCTCGCTGGACTTAAAGGGCCTGTAAGGCCGCGCCTCGAGCATTGCCATGATGCCGATATCTGCTCCTCTCACTCTCGCTCTCTCTCTTTCTCTATCTGTCTGTCTCTATCTTTTGCAAGTTGATCAGGTGATGTTACAATCTTGCGTCTATCGATTCAGTTTTGAGTGGTTTTTTGGGGGGTTTAGATTGATTAGTTATCGTGCATAGATCTGACACGGTTTTCTTCTGGGTCTGCTTCTTTTTATGGCTGCTGGGCGTCATGCATTGTCTCGTTCGTTTAGCTGAGCGAGCGAGAGAACGTACCGTTATTCGCTTCCCTTCTTCTCGACTCTGTTCTTCACTCGTTCCTTTCTTGTTTTTATTATTGTTCTCAAGTTCTGCAAATAGAATTTAAGTTGGAAACGTTTGTGTCAGTTGGGAATTAAAAAAAATAAAATCAAATTGCTTGTGCTTAAAATAAGATCAGATTTCTTTTGGAAACTGCGATTCGTGATTCATTTTACGGATCGCTTGAAACATGATACAAGTTCAAATATATTAAGTGTTGAGCATGAACGAATAAATGTCGCCATTAAGTATTGTTTCTGAACATTCTGAACAGTTTTCAGAGTGCTCTCGTAAGATTAGAGCTAATTTTCTAATGTAGCGTGACTTTTTAATGCGCCAAGTTCAATATGTTATATATATGCCAGCCGTAGCACTTAGTCGTAAAATGTATTCACTTGCCACAGTTGTGAGTATGAGTGAATGAGTGCATGAATAAATGCAAAACCAGAACATTCCTGAATTTATAGGTGGACATAACTAATGAACTGCACTTTCAGACAACTGATTAAGATAAATAAAGAATAACACACACACAGAGAGACACACACAGAGACACATACAGAGACACACACAGAGACACACACACAGAGACACACACACAGAGACACACACACAGATACACAGCTGGGGAGGGTATCATAAATTTCAATATGTGCATATTCCATTAAATCTGCATTCCAAATACATATTTGCACTTAATGGATTGCCACTTTTCGCCTGCTTCCCGCCACCACCGCTCCATGCCTGCATACCCTGAATAATCCACCCCAACAACCCCACCTGCCACCACCCCATCCACCGCCAAACCCCTCTTCTTACGGACAATGCTCCACTCGTTGGCTGTAGAAATGAATGAATGTACATTAAAACGAACGAACGGCGTAAATTTATGACTATGGAACTGCAGCTGACATAATTATGGGACACAAAACCACAATAGCAACAACAACAAGAAGCAACAACAAGCAACGAGAAGCAGCAGCAGCAACCGCCAACAGCAGCACCAATAACTACAAAAAACTATACAAATAAAATCAATAAATAAAACATAAAAGTGACTCGCGGCGGTCGGTTACTTAAAAGCCTCAACGACAACAGCAACAACAACAACAACAGCAGCAACAACAACAGCAGCAACAACAACAGCAGCAGCAACAACAACAGCAGCAGCAGCAACAACAGCAACACAATCTCAAAAAAGACAACAACAACAAAAAAAGTAAGAAACCAAAAATAAAAAGAAGCAGCAGAAGAAATATTGCCGTTGGGCGCCAGGTTAATGGTGTTGCCAGCGGCAGCCGCAATGGCCAACGGGCAACATGCTAACCTGACACCCCACCCCACCCCTTCCCCCCACAAAAGCTGCTGCTGATGATGATGCGGCTGCCCCCCCCCCCCCCCCAGCCCTACACCCACCACCACAGCCAGCACCACTTGCGAAATCCAACTACCGAACGCTAATTAGCGGTAAGCTCAATTGAACTGTGAACTTCAAGGAGCGCAGCGGCGGCAGACGCAAAGCTGCCACAGCTTTTGTGGCAAGCAAGGAAGATTAATGCCAACACCGCAACGGTCTTGTGGCTGCGGCTAAATGCTATCTGAGCTTATTGTACATTCCCAAATATATATCCAAGGCTATGGAGACGACCATAAAACTTATCGCTTATCTATTTATCAAATTGTTGTTGCAGCCGCTGTTGCTGCTGCTGCAACTGCAGCTGCTGCTGATGTTGAATAAGTTGTTGCAAGCAGTCGCAACGTGCGAATTCAATAATTTCGCTGACCTTGCTGGAGTCGTAGAACTCGTTACGTCCATCCACAGTGAACTCCGCTCAGTATACCTGCCACAGACTTGAAAACTAACCAATTGCAACAAGGAGGATTTATACTTACACGATCCAGTTAATATTTGAATCTATATATATATTCTTGATAACTTTATAATACAAATCTTAAAGATTTAGTTCACAGCAATGCAAAATTCCCACTTTCCTTCACAGATCGCTAAACGAATGTTTTCAAAAAAAAAAAAAAAATTTGAAACTGAAAATTTCGATTTGGTTTGTTTCTGACAAAAACCTTATTTTGACAAGCCTTACAATTTGGAGCTCTAATCTGACACATATCAAATTAGGACTTTTTTGGCACTTGCTTCAAAGCACCTTATGTTATACCTTTAATGAATTATACGTTAATATGTTGATAGCCATATTCCGTATATAATGCAACTGATGCCACAGCGTGTCACTTTCTTTAAGCCAATTAACACTTGTGGAATTTCAGGCGAAACTTTCACAGATCGTACAATATAATTAAATTGAAAACCTTATTTTTTTTTTCGACTTGACCAACAACAGCAAGAAAAATAAAGAAAAAGAAGAAGAAGAAGAAGTTAAATTAAATTAAATTAATGAAAAGAAAAGGAAAACAATTGCAAATACGCAATCGGCGTTTCGGTTTTGGTTTTTGTATATTTTTCTGGTTTGTTTTTTGTATTTTTTGTGTTACTTTTGTTTTTTTTTTGTGTATGCTTTTTTTTGTATTTTGGCTATTGCCATTTATGTAACGTTCAATGATACAACGGCGACGAAGTGGGCCTTAATTAAGCTGCAGCTAAACTCGGTTAACTTAAACTTAGCTCGCAGATCGCATTCAAAAACCAGCAACAATTAAAAGCCTAAACACAACGATGGCCAAATACCCTTACCAACTAACAAAGTACTGTTAACTAGTTCCCTCTTCCTGAAGCTTAAATATTATATATATCCCGAGACTGTAGTTTTTATGAGGGATCAAATTGGTTACTGAAAGATCTGCTTTGAAAGATCTGCTTTCGACATAAAGCCCAAATGGGATTCGATTTTAATGAAGTCAATATCTAGCAGAGAAACCGTAAAATTCCCAATTGAAATTCACAATCAGAATCGAAATTCAACATCCTTCAAGCAGCAGTAACACTTGCCTAAAATCATATATAGTACAGATCAGTTGTCTGAAAGTAAAGCTGGACATTAATGTAAAATGGTTCAAACTCGATTAGAGTACACTTTTTATGATGGGCATGACTCACTACCGTATCATATCGAAAGATATGCAATAAGACCAAGAATAAGACCAACTAGAATTCGATTTCGAATAATACTCAAGAATTTCCAAAAAAGAACCACGACAATTTCCAGTTCCAGGAACCAATGTTAGGCAGAGTAATTGGCTTAGATTGGTAGATAGAGTTGTTATATATAGATGTAACATCAATTATACAGATTGGCAAATATGCTCGGCATGGGGTTATTTACTGTTATTTACAGCTACACCCCAATGGAATATTGGTTAATTAGTGGCATTGATGGAGCGATTGCGGATTACACAAACAGAAAAAACCCCTCTGAATTGAGTTGGGGCTGGGAGTCGGGGAACTAGGGAATCAGGGAGTCAGGGAGTCAGTCGGGCCAGGTGGGGGAGTTAGGGTTTACTAATAGTTTGATAAGTTAGTTAGTCATTTTGTTTTGTGCAACTTTTGATTGGAAATTGTAGCAAACAACAAGCAACAAACAACAAACAACAATGCGCCCCGGGGTCCAAAGAAATCGCAATTTGTGAGGTATTCGTCTTTTGAATTTCACTGATGAACTCACACACACACCATACACACACCACACACACACCACACACACACCACACACACACCACACACACACCACACACACACCACACACACACACCACACACACACCACACACACACACAGAGACGCACATGTGCGTAAATGGGTTGCGTAAATTTGGCTAGTTCGATCAGTGAGTGAATAGGAGCTGAATGAATAAATAAATGCTGATCGATGGGATTGATCAATGGTTGGATTGGCCACTGCCACGCCCCCCCGCTGAGAGAGTGAATCAAATATGCGAAAATGTGCGCATATTATTGTTGATTTGCCTGAATGTGTTTCTCATTCACCTGCCCCCCTTTTTTTTCTCAATTCGTTTCGTTTTCATTTTCGATTTCGATTTTGTTGTTGTTGTTGTTGTTGTTCGAATGATTAGCGGTATTTTTGAAAGTGAATTTAATTAAAAATTCAAATTTTGCATAGGATGCACCAATCGTTAACGGAATGCCAAAAAAGGCCACTTCCCAGTTAAGTTGAAATATTATATATATATATATATAATATTTGTCGGTGCCAGTTTATTTTTTTTCAGTTGGTTTGTGCATAAAAGAACCGAAAGCAAACAACAATGCCAGAGAGAGAGAGAGAGAGAGAGAGAGAGAGAGTGCTCTAGACTGAGACATACCCTGTACCCAACCAAGTCATCGACGACTTTCACAAATCGCAAACCGATCTTAATAATATTTATACTAATTTATATACTAAAATAGACTTTCTTCGGCCTCTCACAAACCCTATCTTGTTCAACGTGTAATCCTAATCAAACTCGGCAAAAACTGATAAACACCAGAATATTATATCATATACAGTGTCTCAAAGCATAATTGGAACAGTGTCAAGTAAAAATTATGTAATTATTCATTATTTTTCAAAAATTCCAAAGGCCTATGGTAGGTACATATATTAACCACCAATATATGACCCTAATAAACTCAGGTTTCCTGGATTATGTAAAAAAGTTCCCTGTTTTTTGGTCAATGCTCATTTGAAAGAGGTACATTATGAACACCTGCCATAAAACCCGGATTTTTTTACCTATGGTAGCTGCTATTGGAACAATAAGTTCGATCTCTTGGGCAGCCTAATTGCACTCTGCATCTTCGGCCTGCCTGAGATAGATGTTCTCTCTCTTAATTCCAATTAAAATGTTTCCTGCATTTTATATGGTGTCTATCAAAGTTGATGCCCCAAATGGAAGACTAGTTCCTTAAAGTGCTCTCGCAACTATGATTTTGCGTCTTAATAAAGACGATTGATAGAAATAAGACAAAAAAAAAAAAAACAATTGCGTTAATGGATTTATTGGATTTCAATTTGGTTTGCACAGCATTTATTGTTTATTGGTTTTCCCCCTGTTGCGTGCCACACAGAGTTGATGATAGTCTCTTTATTTTTATTTTTTCAATTTTTGTTGTTGTTGTTGTTATTTGTTTTGTTTAATTTTTTATTGAACGGTTTTTCATTATCACTCGACTCGATGATAACTTTACGAAATTGGTGGTATTGCTCGTATGTGTGCGTGTGTGTGTGTGTGTAATTGTGTCTGTCTTGTGTATAGGTGCTTCAAAGTGCCGTTAAGTGTGAATTGCCAAATGACAGCCAAAAGTGCAACAACAGCAACAACAACAAAAGCACTTTCGAGTATTGGTTTTAGATGAAAAATTGTAACGTGATATCAAACACACAAAATCGATGTTGACGCTTTCAAATAACAATTGCCGTTTGATAGATGAGACAGCTTGTTGCAATCGCAATATTTACTTACAATTTTCTGCTGCTTGTTGTTGTTATTGGGTCACAAACACACACACACACACACACAGAGAAAGATACACACAATGGTATGTTGGAATGCTTTGCGGGTGTTGTTAACCCATTCATATTTATGTCTATATGCGTATTGTAAGTGAACTTGATCTAACTAAATGAGTCGAGTGTTTTCTACAGCCCCGATAGCTGCAACTGCCCCTTTCCCCGCCCCTGCTCCTGCCTCTCTTAAGCCACACACTGCCAATGGCCCTACTCTGATTTCAACTCCCAATTTGAATGGCACTCGAAGCGACAATCGAAACGATTTTGTTGCAGGCAATGACATCGATGGCACTGCATAAATTCATACATACACACACACACACACACACACACACACACACACACACATCGCACAACACACAACAGAGACATTTGCGATTCCCATGGTAAGCCCCCAATCACAGCGACTCCCCCCAGTTGCTGGTGCTGCACATGTGGCACGAATGTGAAGCGTTTGTTGCACTTCGCATCTGTCAGATTTCAGTGTCGAGGCTTTTTTTATATTTTATATTGCATGCAACGTTTGAAGATGGCAACGATGGAGCAGATGTGGCGGAGTTATGGAGACGACACCCAAAGACCATGATTTTGACAGCACTGTGTGTGTGTGTGTGTGTGAACGTATGTGTGTGCCATTTGGAGTGCGGGAATCAATGCAACAACAACAACAACAGCAACAACAACAGCAATCATAGTCAAGTGCAAAAGTTATTTTCACAAGTTATTATCTATCCATTTATCCACTGAGCCAACGGCATAACAGGCACTTCAATGCAACAGCTCAACACCCTTACCCCTTTACCCCTTACTCTACCCCTATTTCCTAACTCCTACCTCCTCCAACCCCAACCGAGACACTCGTAGTGTGGCCTGCTAAGGGCCTGTGATGGATGCGTTCGCTTTGCGCTGCGGCTGTTGCTCTTTTTAAATACAAAGTATGCAACATACCCTGTATACCCTGTATACCACGCAGCCAATGGGCCATGCTCACATGTACACCTCGTTGATCAATTTTAAACTGGCTAAACATTTTCATAAAAATGAACAATTAACATTTGTTGTTCATATTTGTTAACTAATATATTAATAATATATCTGATTCATATACAAGTTGAAGCTATCAAATTGGCAAGCAAGTTTCTCGCATAATTTTGGGTAAGCTTCTAATCAGCGATCTGCTGTTGGTATCATTCGTAGTGTTATGCTGGGTAGTCCCCAATTCTATCATTCATAGTATCTTGCTGGGCAGTCCCCAACCGTGTAAGCCCAATTTACAAATGGCTTTCATGATTTCTAATGTGGCATTTAAAATCAATTCAAAATTGGCAAAAGCGAACGACAACTCATTACAGGATATGTGCCAGTCGAGTAAACTGTTTTCTTGAGCACTCTTATTTGTTTTCTTTTTGTCGGCTTAGTTTCAGCGAGTGTGTGTTTGTGTGTGTGTGTGTGGCTTTTGTCTGTGCTGCATTTCCATATGCGCAGCAATGGTGCATTGTCATCGCGAACATCATCATTACCATTCCCATTCCCATTCCCATTCGGAACATCATCATCGTCATCATTGTCAACATTGGCAACATTGGCAACATTCAGCGGTGCCATAAATGTCGTCACTTAGTTTTTTTTTTTTAGGGTAAATGCACTGTGTGGCAAGTAAGGAAAATCAATAGACGCCTCGCCCACGCGGCGCCAGAAGCACAACAGAGCCCAGTGATGCGCCTCCCCCACACCCACACCGCTACTCCATCAGACAAAGGATCAGAAGCAACAACAACAACAACAATAGGCAGAGCAGCAGCGACTGCTTCTTTCCTTTTTGCCAAATATTTTTTGATAAGTTGGCCAACGAAAACAGTTGACGCTTTTTGAGAATGTATGCGCAACAGGACAACGACCTTGCCCACCAAAAATGGGGGAATGTTGCAAGTTGTGCTGCAGCTGCAACAGTGCCAGCATTTGGCATCTTTTGTCAGCATTTGTCAGCATTTCAGTTGCAAACAGAAAGAGACAAAATAAATAAATTCTTTAAACAGTTTTTTGTTTTTTAGCCTTCGATTTGTTGCCTCTTGTCTCATTTTTGTATAAACAAAGAAAACAAAAACTTGGTTGGGCAACATGAGACTTGAGAACAACAACAGCAGCAGCAGCAGCAGCAACGACTGCTTAAGAAATGTCGCACAAAACTGTTGGTGTGTGTGTGTGTGTGTTTGTTTGTGTGTGCACAACAACAGCGACAAGTTAAGAATTCGAAACAAGAAACGCAACTTAAGCTGCGTAGGTTTCTTAAGTAACTTCAAATGTTTTGATTAGACTTTAAATGACAACAACAACAACAAACAACAACAACAACAACAACAACAACAACAAACAACAACAACAACATCAAACAACAACAAACAACAACAAGAACAACAAACAGCAAAAGCTGTGTGAATGCCAAATGGCAAACGAAGTCGAAGGCGAAGTCCAAACTCAAACTCAAAGTCGAACTCGAACTGGCGTCCGAATACGAATACGAATACGAATACGAATACGAATTCGAATATGAATGAATACAAATGCGAACTCCAACTCGAACTCGAAGTCGAACTCGACGTCAACTTTGCGCAGTCGCAGCCGCTGCTCAGCCAGTGTGGCTTGCCCGCGGAGAACCCTGTGAGCACCCAGCTCCCAGGCCCAAAAGCTAACACCCGCGCCAAAAGCGATATCTGCTCACATACATATTCAATCGTTTATAATCCTAGTCGAAGAAGAAGAAGAAGCAATATAAATACCAATCTTAACTCAGTCATCCATTTCCATAGTTTTTGTCAGTGTAATATGTACATTTTTTGTTGGATATAACTCAGAAATGGCAAAAGTTTTGCGTACACATTTATTTCAATATGTATCTGAAGCTGTATCTGTAGCTGTATCTGAAGCTGTATCTGTAGCTGTATCTGTAGCTATAGCTGTATCTTTAGCTGTAGTTTTTTGCCTGTATTTGTATCTTTGTTTCTGTTGCTGTTTCTGAGAGTATCTGTAACTGTCGGTCGCATTATCCGTGCGATAAATAATCGACTGGCTGCTGCTGCTTGGGTGGCACTCAAAGCTGCCCGATCTTTTTTTCTTCAAACAGGCCCCAAAAAACGAATGCAACTTTTTTTTTTTATTTATTTATTTTTTTTCATTTTTTGTTATTTTTTGTTTTTATTTATTTATTTTTTTTTTGTGGGAGTCGTTCAACGTCTGCTGCTGCTGCTGCTGCTGCGGCTGCATAATGTTCTGTTTCTGCTTGGTGTTTGGAGAACTTCTTGCGCCTTTTGCTGTTGAAGTGGCGGCAGCCATTAAGCATCAGCGAACTTGGCCAAAACGATGAGATAAACGAGAGATGCGGCAACTCAAGAGATGCTTTTGTTGCTGTTGTTGTCTGCGGCTCAAGTTGTTTGCCGCTTCGGTCAACGCGCAGCTGCGCATCTCAGAGATATATTGTAGCCGTGTGTGTGTGTGTGTGTGTGAGTATGTGTGTGCGGCAGACCCGCACTTGACCTTGAACTTGTACAGGTTTACTTTTGTTTTCTTTGGCCATTCGGCCAAGTTGGCCGTTGGTCGTTGGCCGTTGCCTCGCTGCCTCGTTGATTTTCAAGTCTTTATGAGTTGAGCGGTTTTGTTTACCTTTCTTTCTTTAAGATTGTTGTTGTTGTTGTTGTCAGTGCATGTTGTTGTTGTTGTTGTTGTTGTTGTTATAGGAGTACGCGCTAACCTAATCAGGCTTAATGCCGTTGCGTCGCCTCAGTTGCGGCTCTTTATCGGGCTAGGATTAAGAGCGACACTCCAACAACGAACAACGAATCAAGCAGCAGCAGCAGACGAAGATGAAGATGAAGAAGAAGAAGAAGAAGAGGCATGGGACACGTTTCCAGGAATCCTTTTTACAGCTCTCAACTTATGCAGAACCCGATTCGATACGTTCCTTTAATTTACATGCAACAAGTTTTAAGGCGATTTATGAAATGCCAAACGCAAAACCTTTGTATTTGTCCATATATATATCTATATATATATATATATATATTCATTCGCATTCATTCGATCTGCCTGCGCGCATCCTCCCCACAAAAAAATAATAATAATTCACATTCGCATTCACATTCCAAGTTCCCCGCTTCTCGGGAAAACACAAGCTAAATTTAGATAAGATCTTCTTTTTCTACTGCATCTTCTTCTTCTTCTTCAGCGAGTTGTCTTTGTTTTTGATTTTTATTTAGAATAACCATTTATAACCGATGTCAGTCAGGCATAGTCTTTCAGATTCCTTTGTTGTTTGACTCAACTTCAAATTCAATTTTGATCTGAACAATCGTTAACTGATTGAATTATTTCGCCTTATTTCGCACCTAGATTGGATTTGTCTTATTGAATAATCGATTACTTTTGCTAGATTAACTATATTTATTTCGAATTTAACTTGTTACTGGATTTCATTTCGATCTTATTACATTATTTGAAAAGGTCTTCCCAAGTCTGCTGTGCTTGTGCTTTGCTTTACTTAAACTGTAGAAGAGGGATTTAGCTGAGTTCCTTGCTTGATTTGAAAAGTTATCAATTTGTTAATGAAAGTCTTTAGAGATGATAAACTCAGTTGCCGCAATTAGAAATGTGTTTCAGAGCGCATGGCAAACATAATGAATGAGCTAGTGTTACTCAAAGTGGAAAAATTGGCATAGAATGCTGGCTGGCAGGCGAGATAGCCAGATCGAATGATGGAAAGATGGAATGAGAATTGTATAGTGCCATATCCAGATGGGTTGCACGAAGCGTGACAGTTTCCTCATGAGCGAATTTGCCTAATGCACAGTCAACTTAGACATCATTCCAAGCCCAGCTCAATCTCATTTACAGACACCGTCATCATATCCAGTAAATAGGTGAGCGAGAGCCAGACACATAGCTTGGGGCAGAAGGGCCCTGCAGCTAAATTGGATAAGTGGCACACGGCTACGCTGCTAAAGAAGATGATGATGATGATGATGATGATGCTGAGGAACAAACAGCAGTTTCAAGTGCGCACACAGATACAGTTGCAGATGCAGATACAAATACAGATGTAGATGCAGATACATCTATGACAGATGACATTGGACATGATGTCGACAGCGGACAGAGTGTGTGTAACTGGATCAGGTCCAGAGGTGTGACACAATTGCCCCATATCAAATGGCAATTGTAAACAGAAACAGCAACTAGCTAAAGACAACTGAAACAATAACGGAGACAGAGACAGAGACAGAGACAGAGATAGAGATAGAGATAGAGATAGCGACAGTAGCAGAAATAGAGACAGAAACAGAGCATTTGCTAATTCACAAAGACCAAAAGCGACAGATTGAGATTTAGATTGAGTTTGAGATCCGAGACTCTGGACTGGACATGGACATGGACATGGACATAATTGGCATTGTTGCATTATCCACACAAGCTTAGCTTGTTTGCAGCTGAGTTGAGTTGAGTTGAGTTGAGCCAAGCTGAGCCAAGCTGAGCTGAGCTGAGCTGAGCTGAGGTGCATCAGGTGAGAGTTATGCGCTGTTGTTAATTAACCATTTACGGCCTGATTGCAGCGACAGAAAAAAAGCAAATAAAACCAGCCCACAAACAACTAAACAGACTGCAAGAAAAAACATATAACATAAATATATATATATATATATATATATATATATATATATATATATATATGTATGTATACATGCATAAGTATAACGAGGTCAGCAGTTAGCAGCTGGCAGTTGCCATACTTTTGCCAGTCGAAGAGACAAATGTAGGCATGCTCGTGTGAGCAGGCCTCGAGGACAGCTCAAAGGGTCAAAGCACCTGAGCAAAATCAGCACTATCGATTAATATCGATAATTGCCAGATATCTAAACTCGAAGTTATGTTGCTCATTTCAATCTATATATACAAATGTACGCTACTTCTAGGAATTACAACTAAATCGATAACAATCGATAACGATAACAAACAGGAAAAATGATAATGGAATGGGCAGTTATTGCTTACATTGTTGTTAGAGGTGCCTGGGGCCGTTGCACTTATTGCACATAGTGCGCCCACTTCTGCTGTTGCGTCTTATTCGAGTCCAATAAGAAACGCATCTGCACAATAAAAAGAGAAAATTCATTAGTCGGTTGGTTTTGGGTGGCGAGATACATTTTCGAGCTGCAATCGCTCGTAGAAGGAATTAAATTGATATGCGGCACGCAATTGAAAGACGATCAATCCAATTGATGCATTTATATCAACCGGAAAACCAATTCGAATGCAACTCAAATTGCGGCACGATTCGTACTTTTCTTCTTCTTGTCGGGGGCGTGGCGTGTGAGACGCACACACAACTCCCGACTGCATAAGACGTAAATACAAACAGATACATGTACACTTAGAAAAAAAAACAACAACAGTTTCAAACAATTCTGTACAAAAAAATATCCCGGAAATTATTCAACATTTTGTAATTTTTAAAAAAAATTCGAATCTGAAATTAAGAAATGAAAAATTCAGATTTTTAGCTAGCTAACACAACGTTTTACTAACTGAATAATCAGGTTAGGTGCTTTGCACGATTTTCTAAATTTTAGTTTGTTTTCTTTTTTGTTTTTCTGAGTGTATTTATATGTGAATAAGTATATTAACTGTTGGCAGCGAAACGGGTCAATCAACTACAGCTGCCCAACGTTGGGCGCACGCACGTTTCGGTTTAATGTACCCCACCCCCTTGCCCGCCACCTTACCAAAAACCAATCTGGTTAGTTGGCCTACACCCCACCTCTCCTCAACCACACACACACACACGCACACACACATGCACATAGCGAGCTGCCCACTGGTTGGCTAAGTTGATGGCACGCACGTGATCTGAAGACCGAACGAACGAGTGAACGAGTACCAAATCTGAATGAAGAATTTATGAATGGAGTGTGTGGCTCGCCTGTGAGTGTGTGCGTGTGTATGTGCGTGTGTAAGTGATTCGCACGTTGGAGGATACACATAGTGTATGTGCGACTTGAAAACACACACAATCGGCAGCATAAAGATACAAATGTATCTCTTAGCACGTGCTGCAAAGATGCATTGCATACATTTATCGTTTATCGTTCATAACATATTTGCGATTACACACACAGACTCTCTCTCTCTCTCTTTCTCTCTCTCTATCTCTCTCTCTCTCTCTCTCTGTATATCTCTGTCTGCAGCCGCTTTGGTTTTCAGTTGTTTGGCTACTGTTTGAAAAGGGTATCTGTTGATGTAGCTGTAGATGCATCTGTATCTGTAGATGTATCTGTATCTGTAGATGTATCTGTATCTGTAGATGTATCTGTATCTGTAGATGTATCTGTATCTGTAGATGTATCTGTAAGTGCAGCTGTAGCTGTTGCTGTTGCTGTAGCTGTATCTCTATATAGTAGCTGTTTTTGGCACGCATGTCTCGCCGCTGACGCTCTGACGCATTGTCTGTGCGTGGCTCAACAACTTGAAATTGTGGCATAAACACGTTCTACTATTTCCGGCATGAGTGTTGGCGTTGTTGTTGTTGTTCATGTTGTTGATGTTGTTATTGTTGTTGTTGTTGTTGTTGCTGTTGTTGCTGTCAGTTGTCGATTGACGCTTGTAGTTGCTGTTGTTGTTTATTAGTTTCATTGATCATCATCATTACTCGCACTAATGTGCTGTTGTTGTTGTCGTTGTTTGTCTGCCTGCCTGGCCCCCCTCCCCCCCCCCCCCACTCAATACCTCACTTCCCCAACCACCGTAACCCTTCAGACATGCTCCTCATTAGCACTGCCTCTAGCTTGACCTCTTGGCCCAATTGAAAACGTTTTGATCTGCCCAGCACAGACATTGATCGACACCTGCAGAAAGCCGGGACGAGCTAATGGATGAGCCTCATCCACAGATATACAGGTATACATATATTTGCTATTGATGGGTTTCATCACAATCATCACTCGCTAAGTTTCTCAGCTTTGGGCAAATTCCTAAAAATTTATTGTTTGCAAATAAATTGGACTTGGAGTCGATTTTTACAGCAAGATCGGCTGGCGATAAGAAAGACTGATTTTTCCTAGGGAACGAGATTTTCAATATGTTAAGTAGAAATCGCAAAAGATCGGAATTTAAGATGCACTAATTAAAAGCTGTGTCTTCTGAGAATCAAACGAAATGGAATTAAAACTTTAATTGATCTTCTCAGATAGATCGATGTAATCGTAACTCAGAATCAATATATGATACTACTGATGATAAAAGTCGTTATCTTCTTAGCCTTAAGTTCGTTAATAATATATATATTCCTAATATTGGCTTCTTCACAATACATACAACACTTAATTATCATTATTTTGATAGGACTGGGCATACTTCGCTTGACTGGATGAATTGCTCAATCCTTACACCAACTATCGATAGGATATGAATAGCTTACATTCTTTTGGGATCGCTGGTTGACTTTTGGAAACCATAGAAAAACCCAATCATTCAGATATATTAATGTATATATATATGAGCCATATACGGCTAACCTTGCAAAAGAGCAAACGTTAAAGGTCTTCCAGCTCCGGATTGACAACGCTATGATCTTCCCAGTCCACAAATAAACGACAATGACGTATTTGTATAATTTTAGAACGATTAATTTGTGTTTGTTTGGCTTTTTAGTAGCTTTCCAATTTGGCAACAACAACAACAACAAAAAATAAAGCGAAAATAAATAAATATAAACAAACGATCAACGAGTCAACGAGCCAACTAATCAAGCAACTAAACTGACTTGAGTGGGATGCAGTCGCAGAGAGCGAGAGCGAGAGAGAGAGAGAGAGAAAGACAAATAGAGATAGAGATAGATAGCTAGAATGAGGGCCGACGACCGAGCAAGTGAGCAAACAGCAAGATCTCAGCGAGTGATCTTAACCGATCGAACAATCAATCGATCGACCTTAGAGGCGACACAGAGTCGCACGGTTGGTGGGAGCGGGGCGGGGCGGGGGGAAGGCAGCTTCAGACGGACGGACAGACAAGTGGTGCGCGCATGTGCGCGCACTCAAATGATCGTAAATTAAATAAAAATTTACTTTCGATTTTCTGGCCGGACACAAAAGTCCGGGCAAACGTTTAACTAATTAATTTATGACTCGACTTTGAGGGCAATTACAAAAACGTTATAACGGCGAAGATGCGTTGTGGAGGGCCCAATCAGCCCATCCCAGCCCAGCCCCAGCCCAGCCCAGTTCAGCTCAGTTCCGTGAAACAAAAGAGGGCCAACCGATCAAGTTTCAATGAGTATTGGCATGACAGTTACGACTGGCCAACAACAACAACAACAACAGAAACAGAAACAGAGACAGAAACAGCGCGACATCATCTTCAATCATACCAAAAAACAGAAAAGAGCAAATAACATCATTTGTGATAATGATCGGGCAATCAAACAAGACGAAACTGTGTGAATGCCATCTCAATGTGGCATGTCAAATGACCAAAATGACCAAAATGATCTGGCCAAATACAAATGGCCTAGACAGCGCCTAGTCGACGATTACCCAAACGCAGCACGCACGCACTTCATTTGATTTAGGGTTTTTGGGGTTGAAAAAACCAACAACAACAACAACAGCAACAACAACAACAAAATCCAAAACAAAAAACAAATAAATAAATAAAAAACGAAAAAGAAGAAAAAAAAAATGTCAAAAGCCCGTCGAGTCGAACAAGAGCCCTACATAAAACATAATAAACATAATAAATATGCCAACAGCATTATAATGAACTTGGCGTGGAAAACGAAAACGAATACATCAAAGCCAGAGCCAAAGCCATATCCAAAACCAAATCCATATCGAATTGAAGAAACACAAGAAACGAGAAACGAGAAACAAGAAAAGCCAGCAGGCCATCCAGTTGACCAATTCCATTTACAAGTTCGAATCGTTTGGCCAACATGGAACCAGCAATTAAATCATGTTGAAGGCTTTTCGATAATGCTGCACGCATAGAAAGTTCATTTGTTTCGATTTTGGGCTATTCGATTATCCGATGTTCGAACATCATCGGATTGTGCCATCATCCGTAGTGCCATAGGCATATATTTTCGTAACAATCAGATATCTGCAATTATATATATATATATATATATATATATATTTATACACATTCTAAAGATATGTTCAATATAATTAACTAATTCTCACTAATTATCTTTGGTCTGATTTTTTATATATGTATATTAAGTATAGTCCAATTCTGCAAGTTAAAGTCACTAAGTCTGCTCACAACATCATTTAGCATGATCCTTTGTATATACCTATATATATATATATCACTATTTATATTATTTACTACAACAATCAAAATTGTAAATGGGGAAATTTCTAGTTATATAGATACTAAACAAGATGATGATAAAATGGCTTACATTAAGAACTTTTTGCTTAAAAAAGATAACTCTCTGCTTAACAGCAATATTGACACAATCTGGAACAATCTTTGACATTCCCTTCGTTTGATCGGGTTTGAAAACATTTGCTTAGCTCAGCACTGCCATTATTGATATAACGATAACTTTATGTTTTGGACTTTAACAACCCTTGCAGAGAGCATCACAATTTGGTTGTCAGGTTTGTGACGCACTAAAGAAAACGTTTCCAGGTCCAAAAAGCTGTCATAGGAACGATCGGACGATCGGACGGTCGGACGGATGTGTTCTTGTGTGAACAACCAACTTGTTGAACAAGTTATCCTCAATTAACCCAGCAGCTATGCGGATTATTGTGTTGCCAACATTTGGACAATCAATCATTGAGATCGATTGAGAGATGAGTTCTTGTGTTAGCCAAGTTAAGCTGACCACAGTCAGATCGTTTCAGATCTGAGCCTGAGTCTCGAAAGGGTATCAAATGTTCGGCATGCTGAGTGCACACAGTTTTCGCTTGTTTGTTTTGTCATTTCCGCATCGTCTTTAATCATTCGCATGCAGAACGCGCCACACTCAAACCAAGCAGAGTTGAATTAAATTGAGTCAAGTCGAGTCGAGTCAAGTCGAGTCAAGTCGAGTCGAGTCGAGTCGAGTCGAGTTTTCTGCCAACGCCCATCGACCATCGTCCATCGAGCGAGCTTTGGATTGTTCATTGTTCGTTCCGTCATATATCACAGCTGGGCAATTGCCGGGATCGCTCGGAGTGGTGACGCTGACAGTGGCGACAACCAACGTTGCCAGGCGCCAATTGCATTCAAATATTCGCATTGCCGTGCTAAGTGGAAATATTGATGATAATGCGAGCTGAAAATTACTTGTGGGCCCCAGCGAGCCGATTAATTGCCGAGAGAACTGCGCATGCATAGATACATATTAATGTTAACGACAACTATTCCACCCCATCGATTGACTGAGCTGCTGCTGCTGCACACACACACACACACACACTACACACAACACACACAAAACACACACAACGTAACGAATGACCAAAGCCCAAACGAATTGCGCAGCAATAAATTACAAAGGAATTTGCAACGCCCAAAATGGGGTCCCCAAATGAGGCGTATCGAGGCAGAATTGCCAAGTGCTGTAAATCTCTAAATTTGATAATGATCTGCAATTAGAATCTGTACACATATATATATATATATATATATATATATATATATATTCGTTGAAAAGAAATAGCCCTAAGCATTCGTTTATCATTCTAGAATGGAATCATAAAATCACGCAACACAGTCATTAAAAAAAAGTATCTAATGCCAAAATGATGAACTAACAAAAAAAATGTTGGTCGGTTTCAGATTTATAATGCTGCATTCCCAACAAAAACATTATATTTTTTTTTTTAATTAATGTTAAGCAATTTTTTACCTCCCATAATTAAGTAAATTTTGGAGTAATTTTGAATAAACTTTTCGTTAAGTGAAGTTTTTGCATTGAATTTTTTCGATATGTCTGTCTATATAGCAAAGGTTTTGGAATTTGGCATATGAATTCTTGTATTAAGAGTATTTCATGTTTACTACTATTTTTATGAGATACATATATATATACATACAACTTGACATTATTAAACTTAAAATGTCCAATAAGATCGCATGGAAAACACTTGAGAAAAACGGTTAATCGTATTTGCCAAATTGAATAGCAGCAATGCATATATCCTCATCGAGCTCTCTCGACTCGAGCCTTCTTGCTGGCTTTTTTTTGTTGTGCACTCGGAAGATATTTTCCCCTCAGTTGCGATCAACAACAATAGAGGACACTTTTGCCGGATGAGCAATATGTATGTATCTCTAACTATGTAGACAACTCTCTCAGTCACCCCCTCCCCCCCCCCCCACCAACCCCTCCCCACTCATTCCTAATTACATTGTGCATATTATTCAGTTATTCGCTGTGCAATTATTTATGCAAATTGTATGCGGCAAATGCAAAAAGTAAATAAAACGCTTGCATTTATATTGATAACAACATAAGTGACTGAGTGTGCGTGTGTGTGTGCGCGTGTGTGTGTGTGGTGTGCGTGTGTGTGTGTGGTGTGCGTGTGAGTGTATGTGCGTGTGCGCTTAATGCACTTTGAGTTGTTGTCGCTTTTGCAACTTGAAACGAATCGAGTCTTGTATGTGCTGGGGGCGTGACTGCAAACGGGGGCGTTGTCGTCGGCATTTGTCAAAGGCATTTGGCTACCGATTTGTTTTACTTGCAACTTCGACATTGGCGGCAACTGTTGTTGTTGCTGTTGTTGTTGTTGTTGTTGTTGTTGTTGCTGTTGTTGCTGTTCTTGAGTTGCGCATGCGCAAAAGTGCAGAAAGCCAGGCCGCCTGAATTTTGTATGTTTTATCTTATGGCCAGACGCATAGCTGCCTAGTTGCATAGTGGCTGCAACTAATGAGGCTGCCACATACACCACATGCCACAAGCAAGCAAAGATACTAAACGAAACTCACAACATACAAGACAAGCAAATTGGGGGTGGAAGGGGGCCCTCCACACATGTGTCAACATAATTAAACAAATCTGCAGCACTGAGCACTAAATGCATACTGCATATATATACAGATATATATATATATGTGCAATTTATAAACCACTAACAACCATTGCAGGCCGATCAGGTTGTCCACTCGTAGTTGTTGTCGTTAATTAATGCAACAGCAGCAAAGAAAACAACAACTAAATAAATAAATAAAGAAAAAAATGAATAAAAAACGCACCACGACAAGTTTTAGTCACTAAATTGAACTTTTCAAATGATTTAAGCCAAATGCCACTTTGCATTCAGGGCCATCGACTTGGCCACACACAAACACACAGCAAGCATACATGTAGATGCTGAGATATAGATGCAGACAGACAGACAGACGGACAGACAGACAGATAGACAGACATGGAAATGGGCGTCTGTATCTGTATCTGTATCTGCGTCTATGTCTGGCTGGCTCTGATGCCTTGACAAGTCAATTTTAGTTTTGTCTAACGGTAACAAGCTGCTGACAGACCCAGCAGCAGCTGCCCCAGCGGGGTGTGTGTGTGTGTGTGTATTTGGGGGCGGGAGGAGGAGGAGTACATCTAATGCAGTTGCAGATGTTAACAACTAAATGGAAATCAACTCGAAATCAATGCAAGCCACTTCCAATGACTACTTAATCAATAACTCAATCTCAATCGGAATCTGAAAGGAGACCCATTAAATTAAGACTCCAAAAATATCGGAACGAACTTAAAAGAAGCCTGTCTTCGAAATATGTTTATTATGTTCATATAGGAATGCTAAAGTTGTGTCAACATAAATCTTATAGCTGTCCCAAAAGCAAATCAAAAGCCAATATAATTCCAACTCAAATTTTGTCAAAATCTGACCGTTTGCAGCAGCTGTTTTTGTAATTCAAATTTAAAATGTGTCTTGTAAGGCTATATGTTTACACGGGTGTATTTGATTGCTATCGATAATCGATTAATCTCGATTTTAGCACAATCGATAAATCGCAGTAAACTTGATCTGCCTATAAGAACTAATATTCCAAGTAGGAATAGGTACTCATATAAACTCTACAGTCAAACGAAATCGGCTAATAATGCTGATCAAGCATATATATATATACCTTATGTAGTCTTTCAGAAACTTTTCAATTTCATATATATATAGATATATATAAATTACAGAGATCTAAATGAAAATATCCGGCGAGTGAAATTTGTATATGCGAGCACAAATTGTGCATTACAAGAGATAACTCATGTATATATATATATTTATATATAGATATATATATATATATACATATATATATATATAAGTGAGCAACCCCAATGCATGAGGCGGTGGCAGGGGCTTAACTGTGTGGCAAGTAGTTTAAATGAAATAAATGCAATCGCCAATTGGAATCGGAATGAGAATTGGAATTACAAACTTGGATCGTACACTTGAATGGGTCCCATAGGCAGGCAGCCACTGGTGGGGTAGTATTATGGGGGGGAGGGGTGCGTGGACATGTGCTGGGGCAAAAGGACACGTGCAGAGCAGAGTGAACTACGAATGGGAAATGCAGATGCACAAATTTCACACACAATTTGCAGCAAAGTGATTTTCCCATTTTTGCCGATGGGGTTGGCCATAAAAATGTCAACCTCTAACGCAGCCAAAGGCCAACAGCAGCAGCAGCAACAGCAAAGCGTAGAAGTATTCAAGGAATGGCATCATTCATTACCAACACATTTTTTTTATTTCTTTTTCCGTTTCGGCATTTTTGAAAAAAACATAAAAATGAAAAAATTTCCTATTTTGCTTCTCTTCTTCTTCTTCTTTTTTTTTTTTGGTATTTGTTGGTGTTGAAAGGTAATAAATAAGCGCTAGATGCGGACACGTGTGCTGTTAATCCAACAGAGGCACACAAACAGCACACACACTCCCCATTTGCAGCAAGCAGCTCCCCCATTATTTTTCTATACGCCCAACCCATTGCCAGAGTCTCCACAAAATCAGCAGCAGCAACAGCAACAGCAGCCACGCATGGTGCATCGTTCTAATTAACGTCACAGCGAAAACAGAGAAAAGCAGAAGCAGCCAGCAAAACAGCAACTGAAAGGAACCATATCATGGCATGCCATACAAGAGCATACCATAACCATATCCATACCATCCATGACCATACTGAAGGAAAGTGAAAGAAGAAGAAGCAGCAGCAGCAGAAGCAACAGCAGCAGCAGCAACAGCAGCAGCAACAGCAGCAGCAGCATACAAAAGATGAAAGCAACAGGAACAGGGAACAGGGGTGACTGCAAATGGGGCAGCTACAGCTGCAGATACTTCAGTCTCTATATATATACAATATATAAGTAAATGCGTGCTTTGAATATATATATATACATTCAATTTTAGGGGTAGGCTACCACAGATGGTGGTAGGGGCTGGGTGTCGAGGCAGTTGCCCCTGGCTGCAATTGACTTTCCACTTCTTCAATTAGGGGTTCGTTGCGAGTCAAAACAAATGCAAAATACCCATTCAGATGCAATAAACACTTCACATTCTCAAAGCGAATGCAGGCTCAGATCTCAAATCTGGACAAGATTCATCCAGAGTCGCAAAGTCAACCAAGAAGTTTCGATTACAAAAACCGTTAACCGATATTAATCGATATTAGCCGATTGAAACTTAGAACTAGAATGAAACTCAACATTCCCTGATACGTTGACAGATAATCACAGAAATTAACCGTTTGAAAATCGAAACTGCAATCTAAAGTTAACTGTGATTCCTTGGGAAAACCTATCATTGAATTTGAAATGATCTTATTAATGGGTATGTATTATATAGTTGAGTGCCTTCCAGCATGCGATTTCATTTATCATTTAGTGCCAGAGTTTTAATCGCTGATTTGAACAAATTGCCCAATTACATCATGTTTAAGCCAGTTTCGGGCATCTTGGCCCAGTTTCCAGCTGATCGTGCCACTCAATTTGCTGCACATATGCATTTGGGCCTAGCCCATAACTGAAGTACCTCAACATCTCCACGAAGTATCTGCTTTTGACGAAGAGAATCGACAGATGCCTCTTAAATATACACACACACACTCGCACACACGCACACTCGCACACCCAACACTGTCAATAGATGCAAAGATGCTAAGAAGCTGAGCTGATGGGCCTCTGGGAGTGGGTGTGGGTGTGTGTGTGTGCGGGTGTGTGTGTGTGTATATATATATATGTGTGTGTGTGTATATATATATATGTGTGTGTGTATATATATATGTGTGTGTGTGTATATATATGTGTGTGTGTGTGTGTGTTTGTGAGTGTGTGTGTGGGTGGGTGTGGGCATGCTGCTTTTTGGGCTGGGCCACTAACCTTGACCCAAATTGTGTGGCAGCAGCGTGCTAATTGCTAAAAAATACAGTTTTCAACGCTACAAGAAGTGACCCAACGTGTAAACATCATAAAAAAAACAATAACAACGAGCTCCTCACTCGATCCAGCACAGAGATCGGACAACTTTATGTAGCTGGGGAATGGGCAGACAGAATCCATCGATTGGGTAAGCCACAAGTATCGGGGCGATACCTAGAGCGTACTAGATGCTTATTTCTCCAACAGTTTTTATCTACACACACACACACACACATACACACACACGCACACACACACACACACATTAAGTGTGTGGGAACTCAATAAACAGCCCAAAAGACAAATGCTTTAAACGTTTTTATACCCTGGACACATTCAAAATAGATAAAGAGAGTTTAATGCTTTTTGTGCAAAGGAATGTAACAGGCAGAAGAAAATATATATATATATATATTCTTGATCAGGATACACCGTTGAATCGATGTAGCCATGTCCGTCCGTCCGTCTGCATGAACAAGCGCATTTTCGAGATTATCGGAAGTAAAGATCTGAAATTTTAAGTTATCGCTGATTTCATTCGATCGAAACTGTTTCCCTTATGCGAATATCGATACTAATCGTTAATCGATAGCAAGATAAGATAAAATTTGAAAGGCAGAGACTTCTTATTTATATTTATTTATATAAATATAAGCACTTCCACACATGCTTACATTTGAGTGTGAAAAGTGTTTTGAAGGGAAAGTCTGGCAATAAGACTAGAATATCTATGATATTTAACAGCTTCAGTGTGTTCAGGGTGTATCTGTAGTCGAGCTCACTCGACTACATCATTCTTATTTGTTCCACTTGTCTCTCTGCTTCTTCTTTTGTGTGGTGGTCTCGTTGGCCGTTGGTGGTGTTGTGATCCAGCACACGTTGCCATCGCCATATGGAATGGCTTACCAAAGACTGCAACAACTCGATAAGATAAGGTCAGCCATAAGTATTTGCCTACTTTTACTATTTACATTTGGTTCAGACTTTCAATACTGTTTGATTGATAGCACAACCAATGATTAGGCATTGGTTATGCGTAGTGCGTAGCACCCTCATCTATGTATCAACTTGCCACAAAGGTGCTACTCTGCAACACAAAGTCAACATACGGTTGTAGCATTGTAAATAGATTCCTACTCTCAACACGAGTTCTACAGAAGCTTAAAGCTATATATACATATATATATATATATATAAAACTCGGATTATTTATGTTAGTTCTTTATGGGAATGCAACAGGTCTGTAAAAGAACCCACACTCAACTCTAGTTATTATTCCAAGCATTGGCCGCGCACAGAATTCGCATCGAATGGAATTTCAGATTAAAGACAGACGGATTAAGGAAAGAATCTCTCGGCACTTTCTATATCTTTAATTACAAAATAAAAAAAAAACAAATATATGCATATATATATATATATAGATATGATAAATTTGTGATATTGTTATGGCAAATGTATTTTTTTTTTAAATTATTTTTGACAATGGAAAGTTGGCCAAAAATATTGGATGAATCGATTCTTTTATATGCAAATATGCAAATTTCAAGCCCTTCTCGAACCCATAAAAAGCCCATAAATGCTCCATATTCCTATCGTGCAGATATGCAAATGTTGGACAGCGCTTTGGCTCAATTAAGATGGCCAAAATACTATGGTCAACGTGATTAGTTTTTATTGACAAACATATATATATATATATAGATTTATATTTCTCTTTCTCAATTTGAAACGGAAAATTTATGTTTCGTGTTCCGATTCCGATTCTGAATTTCAAATAAATTTTCCAAATCAATTGTGAAGCTACAAAATCATGTAATTTTCGACCATGGTAGCTGCTGGAGTTGTAAGTTGTAGCTTCCGTGTCAAAGTCATTAAACTGGCCATTAAATTGGGCTAAATGGGCGTGGCACACGTTCAGTTAGTTAGCCATTTGGTAGGCAGCCAAAGCGTGCTTCAATTTTATGGTCGCATCATAAAAACAGAAAGAAAAACACAAACAGAAAAAAATCGATGTACAAAGGCGATGACGAACACGCACCGGGGAAAGGGTGTCTGTCTGTCTGTCTGTCTGTCTGTCAGTCTGACTGTCTGCCTATCTGTGTAAATCGGAAAGCAGCCAACAAAGCATTTGTACAATATGCCTGGATCTGTAGATAAAAGGATGCTTTGTGGCAATCCTGTAGAGATTTTAAAATACCATTTAGCTTAACAACAAAACTCGCCCCGAGTTTGGGATCGCTGAACAAAGGTGTCGGCGGCATTACCTGAGAAATGTTGTTGCATGATGGATTAGCTGGAAAGGTGCACACTCACACACACACACACACACACAGCAAGATACATTTGTATCTTTTGCAAATGAGTTGAAGTGATCTTGAGCTGTTTGCTCATCGTGGCTTATATTGTTGCTGCTTCTCAGGGCTGCACTTGACATTCACAACAAGATGCCGGAAAATTGGCAAACCTATGAAAAATGAGCACAACAAAACAAATCACACACTCGCACACACACACACAACATCAATAAGAATGAGCTGAATGAAACTTTAGATAGCAAAAATCTTTGAGAATAGAATGGAAGTTGGAATGAACACACACATGCACACACACAGAGACAGGCACAACAAGTGTGTGTGTGTGTGTGAAGTGTAAAGTGCAGTGCGGAGTGTCTAAGGCGTTGTTGGCTATTAAAAAAAATATGAGGTAATTCAAACAGCACACACAACATAACACAACAAATTAGATAAATACGGCAAAAGACCCGCATCGCGAACATGGCAAACGAACAACGAACAACGAACAACAATAAAACAACAACAACAACAACAGCACGAGATGACATTGACATAATGATTCTTAGTTAACGTTTACGATTTCAAAGTTTCTTTTGTTGTTGTTGCTGTTGTTGTTGCTGCTGTTGTTGTTGTTGTTGTTGTTGTTGTTGTTGTCTTTCAATGTGACTTGGGTTCCGGCGTGTGTCGGTTGCGAGACTTTTGACAAGTTTTGTTTTGTTTTGTTTTGTTTTTTTTCCTCATTCTCATTATTTGTGCCACACACTCTCGGCGGGCATTGAGACTTTGTCAACAAGTCTGCCACAGCGAATACGTTCAAAGACAGATGATTCCTGGCCAAGTAGACCTTCCAGGAACTTTGCCTTTATTGCCTGATCATGCACAGCTAATTACGCTCTCTCTCACTCCCTTTCTCTTTCTTTCTCTCTCTCTCTTTCTCTCTCTCTCTCTCTTTCTCTCTCTCTCTCTCTTTCTGTTCCTTAAACTACATTCTCAATACTAATATAAATCTACAAAAATCCACTTATTATCTACATATTTTTTCTGGTTAAGTTTGGAGCTGATGTAATAGAAATCAGAATTTTATATACGAACATAAGCCTGTCGGAAGAATAAGGGCATTGGAACTTCCGTCACTTAAAGGGCTACATTTTTTTTATGTATTTTACTGCCATTTGTTTTATTAATTTCTATTCTTTGTTCTCAGATTTCCTCATCTGTAGATTTGAACAGCTTAATGAGCAACTGACTTGAGGCAAAGTAGTTGCTTTTTGATGAACATACCTTTGCGGAGGGTATTTCCATTTTGTCGTCAAGTTTGCAACGAGCTCACAAATATATACATATACATTCTTGAGCGAATCTATATAGAATAGAAGAACTGGAGAATTTAAATTTGGAATAGAATAGAAGCCCAAGTTTCGATTGATATTTAATATACCCCAAAAACATATATTGAGAAACACAATTTTTGTTCACCAAACATGACTACTAAAACTCGATACAGGGTATCTTCTAGTCGAGCTCGCTCGCTCTCTCTCTCTCTCTCGACTAGAGCACTCGTAACTTGTTTTTTTTTTCGCCCACCCAACAAAGTCTAACAAAATTCTTAATTGCAGCCTTTGGGCAAAATTTGTGTTTTATTTCTTGTTTATTTTTGGTTTTTTTTTTTTTTTGATTTTTTTTTTTGAGTTTTTTTTTTTTTTGTTTTTGAATTCGCATAATTTTCGAAGCGCTTAACTCTGGGCTTGAATAATGCATGATGTAAGCTGCCTAATTTGTCTCCACCTTTTGTTCATCAGGTTCATCCGGTTCGGTTCGGTTCGGTTCGGCTCGGTGTGGTCAACGGCATAGTTCATCATATTTTTGGCAAATTTTCCCGGAGCATTTCTTGGCATTTGATTTAAGTTTTTTTTTTTGGTTTTAGCTTGTTTTATTTTTAGTCATTCATTCATCATTTGCTCACATTTGAAATGAAGTATCGAAAAGTGTGGTTTACCACGCTGGCCCGAGTGCAACCACCCAATAAAAAAAAAAGTGGTGAACACACACACACACACAGACACACACACACACACACAAACAAAATGCGTTGATGACTAAACGTTATTAAGTGTAATGAAATTGAAGTACGCTTTGTACCCCTGACCCAGTAACAAGTTTGTAATAGGCACAACAGCAACACACACACACACTCAAGTAATGTGTGTCTGTGTGTGCTCTGTGTGTGTTTGTGTGTGTTTGTGCTTTTCATATCTCATAAATATGCTTACGATTAGAGCCGCCAGCCGCCCGCATCTGAGTTGATTTTGTTAATGGGCGACAATCGTGGCGCGACATTTAATCGCATAATCGCTGCCGCAATCACTCCCTTCCCCCCCCCCCCCCCCCCCCCCTCTCGCCCCTTCCAATCACTTCACACACTCTTGGCTCAAATGAGCCTGAGTTATTGTGTTAATTCGATAATTGTAGCATTTGCAGCAGGTACTTAAAAACTCAGACTCTCAAATTGAGCTGCTCACAAAACATATTCAGCGCAATTGGCCAAAGTTTGGAGTTTTTTTTTGTTGGAGGGCGCGTTAACACTTAACAGTCTCGATTATGTAGCTGGCCAAAAGTTGGACTCAAAACTAAAGTTAAGGGCAAAAGGAAAATAAACCAAGCCACACTCAAATCAACAGTCAATTGCGATATGAAAAAAAAGCTGCCGTTTCACTTTTGAAGTGAAACTTTTGGCATTACATTGTCAAATGGCCATTGTCAGCTTGAAGTTGGAACTGAAGCTGAAGCTGTAGCTGAAGCTGTAGCTGAAGCCGACTTTAAATGATTCCATTTCACCCACAGCACCCACATATGATAATGATAATGATGATGATGATGAGAATCATGAGCATCATCAGCATATCCATAAGGCATGCGAATCATATCTCGCTATGATCTGTGATCTGCGAGTGCGACTCACAGCAATTAATAAACAAATGAAATGCCAACAACAATGCGGGTTCATGACCACAACACGACAACCACCATCCCACCCCCCAACCCTCCCACCAGCCTTCGCCAACTTTCACGCCCCTTCGGTTGGTAAATTGCGTGCGCGAACAACTAAATTTTAAGATGTGATGGGAATTCAGGCGGCTGATCGGCTAGCTGAATGAAAGAGGAGAATGAGAGAGGGAGACGGAGATGGAGATGGAGACGGAGATGGAGATGGAGACTTTGCCATGCCAGCAGCAGATACCAGAGACATCAGACACCAGACGAGTTCAGGCAAACCAAGATGCGTCTGCGCAATCAATTGAAAAGAACGAAAACAACAAGAACGAAATCTTCTTCCTCTCTTAGGCACGCCGACGAATATATACCCTTACTTACCATCCGATCGAATGCTATTTGATATATTAGTATTGATGTTTCATGAGAACAACCAAAAAAAGACCATTCCTTATGGACGCTGAGAAATACCCTCGGCAAGTGTGGCCAAAAAACGTGGCCAAATAAAACAGCAAGAAAATTAAGAAACAGCCCTCATAATGGCAACACTCCTTACCCCTCCCCGTCCTATCCCAACCTTGACCCGCATCCCCGAGCAGCAGCAAGGGCAGCTTAATTGGATGCTTTGGCTCAGCTGACAAATGAACGACGGAGTGACAGAGTTCCAAGTAAGTTCCGTAAGATCAAACAATCGATGTAACACAGAGTTGCAAATATAATGAGAGGATCAGCTTCTTTCACGGGTATATATCCCGGACGATATGTGTATGATGATTAGCTTTAATTCCTATTTAACAGAGTTCAACTGATCTGTGAAAGATATTCACTTTATCTTATTGACAATTTTAGATAGATAGAGCAAATGAGAACGAGGAATTGCATTCTATATATATGTATATATATATATATATTGTATACGAGTTTCCGATTAAATCGAATTAGCCTGTGCTAAATGTTTTTTTTTTCTCTTTTTTAACTTTTTTAAGCACTTTTTTTATGTGTTCTCGAGTGCAGAGATCGTCCAAGAAGTGCAAATCGAATGGAAATGTTACAAACGTGAATGTTACTTTCAGCCACGTTGAGAAATGTGTTGGACATGCTTCAACCCTTGGGCAATTACTTGACCCACACACACACACACACAAACACAAACACACACACACACACATGCAAATGTGTCAGTGGAGCTATCCATTTGGCTGGAGCTGTCGAGTCGTGCAATAGATATTAATAATTATTGAAATATGGCTAGAAATACGTCAATGGCGATGGCGATGGCGATGGCGATTAATGACAAAACGACGACAAATCGTTTCCCGGCCGGTTGGGCAATCGAACGGTTTGGATCGATTGGATGGATCGATTCGATCGCTCGATGGATCATTTGGGATCGCTGGGAATTGTCATTTATTGCTCGCTGCTCACCTTTTAACGTCAGTTTCGATCTATGAATTCATTTGTACCCCGTTTACCCAATTTGTCTGTCGGTTGTCACTGTTTGTTTTTCTTTCCATTTTGTTGTTGTTGTTAGTTTTTTTTAGTGCTGGCTTGTTTGAATGACAATTGAGGCGAGAGATATGATAAGCGGCTGGGAATGCGAATGAAAAACGAAATCGAAATCGGAATCGAAATTGAAATTGAAAACGAAAATGGAAATGAAAACGAAATTGAAACCCAATACCAAAAACTGTAACTAAAAACCCTAAATAACATAAAAAATGCAATCAAAATTATGCGACAAACTGTGCGTCACTTAATGGTTATGCCCATGCAGAGGATATATCCATTTTATCATCGAGTATGTAACGCAGTGTAGCAGATATCTGATATACATATATACTCGTATATATTCTTGATTCATATAGACTTGCAAACTAATGATTGAGTCAACGAATCTTGGCATTTATCCATCGGTTTGCTGCACGGTAATTCACTTGTCGGATCAGATTGCCATAACATAAAGCTGGAACATAGAAATGACTTTCATAGCGAAGCCAAACTTATCAAATATCCGCATTATTTATAAAACATAAGATCATCCAGCTTAGACTAGTGGTAGTTATGCATATTATTATGAAATTTGCACTGCCTTCCGGTCTGGAAGGGTGTGCAAATGTCGGCGTGTCAGGAGACCTGAGTTCTGACTTGTTAAATATCTTATTTGATTGAATTTGCTGTTTGCTATGTGTTTTCACTTTTTGGCAAGCAGCCCATAAAGCGATTCACATTCCTGACCTACGACATATAGCTTATGTCCCGTATATATACTTGACTGATATATATATATATGTATATATATATATATTTATTTTTGCCTAATGCGAAATGACGAAATGTTTTATATATTTTTATTTCGACCAGATACGAGGGGTTATGGCGGGGACTTGTGATTCACTTTACGACTTTCTCAGAACGCAACGATTACGGCGGATGCGTCGCATGTATAAATATGCTTAAAGCATGAGTGTATCTGGGTATTTGGACGACGGGCGCCACGTAATGCTCGATAAGCGAAACTTTTAATGGGTTAATGTGGGAAACTAGCGTAAATTGTCAGCTTTTTGCAAATGGGTAAGCCGAATTGTTAACCTGCCCAACTTCTATATCTAATCAATAGTTCATAACTTCTATAATAATGAAATATGCCAAAGGCTTGGGCAACTTCTATACATACACATATGTATAAATATAATCAATAATATAGCTATAGCTACTTTATGAACAACACCTTATATATATATATATATCAAATTTTGGATTAATCTGACATTCGATCTACTTTAATACCCTGTTTGATACTCTTAAAATGACCAACTGAGCACAGTGCCAAATAGCTTCTTTGATCTTAAACATAGATGTAGGATTCTAGAATTTGGAATAGTCAGCTTGAACTTACCCACTAGATTGTTGTGTGTCTACAAAACGTTTTGTGTGTGTGTGTTTTGTTTTGGAACCTACAAGAAGAAGAATAACAAAGAATGTTAATAAGAAAACGTAAGAAAAACAAAGAAAATCAAAGAAAAGTTTATATATATATACAAATATGAATGAATATGTTCAAGTACATAAAGGTATTATGTGACATCATCAGAAATCATCAAAATGTGCGTACCAGGTAGAAAACGGTAAATGGTGTTTGATATTTGCCTAATGTCATTGAGTGTTACACACGACACACACACTCGCACACACATACACACACACACGACACACACACTCGCACACACACGCACACACTCAGCAAATAAGTCAATAAATATGGGCGGTAACTTGGCTCGAATGGCCTACGTAAATATGCGATGAAATGCGCGAAAAGCTGCGAGTGCGACTCATGGATGAATACGCTGTGTGGACAGACAAACGGACAGATTGACAGACAGACAGACTGGCAGACGGACAGACAGACTGGTAGACAGATAGAGAGATCGGCAGACATACATATAGAAATATGTAGTGGGACAGACGAGTACAACCAATACAACTCGTTGTCTTCGTGTAGGCTTGTTTCACAATCACACACACACACACACACACACATACACACACACACACACACACAGCAAAAAGTTGGCAATAAGCTAAAAGCCAACAAATGTTTGACAAGCGGAAATGGCAAAAAGCTCAGCAAACACACGCAGCAAGCAACAATAACACTAAACACAGAACCGGAAGCGGAGCTGAGAACACTCGCACTGATCCTGCCTGCCAGGAACCACTTGGAAATCTTAACATATATATATATATATATATATATATATATATATTTGTTAAGAACATAAAATTTTAGTTTTTGCGACAATTTTTCAGTTTTGCAATAGTCAAATTTAAATTGTTTTCAGGGAAATTTTTGAAACATTTTTGAAATTCCAAAGTTATATCCAATTTGAATGAATTTGTTAAGAAGTGTGAATCATTTGTGTTATAGTGAACTCATTTTCTATTTATGTATCTTAGATATTCATTTTTATTTGTTATCCTCTCATATATATATTTGGAATACCGATTCGAAATTCGACTGCATTTTGAATATTTTAAACATATGAAATGCAGAAACTGGAATTCATTTTGAAAATTAAAACTAACTTCATTCAGTTGGGTCAAGCAAGGATAATGCATTAGAATTTCAGTTTGAGGCGCAGCAAACATTCGGTGGCAGATACAAAGGTGTGAACATAACCTCAACATCCGTAACATCCGAACTGTGAGAATATCTATGGATGGATTAGCGGGAAATGTGTTCAAATGCAGCGTGCTGAGCAGCAGGTAAGGCAAGCAACAAGGTCATTGCCCAAAGGCCGTTAATGAGTGGAGTGACCCTGGTGTTGTTGCATTAATTGTTCACCTTTCGCTTGGTCCTTGATTCGACACGACTCCTGACCCCTGTTGTGTGTGTGACATATGCCCGCGCATGCGGTCATCAAGGTCACCGCTCGAACAGCTGACATGACTCAATCGCTAAATCTGGCCACCATTCCACCCACAATAAAGTTTCATTGCTTTTAAATAGCTGGCAAATGGCGTGCCAGGAATATGACTCATCGAGTCAACCTCCAACCCCAAACCCCAGACCCAAGACCCCAACCAGAGAGTATTACCTTGTGCAAGAACAGTTAGTTGACTTACAGCTGGCGGCTTTGTTCTAATGCACTTCAACTATGATTACAATGTTCTATCTTTCGTGGAATACTTCATCACTTCACTTTACCCTCAACCTGCAGATAAATTTAATCACTGTATGTTAAAGCCGCAGCAATCTCTATATATATATATATTATGTATATATATTTGACGGGTAGCGTTGACTACGAGCCGCGTCGAGTCTGTGAAGAGCACTGAGAGCTGTGTTGCAATAACCAGAGTCTTATATAAATACAAACATATGTTTGAATGACTACGACTAGCATAAGTTCGAGTGTTATCAGAGCAGAGTACCATTTAGTATTTATATATATTGTATGGTTATACGGTTAGTATTTATAAATATATATATAAATATATATATATATATAAATGTCAAAGTGCTAAAGAGTAATTATACCAAAACCAACTTCTTTCTATAATTTGTAATAACTTCCTTTGTTAGAGGTGCTACTAATCCAGCTTCTTCTCTATATATATATATATATATATATATATATATATATATATATATATATATATATATATATATATATAAATGTCAAAGTGCTAAAGAGTAATTATACCAAAACCAACTTCTTTCTATAATTTGTAATAACTTCCTTTGTTAGAGGTGCTACTAATCCAGCTTCTTCTCTATATATATATATATATATATATATATATATATATGATTGATATAGATATAGATATAGATATAGATATAGATATAGATATAGATATAGATATAGATATAGATATAGATATAGATATAGATATAGATATAGATATATTGGACTCAGATGTTTTGCTCCACTGTGGACCGATACTTGCACCTTGCAAATGTGGGTTCATAGACAAGCATAATTGCATTACATCCATAATGCATGCAGAAGTAAGTGGGTTTTGCAGCCTATTGCCCCATGCACTTTATGCAGCGAAATTCCACAACACACACACACACACACAGCAAAAAAGAGAGAGAGAGAGAGAGAAAGAGAGAGACTATCTCGACAGTTATTGGGTGGCCAGGCAAACGGATAATGGGGCAATATAATAACAATAATTTTTGCAAAAATTACAAAATTACACACACACACAGACAGGCAGTCAGACAGAGGGGCAGACAGATAGACAGACAATCGAATAGTTTTATGCACAATCGCGTTTAGCATTTGATTTGTTTGACTGCGCGACACGCAAATCGATGGTTGCCACCCTACAACAGCAACAACAATAACTATCGAACTAAACTTACTTTGAATTCTGCGCTTACTTTTTGCTGCACGCAACGCAGACGCCAAAAAAAAAAAAACGGTACAAAAATAATTGCCAAAACCGAAAAATGAACAACAATAACAGCAGCAACAATAACAAAAGCCGACGTCTATCGACAAGGAAGCACGTTATTATAACGGTAGATGTGCTAAATATTTGATTCGATTCGCTAAAGTGACGAAAAACCAACAATAACAACAACAACAAAAAACACACACACACACACTCGAAGAAAACGAAGTAAAAAAAAAGGAAGGAAACACGAAACAACGACAACAAATGGCAGAAGTAACGGCAACGACGTCGACAACGACGCGACGCTGGACGCTGACGACGTCCGTGCAGAGCCGCAGACAAATCGCGAAAACTAGCCCGGGACGACAACCAGATGACTTTGGCAAACAGCACACACAGCCGCCGCAAGGGTTGGCTCGGCCTCGAGCTCGGGTTCAGGTTCGGGTTCGGGCTGGGTCTCGGTCTTCAGCTTCGGCTTCGTGCGAAAGCTCATTAAGAGCTTCAGCTTCCGCGCAAGTCCTGCCGCACTCCAAGGCACCAACTAAATTCGAGTACCCAACAATAAACTATGCACTGGAAAATAGTGTAGCACACTGGGTCAAGAGTTAGCGAGCAATAGCTCAACTTTTACCTCGATGATTATTACAAAATCAAGAAACTGCAATGCATTTTCTGAATCTGTGCATAAGAATCGTATTGTGAAATTTGATATAGGAGAGAAAAGGGCTATATAAGACAATTAGCGTAAGTTTAATTTGTCATGCGAAAATGCCAATTTAAAGCAAATATTGCTTTTTTTAGCATGTCTCAGGTCAAAGTCAAAGATAAAGATAGGTGTATTGAGGACACAGAATATTTAGGCTAACTTTGTATATGTATGTCTAATCATATTCATTAATATAGAGGCGCTCAAACCGGCTTGAGATACACAAAAAAATGTTGCAATTTTAAAAACGCTAAAAACGCTTTTACGCTAAAAAAAAAAAAAAAAACTCTTAAAAGTACGTAATTTCACAAAATGCTGTAAATACTTCATTGAAGCTTAAGTAGTCTTTTCATGCAACAAGTGTACTTTATTCAAGTTTTGAAAGACTGACTTATGCCAATTTTGAAGTCGAAAACGATTAGTTTTTTTTAAGCTGCGCTAATGACTCGTTCACTTAAAACACCTCATCAATTTAACATTTAATTTCACAAACTGCAAACTGAGCTTAACTCTTGAGCAATTGTGGGCCACTGTGCCTTGAACAGTGTCTCTCTCTCTCTCTCTACCATCCACTCTCCCCGCTGTCGAATATTAATGTAATCCACAAAACGCTATCTGTGTTGTTGTTTTGGGAAATAGTCGAGGGGGATGGGTACAGACCAAAGAAGGGAACGGGTAGTGAGAATGGGGACAATGCGCATGCGTTGCAAACAGAACAAAACGGAACAAACGGAACATATGGATGTCACTGCAAGACACAATCTGCGACACAGTGTGTGTGTGTGTGTGTGTGTGTGTGTGTATATTTATCAGCCTTTTTATATATGTAAATAAATATATATATGTACATATAGGCGGCTCTTGGCTTATCAGTTTGCATTCGTTCCGTTCGAAAAGAAAGTTTGAGCAGATTTACCACACAGCAGCCAAACAGAGAGAGTGAGCTACAGAGAGAGAGAGAGGAAAGAGAGCACTTAACGTTGATAAATTCATCGGCAAATAATCCTCTCTCTGACACCCACGCACGTTCTCCCTTTTTCTCTCTCTCTCTTTTGTTCACAGTCCTGCGTCCAACAGGCATCAACAGCTGTCAACTGTTTATTGGCAGACACCTGCATTCCTTTCCCGCACAACCCACCTCCTCGCACCCTCTGCCTTTCTCTCGCCAGTTGTTTCTCCTCTCTTTTGATCTTGCCTATCGAAATTTATCCTTTTTTCTTCCTTTGCCTTGCTTGATTTCGTTTAGTTGATTGTTGTTGTTGGTTTTACTCGTATGATTTGCTGATTGCTGCTTTTATTTTGCTTTAATTAGTTGCGTGTTCCTTTACAGAAGAGTTATCAATCAATTACAGTTACGCACACACATACACCCATGCACATGCATATTTTGTAAGTGTAAACAGTTGTTCAAGTATATTATCATCATTGGGCTCTGCTGCATTTCCTGGCATATTTTGTTGACTAGACAGAAACTGAATTCGAGAATGATTTAGCATAATAATACTGTGTCAACCGTTGCTCGATTTTTTCAGCTTTTTTTTGTTTCTAAGAAAAATTGCACAAGACTAGTAAGTAAATCAAAAACAAAAAAAAAGCTAAAACTTTCCATCTTTCTTTCCCGAATACTTTTTGCAATACTCTCACTGCAAATAACAGTAATTGTATATTTCAACTCAACCATAAAAATTGACAAAATTAAAATTGAAAATTGGCGAATTTAAAATAAAAGGAGCTCACTTTATCGAACAGTGTATGCAAAGCAGATCTTCCTAATCAACAAGTGCGTGTAAAGTGAATGTTCAAGCTGCGCGAGCAACCCAATAGATAACAATAGATAAGCCCACAAATAGATTAGGGGGAGCTTGAGCTTGAGCTCTTGATATGGCTCAGCAAGTGACCCACAGATAGCCAACACAAAGGCCCCGTTTATCTTTTAGGGGAGTTCGCGTTTTACTGCCGAAAAAAAAATTCAAAAACTATATATGAAAGATTAATATCTGTTTTTTGTTATTATGGTTGGGGTCGCTTTAAACTGAGTTTCACACAGATGTTGCTTATCGAGTGGGGTACACGAAGAATAAGACAAAAAAAAGGGGGGGCAAACAATTGAGCTTGACTCTTCTGCAGATTCAGATGCGCTGCAATCAAATCAAACATGCTGCATGTGTAATGGCACTTTTCGTTGTTCGTTGCTTTCGCTTAAATTCACAGCACACGTTTTTTGCCAAATAACGGTATCAAATGGTATCATCTAAGTAAATATTGGATAAAACATACAACAAGAAACATCAAAATATTTACAGTTAAACGCACCTTTTTTTCTGAAATCGCTTGGAACCGATCGCGATCGCGATCGCAACTCTATTAATGTTAATTCTTTCAAATCGAATGCAAATGCAAATTCAAATTCAAACACGTTGCGAATTCGCACACATCCAGCAAACAAATGGCAATGTACAACCAAAAAGAACACACACTTAAATTTTCATAAATATTTATGAATGATTTATTGTTGATGTTATTGTATTTGCTGTTATTCAAATTCGTAGATAGTAAATTTTTTAAATTTAAATTTTATATTTCATGCCAATTTGACCGACAAATTTACAGAGGCCCGTGTGCAGTTCGTTCAATTTTTCGACTTCGATTATTATTGTTAATGTTTGAATTTTTTTGTTTAATTAATACACATACACACAACAAAAAATTATCAAAAAAAAATAATAATAACTAACAGAAAACGCCGTTGGTGATATGCGCTTAACGGTTACGCACATGCAACGGTACACGCGATTGATAAGCAACTGAAGATTGGGCGCGCGAGTGCCCCCAATGTGCGACCAGGCAGCACTTGGCACGAAAATACCGCAAACTCAATGCGCTTAACTGCTGATTTTCGAGCTGGTCACACAATGTTAACTGATACCACTGCCAACAGCAACTTAACAGCGGTGCTCCACACTTAACAGCAAACACTTGGTGACAAATAATACATATGAAAAACTTAATTTTAAAAGAATATTCCGCTATATGTCAATTTGTGACTTAATATAAAAGTGAAGAACAAAATTTGTGGTAAGTAAAAAAATTAAGGAAAAGAGAAAAAAATACAAGTTGTCTTACCCCAGGTGGGACTCGAACCCACAATCCCCGGCTTAGGAGGCCGATGCCTTATCCATTAGGCCACTGGGGCTCGTCGACAGCATTGACAAAGCTCACATAAAGGCTACGACAACTGAGTAAAATACAACAACTACGAAACACACACAAAAAAAAAGTCGACATAGTTGTTCAAATAATAAATAAGAAAAACAAAAGACGCATTTTTTTTTTTTTGTGTATATTTTAATTTTATTTTTTACGAACATTGAGAATTGTAAGTTAAGCATATGGAACGTTTGACATGGATTTCTCAAATACTTGTCTGAGCGGCTCGACCCGCTCGAATGTAATAAATTACTAAAACAGAAAATAAAAAATAAAATAATAATAACAATGAAAACATTGGATAATTACAATAATTTGGTTGGCGCATAAGAATACCTAAATTATATGGAATTGCGAAAATGGAATGGAATGGAAATGGAGAACTCATGTCGCACAAATAAATAGATGACAGCTGGAAAATGACGATGATGATGATGATGATGATGAACTAACATATAGATACTCTATATATATATACATCTACACATATACAGATACATATAGATAAGTTAAGATTCATTTAATTGGGCATATCCCCATCGACGTCCTGCCAAAAGGGTTCGGAGAACGTATCCGATTCGGTGTCCTCCTGGGGCACAGCCGGCGAAGATAGCTCCACTGCCTCATTCGATGTCTCATCGCAATCGAGCAGCCAATCGTGATTGGGTGTGCCGCACGGCGTTGCCATTGTTGCCACATTGCTTGCCACATTTGTGCTGGTGCTGCTGTTGCTGCTACTGTTCTCGCTCGTCTTGATGATGCTGCTCCCGCTGCCCGCTCGCGCCGCCTTCGTCAGCGCACTGATCCCATCCAAGGCCCTACGGAATGTGGGATCCTGCCTGCAAACAAATAATACAAATTCAGAATTATTCAAAAATTTGAAATCGTTTTTCAAATTAATGTCAATCTCTTTAAAATTGTGGCAAATACATAAATAGTTATTATCGATTTGCAGCAGCAGGTATATCGATTATTGATATTTTGGGCATGTGGTCGATAATTCGTTCATCGATCTGTGGGGACGGTTATCCTTGACATAACTATCAAATTGGAGCAAGCTTAAAAACAATTTGGTGACTCTAATTTACAGTGTGGATTTATCGATATGCAATTATCGATGTTATCGATACAAGATTCGACGAATATATTTTGCCAGATGCAAGTCCCTCGCCTTATACACAATGAACTCTTCTCCAACGGCGCTAGTAGAGTATAAACATCAAAAATGTAGTCTTCATAAGAGTGAGAGAGACAGAGATATAGTGGGAGAGAGAGGGAGAGAGAGAGAGAGACTGACCTAAGGGCCAATGTGAAAAAGTGTAGAGCCCCATCGAGATCCTTTTCGGTGCTGAGCATCTCGGCGAGCATGGCAAATAGTTTGGGATGCGGATGGTTGGTGACCTGCTTCCTCAGCAGCACAATGGCCTCCCTGGGTGTGCCCTCGTATTGGTAGATGACGGCCATTAGCACAACGCCGGGCATATAATGCTCATCGATTTGGAGTGCCTTCTCCACAAATTTGCGTGCGCTCTTCTTCGCCTCCTGATTGGTAAAGTTGAACAGGGTGCCACCGAACATGGTGTAGCTGCGCGGCGAGGTGCGGAAATAGCGTACGGCAAGGAGGCACATGCTCTGCGCCTCCTTGAACCACTTCAAGCGCACATAGCTGGCGACCAATCCTTTGTAGATTTCAAAGCGATACGGTGCCAGGCATTGGGCACTGCGCAGCACATCGATTGCATCCTTGTGGCGACCCATCGTCCCAAACAGTTTGCTGCGCAACAGCATCGCCTCAATGTTACGGGGATCCATGGTCAGGCAGCGTTCCGCAAAGATCAGGGCCCGATCGAAACGGGAATTCATGTACGTCAGCTGGCCATGGAGGAACCAATGGGCCGCTGTGAACTCAACAAGTGTGCCAAGACGCAGCGGTGTTATCAGCTTCTCCTGTTCGGGCCGCTTCTTGCCATTGTGTTTATAGACAACGGACAGGGCGCAGAGTGCATCCATATTGTGGGCATTGAGCATCACGGCCATGCTCAGATATTGCTCGGCCTTCACATAATTGCCATAGTAATACAGGCATTGGCCAATCTTCGTTAGCAGCTGCTCGTTTTGGCGGAACAGGGTCGTATCGTTCAGCTGCTGGAACGTATTGGCCGCCTCCAAGTGCTTGCAGCCGTACATCTGGGCATGACCCTTGATCCAGCTGCTCAGCCACTCAATGTTCTTCGGCATTGTGGCAGCTGAAAGAGATCAAACGGAGATTAGCCAGGATTTAATATACATATGGATATATTCAGACGAGATTAATACTATCCAATTCACTTCCATGTAATATCGATAATACCCATACAAATCTATTGTATGTATGTTATATATAACCTTGGATATAACTTGGACAATTCCTACTGCTACTTTTCCAGCTACTCTACAAATGTTATCCATTTTTTCATTATTTTTTTACCACACGCACCATGCACGACCAGGGAGTGAACCTCGTGTCCTTCAACGCCCAGTTCGATGAGGGCCTCGATGGCCGTCAGGGACATGGGACACTCGGGTAGGACATCCTTGTAGGCGACGGCAATCTCCTTTTTGCTAACGCAGCGCCCATGATGATGCAGCAGCTTGGCCAGCAGCAAATTGAGGCGTGGGGTGCGCATTTTCACCGCCTCCAGCGTGCTAATGGCCATGGTGTATTCGCCCAGTTCGCGATAGCAGACGGCAATCTTGTAGCGCAAGTCGGTGTCCTGAAATTGCGGATAGGAGCTCTCGATGCCGGTCAGATAGCTGCTCTTGTAGCGGACCATTGCCTTGCGCTGTTGGACGACAGCCTCCAGTTGCTGGCAGGCGGTGCGATAGTTGTGCTCCTTGTAGTGGGCATTGCTCAAAAACAGACGCACCTGGTATTCCGTCTCTAGTGTGGCCACACTGCGATCATTTTGCAACAGAGTGCACAGCAGACTTGCCTGCAATATACCCATTAATAATTTCCAAGTTAACTCAAAATGGCGTCAAATTGCGAGCTGTTCGCGGAACACTTACCGTGGGCACAACGCACTCGTAGAGCCCGTAATCGTAGAGCTTCTTCACGTTTGAAAATAGTGCGCTTTCCATGTTGATTTTGTCACACGCTCGCCAAAACAAATCGACAATAACGGTGCATTGAATTCTCCTCTCAGCAGCGAACAGGTCAAGTTCAATCCATGAACTCAAATGCAATTTCGCCGCCGCTGCTGCTGCTGCTGCGGATGCTGCTTGCTGCTTACTTCTGCTTGCTACAAAAATTGCATTCAGCTTGTTGTGCAGAAGAGCTAGCTCTTTTTTTCGTTCAGTGAGGCAGTTGCGAACCTTGCTCCGATATATCGATAACAATTGCTATCAAATTGAGAATTGAGTCAACTAACAAATGAATAAATAGTAACTGTGCAAAACAAAGAAATAAAAATGCTATACGCAACGGCACTAATGAGGTGCCTCCGTGCCGCCTCCTGCACGTCTTACTCTCACTACTCCTACTCCTGCTTCGCCTCCGTCTCTGCCGGCTCCTCCGTGCAGACACACACATATCGACTGCTTAAATTCAACCGGCACTTGGCAAACACAAGCATAACACAGCCCAAGGACACCATCAACGGGGGCGAGGACACCGCCACCTCAGCCGCTCCGAAGATAAAGACTGGATTCGCGGGGGGCGTGAAAACACTGCCTTTGATCGATGAGCCACTGGAGACGTCGGCCGCCATGTCGCCGGGACGAACGCGTGCGTTGCGCAAGAAGCATCTGGCAATCGATGAGCTGTCGGCGCTGGGCTTTCTCAATACACGTGGCTACACCACGGCCGATGAGTACAACTTGGAGGAGTTGCATGCGGCACTCAAGCAACAGAATCTGTACGAAACGAAACGTTTCTTCTCCACCGACAATCTGGGCGTGGAACAGAATGTTCTCTATGTGACGGCCAAATATCCGACCGGATCTCAGCCACGCGAGATATTCTTCTTTCGGGAGGGTTCCGTTGTGTTCTGGAATTGCAATGACATCGAAACGAACAATGTGCTCAATTTCTTGCGCAGCTACGAGCGTGAATCGTATGTGAGTGCCTTGGTCCATGGCGAGAGCGAGGTGATGCCCTACACATACATTCCCCCGACGGCCATCGATGTGGAGGGTGATCTGGTAGCGGATAGCAGCGATTTGAATGTCGCCTCGCGTGCCTTCTTCCAGAATGGCAAATTCTTTGTTACGCCCGATAGCGATAATTTCCTGTATAAGTATACATTCTCCAATGCCGTTGCCCAATCCATCAAGTTGGGCATTTGGGAGGCGACACTGGATCGTTATATTAATTCCATGGAGTATCTGACTGAGGATCTGAAACGTGGCCGACGATTGCGCATCTCGCGGGCTTCGATGCTGCGCAAAACGGGCGAATTGTTCGCCTTGAGGCATTCGATCAATTTGTCATCGGATCTGCTGGATGCGCCCGATTTCTATTGGGATCGCGAGGAGCTGGAGGGACTCTATCTGCAGGTGTGCTCCTATTTTAGCATCACACGCCGCACCAAGGTGATGAACGAGAAGATCAATCATTGTGTCGAACTGGCCGAACTGGTGTCCCACAATCTCAACGATGCCCATCATATTCGACTCGAGTGGATGATCATCATCCTGATTATGGTCGAGGTGGGATTCGAAATATTGCATTTTGCCGAGGGTGCATTGCATAAGAGCGATCCATCCCTCCACGCCAGTCCCTTTCCCATAGCGGAGAGTACTGTCTAAGCCTAAGAGATGTACAAATAGATAAATATGTATTTCCATTCGTTTTTTTTTATTAAAGTGGCGAAATTGTTTCACTTATTTATTTACGTAATCCAATTCAATTTGCGCGCTCTATTTGCAAGTATCGATTATTGTATCGCACTGGATGCCGATGAATTGTAATCATCGATAATACAACGATCATCATCAATAGCTGTACTGCTGCTTTGAACTATTATATCGCCTACTACTACTCGATGTGTTCAAATTCGATTTCATCATCATCGATAAATACGATAACAACAAGCATCATCGTCAGCTGTAGCTGCGACTTGTGCAACAACATTTAACGTGCACGGAAATAAACCAAACATATTGCCACTTAATAAAAGAAAAACAGGCAAACAAAAAATGCATCTGACTTTGATAAATTTATTTAAGAAAACAGTGCCCGGACACATATTCCGCGGCAAGCGTCGCCTCGTCAAGCCAGTCAGCAAACGGGCAATGGACACGCTGACCCGTGAATATGAGCGCCAGGAGCACATCATGTTCCTGCTGCGGCATCCCTATCTCACACTGGTATTTATTGTCAATATAACACTGCATATATATATATATATAGATCTAACTATAAAATCCTATCTAGGAGCAATCATCGGGGCATGCCAAGGAGCTGCAGAAACGCGACAAACTGGTGGCCAAATGGACGGATGAGCAAACACGCAGCAAGATGAAGCCCCACATTACCATCGAGGAGCGTCTGCAGCACCTCCGAGTCAAGGAGGCGTGGGATTAGGCATTTAAATTCCGTTTGTGTTATCCATGCTTAAATAGATACTTATGTAATTAAACGCAAGATTCGTCCGCCATCATCTTTGTTACGCTTTAGGACTTCATCTCTGATGCCACATTCTTCAATACATGCAGTCACGTCTCAATTATGCCCATATAACTGTATATTGCGGCATTTTTCTAGTCATAATAAAAGGTCAAGCATAAAAATACATATTTTATATAGAAATCTTGATGTGGGATCGAACTCTATTATCCCCAGATAACTGTCATTCCACATTTAAATTTCTCCGTAGTCGTAATAAGAGATACAACCAAAAATCAGAAACATATGTGTATATGTTACTAGCCATATATAGATTGCCTTGAGCATACTCCCGACTTTGCTCTCTTGCGCTCTCGTCAGCTGTTCCTAGGCAGCATTGGGCATGTGTGAAATTGGTCGCTTTACCTGGCTCTTCCAGCTGTAGATCATTATATAGTATGCATGACTTGCCAATAATAGTATTACCTCTCACTCTCTATTCCATAATATTTAGGATCTTTCGAGTTGTTCACACATCCTTGAGTGGTTACAGATCCAATGGGATTCATATTTCTTTCTCGTTTTTATTAATTTGATAAAATTTAGTATATAATATATATATATATATATATATATATATCTGTATATATATGTGTGTGTGTGTGTATATATGTATGCATGTATATTTTTGTATATTAATATGAAATATGTTATGTACATATGCAGGCATATACATACTGATCATCGGGGCGATACATATATATATATATATATATATATACATATATATAAATCTGTATAAATCATATATGTATATGCATGTAACATGTTTTCTAGGCGCACGCTCAGAACAACTCCGGCAGTTTCATTTCAATATTCTCTAATCTTTATTTAAAACTTAGTTTTTGCCAATGCATCGGTATTTGTATCTTATGTTTTTTTCATTTAGTTTTTCTTTTATGCACAAGTTCAATTTACTTTTAAAAAGCATTTTTTTTTTTTCGTTTTTTTTTTGTTTTTTTTTTGTTAACAACATTTGAAAAGGTCGGCGCTAATTGAAAAATCAAATTTTCCAAAAAATGGTACTGAGATATTACATGGGTATTGCTGGGGTTTCTTCTTCTTCTTTTTTCTTCTTCTTCTTTTTTTGTTCTTTTTTGTCTGTTTTTCGATTACGAACAGGATCACAACAGATTCGTAGCAATGTTTTTGTTCATTTTGTCACTTTCTACAATTTGTTTCTATTCGGGTTTTATGTTTTTGAGTGCCTAAAGTTTCAAATAGAGCTAAGAGCGTATGTATGTTGTGTGTGTGTGTGTGTGTGTGTGAGATAGATAGAGTATTAAAAGCGCTTGTGTGGCCAAAAGTGTGGATTATACATGTGTGTGTGTGTTTGCTAGTGGTTAAAGTTGCGCGCATAACCTCAATAAAACATTTTGTAACAATTTCTAAATTAACTTTTCCTCAATAAAAAAAAAATATAGAGTGTATGTTTTGTATATATATATATATATATATATATGCATATTAGTTGTGTGTATGTTTATATATATGTATATATATATATATATACCATATTAATAGTTGCATCAGCTTCCGCCAGCCGTTGATTTGGTGTTCGTGTGGAAATCGAATTGGAAATCAAAATCAAAAATGGAAATCTCAGCTCTCACTCAATCCGCACTCAATGGCGCCGCATTGATCTTTTTGGCGGCTGCTGTTGTTGGTGGCGATGGCAGCGCCACGTCCGTTAGCTCATCATCGGGCATGATGTGTGACCGCTTCACATTCTCGACCACATTCCTTTCGTCATCCACATCCACATCCACATCCAGATCGACATCTACATTCATATCTAAATCCATATTGCCATCGCCAGCAAGATGCGCTGGTGATTGTAAGAACAACGCTGGCTCCTCTGTGCCAATGGCTGTGTTTGCTGCTCCTGTTGGCACTACAGCACCAGCTCCTGTTCCTCCTCCTGCGAAAGATGCTGCTGAGCCGATGCTGGGCAGAGGTGGCGGCGTGCTCGATAGCATGGCCACTGGTGAGGCGCTCGCAGTCGCCGCAGCAGCCCCATCACCCATGCCACGCTCCCGTTCACTGCCGGCGTTAATAGCTGTGGCCATTGATGGGATTAGACTATTCTCGCCGCCGCCGCTGGGCGTCATCGGTGAGTTGGGCAGCGGCGAGTCGAGCTGTTGCTGGCTAAACTCCTGATTGGGACTCTCGCGCGTAAAGAGTCCCATTTTGGATTCGGCTGCGCCAGCAAGTGGGCCAGCCATGCTGCCTGCCGTGGCAATGGCGGCGCCCTCGCTATCGGTGCTGCTGCTAATCAGGGAATGGGCAACAGTCGGCGCTGCCGGCCCACTGACCAGATGCGGCGGTGCATGCAGCGGCACATTCTGATGCTGCAGGTGCGACTGCTGTGGATGCTGCTGCTGCTGCTGCTGGGTGACATGGTAACGGGGTATGTCCGCTTTGCGCCACAACGTTATCTCCTGCTGTTTGAAGTAGCGTCGATCCTCGGTGTCCATCAGCACCAGATTGAGAAAATACTTGACAGAGAACTTCTTATTGATGTCCCGCATTGTCGGCGTCAGATTATAGCCGGCAAGGAATACGCGTATCGGGATGCTCTCACCCTTGACGGGCGCCCCATCCATTATCTCATATTTGGCAATCGTTTCGTTCTCGGTGAATATGTTCGGGCCGGTGCCAGTGGATTCCCGCTTAATGATCGCAATCTCCATGTGCTTGATCTTGATGCGTACGAGCAGAAAATAGATTTTACCAATGATCGTATCCTTCAAATGGTATTTGCTCTTATTGTATTCGAACTCGATGTGCAGGCAATCCTCGATGCCCACCTCCATTTTAATCGGATTATTCATTTCCGGATAGCTGCAGAGTGTGTGTACAGCAATGTCGACCTCACGTGTAATATCGCTAATCCTACGCACAATTGTCGCACGGAGAAAGTAACGCAATCGCACATTGGAGCCGGCATAGACCTCAAACTGTTTCTCCACGTTCGGAAAATCAAAGGGATAACTGTTGTTCTGTATGAGATCGCCGGGACGCGCCAGCGCCTTGGCCAAACACTTGAACTCATGCTGACTGCCCCGATCGTAGTACAATTCAATTTGTCCAATAAACTCAATCTTGATGCCCTGATGCTCCAGTTTGCTGCCCGGTTTCTTTAGCGTTACATTTACCTATATCAATAAAAAACAAAACACATAAACAATTTATATATATATATATAAAGATATATATGTAATCCACACAGTGGAGCACAGTGGTCGCTTTTAGAACTTTTCAAGTCTCAGTTGAGGCTGCGTATTATTGGCATTATGTTTCTTTGCCGCCACTGCTGATAACCACTGTGCCGATGCGGATGTGAGGCAACGGAATTAAGCGGAAATCGCTATCAGCTGCTGCCTGCAGATTTATCTGTATTTTACCTTGCCGGACACCGTTTCGCCATCGTAGAAGAGCAGCATTTTTTCCACTTTGCCATCCTCGCCCTTGACCTCGGCGGTTTTCTTGTTCTCGGCACCATCAAATACAATTTCGATTTCGGCTGATTGGCCAAAGCCCAAGAAATTCATAATTGATAAATTGTTTCGTTTTTTTTTTTTTTTTTTTTTGTTTTTCTGCACTTTCGTCACACTGTCTGATTGCTGTGAGGGGGGGGATTGCGGGGCGCAGCTGGGGCTGTAACTCAGGTATTGGAATGTTTATGTTGTGGTTGATAGCTTCAACGTATTCAGCGCGCCCTGACCCTAATGTTATCCGCGTTATTACTGGTATTTTTGTCTTTGTTATAAAACTTTTGCGTGTGCCTCCTGCGCCTGCAACTGTAATTTATTGGGCGTTTTTGTGTGAGTGCTGGCTGCTGATGGTGTGTAAATTTTTTTTTTTCCTAATCGTATAGACGATGACAGGTATCGAAATATCGCGTATGCAACAACCGATAGTTATGCATATATCGATGACAATCAGGCGATTTTCGAAAAGCACATTGTCGAGAAGCCGGTAAACCAAATGTACGGCAACCCTGGTCACCTCTGGCGGTTTACATTTTAATTTGCACTGGAAATATCATATTGGTAATTATTGGCACTTAAAGTTCGATCCATCAACATTACAGCAACGTCCCAGACTCTCGGCAAACTCCCAGAGACAGGCCGCATAATAGGAATATATAATTGCCAAAAAGCCATCAAATACAGATGCAATGTGCACAATTTTCGGTTGTGTCCTTGAACAAATGCACTGCCAACTTTTTCTTTGCAGCGAACAAAAGGAACTAAATATGTTTATCAATCAAAGATTATCATTTTAAATCCGCGCCGACATTCGCATATAACTTCATCTTGGACACGGCAATATTCAGTTCATTCGCGATATCAATCAGCATTCATTCTCGCATTCTATATGTGTACATACAATATGTCTGCCGTCCGTTGAACACAGAGTAATCATTCTTAGAAAAACTTTTCTAGTAATTACTAGACTGCAATTTATAAAAATAAAAATGGTGGAAAATTAATTGTATCAAATAATAATAAAAGAAAAGCAGTAAAAAAACATTTGAAGATGGATTTGAAATCAATGATTAAATATGTATTCTTTATGCCAGTTCCTTGAGTTTCGTAACTGTCTCAAATGACAGCAGAAAAGTTCTGTGGAATTAAGTAGGCTGGGACTTTTGCTTAGTGTGGATGAGCTATGAGAACTGATTCTCATTCGAATTTCAATTTGTTCAAATGTTCCTTTCAATTACAGAATCTTTCGATTGGAATATTGTTTTGTACAGGTGAGCGAATAAAAGGTTGCTATAAAAAATCAAAATAACAAAATAAAATAAAACCCATACGTATGCAGATCAGAGATAACGAACAATCATGCCGGGACTCGATCAACCCAAGCAACCCGGGGTGCCCACAATTCTAGCAATTGTCGAGGATACCCCGATGAACCTCGCGCAGGAAATTCTCTTGATGGGCGACCTTATGGAGGCGCCCGAGATGATCGACGATCTCATTAACATCGAAGAGGACGAGATGAACGCGCGGTACCTATCATTCAATGTTGAAACTCTTTTTGAAAATGATGTTGGCAATAATGGTCGCTTTGATGCTTTTGACTATGATGTTAACCATGAATTTATGGACTATGAAGAGGGTTTCTATGACTATGGCATTAATGAACATGACAATGGTGCCTATGCATTTTTTGACGTTGACGATGACGACGTTTAGTTATATAACGTAAAATAATGAATCTTTAAAATGAATATCCTTGACTTGTGATTCATATTCATACTATATTATATTGTAAAATCTTATTGATTTATAACGTATTGTCTGCTTTTGTTTTTTATGTTCTTTATGTTTCTTTTTTTCATTTGACAATGTACATTGCTCCAGTCTCTGTGACAAAAGCCTCGTTTTGGCCGCCTGTTGGAGCACCTTTTCTCCCACATCCTTCAATTCGAAGTTGATGTTTGCAAAGGCTTCGCTTCTTCCCATCAGCTCTTTCTTCAGCCGACTGACTCAGTTCGACGAGCAAGTTTTGGTGCTCATTATACAGAGTGAAACATTTGGCACTCTGCCTGCTTGAGATCTCTTCAGCTGCCGTAATACATTCGACAAATCTGTCATTCACAGTCTGTTTCATTCTTAGGACCAACTCATAATATTGCATTTGCTCCGTAGATAAACGAACCTAACAGTTGCAGTAGATGTGTGTGTTTAGTTTATCTGTTCGAACTCCTTTGCTACCCACCAATTTCTTGAATCTTCTCAATTCTATTTTTGTAATCTCAGTTGGAAGTGGTGCACATGGGGGAAAAAAAACCCACGAGTCTGATCAATCGAATATGATCAATCAACACATGCATCCCTCGGATACTGCATCTTTTCCTTGTTAAGGCGACACAATCTGCTAGGATGTGCTCCGAGGATTCTTCCTTGCTCTCACAAAACCGGCATAGTTCGCTACTATAAGCTTCTAGTTTAGTTAGGTGGTTTCTTTCCCACTGTATCCTTGTGGCCCGGTACCCATGGAAGGATAAGCCTATTATGTGTCCCTAGCTGGCCTAACTTGGCTCGTGCCACGCTGACTACTCTAGACGTTATCTTCGTCCCCCCTAAGAGCATTTATTGCTGCCTGACTATCGGATAGGATGGCTATATCCGAGTTCCGACCGTTTCAGATAGAAATCCACCCATTTCGCTCTTGCACACACCTCAGCTTGGAATATGCTGGGGTGCGTCTGACAAAGTTGGAACTCGTGAACATCTCGGGAGCTGCTGGAACGCTACAAAAAGGACGTATTTCGATATGATCTGAATGGAATCAAATAATTAGTTCGAGTACATAAATATGAATATATATGAATGTATTCGTAATCACTTGAAATAAGTAATAATTTTCTTAAAACTAATCGGTTCAATTTCAAATTCACATTTTTGACTTGGATTTTTTTGGAAAAATTATGGTTTATTGTACAAAACAGACTCATAATATGGAATTTGTTGGTACATCAACTTGTATATGTATATAATATATATATATATATATAGGTGTGTGTGTGTGTGTGTGTGTGTAACGTACTGGCATGACATAACAAATACTAACAATTTGGATGGGCACAAATAATATGACAATATAATACTAAGCATGAATCTCTTGCTGCATATGCATACTAAGTGTATATGTATGTGTGTGTGTATGTGTGTGTGTGTGTGTGTGTGTGTGTGTGTGTGTATGTGTGTGTTATTCGTAGATTTGAAATACATTTTAGCGGACTTTTGGCAACGGCTCACTGAGCATTGCCGTCCAGGCCTGACGATTCGTCTCGTCCTCAATGTGATTGCGTCCCAGACACTTGCCCTGCGAAATGAGCTCCGCAAACTGGGCAACAATGGGATCTCGGCCACAGGACGCGACTGCTGTCACAGTATCGGCATCATTCACAAAGTAGGCGACGAACTGCATTGTTTCGAGACTGCCATCGATGAGGACATCCTTGTAGGCACCATAGCCCGCATAGCGTATGCCCTTGCCAAAGAGCATGGTGAAGAAGAACGGTACCGCCTCCGATTTCTTGACGCTGCCGCACATATTGATGGCTGCGATGCGTCCATGGTACTGCGCCAGCTGATAGTGTCCAATGTTGACGCGTGACTGGGCCAGCGAATAGATGTGGGCATTGGCTATGTCGCCGCCAACATAAACATCGGGCACATTTGTCTCCAGGAAATCGGTGACATCCACCGAACCATTCTTGTTCAGGCGCACACCTGACTTGGCCATAAACTGTGTGTTCAGTCGGGAGCCGGTTCCCATGATGAGCAGATCACAGGGTAAACGCGTCCCATCCACCAACTGTGCCTCGGTCACTTTGCCATCGTCGTTGCCAATGATCTGATTGATGCCGCTCTCCATGATCATTCTCACATTGTTGTCCTCGTACAGTTTTAGGACGCGGGCGCCAATCGCCTCGCCAAAGGCCGCTTTCAGTGGGACATTCTCGCGACCGACAACTGTGACGCTGGCCACCTTGGAGACGAGACTGGCTGCAGCCTCGAGCGCAATGAAACTGGAGCCCAAACAGACGACATTCGTCTGGGGCGTGATCAGTTCGAGGATGCTCTGTGCGTCGGCATATTCACGGATCGTTTTCACATTCAACAAATCGGCACCAGGAATCGGTGGCTTGAACGCGGCACAGCCGGTGGCAATATAGATCTTATCGTACTTGACCACATAGCCATTGGAGCAGTGCAGCTCCTTTTGTGCGGTGACCAGCTTGTCGGCGCTAACGCCCGTCCACAGCTCGATGTCGTGATCCTTGTAGAATTGTTCGGTGCGGAATTGCAGGCTCTCGATGCTGACGTCAATCGTCTTGGAGACCTTGACGCGATCATACGGCAAATATGGTTCGCGGCAAACGAAGATCAGGCGACCGGTGTAGCCCTCCTGGCGCAGTGTCTCCACGCATACAGCGCCCGATGGGCCGCCGCCAACGACAATGAAACAGCGTTCGTCCTGCGGATTCCGTTTCACCATTGACTTGAGACGCGACGATTTGGCCAGATCGGTGCGCTTGATGCGCACCATCACCTGACCATCATCGCTGACATTGACCTTGTGGCAGGGCAGCGAATCGATGCCCGGAAAGTCCTCAATATCGCCCGTCTCCAGATTGAAGCAGGCCCCATGCCATGGACAACGAATTCGACCCACGCCCAATGCGCCCGTCTTCATCGGTGCACCATAGTGGGTGCACTTGGCGCCCAGAGCATGCAGGCGTCCATTTTGCTTCACCAGCAGCACTTTGGTGTCCTCATTGAAGTCCACCTGCTTCAGCTCGTTCTCCACCAGCTCCGTGGCCAGACAGACGGCCACCGGCTCGGTGTAGGCGGCATTGTCGTCAGACATTGTTGTTGTGGTTGTTGTTGTAGTTGTTGCCACCTTATCGCACTTGGATTGATACGAACCGACGGCACCTGCACAGAGAAAGAGAAAGAGAGAAAGAGGGAGAGAGATGTGAGGAGGGATTTGTATTTTGATTTTTATACTGGTTTAGTTTTTTGATCTTGTTTTTTTTTTTTGGGAATTCGAATTTGAAATTCGTTTTTCCCGTTGAGTCGTTAAATGGATGATTTTCAATTCAACCCGAAAATTAATAATAAAGAAAGTCTAAGGTCCCCCCCACCCCACGCCCCTTCCAGCAACCAACGCATCGCCTACTCTGCTCCGATTCAAAGTTGGAGTTGGGCTCGTGTCGCTGCGTGTAAATGTTCGTGACACGAATACAATGTCGTGCTCGTGTTTGGAAGTAAACTAAGAATAGAGAATACAGAAGACGAAACTCATTTCGATATAATATAGAGAATTTAGTCCACAGAAATCGAAAAAAAATCATTAATTATATACATATATATAAATGGAAATAAAGTTGGTCAAGATGTTAACCGAAAAAGGGCCCATCTCTAGTTAGAAAGCTGGCAGAGAGCAGAGATAAAAGCCCTGAGACCAGATCACGCAGACTAGTCAGTTAGTTGGTTAGTTGGCTAGTTAGCTGACTTGGCTAGTTGGCTGACTTGGCTAAGTGGCTGAGTTGGCCGAGTATGTCAGTTGAAAACATGCGGTGGTCGCGTAGAGAACTTGTTGGGCAGCTGCTTTGCACGGGTGTCTGTCTTCTGGGCGTGGTCAGTGGAACGATTGGAGCCAGTGGCGCGAGTGGTGCTGTCACCAGTGCCGGGCAGCAGCTGGAACTGAAGCTGAACGCACTGCATTTGCACAAACAGCTGCTGCAGTCGGAAATCGAACGCTTGTATTTGGGCAACTTTATGCCGGAGACGCCGCTGCTGTTGCAGGAGCTTCAGCAGCGACAGCAGCAGATCCAGCTGCAGATCGAGCGGCTGGAGGGAAAGGCACAGCATCGTCATGATGCCCAGCATTTGGCGCTCAGCCTGACCGCTGACTTTGAGTTTCTGCAGCGCAGGCTGGACGAGCTGAAGCAAGAGCTAGATGGCATGCAGGACACCACCAATAGCAGCATCAAGTCGACGCTGGAGCAGCAGCGGGATGCCATCGATAGTACAACGAAGACACCAATGGGATCTGCACCGGCGACCGGCATTGGCTCCTATTTCTTTACACCGCTGCTGTCGATGCCAGAGATTCCCGGTGGCAGCATTGCCCAGCCATCGCTGATGAAGCGTTTGATGACATTACTGCGACCAAATGCGGCCGCATCCAAGTCTACATCCACATCTGCAAGCCCAACCACATCCACAACGGGCTTGCTGCGCGGCACCTCCACCAAAATGCAGCTGGTGAGCGCCGAGGAGTTGCTGCCACAGCTGCAGCTGCAGCGTCAGTTTCTGGACGATGCCATCAGACGCTTGGAGCAGCTGGCCATCAAGTCGAGGAGCGAGAATAAGATCTAGCCTCTGCAGCACTTCAAGCACTTTACAATTCCTTCCAGTTCATCATCTTTATCTAATATTTATAATCATTTTTTTTTTTGTTGTTTTTTTTAATCAATCTTTGAACCGGTTTAGAACCTTAACTGTGAATCACATGTCAATATTTTTCACTGTAAGAAATTTAAATTCGAAATTATTTCTACTTGGCGTTGAACGGGTTTTTTTTTATTTTTTAATGAGCCCTGAGGCACCCCAAAGTATGAATGTAGATTCATGATCAGCCTCAAGTCTGCATAAACTAAATTTGAAATATAAGTTAATTTATATTGTTAATACTATTCAAAATTCAGCCCTTACCGACTACAGAACTCTTGAAAAGTTTTTATCACAGATTTGAACCAATATTTACCGTACCATTGTCAAAACACTAAGATAAGATATAAATCGGAATTCATTTCAACCATTTCAAGCACTCGAGAACCGGTATTAACGGAAATTTACGACAGGTAATAAACCGATTTGATAGTTTTGGTTAATATATAGCCTAATCGTTACCAACTTATTTATGACTATTATGTTTATTAATTGATATCTAAATTGATACACAATAACTCACAAAAAGTGCTCGATCTTTTATATATATACATATTTTTTTTGTTTTTTGTTGATAAGGTGCGCCAAATAAATGTTGCAACTATCATGGTTTGATAAAACCTGATAAAATGACATAAAAAAATGCTTAACGTGATCATTTTAACATATATGAGTAATATATATAAGTATTTTTAGATTTTTTTGATTTTTAACCAACAAGAAATCAGTTATTCAGGAATAAAAGCAGCTGCCTCAGGTTGACTGGAATTGGCTGAGTCATGGCACCCACGCAGCACGTGATTTCAAAAGGAGGAGGAGGAAGGGGCTTACAATTGTTTTTATATATATATATATATATATATATATATATATATATATATATATATATATATATATATATATATATATATATATATATATATATACATACAAAAATGCGCGCATCAATTGTGCGTTATCTAAATGATAAGATGTCGGATTAAAATACCCGCAGCTCTTGAAACCAATTCGAACATGTCGAATTCTAGTTATATACTCCATAATGAACCAGGTTTGTACACATTGATTGAGGACTACTCAAATGGTAATCAAACTCGGAATGATAAATGAATATGTGAAATTGAAATCGACTGCCTTTCGATCAACCACAAATCAGATGTGCCAAATTCGTCACAGTGTTAATCTTTCAGATGAGGTCAACCGCAGGTTAGGTTATGAATCAGAGAGACCTTCGTTGGATCAGACATTGCCAAAATTAGCATAAGTTGATATAATTCGAATTACGAACGTAGATCAAAATACATGTATATATAAAAGTCGAAAAAAAACCGGTCTCTTGGCTAATTAGTTAAATTAAAGTACAATTGAATTTACCATGATTTGCGGCTAATTGGAATGTACACACACACACACTCACAAGCGAACCGGTTGGCCTTGGTTAACACACACACACACACGCACATAGCACATGTGAAAACAATTGTAGAAAAAATGAGCAAAGAAAACAAACAAAATAGCAAAATAATTTACCCAAAGAAATAATCCGCTCGAAATTTGACGTATGTATGTAGTATGTGTGTGGAAATGCCGTTAACTTAGTGCCGAGTCCGCTGACAATGATTAAAGACCGCCGCCTCAGCTGAGTTCAGAGTGTAAACTGCTAAAACAAAACGAATGAACCCAAAACGAAAGCGAACGAACGAAGGAACGAACTATTTCTCTCTCTCTCTCTTTCTTTCTCCCGCTCTACCTCTCTCACCTACTCACCATACTCTCTCTCTCTTGGTCCACGTTTAGTTTGCTATTAGATGAATTCAGGTTAAATATGGTCAATTATCAACCAAGTTGAAAAGTTGGACACACGAAATGCGCATAAATCGTAATTATTGATTTCTAATTACAAAATGGAGAATAAATATGTGTCTTGCATGTCATCATCGCAGCAATTAGAAAGCCATAAACAATTGGCAACATAGAAAGACAATAATGGGATTTTTGGTTAACAACAACCATCTCAATTCCCCCATTGAGTATATTCATATATATATACAGTTACCAAAGATGTTTCAATACAAGTTCAAATAGTTACTCGTTTGTACAATGTTGGGTATTACCTGAATTCTGTTCCGGATTGGGCGTTATTTTGCCAGTCGTTTTGTATTCCTTACAGAGCATGGAACCCATTGTGTGTATTTGTTGATAAGTTGAGTATCTGTTCCAGTAAAGTAAGCACGGCAATTGCCCAATGAGCCTCGTTCGATGTTTTCTATAATCAATTTAGAGATCAAGCTACTAATAATAAATATATATATATACATAGTATATATATAGTGCACACATACGTACCCAGCAAGTGCAAATGGAATTAGTTCAAACAATGTGTAAACTGAACGATAAGTTGACTGCCACCTGCAAAATACAAATCTGATGTTTTGCAACTGATTTTGATTGATTGTTATATATAAACTACATTTAATATGTGTACTTTTGGTACTTTTAGTTCGTAACAAAAAAAAATAACTTTTTTTCTCACAGATTAAGAGATTTGCGCACATTTGCATTCATTCAAAGGTTAGAGCACACAATATTCGTTGTTTAACATCACTTTTGTGTTTTTTTTTTTTGGTACGCTCTTTAACATTGTGTACTTATGTGCTGGATTACGCCATATTCTTTAGTGTTCATCGCGATTCCTTCTCGCTTTTCTCGCACGCTGCCTCTCTTTAGCTACGCGCTGTGCGTTCTTCTTTGTCACTCACAGTGGAGAAACCAAAACAAAAACATGACAAAAACCACAGGAAAAAAAACCCGGCGCGAGAGTCTCTGGCATGCAACAGGTTGACAAAACGTTGACGTTGCGGCTGCTGCTGCGGCTGGCTTTCAAGTCTTGAATCGCTCGATTATAACGACGACTCTACATACGTTTAAGGAGAACACGTCCGTCGTCCGTGAGCTGCGAATCGAGTCTGCCGCCTCGAAGAAAACTTCGATAGTAAGCGACGGCGACGGCGGCGGCGATGACAACGACTATGCCATAAAACGTTTACATGTGTATTGATTGCGCTTCTACATAGACATGCATATATATGTATATATATTATATATAAATGTCTGTATATATATATAGAAGCGTATATGGAACGTTTAGGCATGGTCAAGAGTGGAGCCCATGCAAGCGACCAAATTTTGTGGGGCTAACGAATCGTTTTGACCTTGTCGCCGCTCTCCAAAACAACAATAACAACAACAACAGCAGCGCTAACTTTTATGCCGCTCGCACATTGCAGGGGACACGCCCCGCTGCCCTATTGTTGGCATTACCGGTTTTCAAGCTGAGTAACCGCCAATTAACTGAGAACAGCAGCAACAAGCACACAACACCAACAACAACAACTACAACAACAAGAGCAAGAATCAACTGTCAGGTGTATAACCTTCAATTTTTTGACAAAAACGAAGACTGTTCACTGTAGCATCCAAATTGTTAGCTAGAGATAATGACAATATATCCAGGTTAATACAAATATTATTTGCAAAGCAATTGTTGTACAATAAGAAGTGAGACACGAAACAACAGCAACTACAGTGATCGCTCGGCAGTTGAAACTTGCTCGTTTTACAGCCCAATCCCAATTGGCAATCTTTGATTGTTATTACTCTATGCTGATGTTAAGAATAATGATCGTTTGCGACTCGATGGTATATTTTAGTTAATGCAAGGCAATTTGTGAAAGTTGGCTTATGCGAGAGCCCACTGTATACATATACACATACGTATAGTGCATATGTTATTTTTTGCCAATTCATTTTGCCGCTTAATGTAGGACTAGGACGGACAGTTGACGCACATTTCTGATTAACTTTGAGTGTTTCGGTTTGGGTTGCGCACTTGTTGGCACGTCCCAGATAACGCAGCTATTATCGTCAGCTTAGGGAATATGCATAAGTCACTGTACTTGATAAACGTTACACACACACACATGTGTATGTATGTATGTATGTGCGTACATGTGCACTTGTTCAACAACTGTGAATCAATCAGAACTGTTACCAATTACATTTGACTTACATGTCCTTTATCCTAATTTACTGCTTAAGTATTACATCCCATTTGCAGACACAGATGCATGCCGGCTTTGTTGTTGTGTCAATTTCTTATCGATGTTGAATTTAATGAATTGGCGCAATTGCATCGATAGTTTCGATTACAGCTGTTAGCGACTGTTAAGTTAACAGCAGTGTTAACAGCTTACACACATTGAGCGACAGATGGCGTGCAAATGCTTATGGCGCTAAATTTAAAATGTTGCCCAACTGAGCTATTTTGTAAGGAGGTATATAAGCAACTATAGTTATTTAAAATTGAGAAAAACAAATCACTGATTAAACACACATACACATAATACATACATACATTATAATTCGGCTGTACATTTTCATAGTTCTACATTGTTGTATATCTGTATGAAAATCAAACGAATCAATTTTAATTAATTGATATTGTTATTGCAACTATTTGCAAATATGTATGTTCTAAAGGCCAGCATGTGCAGCTCATATATATATAATCAATTTTTTTCTTTTTCTTTTTGATCAATGATTAATTGATTACAAGTTATGAGGGAAATGCGGTTAATTGTGCTCCTAATCAAATGAATGTAAGTAAGCCATGATGTATATACATACATATGCATGAATGAATGTATGTATGTATGTATAGCTAATAAATTATTGGTTGTTTACAGCTGGTTTCCACGCGCCGGCCAAGTGATTGCCGTGTGCCGATTACAATTGCTGATTTCCACAATTCAATTCATGAGCAATGCTCAACTGAATCGCATCTCTAGATTAAGTTCAAAGGTCACACGGACTCGCGACGACGCCGACGACGACCCAACAACCGTTGACAATAGCAAAGCGGCCGTCTGTTATTTTTTATTTTCTCTTTTCATTTTTTTTTTGTTCGTTTTCGTTACTTTTTCGGGGGTGCAATGTCCCCGTTTGCTACCGGCCAAGGTCGTCGTTGGTGTCGTCGCCTAAGCTGAGCGACCAGACAGAGCGACGGCCTCTACACACACACTCACACACTCGCACACTCGCACGCACACACTCACACACATACCTAGTTCGAATGCCTAATTCACAGTTGGCAGTTTTGGTTCTTTTTTTTTTTTTTTGCACTGCACTTGATTCGGAATCAAAGCGAAGCACAAAACGAAACTTGCGTCGCTTCTGTTGCGTTCCGTTATTCTTTCTATTCAATAATGGACCAACCGTTGACCTTGAAACAGGCCTTCGCCTGTGGCCGTCAATTCACCGTGGTACATTTATTTTTCAAGAGTGCTAATCAAATTGTTCTAGAATGTGAATATTCATTGCAGATTTTAAGAATTCGAAATCCATCAGCATTTAAGTTATAAACTAGATTTTAAAATATAAACGAAATTATTTTAGGCGCTTGATCAGTTTGCATTTAATTGCGTTCTTAAATAAACAATCAAATTGATTCGATGTTGTTGTTGATTCAAAGAAGGAAGAACGACCTCAATTTAAGACTATATTCTTTATTTTGATTTTCGCACGTGAATGAATAATATTTTCCTGAATTTGGCTTGTTTTGTTGTCTGTGACATTTGAGCGCTGACCTAATACGTAAGCCCACGGTACAGTAATGGCAGCTGCAGTTCATTGGCTGCCTCGGCTGAAGAGAGAGGCTTACGCATCCTAATCCTAACCATGACCTCCACACACGAATCCCCACGTGCAGCACTCAAATGTGTGTCTCTGACCTTTGGCGCCATTCTCACTTTCTCTCTCTCTCTCTCTCGCTGTCTCTCTCTTTCTCGGATTTTTTTCGGCTCAAAGTCGCTCAACAGCGCGTCGCTGTTGTTGTCGTTGTTGTTGTTGTTGTTGTTGTTGCTGTTGTTGTTGCTGTTGTTGTTGTAGTTGGCACAGTTCAACCTGCGCCTTGGCAGTTTATTGACACCAGCGATAATTTCGCATTGTTTTTGTCTGGATTCTGCTCGGTCTTTAAAATTCAATAAGAGCATATGAAAAGCAACTAATTAATAATCAGTCAGTAATATATAAATATACATATACATATATATATATATATATATATATATAAGATATAACTGTGGCATTCTGTAAAACTGGCAGACTTACCGTACGAAACAAAAAACCAATAAATGAAAATCGAGTCTTTCCTTGGTGATCTTAGGCGTATTTCAAAAATCAAATCGATTCGGATACAGAAAAATATATATGTATATCAATTTATAGTCTTTGGCATCACATTATCCATTGCGTCAAATTTTCTCTTATTTGATCGAATTCAAAGCCAATTTGCAGGCAAATTTGATGAAAAGCGTTGAAAAAGGAGCGAAATATAGAAAGAAAAAAAATTGTATTTTTCACTTACAACCATGTAGGATTATATCATTGCCGTATTAACAACAACAACCTTTGATATTTGATCAAAATCGGAGCAAAGCCATTGTTCAGCTTGACCGAAGGACACAGCATGCTAAAGTTACAGGGTATCTGCTAGTCGAACCCTCGCTCGCTCAGCCTTGTTAAGCTTAAAGTAATGTTTTTTTTCCCCTATTTGAACCCAATTATGTGAAGCCTGAACTGGTGTGCATGTTGAATGATTTCAGCTTAAAGTTGCAACTTTATTCGCGTCTTAAACATAACATTTGAAATCTGACGCAAAGGTAACAGTGATAATGAAGCACTGCTCTATATATATATATATGTAAAAATATTTATTATTATTTTTTTGGCTTCAAATATTCCAAGCAAATTAAATGAATCGAGCGTAAAAGCAAAGTTCAATTTGAAGACACGAATTTGTCGCGCTGTTTGTTATTTGTTTACATTTGCAGTTGTTGTCTATTGTTGTTGTTTGTTGTTGCTGCTGTTGTTGCTGTTGTTGCTGTTGTTGTTGTTGTTGTTATAATTATTATTGAGCGAGTGGAGTGTCTGGCTCTGGAATGGACTCTCATCTAGGCCTGGTATCGCCCGCCGCCAGCACCCCGCACGCTTCTGGGTCAATAATCTGCGCCGGAGTCGCACTGTTCCACTGGCGCCCACTTGTCGCGCATGTCAATCAATGAAGATCCAATTTTAGCACAAGTAAACAATATTTGCACGCTGGGCCGCGTCTGGCCGATCCGTCACCAACATCATCATCATCATCATCATCATCATCATCAACATTATCATCACACATAGATTCCAATTGCATCTATGCCCCACCCCAACTGGGGTAGCCGCCCAGCAGCGCCTTATCGCCCTATATCAACTTTGCGCTCTTTCTCTATATATGCATATATATATATATTATATACTATATAGTACATATATGTATCTGTCCCTGTCTCTGTTTACTCTATCAAGGAAAACAACTTTGTCCCTGGAGATCAATATTGACTACGTGTATTTTCAATCTCTTTCTTTCGCCATTTATCAAACACATTCAAAAACTCTGATATTGAAATTCCCTTTAACAATTCCTTCGCCATAAACCGTTTTGTAGCAACGGATTCTACACGTAAGAATCGTATCTGTGCAGAAGAGCTTCTTACTTTACGCTCTTCGTCGCTTTAACTGGAGTGTACTTCCTTCATACCTTCCCTTCCTAACTAACCGTCGTGTTATGTTGGGATTTATGTTTGTAGTTAACTTACTTAAACGTAGAATCGATTCCATTTAGACCGACTCATTATTTCTTCCCACTTTCCCTTAGTCGCTGTACTACTAATTATTCCTTGCATGAACCGTTTCGAGTACTCTGCAATGATTATAACAAACTATACCATTGTACTCAATTCAGAGCCCTCCATTCCTATAGTTAAAAACACAATTTTAAATGTCCTATCTCGCGTAAACTAATTCTTACAAATTATATTTGGTCTGATTGGATTTCTTTCTGGGTTTTAGTTCATGAATCACATTTTCCAATTGAAGATATCAAAATTGAAGCATTCCATGGGCAAATATTAATGATTGATTTGTATGGTATAATATTCTGCAATTTCTGCACTGCTTTCTTCACTATATATAGGACATGGAAAATGTGGTCAATTTCAAGTTTTTAGTCTCATTGTCTTAACACGAATGAGTTTTGGTTTGGTCTTGGTTCTGTGGCTCATCGTTTGGACTTTGAATCGTTTTGCGTAAACACACAGAGAGAGAGAGAGAGAGAGAGAGAGAGAGAGAGAGTCGCCCGAGTCTCAAGTCTTTCCAGACGCAATATAACACCCAAAAGTCGACACCCCAGAGCCGAGCTCTGACATTCCCAGACTCTGAAACTAAAGCCGAAGACCCAAGCAGGCGCTTATCAAAAAACAATGAACCAAACAAATGAAAAACGCTTGCCTCTTGCTGCTGCTCACTCTTATTACAACACTCTCTCGCTCTCGCTCTCTCTCTCTCTCTCGTTCGGTCTCTCGCTCGCTTGCTCTCTGTGCCGCTCTCGCGACGTCTGTGAGTCGGGCTGTGTGGCGCTAGCTTTGTGTCTGTGGCAGATTGTGCTAAAAATAGGGGGGTCTCCGATTGGGCGCGCGCTGTTATTTTAAATGGAAACTAGATCACGCTGAATTCACGTTGGCGTTGTTTACGTTTTCATCGGCGTTACGCCCACAGCCTGCACTCGTTGTTGTTGTCGTTGTTGCGGGTTTCCGTTCTTCGTTCACGGCTGGCTGCAACAAGCAACAACAACAACAACAATAACAACAGCAACAACAACAGCAGCTCAAGCAACCAAAACATCAACAACATGCCTTATCACGGAGTGGCTACCGTTATCAAAGCAGCACTCACACACACACACACACATACACACACACACACACACCACTCAGTTAAAATGTGTGTGTAGATGTCGTGTGCGTAATAGATGATCCACAACAAGCCAAGGACCCAATGAGTCTGTGTACTATACACCATACACACTCGCACACTCGCACTCACGCACACTCGCACTCACGCACACTCGCACTCACGCACACTCGCACACCCACACATACATATATGTAGCCCAAATCTAAAACGATCTTGACTCAATTACAATACTCTTAGTTGTAGCAGGCCTACAAAACTAGGCCCGCTGTTCTAGTGTTGTATAGCGTTACGCTTTTGCTTTGGGGAGGGAAAACCCCGCAATAATCAAGCTTGCGTATATATATGTATATATATATATATAGTTGTGATGCTTATCTGTTTGCTTGGCCTCTTGCCAGCCAATTCAAGTGAAACGGTAACTCTGAAATTCCGAGTTAGAATTAGTTATTAATGCGACATGTGTGTACATATGTACAAGATATGTACATATAAGATATGTATATAAGATGTGGTCACGATAATCAACGCTAGTACTGTATAAATATGTATGTGTGTGTGTGTGTGTGTGTGTGTATATCATGCTTTTTTATTCTCGGCAACAATATCAATAAAAGTGCACAGGTTAAAAACGTTGTTGCCGTCCGACTCCAAATGGGGCACAGCGGCCAGTGGCGTTTCAAGTTGAAAAGAGACAGCGAGTGTAATAATGACGATGACGATGACGATGATGATGATGATGATCATGTTGATGCTACTGTCACTCGCTGATGGATTCACTCTAGTTGTTCTTTTTATTTGCAGTGTTGCTCGGCGTCTACTCAACCCGATAACGCACACAAAATGCACACTGCCTCAGTCTGTGTGTGTGTGTGTGTGTGTGTGTGGGTGTGTGAGTGTGTGTACTTTGCTCAACAGCAAATATTATTAATATTGTCATTGTTATTGTTATTAATGCTAAATACAGCACATCACATGCACCCACACACTCATGCCACATACATGTGTGGCAACAGTGGGCACTCGCTTTCAGTTTCTCTCACATCTGGAAAATGTGCAAATTTACGACAAAAGTAAAGTTTTGAAATAATCTAAAAATTTATCAATCGTCTTACTCAAGTTAAGTCTTCTATATTTATTCCTTTTATTCCTTTCCTTTCCTTTTATTATTGTCACTCTTCGAGTGGAACTTACTTCATTACAGTTCCAAGTAATCGTTTAGCTGGTGGGCACACTGTACGGGCACACATACAGCGAGAGCCATAGTATAGCATATACATATATGGTATGAATGTATGTGTGTACATCTGTAGGTAGTACATACATATGTATAGCTAAGGAAGAAAAAATACAACCAAAATACAAGTTTGCCGCTGAAAGAGAATTCCGTCTCCAACACTTATGTACTTTATAAGTTAGTAAAAAAAATCGCAAAATGATCGATCTTTTTTTTCAGTTTTGATCTGGCAAGCACACCAAGATCATCTTTCAAGAGTTTATTTTCCAGTTGCATTATCTGCGTACGACAATCGATATATTATCCAAGATATCAATGTAAATATTCATTAGCCTTGAGCCTTAGCCATTGAAGCAAAGCTCTGGCAAATTAGACCGATACCATCGTTATAGCTGTAAATAGATAATAGTGGTATTTGTTGTGTGGCCGGCACTGTGCATAAAGAGCTCATGAATATCACTTCAGAGATCGACATAACGGTTATTATTCTCGGCTGCTGTGGCGAGGCTTCGTGGGCCGCTTGCACCACACAAAGAATTCTTTTTCAATTTGGCTGTGAAACAACGAGGAGCAACAACAACGAGTGCCTCCGCAAAAAATAAAAAAGAAAAAAAATACAAAAAACAAAAATCAGATAAATAATTAACGTGGATCTGCAACACACAAATGCGTATATAAGTAACCAGCAACAAGTAACTGTCCCTGTGCTTTTCTCATTCCGTTAATGAGCACTGTCAAAAAGCGAAGCCAAATCGATGATCAATCGAAAATCGCAGTGCGCGTGATAAACAACACTGAACGGATGATGCATGCAGGAAACGGACGGGTTGCCAAATAAACAATAAAAATAAAAAATAAAACGGGAAGAAGAGGGTGAAGAAGAAGAAGAAAACAAAAGCCAGCAATCAGACAAGCCAACCCAGCTTGACAAGCAAACAAAAAAATCTTCTTGCAAGTGCCTTGAGTGAGTGTGTGTGTGTGTGTGTGTAAGCGTGTGCGTGTGCGTGTTTGTGCGTGTAAGTGAGATAAGAGCAAGACGCACAGCAGACAGAACAGCAACAGCAACAGCAGCACTCGCCACATTCTTGGGCCGCAGTCTGAGTCGGAGTCTCTGGTCTAATTATAGCACACTGCTAGCTAAAAATACATACAATCCACAACATCCAGACAATTCCGATGCCGTTGCCCAGCAGCCACAGACGCAGCACCACAAACACTGGCAAACAAATCAACTAACTAAACACCAGTGCGAGAGAGCGTGCGATACAGAGAAGGAGTGAGTAAATGAGTAAAAGACTAAACAAGAGCGAGTGAGTGATAGAGAGAGCTTACGATTTCGTAATAAGCGTGCAGGCGAAACGAGCAGCTGATTGTCTATTTGATATTCGCCGATAGCGATAGAGAGACGCACGATATAGCCGAAGGCGTGGGCGTCGTCGTCGTTGTCGCCAACGTTCCGATCATCGATAGCCGAGGGGAGGCTGGCCAACAAACACAAACACAAACACAAAAAAAAGGGCGAATTGAAATATATGCGTTAAGCTTAGTCAGCGAAAGCACCGACAAGAAAAGCAGCAGCAGCAGCAGCAGGAGCATTGAGCGCAAAGTGTGTGTGTGTGTGTGTGTGTGAGTGTCTCTGTGTGAGAGGCTGCGAGTGAGAGAGTGATAGAGAGAGAGCCAAAGAGAGGCGATCGAGAGGCGTTTGGGCAAGTCGTTTGATCAACGCTGAGCCTGATAATCAAAGCGCGTTCCAAATCCAAGCCAGCCGCATCGTTTGGTCGTGCGCTCGGCCGATTTCTTTACTCCTCGATTGGCATTACGCTCAGGACTCCTACAACTCCAACATTAAGTTTCGGGCACTAGCAGCAACAGCAGCAGCAACAACAACAACAACAAAAGCAACAACGGCACAAAATGCAACAAAATCAACGTCAACAAGAATAAGAATCGTACGCCAGCCAATTAATCCCGATTCGTTGGACTATATCGTCGTCACCGTTACCGAAACCAATTATCGAACAAAAAAAATATATATTTAATATAATAATTACATTTATTACAATTATTATTTCAAAACATTAAATATTGTTTTTTTTTTTTGTTTGTTTGTGTGTGTTTGTGAACGTTTGAAATATTGCAACCTATTCCTAGCAAAAACTGTTTTTTTTTTTTTTTTTTTTTGTTTTTTGTACATTTGTTGTATTTATATTTAATCAATTTTTTTTTTTCGTGGCAATTAATTGTGATTTTTGAAACCGTGTGATTGCAAAACAACGACAGCAAAAAAGAAAGTTCCTTAAGCAAGTGATAAGTTACAAACTGCAAGAAACACGATTAACCAGTTGAATTCGGAGCAGCCCAACGGAAATAGCATTTCAGCCAACATTCAACAAGTTTATTATGCAACAGTAAGTACATTATTCATAAGTTCATATGTATCCTATTCCATAAGATTTATCTTAAATACCACAAACAAACATTCTGGAAGGTGAAAATGTTTTGTGCGTTGCTTTCGAAAGTATGCTACACGAATCTGTACATGTATGTGGAGAACGTATAAGGAAGAAAGCAGGTTAATAATCAGATTGGACATATAACATTTGGAAATCAGAAATGTCCTTGACAAGTCGTACACACACGCATTCTTGAGTCAATTGAAAACTTTTCATTTTTGAAATACAAACGAAAAGGATTTGAAATGCACAGAAATAATCTGAAGAAAGATCAAAAAGAAGTGAAGAAAAACGTGCGAGAAATACTAGCTGAGATATATTTAAATATAATCATCATTACCTTACAGAAACCGTTATATTTTTGAATATTTTATATAATACGATGAGTACTAGAAATGAGAATAACTTAAAGCTGCGCAAACATCAAAACAAATGCGAAGATATATGTGTAAATATAAGTTCCTATGATTCCCAAACGACAACAAACAAATTTTGCCCCAAATTTACACTACGAATTACACTATCAATAAACAACTTTTGACTTTAACACAACCTTGCCCCCTTGCCCCCTTGTTGTTCTTTCACCAATTCGAATCGTGAGTTCCCATGAAAACTGTACTGTGTGTGTGTTGTGTGTGTATATAATTAAATGATGGTTAGATCTTTGCTTGGTTTGACATTCGCCAACACGAACTATAAATATATATATATATATATATACATGATGATGACAACATTGAACCAAATAGCGTGCTCTGAAGACAGTACAACATACTCAGCTGTCTTCATTTGTAAATTTACTTACATATATACACACACATGCACACACACACACACATATATGCATGTATTTATGTGCATGTGCTAGTATTGAGGTGCTGACACCTCGGATGGGGCATTATTAGAATCAACCAAGAATAAACAACAATTTACAAAAAAACCCATATACAAACACACACAAACACACCCAAACACGCACACACACACATACACAACTCTACACACGTTGCGCGCACACGCATTTCAATTTTTATATTCATATATATATATATATATATATATATATATTTTTTTTTTGTATTCTGTTTTCTTTTTGATTTTAATAAATTCATGTTCCAAATGATAAGCACAGCTCGGGTTTATTTTTAAACATTGAAGTTTATGTAAATATTTCCTGGGCCGCGACGCAAACAAAAACAGCATCTGAAAGGAATGGGAATGGAAAACACAATAATATTTGATATTGATAAGCAGAGCAGAGCAGAGCTGAGCAGAGCAGAGCAGAGCAGAGCAGGCAAGCCCAGAGCTCACAGCCCAGACGCATACGAGATGCGAGTTGGGAGATGGGAGTGCCGCAGACTTGCCGAGATACGGCTCGGTAGTAGTCCGGTTAGTACGGGTAGTCCGCATAGTCAGGGTATATATATATATATACATATACTATGTATTATAGGGTTCTTAAATACCTGATTGCAATTGAAGTTGCTTATATAGAAATAGAAAATGATTTTCAGTAGTGCGCAAAGGGTCTCTAGTATTATTTATAGCAATTGCCACTGTGCCACTTTGCCACTTTGCTATTAGCCTTCATTATGTGCATACACCCAACTACATCTAATGTACTTCATTAGCCGATATTAAAATTTAGAATGTGGCTTTATGCATTGCTCATATATAGCTAAAAAGTAAGGTACTCGGCGGTACTGTCATTTCTATGTTTATAAGCATTACCTGTGGCAGCACTTGTAGATCTTAAGATAAGCTAAGTTACCATATGGTTTTGTAAGATATAGATAAATCAAATTGTGCTTTTAAGAATTACTTCTGGCAGCACTTCCAGATCTCAAAGTAAGTTAGGTTACACTACATCTATATAAGGTAAATACAGCAAATTCCATATCAGATATAGAAAACTAACTGAGAATAATTGCTGTAATTGTTTGAAACTTGTCTTAAAGTTAATTAAATTATTCCAATATATATATATATATAATATATTGTTGAGGTTTGTTTCGTTCAATCATTTATCTAATGTTCCGTCACATTTCTCGTTTCAGATGATTTACTCACCACCAAACTCGAGTCTGCTGCCCCTGCTGGCGACAGTGGTGTGTGTGGCATTTGGTCTCTCATTGGTGGCCGGGGCACCGATGAGCATCAATCCCGAGGATGTGGAAGTGAAGCATCGCTGCAGCAAAGATCTGGACGAAACCATCAACTATATCTGTCAAGGTCGCACACTCTCGCTGGGTCAGCTCTATCGTGAGTCTTTTTTTTTTGCATTACAGACTGCAATCTAGACAATTCATTAATTTTTTCATATTTCTCTCTTGTGTTTCTCGGTGCTGCAGCCCAAAGCTTTGGCAATCGTAACAAGCGTTTCAGTCCCGACGAGATCTTCTATCGTCCACTGCAGAACGGCCCCATCCACGAGTGTTGTCTGCGTCCCTGCGGCTATGCCGAGATGTATCAATATTGTGCGCCACCAGGGTAATAGAATACATAAACATGTATATATATATATACATATATATATACATACATATAGGCATTTTGGCATCGCCAATCCAACAAAACAACAACATAATCATACGTCTAACGGCTTTTATGGCAATACACCAAGCCGCAGTACACTACACTACACAGCACTAGACTATACAACACTACACTAAACTACACCACAACACACAGCACCATAACACAGCGCACCACAACACACCGCACCACAACACAACACACCACAACACACCACAACACACCACACCACAACACACCACAACACACCACAACACAACACAACACAACACAACACACCACACCACACCATGCCCATAGTCTAAGTATATATTGTACTAATTTAAGCTATGCACTAATAAAATTGTACACAATTAAGAAAACACTGAGGTTTACTTATAGACACAACCTTTTGAGTTTAAAGTGTTTCCAGTGTTGCAAAAGACACAAATTTTTGAGTTTAAAGTGTTTCCAGTGTTGCAAAAGACACAATCTTTTGAGTTTAAAGTGTTTCCATTGTTGCAAAAGACACAATCTTTTGAGTTTAAAGTGTTTCCAGTGTTGCAAAAGACACACATTTTTGAGTTTAAAGTGTTTCAAGTGTTGCAAAAGACACGAATTAGTCGAGTCATTCAAATATAGAGAGATACTTTGATTTGGATAAGAACTGAAATTAGCAAACCTTAACTAAACATCTCTCTAGAAATGTTATGCGTTGATTATATATATGTATCACTTTTCAAATTGTATTCTCGAATTTCAACTCAACTTGATTTAAGTCGCAAAATCTAACTAAAACATTTAACTGAAAAGGGGATAAGCAATTTTGTAGCGCACAAAATCAATTACGTGGCGAACTATTAAATTTTGCAACTTCCGCACAAAATACATTTGTTATGCCCTTAAAAATGCTAACCCTCTCTCTCTCTCTCTCTCTCTCTCTCTCTCTCTCTGTCTGTCTCTCTCTCTGTCTGGCAGGCTGTGTCACTCTCTGTGTCGCAGTGTTTATTAGTGTCCTTTAGCGTTTTAACCTAGAATTAAGTTGAGCAGAGAACGGCATTTAACATCATTGCCAATGGGTGGGTTTTTCAATCTATTCATAAAATACGCTTCGTTGACCTTTTTAGGTAGACGGAGAGTTGGGTGGGGGGGGGAGGTGCTGGGTGGGTTTTAGGACTGCGTGTGTATATTTGTCAATTGGTTGGTGAAACCTTTGAAAAGGACACTGGGCATAGAGACTGCTGGGACCGCTGAATGGGGTCACATGACTGCAAATTATGTCACAAGCGGCAATTCAGATGATTTTAATGATGGTGAAATCAGCTACACATGGGAATTGACCAAACACCATCAACTTGGCAACGGCAAACAGACAAAATACACTCACGATATATACACACACATACATATATATATATACATATATATATGTTGGACTGTAGTCAATTCAACGACTAACTGGGGCATCCTTATCCTTTGGCTTCACGCCATTCCTGCCGTGGTCGATGTCATCGCCGTTGTTTGGCTTTTGTTATTGGATTTGCTTTCTTTGTTTATCTGCCTTTATTTTTCTATATATTCTGCCAGGTAAATTGCGATTGTTAACTTCCTACCAAATAATGGCAAGATAAAATGGATGGATTCGAAGAAGAAGAAGAGATGTGCGACAACAATTGTATTAGATTGACAGATCCAACAGATCCATAGATGTATCGAGCCACTAAGCAGACAATTCAAATATTATTTAGTATTATTCGAACATAGCATTACCAACTAGAGTTCCCACAATGAAGTTAAGACCTTGCCGGAATAGGTTCCTATTCCGAATCTGGTTCGAAACTAACCCATAAAAAAAGTGTATAATGAAGTTGTGGAGGCAACATCATAGAGACCAAAGTCGGTGTTTGAAACAGGTGTTGGTGAATATGCGCTGCTTAGCGGTCCTTCAATAAAACTGAAATATCTATTCAAGTGGGTATATCGTAGTCGAGCTCCTGCCTAACTTTTTATGCACTTATCGCTCAGCTATACAAAATCTCAACTAATTGGGAAACTATATATTACTACAATATATTTAACAGCTGGGTTCAGGCTATATCGTAGTCAAAACTAAAAAAAAATACTACTTAACTAGTGAGCTAATCTCATTCACAGCACCCCCTCAAGGAGCAGCTCTTGGAGTCTTCCGATGGATGGGAAAAATTCGACCACAATTCCATACAAATTTGGTCAAATTTGATTTGGTTTGGACTCCAAACAGCCCCACAAAAAAAAGGAGCAAACTGAATGCAACACGCCAAATCGCGAAATATCCTTTGATATTATCGACTTATGCACCTGAGGATCCTTGTTGGGTTATAACTGACAAGTGATTCAAAGGGATTTACAAGTGAGGCACTTGTGTCTGCTGTCCAGGCGGACCAAGAGAGAAGCATTCGATTGGAATCGATTTGGGATCAACCGGATGACAAAGCTGCGCTGCTCCTTTTCTCTCTCTCTCTCTATCTCTCTCTCTCTGTGTCTCTTTCTCTTTTTTTTTCTCTCTCTCCATTCATCATAAATAATATGCAGTGTGTAACAAGAGCGCACCCCGAATCGAGTCAATAGAAATGAGGGCGACTTGCCAGCAACAAGGGACAATTCGAATCTATATACATATATATGTATATATATATTTATATGTGTATGTGCGTGTGTGTGTGTGTGTGCTTTTGCTTGGCTTTGTGTCAGAGAAGAAGTCAAATGGAGCTGGAGTAGAGGCTAGAGGCGGAGTAGGCGGAAACAACACGAAGTTGTTTGCCTGGGTGTTGAGAAGTGGTGTTTGCGCTCAACTGGTGGCAAATGCGGGTGGCAAGGGGCAAGGGGGCAGTTCCGGCTATAGAGCGACGAAAGTGACATTGATGAAACGGGCCCGTGAACATTAGCCAAATACTGCAGAAATTTTTGCACTAGACGCTGAATGCGTGTGTCTGCCACACAAGGGTGGTTAAACATACACACAAAGCCGCTTGTGTGTGTGTGTGTGGGCGGTGGAGCTAAAGCAACAGAAGTCGTACAAGGACAATATCCCAACCACCCGACACATTAACCAAACCAAACCAAACCAGACCAAACCGAACCGAGTCGAACCAAACCCAACCGACCCCAAAGGGACCACATTCAAAAAAGGAGTGACACTCTATGAAAGAGTGACTTCAAAGCAAAGCAAGTGGGCGTGGTCGTGGGCGCTTAAAGCGACAGCTGCACACACACACATATGCATATATATACACATATTCACTTATTTTATTGATATACATGTAGATACTTGTTCAGATTGGTATATTGTGAAATGTTTTACAAGAGATTTCAATTTCCTGGCATCAGTTTTATGTGGCTGGAGGTAATACGCAAATCGGTTCGATTCCACTACACAAATTGAATCCACTTTGTGCACCTCCTCCTCCAACTTCTCCTCCTCCTCCTCGTACTGCTGCCTTTGTATTGCACTCGTGACAAACGCATCCTTCCGTTTGGCAGGAAACAATCCCGCCAATTCCATTGATAGCTTTTCATTGAACAAATATCCATTTTATGAATTATATATTTAAGCCATGTATGTTAATTCAGTTAAGTGAAATACATATGCCATATATATATATATATATATATATATGTTTACAGTAGTAAATGTAAATTCGTTCATATACTGTTCAAAAAAAGAGACCAAAAATAAGCTTTGCAGCATAAATATTGATATATATATATATAAATATATACTTACAAACAGTAACCGAAACTTTCAGTTCAGCACCCACCAACAACGTGCAACACACAACATACAACATTCATAATCCAAGTGGTGACCCAAATCGCTGGGTCACTTAGACAGGCAAGTCATGTGCTTACCCCTTCAAGTTATTTGCTTACCCAATGCATGATTTTGACTAACAATTTAAGCTATTGTTTAAAACTATAATAACTATATATATATATATATATATAGGAAAAATGTTGAAGTGATGACCTTTTCCACACTTGACACCCGGAGTTGGCGATTGATGCCAATCATGGACATTTATCTATGCTTATGCGTTAAGCTGATAAGGCTATCTAACGGTACTTGAGCGAATGTCGCTCTTATGCAAAACTCGGCCTCTTCTTTAAATCCCCTTCACGTTTCGCCCAACCCGCTGTTTTTTCTAATACATAACGCTAGCCGACCTGAACTGCCTCAGCTGTTTCTTTTCATATGTATTTGTTTTTGTTTTTGTTTTTGTTTTTGATTTTGTTTTGGTTTTCTTGCATAAAATAAGTCTGACTGGCTGACTGAACAGCAGCCGCAACGCGAAACATTGAAGAAACAAAATGAAATACAAAATAAAACATAAATGACCCTCAGCCTCCACAACGTGTTTAGGCGCACAGCAACAACTACAATTACAACAACAAAAAACAGCAACAACCGATGCAAGTACAACAGCAGCAGCAGCAGCAACAACAACAACAACAGCTGGTCGCCACAACCACAAACCGTTTCAAACCGGTTCAACGATTCGCATACTGTCGTCTCATCGAGCATGGCTGTGTGTGAGCTTACCTAATGCGCCTGTTACCGCTGTCTGTGTATGCGTGCCTGCGTGTGTCTGTGTGTGTGTGTGTGTGTGTATCTGTGTTTGTATGCGCGTGTATTTTTATGTTCCCCTCCGAACCGTAGCTGTGAACCGCTCGCAGTGTGCTCCGCTCTTTGCAGAATTGTCTGTTGCTACAGCGAGTGCGAGAGAGAGGCAACTAACTGTGATTGCCTGGCACCGGTTCATAAATTGGTTTCTGCCCTGGTTTGCCTCTCAGCTGTGCGGGCTCTTTTATTCAGTAAACGAACGATACTCAAATACGACGCACGCTTTTCTGTATATATCTATCTATATACATATATTATATATGTATATGTTATATATATACATATATATGCTGTTGGTGATTGCTGTTGAAAATGTCGCTGAACCGCTTTAAAAACCCAGTTAAGAATTATTTCATTTACAACGATGAGATCCGTAAGAGCATGTGCAAAGTGTGTTGCTTTGATATGGCCGGCAGGCACTCGGAGAACCTGACGCGACATCTCAAGCGCAAACATCCATCCGCGTACGCGGAGGTGATGCTCGAGAAGCAGCAGCGGCGATCCACGGCGAATTCAATTCAATCCGGTGCAGAGACGGACCCCTTGTCATCCATGTTCAAATTCGAAACGGAACCACACAAATTGGTCATTAAATCGGTACGAATTATCTTCTTACTATGTATGCATATATATATATATATATATACACACTGCAAAACAAGCTAGTATACTCGACTACAAATATACCCTTAAATTTATTTTAGTTTTTGCACTCATTTTTTAATGGCAGGCACGGCGAGTGAAGAGTAAAAAGCCGGCTTGCGGCTTGCCTGTATATACTTACATACGCATGCATGCATACACACACACACACACACGCAATCGTTGATAACGGGGCGCTGCAGAATAACCACAAACACACACACACGCACACATATATATGTATATACATATTTAAGCTCACGTCAATTAGCATGCCATCCCTTTCTCACGCATGCTTACTGCAAATGCTTGAGCTTAACTAATTTGCTGCTTATCCGACCTTGATGAAATTTGTTTACCTGATCAATAATATGCATAAATTTGCATAAATATGCATAACAATAACAGTTAGAAGCTTTTATTGCTATCGGAAATCGAAATGTATCGATATTTGTGAAGCGTAGGCAATTATGATGATATAAATGATATAAACTTGATGTGATTTTCAATTTGAAGTCTTTTGCACTTACAGTTGCCGAGATGGACGTGTTCATACAGACAGACAGACGGACAGACGGACGAACAGACAGATCGACTCGACTGTTGATCCTGATTAAGACTATATTAATATTTAATAGCTTCTGAAATGCTTCCCTCTGCCTGCTACATACTTTCCTGCACAGCCATTACCCATTTTTAATTGGTTCAGGGTATAAAAAAAAGGTCAAAAATCTGGAGCCAAGCATATTTTCCAAGCATGTTTATTCGTTTAGCTACTTAATTAAGTTAACTAATTTGTACGACAAACATTCTTGAGTTGAGATTATTGATATTCCATTGAGGTTCCCATTCTAGAGTACAAAATACCTATGGTAAGATTTTGTCTGTGCATTTGGCTGTTCAATTAAAACAATGTTTTTTTTTTTAATTTTGTATATATATATTTTTTGTAGGAGAGATTACAATTTCGACTAGAGGAACGTGACCAACAGCAGGTAATTATAACAAAATACCGCTCAAAAAAGCTGTCTCCGACCCTTTTTTTTTCTTTTTTTACTATGCCTATCCCTTTGTACTACTTATCTCTGGTTTTGAATGATTCAATTTGTATAACTTGCTGGTATATCCTAACCTTAAAGGCTTAAGAATATCAGAAAGGTAAAGTCCTTATTTTAATTATGTTTTTGCTATATAAGATGATATATCTTTTGAACTCAAAAGTCTCAGTAAGCTTCTAAAGACACTAAAAAAAAAAAAGAGTTCGTTTTCCCCTTCAATTGGAGAAGTTTAGAACTTATCAGTGTGGAAGGCAACGTAGACCAAATCCTAGTTTTATTTTTCCGCCTAATATTGATATTGATTGTCCCGCTTTAAATGGAATCTTTCAGCGAAACCATTTCGACGCCAAAGAGTACAAATGCGACAACATTCCCAATGGGCGGTCTGAGGAGCCGGAGGAGGAGGAGGAAGTGAATCAAACGACTGGACAACTGCATGAATTCAATGAGTCAATATCATACCAAGACGATGGCAACAATGCGAATCAATTTGTCATCACCTGTCTGCCAGAACCACTACAACAACAACAACAACAGCAGCAACAACAAGAACAACAACAACAGCAACCACCACAACCACAGCATTTGACCCCAGTCAGCCAGTCGGCCACTAATCCAGCGAGCACATCTGCCCAGCCGATTGCCCATGCCATCGGCGATGCCATGTCGCAAGTGGCCAACGATGATGCCAGCCTGCTGCAGCTTCTAGGGCATAAATTTAACAAATACACCCCGAGCACAAAGTACACGGTACAATACCATATTAATCGTATATTGTACAAGGCCGATATGGGTTGTTACGATAATGCCAATGCCAGTCGACTGCCCGATTCGGATTTGTAGCAGCTCTATGTCACATGATCTGTATATAAATACATATATATCTCTATATATATATATATAATATATTATAAGTAGAAAACACACCTTGACTAATTTCACATTGTTATATTCAGTTGACAACAAAAAAAAAGTACAACTTTCTGTTGGAAATAGCTCAAATGTGTTTTAATTCCGATTGTTGTTGTTGTTGTTGTAATTGTTGTTGTTGTAGTTGTTGTTGTTGTTGTTGTTGTAGTCTTGTTATGTAACAAATTCTATCTTGCTATTGTTTCCTGTTGCTCACACTTTTTGGAGAATTTGTAAATCATTCAGTTGACAGGAAAGAACCGCAATCTTATCTTATCATGTCTATTCCGCACCCCGTTTCGACCGTTGTCAATCATCATCGGAATATTATTATAACCGACCAATGTCTGACTTTGATCGGTTTTTTCGTCAAATGACTATTTTGACGATGATAAGTGGTTAAGCAAATAGGTTTTGTCGTCTAAGAAATCATCTTTCGATCATATGGCAACCATTAGATATAGTAGTCCGATCTCAATGAGCTTACGCATAAAAATTGTTCTGTCCCTCCCGGGCGTTAGATGATAAAGTAGTCCAATATTAATACGCATAGCTGGTGAATTTGGTTGGGATAACGTGTTAGGTTTTCTTACAAAGAACTCATTTTTCGACCGATTTCTGATCAAATATATATATATATATACCTTAAGAGCTCAAAGACGTCTTCTTCTTCATTTTATTTCCAGCACAATGAATTAATTATACAAATTAGGACTTTAAGAAATGAAAATGATTATTTTGTAATTCAATTATCACTAACGTAATTATGTACAATTTTTGGGGGGCAACTGTGGCAACTGTGGCAACTTATGTAAAATTCTGAATGGTTGGCGTTAACCTTGACAGATCATTGGCCGCAGTTGGGTCATGTGGCCGCAGTTGGGTCATGTGGCCGCCGAGTTCATTGGTTGTGGCCTAATCCCCTACTGCCGCTGCCCCCTCTACCATTGGCTGGGCTCAACAGCTGCTGTCCAAACATCCCATTTTTGGCTCCTCCACGCTGATGAGTGCCTCTTGTTTATGAAAGTACATATTACCTTCTGTTCTTTGGTTTCTTTTCGTTTTTTTTCTCTTTTCCTTCTCCTCTTTTCCTTTTCAGTTTTTTTTTTCTGCTGTTGGTCTTCATTTACTTTCGTTCAGCGTGTGAAATTTTGCGTTAATCATTTGTGTTGGGCATTTTGACTTTGTCATTCGGTTCGAGATACTCCACAGTTTACCGTTGGCTTGGGTGTGCCAAAACTCAATCATATCAATCAAGTTGTGGGTTCGAATCACGCTGCAGGCATGGTTTGTTTGCTAGTTTAGTCTTCGTCTTCTTCTTATTCATCTATATTCTCTCTCTCTCTCATCCTCTCTCTCTCTGCCTGCCTCTGCCTCTTTCTCTCTCTCTTTCTCTCTCTCTCTTTTTCTCTTTTTCTCTCTTTCTCTCTCTCATCCTCTCTCTCATCCTCTTCCTCTCATCCTCCCACTCTCTCTCATCCTCTCTCTCTCTCGCTCCCTGCCTCTGCCTCTGTCTCTGTCTCTCTCCTTCTCCTTCTCTTTCTCTCTCTCTTTTTCTTCTTTTCTCTCTCTTTTTCTCTCTCTAATCCTCTCTCTCTCATCCTATTCCTCTCATCCTCCCTCTCTCGCTCTCTCTCATCCTCTCTTTCTCATCCTATCTCTCTCTCTCGCTCCCTGCCTCTGCCTTTGTCTCTGTCTCTCTCCTTCTCTTTCTCTCTCTCTCTCCTTTTCTCTCTCTCTCTCCCTCTCTCTCTCTCTCTCTCTCTCTCTCTCTCTTCCTTCACACTCTCTCTCTTTTACCACACTCTCTCTCTATCTTTTATCGCTTCTCTCTCGTCCTCCCTCTCTCTCTCTCTCTCTCTCTCTCTCTCTCCTCTCTCTCTCTCTCTCGCTCTCTGCCTCTGTCTCTCTTTCTCTCTCTGCTTTTCTCTATCTCTTTTATCACACTCTCTCTCTCTCTATTATCACTCTCTCATCCTCTCTATCTCTCTCTCTCTCTCGCACCCTGTCTCTGCCTCTTTCTCTTTCTCACTCTCTATTTTTCTCCTTTTCACTCTCTCTCTTTCTCTTTTATCACTGTCTCTCTCTCTCTCTTGTATCACTCCCTCTCTCTCTCTTTTATCACTCATTATCTCTCTCTCTCTCTCCAACTTTTATCTCTCTCTCTCTCTCTCTCTCTCTCTCTCTCTCTCTTTTATCTCTCTCTCCCTCTCTCTCTATCTCTCTTTTATATATACATCTCTCTCTCCCACTCTATCTTTTTTCTCTCTCTCTGCCTCTGCCTCTCTCTCTATCTCCCTCTCCCTCTCTCTCTCTCTATCTCTCTCTCAGACACAATTGTGTGATATTCATGCAAACTAAGCTGAGTCTTTCTGTGTTGTGTGGGTACTTGCCAACAATATTTAAAAATTGCCACCACCACTTTCAAATGTGGCCCACTGTGTGTCTGGTTAGGGCGTGGCAAAAAAAAAAGGTTCCATCATTTCATGGGTTTCGAGGCTGTGGCTAAGCAGGAGAAGAGAAACAACAGCCAAAACGCTATGAGTGTGTGGGTGTGTGTGTGTGTGTGAGTGTGAGTGTATGTGCACACAAGTTACCCACACACACACAGCAACAGACACACACGCAAGTATCTGTGACAGCAGCAATGGTCGGACAACGTTTAAGGCTTCGTCTCTGGGCTGGTTTTCTGCGAATTTTGAACCTGCGCCCTGCATGTGTCTGTCTGTCTGTCTGTCTGTCTGTCTGTCTGTCTGTCTGCCTGTCTGCCTGTGTGTCTGTGTGTGTGTATCATTCGACTGCCGTCGTCGTCGTCGTCGTCATCGTCATCATAGGGGCGCCCTGTGCGGCTAACCCCCGTATCCAGTGGCGGGTCGAACTGAACTGAGCTGAACTGAACTGAACTGAACTGAACTGAATGAACGCTGAACGCAACACATCCTCGACATCATCCTCTTGGCGGTTATTAAAGGTTCATTATCAAATATGTCGGATGCCAGCTCATAGGTACAGGCAAAAAGAAGAAGAACAAGAGCTACACACACACACACACACACACACACAAACACACACACACACATATTTATTTTCAGTGCAGTTGAAATGTAAACAAAAAACACACACACAAACACACATCACAGCATGGCAAAAGTAGATTGTTGTAGTTGTAGTTGAAGAAGCAGCGTATACATAATACCAAAAGCCGTTTACTTAGGTGCATTCTGGCTGACAGCGTCACACACCTGCCGCCTTTTGTACTCACACTCACACACACACACACACACACACACACACACACACACACACGCACACAGACACAGACGCAAAGCAGTAAGGAGGCCAATGCACCGTGCTGAACCATTCTTAGGTTCATTGATGCTCCATTTGCATTGTAACTAAAACTGGAACTAGCTCAGTTCCCACTGACTAAATGAATCCTTTAGCCAAACACAGAGTTCACCATTAATTAAGTAATACAAATCGGCATGGATAACATTAACAAATACAAATTAAAAGTATTTGTTGACTCAACTCTCAAATTTCTTAGATCTTGCTGAGTCTACTATGAGCAATGCATGATAAAAGCTCGGGTATTTTCCAACTGAATAGTTCTTAACTGTTACTTGAGATATATATACAAAGTAAACATGCAAATCCAATTCGTGGGAAACGTTCGTTTATCTCGCAGATAAGGTTTTCGAGCGAACCTACAGTAAATCCAAAGTTTGTGTCTATAGTTTTTATGAGCCGCAATATAAAGCTATGTCAATTATGTCTTTATATACCACAACGCGCCAAACTTGGCCTATATAGGCCGATAACCGTCCAACCTATATATATATATATAAACTATGTATGATATGATACACAACTTCATAAATAATCTGTTTATCCGATATTAAACGTTAATCACATAGCTTTCAGTGAGTTAATTTGTAGTATTAGTATTTGTTAGTACTAAATTCGATATATATAGTGATATAGTGACAAAGCTATAACAAATATTTGTTAACTAACAGAATAGATTGCGATTTAGATGGTTCAAGTATTCAGTCAGCCGCACCTACAAATCGGAGAAGTCTATATCCGTTCCATATATCAATATCAAAGCTTAAATTAACCACTTTGGAAGGGAGATTTACTTGTTGGAGTTACAAGAAGGCTCTACAAATATATCTCTCTATCTACTGCATACGTTTTTGACAGCCATTTATGAATGGTCATAGAATATCTCTCAGCATTGAAATGCAACAAAACAAATCGGTGCAAGGAGTTAATGATTGCCGCTGGGATTCATTCAGAACATGTGTATATATGCTAAGAGGTTAATCAGTCATAATCCGTTAAGCAGATAACGATAAACGTGCTGATTGTGCTGATAGATGTGAGTCACGCCTGTCGGTGGGTGGAACCGAAACGAACCGAACCGAAACGAACCGAAACGAACCGAACTGAATTGAACCAAACATACGCCGGCAAACCCATACATATATATATATAACGAAACCCAAACCCAAATCCAGTAACAGTTGCACTTTTAAACCATCGCATGCAAACTAGGCGGGCGCTTATCTGTATGTGTGTGCATGTGTGTGTGTGTGCATGTGTATGTGTGTGCATGTGTGTGTGTGTGTGTGTGTATATCCGCATCCGTATCTATAAATGTAAGCACGTTTATGCCGAGCTCTGAGGGATGTAGCTGAAAATTACACACTGAGATACATATTCGAAAATGTCGCCTGACATTTTTACCCACTGCTTTCATGTAATTCGCTTTAGTTTTCATCTCTTCGCCTCGCCTCCCCTCCCCACCTCACCCTCTTCTCCGCTTTTCTGTTCTTTTCTTTCGTGTAAATAAAATAGATGAAAATCAATTTGACGTGTCTTGAATTCTGTTTAAGGTTTAAAGAACTCGTTTCACAAAATGATAAAAAAAAAAACTGAAAAAAAAAACTGAAAAAAAAAGAACAAGCGACGAAGTACAAAAACACAAGCGTGAAGCGACACGAGGAGCGAGGAGGTAGGCAACCAACTGGAGTGTGTTTGAGGGAGGCAGAGAGAGAGAGAGCGTGTGAAAGAGAGAGAGAGAGAGAGAGGGAGCGAGCAAGCGAAATGGAAATAAACTCAAAACTCAAACTCGATTTGTTTGCGGGAATAGGGTACGCTAGTTGCTTGTAGATGGGGAGAGGAGGCAACACACACTCACACACACTCACACACACACTCACACACACACTCACACACACACACAGAGAGCACATGACATGTGTGTGTAATGTTTCCGATGAGCCCCAGTGACGATTTTGTTGTGTTGTTTCTTTCTCGTTATTTCATATTTTATTTTATTTTATTTTCTTTTTGTTTTCTTTTTTTTTGTTTTCTTTTTTTTTTGTTTTTTTTTTGTTTTTTTTTTTGCTTTATTTTCTTTTTGTTTTTTTTTTTTGAGATTTAGCTAGCATTAAGGGCTGCTCATAATTACATGAATCTTTTTGCCATTTAAATTGAATGACAAACGAGCAACACTCACTCACTATGAATGCACCCATATACTCACACGTGTGTGTGCATGTGTGTGTGTGTGTGTTTAAGAAGGGCTGTGAAATGGGCAGGGGACTGCTTGGAAAACAATCAAAAGTCGCAGTCCTTAGGCGAATCGTCAAATGATTGCAGATTGATTTTCACTGATGATATCACAGCTGCCACAAATTTGAAGAAATCATACTACAAAACACACACACACACACACACACAGATACTTAATCAATTATTAGAATGAGCTGTTAACATGAATATATAGTTATGCAACTAACACTTCAAAATTCAACTGCAACAAATTATAGTTATATAGCGAGCGAGAAAGGGAAACCTTGAAGAGTGAGAGAGACAGGCAACACTCCACAGTCAGATCAGAGTTGACCAGAGTTAAGCAAGGATCAGATCAGAGTTTGGCCGAGATTTTATTTAAAGGAACAGCAAGTTTGTGAAACAAGGCATTCCAAGGATTGTGCAGTGCACAAGTCGGTGCCAACCGGATCGAACAGCTATATCATATGTGAGCCAAAGGAATGATCGGCCAAAAGTTGAGTTCTTCTCAAGTTGGCCCAGCCAAACCCACCAGTTATGCTTTTCATTGAGATCCTAACATTTGGACAACATAATATTAACATCGAGCTACTATATCCCATAGCTTTCATAGGAATAATCGGTTGGCAGATAATACTCTGAAAGTGCAAGACTATATAGAACTTCATATCTGCCACAATTTTAAAGCTAGAATCACCAAATTTCATATGTAGGGCTAAAGATGATCAAACTTGGAAGGTAGATGCCTAAGAAGCTCCTCCCAAGATTGCTAAGCCAACTGCATGCATAATACTTGAGCTGTTTAAGGCCATTTCCAAATGGAAATCAATTTATATCAATTTATATAGACGAATGAAGCACTTTAGGACTGTAGGTGCTGTTGTCCAGGATCCAATAAGTAATGCCAAGTTTTAAATCATTTTGTAGCGTCAATTTTTCAACATATTTACCAAATTTGACGGATTACTGCAGCAGAAGCTGACAATTCAATGCCAGCTGTGTGGGGGGCATGGGAAAGGTCTATAAGTTGATGATGAACACGTATGTACGTAAGTATGTATGTGTGTGTATGAATATATGTATGTATGACATGACATATGTACGAAGTGACAGAGACAGGAGCCAATAAAAGTGAAGGACAAACAACAGCGGTGGCAGCCGTTTGCTTCTCAGTCTCTCCATCAGTCAGTCAGACAGTCAGACAGTCAGTCAGTCAGTCAGTCCTTCTGTCAGTTCGTCAGTCAGTCAGTCAGCGAGTCAGAATCAGAGCCAAAGAAAGCATTACAATAAACGAATCGCTATGAACTAACAGCAAACAGCAAAGAGCAAACACAAGCAGCAACAACAACAACAACAAAGGACAGCCACCATCATCATTATCATCCTAATCATCATCTTCATCTTCAGCATCATCATCGTCGTCGCCCCGAAATGAGAGCAATTGGTGAAAAGGGAAGGAGATAGGTACCAAAACAATAAAGCCTCGAAAATGTTCGACTGCAGCAGACGTGCGGCTCGGTGCGGCAACATCTCAAACACAAAAGGCAACAAGCTACAACAACAGCAATAACAGCAACAACAACAACGACAGCAGCAATAACAACAACAACTGCAACCACTACAACAACTGCAGCAGTCGCTGCCTCAGCAGTGGCAGTGGCAGTGGCAACAAAAGCAGTCGCAGGCCCAGTGAACTCAGCAAGCAAAACTATTTGCAGTGCTGGCTGCATACCCTGTAAATAACGCACAACTCGGGGCATATTGACTGGAAAGAATTTACAGCTATCCTTAAGTTATTAACTAGCTACCAACGCGTACCAAATTTCTTTTTAAATCGATTTCATAAATTAAGAATAAAAAAATATAAAAAAATCTGTCCAGCGTTACGAGGTATCTGCCAGTCGGGCGCATTAAACAAGCGTTTCAGTTATTTTGAAGAAGCATCTGTTCTGCCGAGAAGCAGACAAGAAATTGCCCGATTTTGATTGTGGTTCTGGTTTTTCGATACCGCGTGTGGCATGCAACAAGAAAAGCAGTAAGAATCTGGTAAAATGTGCTCAAATAGATCATGTTGTGGTGTACATCCTATATACAAGGACACCTCCAAAAAGCCACCAGGTTGACGAACCGAGCCCAAAAGTGATAAACTGCCTCAAAACGAAACTAGTTCAAGATATTGCTTGATTTGCCCTGATTTTAACTGCAACTTAGTTAATAGTTACTTAGTACAGCCCTCAAGAACTCAACTAAATAATCGGGGAACTATCTACAAGCAACGAACTATCTACAAGTCGTGTAAATGGATCCCATCCAAACCCATAGCTAAGCAGTGGATAGGTGGAAGATTAGAAACACCCTCATGATCCATCTGCTACTCATATAGATCCTCTATTTGGGTATGTCGAGTGAGTTCCAGATTTGCATTTTTTTCAGTGTGTACACACCTTGATCGGTGAGAATGCGAGAGCCTTGTCTGATTTTGTTAATCTTCAACGTTTTGGTCAAAAGCTGAGATGATGATTTGCTTAAGAAGTGTCGCCGAAGAAAGAGAGCCGCGCGAAATGGAGAGAAAGCGAGGAAGAGCAAGAAGGAGAGAGGGCAACTGGTGAGTACTTTGAGTAATTAAGGCGATTTTAAATAAGTATGTGTTGATTCTTCACACTCCAACGCACACACAGAGACATAGAGAGAGAGAGAGAGAGAGAGAGAGAGAGAGAGAGAGAGAGAGAGAGAGGTGAGAGAGACGTGAAAGAGCGAGGTCCAGACTTTAAGTGTCCTGCTTCTGATTCCAAAAGAGTGTCCGCTAAAAACAACCCTCGAACCCCCCGCTCCAGCTACCCGCAACACACTACTCGCTTTCCCCGCGCTCACAGCTTCTGTCAACGGGTGGCACGTTACGTTGATGATGATGATGATGTGAACGAACCGGAAGCTATTCAAGGCTTGGGGAGCATGTTTGTTAGGGGGGGTGGCGAGAGGGTTTGATGGGATGATATTGTTGTTGGCACTGTGATTGTTGTTGTCGCTGTCGTTGCAGGACACAATGTGGCAGGCAGGCCGCCGTGCTCTTCATCAACCATTTACGGCCATTTTGGCGAAAAAAAAAAAAAGAAACGCCACCCCATCCCTGGCTACCCATCTCAAGCCCATTCCAAGCAACCACCCACTCCAGCCAGCGCACGCCCGAGTTCGGTTACCCAGTTACCCTGTTACCTTGGCTGGCCATCCCGGCTTTAATTAGTTTAAGTGCATATCGCCAAGCACATCTATATATATATATACATATACGTATATATATATATATAAATTATATATATATATATATATTTATCCTTACACTCAAAACTCATTTTGGTTTCAACTGACTTGTAATCCAACAGGCAACAATGCAAAATCACATTTTGCTCTGCATGTGTGCATTGCTTGGCAACTGTTTGCCGCCGCACAGGCAACAGGACCCGCCGCAGCAACAACAGCTGCCACAACCAAAGAGTCGTCGAGTTCAAAGAGAACTTCTGAACTTCTTTGCAAACACAGTGAACAGATTTTGTAGTCGGTAACAATTAACGCAAACCAATATAGATTCCAAGTTGAATAAAGTGTTTACTGTTCATTGTCAGCTTTAGTCAAAATCGAATACATATATATAGAAAATACACATCGATTATATATATTTATGATATATTGCAGTGCTGAGGCAACTTATCAGCTTGGATGCAGAAATTAGCAGAAATTCTCACAAAAGAAAAACAACGCCAAATAATCGCGGGTGTCGTTAAATTACCAGGCGACAGCAACAACCGTTAAGCCGAATATGTGTAAAAAGAAGCAGAAGAAAAAATGGCGCCAAAGGCCATAGACACACATTTGGCTGCTGCTGCCGAACGGGCTCGTGGACTCGTGTGTGAAGGTCATGGTTAGGATGCGTAAGCCTCTCTCTCTCTGTCTCCCCCCTCTCTCTCTTACTCTTTTTCTTTCTCTCTCTCTCTGTAAGCAGAAGGCAGCCAATGAACTGCAGTACAGTGGGCTAACCTGATGAGTTTCGTTTTGTTTAGTTTTTTTTTTGCTGTATTTGCTAATTATAGTTGCCCCAATTAATGGACTCAAACAATTTTGTTTTGAGCCAGGGAATGTTCGGCATCGTTCAAGTATTTGATATGGAGCTGGTTGACGCCTTCGACAACTGTAGCAGAGCACTTATTGTTGCGTCTCTAGGGGGGGGTGGATATACATACATATGTATGGATGTGTGTGTGTGTGTGTGCGTGTGCCTGCGTATGCGTGTGTATTGAGGGGTTGTTTTGTTCTGTTAATCGTCTGTGACGAAAAGCCCCGTTACTTATCTATGGCAATCTGTTGGGAAATATTCACCTCTCGATTAAGATGCAGATTTCAATTATAAAATGATTTCCACATTGAAGTGGAGAAAAAAGGCAAAAAATAAGCAGTAAAACGAAAAAAAGAAATCAAATTTCAGACAGCGATAAGAAGTGGCGATTGCGTTGGCGTCGACGTCAACGTTGACATCCACGTTGACTTCGACTGAACGAAAAAACACACATAAATGAAATGTAAAATAAAAATGCGTTTGTACTTTAATTGGTTTCATCTGAGCGCAAGCAAGAGCAAAGAGCAACCCCCCAGCGACCGCAACGGCAACGACACTTTGTGCTCTGAGCATAAACACTCGCCACACGCACACATACATACATACATGTATACACGCGTTAGCTAAGCGTCTGTGTGAGTGTGTGTGTGTGTGTGCATGTGTATGCATGCGGCTTTCCCACATGCAAGTGAAGCTGCAGCAGACGCTGGCGCTAGACGCTTACGTTGACTGCGACCGCAGCAGCAGCAGCAGCAGATGTACACATGAATTTTTAACAGCTGATAGCATTTGAAATTTATGACGATGCCATCAACTCTTAAGCGCATTCAAGTCGCAGCTCCGCTCACTCACACTGTTGCTGCGCTCTTAGACGACGCGCGACGCTCTTTAGCAAAGTCATTTCGACAGCGCTGCCAATGATGGCGATGCTGCCGCTGCTGCTGCTGCTGCCGTTGCTGGCTGCTGTTGCTCTCCCCTGCTGTTAAGTTGTTGTTGTCTGCCTGCGTGTGTCTTTCGTATTTATCTGCCGTTGGTTTTTTTTTTTTGTTTTTTTTTGCTTTTTCTTTGAGGGGGACTACTAACTTCCGAGTTGGGGGATCGTGCTGTCTGTCTACATCTGATCGAAGCTACAAATACTGTTGTTGTTGTTGTTGTTGTCAAATTTATTGTCACGTCACATCTCGCAGTGTCGCTGATAAGCAGCAAAACAGCTGACAACACATTGATGATTGTGGGGCTGGAGAGGATAGCCAGAGAATGTATGCTGGTGTGTTTGTGTGTGTGTGTTTGCGTGTGTTTGCGTTTTTATACCTACCTGTGAACAACAGCTGCACATACAAGGGGCACATTGCCGGATAGTTGTAAGCCCTAGCAGAGTATCGCAATTTTGTCACGAAATATGTAACGTGTTTAACTTATACTTATACGTATAAGAAACTATTATTGTATAAGACAAATTTGTTGTAAATTAACTTTAATTTGTATGTATGTATGTGTTTTTGAGCTATGTATGTATGCAGTGCATACACACATACATATATGCACACATGCCTACCTAGCCACCAGTGTTGCCAATGCTAAAACAAAAAAAAAGAAATTTTGTTGCAGAAGAAATACAAACATATCTGTATATACATATGTATGTTCATATTTATGTATGTATGTTTGCATATGTGTATTTCTTTGACATTCCATGCTTCACGGTCTAATCACTAAACATGAAAAACAGTGCAATTGTATGCGCAGACAAAATAAGTAATTTGATAACGCAAGAAACCGCTAAAAATGAGACCGCAAACCGCTGTTTATGAACACAATTTCCAGTGGCAACTAATAAAATCATTAAGTCCACAAGTGCCAGCACTGATACACACACACACACACACACACACAAACACACTCACAGACCCACTCTCCCATATTTATGTACATGCATTTGTGCTGTTAACTTTAAGGGCATTTAAACTGTTATTTCTCGCTTGCGGCATACATACATACAAATTCCAGTTGTAGATCTGGCAGCATTGCGCTAAACAAATCTCTGTTACGCATAATCCATGCTTAATTGTCGGACACCCAACACAACTTGTGTGTTTGGCCGACGCTTGCTCAGCCTCCCCCTGGAGACGCATACACAAACCCAGAGTACGCTTGTTATTTGTATGTGTGTGTGTGTGTGTGTGTGTGCGTATGCATGTGTGTACATGGATAGATTATTAATTATGAAGCAAAATGGGCAATGATTACTTCAAACGACTCCGGCGAAACCTTAGAAAGTTTTCTGGCCCTCACCTGCCGCCACAAAGAAGACGAACAGAGTGACAGACAGCAACAACAACAATAACAGTAACAACAGCAACGTCTCGTCTCGTTTCGGGATTAGCCCAGAAAGTAACTCAATACCAATACCAATAGCAACGGAGCGTCTCAAAAAAAATGTCCAAAATAAAAAGACGGAGGAACGACGGAACGAGCGAGCGAGCAAGCGTGCAAAATCCATATAAGCTGGAGTGAGTGGTCGACAGACAGAGAGAGAGAGAGAGAGACGACGACGACGAGAGAAGAGTGAAGAGGCAGATGGGGCCGAGGGAAGAGGGCGCATAGGTGATGACATAGCCATGGAAAGAGGAAGCAGCACTGCCAGTGGTTCAGGCAATATCGTTGCACTCGCAAACACAAACACACACACTGTACACAGAGCAACATTTGATTGTCGGCTCCGTCGGCTATGCACAATAAACCAGTATAATTGCACAAGCACACACACACAAACACACACAGGCACAGACAAGCGCGCGCTTGCAAAGAGACGGCAACACTGGCTGAAATTGACTGCCGCCGAGTGAAGGGCGCTCTCTTTGGCTTAAGGACGAAACGTAAGACTAAAAACGTGTGCAGGAAATACACAAAATTCACAAAAAGAAAAACTAAAAAAAAAATACCAAATAATAATCAAATAGGAGCTAAAACAGCAGTAAGCACGAGGAGGAGGGGTGCTCCCAATCCAATCTACCCGTTTTCAAATGGCGACTCATCCCATACCCTGTCCACTCGTGGGGCTGGCCACCACGCTGCTGAAAAATGTTCGTTCATTTGTATTATGTATTTCTGTCTCTCTATATGCGTGTGTGTGTGTGTATGTGCTTTTGCGCTGACCTCGACGTCGCTGCCAGCGTCAACGAGGCGGTGTCGTTGCTTTAACTCAGCTCTTTATTGTGCGTTCGTTCTCTTTTGGCTAGGCATTTAGTTTTCTCTTGCTTCCGCCCTTGTTGCTTGATGTCGCTTTTGTTGTTGTTGTTGTTGTTGCTGCTGCTGCTGCTCAGCGCAATGACTTGTGGGACTTGTTGGCATCGACGTTAACGTCGGCGTCGTCATTGTTCCGCGCGCGGCCGTTTAACTTGGCGTTTGTGTTTGTAAATGTAAGTATGTGTGTGTGTGTGTGTACGTGTGTGCTATGGTCTCATTTCAAGATAATCGTCACACGAATGAGTTGCTGATGTTTTTGTTGTTATTGTAATTTAGCGGTTTTGCTTTGTTATTTTTGTTTTTACTATGTTAGCTTATAAGTGTGTGTGTGTGTGTGCGCATATATATGCATGTGTGCGTGTAAAGGGTATTACATGCATGTTATGCATGCATGAATGTTAAGTGTATGACATATGACACATGTATGTGTGTACAGTTAGCTATGTGTGTGCATGTATTTTTATGGCAACAATTTCTTCTGCGTATCTATGTACATACATGGTCTTACAAGAGTATTTAAACTTCTTCATGCCCCAGGCGTTTTTTTTTTATTTGTTTTCCACTTCTTTGTTTCGCTTTGGGTTTTTTTTTTCATTTCGTTTCTTTTCTCTTGTACGTGCTGTTGTTGTTGTTGTCGTCGTTGGTGTAGTTGTTGTTGTAGTTGCCATACTTTTCGCCTATTTGCTACTTAATGTTATTAGATTTTTTGTTGTTGTTTTATTTTGATGATATTGTGTTTAGCATTTTAACCCATTTGTGCGTTAAATGTCTTATGTCAACAGGTTTTGACCCAAATGCCTAGAAAGCAACCAAATATTAATTGTACATGTATCGCTTGTATGTATGTGTGTGTGTGTGTAGTATTTATGCGTGTTTATATATTTATGTACTATTTTTTTCATATATTTTGGGGAAAATATTCTGAGCTTATATTATAATAAAGATGTGCATGTAAGGTGACGATGTAGGGGGTGCTGCCATTCCCCTTTCGCCGGCCCACCCACCTGGATATGCCCTTGTCTGTATGCATCGTACACTGAAACAATTTACATCCGGGATTCAATTATGTATGTATTAAGATAAGCTGACAATAATTCGATGACCTTTTTGCTAACTGAGTTGATCTTGGCTTCAATTGGGGAGCAGTTGAAGTCTGGTTCATCTTGAAATCCGCGCTGTCGACAGCTCCAATGCGAGAAAAATTAATTTATTTATGGATAAATTGTTCATATATACACACATACATACATGTGTATGTATGTATGTATGTATAATAAATGAAAAGAGTGGCAGGCGCGTGTTTTGTTTTTGTCTGTTGCTTAATACTGAATAAATTGAAAACAACAACAACAACAACAACTATACATGTATTCAATTTGAATTTGAATTCGAAATGCGCCGCAACCATAATTGTTGCTTATTCGCAGCAGCAACAACAACACGAATAACAATAACAATAAGAACAAGCGAAAACGAAAATCGAAAACAACAAAAGCAATGTCAACGCTTTCGTTGACAGCGACGTCGACGGCAACGCCGAAGGTGACGACGCCGTCAGCGTCAACAGCAACAGCTTCAAAGCGCGCCTGCTGTCATCGTCAACAGCGGAGAGCGAACAGTGAACAGCGTTAGCGTTGCTACTTAACGCAACAGTGACGCTGGCAGCGACGTTGACGTACATATTGACTGCGGCGTTAACTTCCGGCATTTTCTGGCTCATCTCAACGTTGCGACTGCCGCTGCCGTTGTAGTTGTTGATGTTGTTTTTTGTTGTTGATATTATAAAAGTTAACACGACACGTATGGCAATAACAATAACAACAAGAGTACTAAAGTTTGTAAATGCATTAAACAAGAGCTCAAGAAACAGCTCTAAATGAAATGTAATCAAATGAAACACACACATACATATGTATTTAGGCAGGTATGCAAGAGCATTTGCACAGCGTACCTGGCCGGTCTTCTCAAACTAAGATATCAATCGGGGAAATATGTTAAGAATGCATGAGATGAGTGCGTACGCTTGTGCAAGAGACACGAGGCAAATAAAAATCAGTCGAGAAACTCATTTTTAAAGCCACTCAAAAAGCTAAACAGAAGACCATAAAATGTTTTTTCACGCCACTGGCCACGGCCTGGGCGGACACCCGGACACACACAGACACACACACACACACACGCGCGCGCACATTTCGTGTTACACTTTCAATTTAAAAGGAAAATGTTCCCACACAAACTCACACACATGCACACATATATACACATACGCACACGCTCGCAAGCACAAAGAGGCATCATCATCAATTTCTAAATGCAAAACCGCAATAAAAAAAAAAGAAAAACAAGTAAAATACCACAATCAATGACATAAGACCGAAGCGCGCACACTCTCACTGAACACCTAGCAGCAGTGACACGCACGAGTATGTGAATAATTAAAACTCTAAATAAAGCTCTTGGAGAGGTTAAATATCCACAATAAGTTTTGCATGTGAGATGTGTTAAGGGTGCTCGACCAGCTAATGGGCCGTTTGCTTAGCAAAGTGTATTTAAAATACAGCACAGCAAGAGAAGCCAAAACCGAAATCGAAATACACACGCAGTAGTAAAGTGTAGTAAAGTGAGAGAGCCGCAACTGAGAGAGCGCACGCTAAAGAGAAGCACAGCGTGATAGAAGGAGAGAGAGAGAGACTATAAGATGGTGTGGCTGGCAAACGTTGTGCTCTGTTTCGGTTTGTCGAGTGTTGATGATTTTATGCCGAGAGTGGGACTCTGTGGTGAGCAAGGAGGGTGGGTTGGGGGGTAGACAATAGTAGGGTAATGACGAGGACGACGCACGCACGTGTAACCGTAAAAAGCGTAAAAAAAAAAATATAGCTGTGGGTGTTTGTTTTTTTCCTATGAATGTGTGCCTGTGCGTGTGTATATGTGTATGTGCTTGCTTGTTTATGCGTGTTGTTGATGTTGTTGTTGTTGTTGATGTTGTGTGTATTTACTTTGCAAACATGACATGATAATTGTTGCTGTTGTAGCTGTTGTGTGTCCAATGGAAAAGTGTTGCTGCAATGTGCTCGAGAAATGATCCGGCAATTTGGCTGCACTAAATCATTTATATGCAGTTACCCTATGCTAATCGGTAATTGGTAATTCGTAATCGGTAATCTGTAATCGGTAATCGGTAATCGGTTAGCATCAGATCTATCATTAGGCGCCGAACAACAGCCGCTGATTATCTCATTTGTGACAGGCAATAGATAGCCATAGCTAGGCATAGGCGAACGACCCAACATTTGACTCAGCATTTATATCAATGTCACATCCATGCCAAAAAAAAAAACACAAACACAATAAAAAATAAATAAAAAATAATAAAAAAAAACACAAACAGAAACAACTTCAACGATATTTCGGGCATTAGCCCCTTGTATAAAATGCTCGCTTCAAGGTAATATTTATTTAAAAGCTTTTTAGCGGTATTTGGGCCATTGTACGACAATGAATTGTTTTGTTATCTATGCATCAACTTAGCCAACTAACAGTGCCCCAGTTAACAACATTTGACAACAAATCGTTAATATTTTCAAAAATTGTTTTCATGGTCTTCAAAATAACACATTTTCACTCTCATCGCAGATGTGAAATACTAATGGTGTTTTGGGAGAGTATTCCTCCGGGCACCAATGGGTATCAATAATCGCTATTTATCAAATTGGGGAAAGTGGTAGTAACTTGCTTAAAGAGGCAACGTCGATTTGTTCACCCAACAAATGCGCTCGTTGCTCTCTGTGTCCACACAACCACAACTCGCTTCATTATTATTTCAGAAACTTATATACAGTAACACATATGTATATACACATATGAACATACTTATATAGATGCAGTAAACACAATGTTTTTGTCTGAGCCAAAAACAACAAGCCCGCACAGCATTGTCGGGCAAGCGTTTAAGCCGGGAAAGGAAAGAAGAGAAACGCAAATTGAAATTGAAAACAAATTGAATCAAGCTTAAAATTGAAGAGCAGAACTGAGAACTGTTTTCGCTTACAGTTATGTGATGGATTATCATGATTTGGGGGTATTTTACTCGTCGCTAATAAGCGAGTCCATGAGCAGACCACTCAGCTCTGGGCGCAGTGCGATCTTGTGGAACCTGCTCGACTTATACTTCTTGAAAATGGCCTTCAAATCGGCAGTGGGCGCATCGCCTGCCAATTTCGCAATCTGCCGCGTTATCGGACGCAAGTGGGCAGCGGTATATCTGGAAGTGCGTGTCAGAGTCGGTGTCCAGAGTCTGTCATCGAAGCCCGCCGAAACACGAGCATTGCCATTGAGCAAGTGCAGCGATAGAAACAGCGAAGCAGCCGCAATTTCGGAGGGCTTCTTGCTGGCCAGATTGTAGTCGAGGCTGGCCAGTTCCATGAAGTACTCGGACATGAAATGCTGACGAACATCAGCGCTGGCCACCTTCGAGTAGCGCCACAGGAAATGGATGCACAATGGACGCGGCAGACTTGAAAATATCGCCCTGAGTATGCCTAGCTCCACTGCCCGGATATCCCCGGCCGGATATATACCAGATATTGCGACGGAAACGTGAGATTTGACGGCCGGATTGCGCTCCGCGTACTTGTCGGCTATTAACAGTGCGCAGATGCCGATCAGCTTCGCATCCACATTTTGGATGTTGACCAACTGCAGATAGCGATCGATAATGGCGACGGTCAAATGGAACTTCTCCGCTGTCAGATTGAGCTTCCAATGCACCTCGTTGATACAATCGAGGAGGACGGCGCGTGTACTATCCGATATATAAAACTGATATTTCAAGTGATTCGGGTAGATGGGCTGCTGCTCCTCCACCAAGTACATATTGTGGTAAATAATATCCGCTTCCATGCACGTCATATTCTTGCCATCGCCTGATGCTACTGCTGCAACTATACATTGGATTAGATAGGATGTGGTGGCAGGAGGATTTGTGGGCAACTTACGCTTTCTGATCACTGAATGGGTGAACAATTCCGTTGAGTCCATGGCGAAAGTTCGCCACGGTTTGACCACACGAGCCTTGGCCTTCAGCTTCGCATTTTTCAGTACTTCCACATCTTTGGTGGTTGTTTCACCATCTAATCCCCGATTCTGCTGGTCGCCGAGTGCGGCGTGCTTTGAGGCTACCTCGTTTGAAGACACTGTCGGCTCTTTCACGACGATCTGACTAAGTTTCTGCTGTGCTTTCTTGTCCATAATTGTAATTTAATGCTTGTAATGTAACTGAAATATATACATATATATAATATATAAGATCGTTTTGAAATGGGATTTACTTTATTCTTGAGCGAAAATCGAATTTTAGATTTTTGATTATTGGTTTCTTGGTTGCAGCAGCTAGTTTACAAATGAGTCTTGCGAATGGCCGTTCCGCTTTCGACCGTCATTTATTTCAAATCCTTTTGCCTTGCTCTTCTTTTGCTCATTTTGGCGATGAGTGAGCAATGAGTGAGCGATGAATGAGCGATGAATTGTAGGCACACATTGACAGCGCTGCACTTACTATTTCGCAGCAAGCGCAGGGGAAATGCTAGGAGGCGAACGCACAAACACACACACACACACACACACATGTATGTGTGTGTGCGTTAAAGAGCGCACACGTCTCCATCAGCGACTTAATTATTAAATTAAATGCGCTAAATGGTAGCACACGCAAGTGGCAATAAAAAAAATAATGAAAAAAAACACAAAAACAACTCCAGCAAAAAGCTCAACATAAACGCACACGCACACACACACATACATATATATATATATATTTATATATATTTAAATGTATATACATTTATGTGTATACGCAGAGCATACGCACGAAGTCGACGTCGAGCGACGCCACATGCTTACAACCTTGTCCGTTATTCCCTCCCTACCGCACTTAATTCACTCACCCACAACCCTTTGTACAATAACAAAAACAACGACAACAACAACAACAGACCAAATCGAATAAAATTGTCAATGCTCTCGCTCTAGCTGCTTTGGCTCGGCGCTGCTCTCCTCTCGCTTTGTATATTGGCATTCTCGCTATCTCGCTCTCTCTCTCTCTGTCTCTCTTTGCGTTGGAGCTGTTCAATTTTGGTTGTTGTTGGCTGACTGGCTCTTCTTGCTTTTTATGGCTTTTATGGTCATAAAGAGGCTTTGGCCTGTCCGACAGCCGCCAGCTGTTGACGCTGTTGGCGCTATCGCTCCCGCTACCGCTACCGCTTCACACTCGTGCACGCCAACAACAACAACAAAGCAAAAAAGAAACGTCAGTTTCAGTGGCCCAAGCTAAATGGCAACATATGCACATTCAGGCACATGCACACATACATGTACATATACATACATATCCATACACACTGGTAGGCACAGTCTGACGCAGGTATGCACACACACGCACACACACACAGTCGTACGAATGTGTTTGTTTGCCAGAGGCCCGCAAACAAACCAAACGTAAAAAGCGCGCGCGAATACAGGTCGACGCTCGGCATAGGCGTCGACGTCGCTGTCGCTGCTTACTGTTGGCGTCGCCAGCGTTAGCGTCAGCGTCAGCATTGCTTCTTGTTGCGGTCTCCTCTATGTTTATGATTTTCGGAAATTCCATTTCGTGTGCATTTTACGTTTGTTATCGCTACAGTTGTAGCTGCTGTTGTTTTTGTCGTTGTTGTTGCATTTGTTGGAGCTTGTTAACATATTTGAAATGTAATTAAATCAATTTGTCTTTGCTCCATTGAGCAAGTCTTGTATGCATGTGTGTGTTTGTGTGTGTGTGTGTGTTTGTATGCTTATAGCTTGGACTTAAGCCGTAACAAAAGTTAAGTTAATGTTAATGCCTTTGCCAATGTCTGGCAACGCTTGCCTGCCCATGTGCGTGATGAAACTGGTTTTGGTTTGGCTTTTGATCCATTGGGCTACCCACATACATACTTCACACTCACAGGCACACACACACACAAACGAACATCACCTGCCATGACGTCACAAGTGCTTATCAATTGCGCCGCTAAATTGCCAATGATATGAATGTCAACTCATACACACTTTCAAATCTATTTATATGTGTGTATGTGTGTGTAGAGTGGAAGCATTTGCAAATGTGTGTGTGTGTGTTTGTCAGTCTCTCTTTCTTCATATCGAATATTCTTGTTGTTGTTGTTGTTGTTTTAGTAATTGAAGTAAGTCTGCTCACTACCTGCCTGCATACGATATGTTTTTATGCTGTTTAGGGTCACCTTATGAGCCCCAATAAGTATGCTGTGCTAAAGACAATCAACTTTCGCTTCTATGCGCACACCTGGACAGTAAAATACAGCTGTTGTTTTGCCCCACCTGTTTTGGAAAATGTTGAAAGGAACACATTTATAAAATATGGTTTACAAATTTGACTTAAACACAAACAATCAACATTGAAGATAAGTAAACATTAAATGCTTGCATGGCTATAGCATTTATTGAGAAACAAATATGAAAGTCCTTAAGTTTAATCAACTTTATATCTAGTTCACATATTGTATGATATCATTGTAATAGTTTTCAACCACAACTCGCTTCATTATTATTTCATAAACTTATATACATATGTATATACTGAGCATACTTATATAGATGCAGTAAATACAATGTTTTTGTCTGAGCCAAAAACAACAAGCCCGCACAGCATTGTCGGGCAAGCGTTTAAGCCGGGAAAGGAAAGAAGAGAAACGCAAATTGAAATTGAAAACAAATTGAATCAAGCTTAAAATTGAAGAGCAGAACTGAGAACTGTGATGGATTATCATGATTTGGGGGTATTTTACTCGTCGCCCATAAGCGAGTCCATGAGCAGACCACTCAGCTCTGGGCGCAGTGCGATCTTGTGGAACCTGCTCGACTTATACTTCTTGAAAATGGCCTTCAAATCGGCAGTGGGCGCATCGCCTGGCAATTTCGCAATCTGCCGCGTTATCGGACGCAAGTGGGCAGCGGTATATCTGGAAGTGCGTGTCAGAGTCGGTGTCCAGAGTCTGTCATCGAAGCCCGCCGAAACACGAGCATTGCCATTGAGCAAGTGCAGCGATAGAAACAGCGAAGCAGCCGCAATTTCGGAGGGCTTCTTGCTGGCCAGATTGTAGTCGAGGCTGGCCAGTTCCATGAAGTACTCGGACATGAAATGCTGACGAACATCCGCGCTGGCCACCTTCGAGTAGCGCCACAGGAAATGGATGCACAATGGACGCGGCAGACTTGAAAATATCGCCCTGAGTATGCCTAGCTCCACTGCCCGGATATCCCCGGCCGGAGATATACCAGATATTGCGACGAAAACGCGAGATTTGACGGCCGGATTGCGCTCCGCGTACTTGTCGGCTATTAACAGTGCGCAGATGCCGATCAGCTTCACATCCACATTTTGGATGTTGACCAACTGCAGATAGCGATCGATAATGGCGACGGTCAAATGGAACTTCTCCGCTGTCAGATTGAGCTTCCAATGCACCTCGTTGATACAATCGAGGAGGACGGCGCGTGTACTATCCGATATATAAAACTGATATTTCAAGTGATTCGGGTAGATGGGCTGCTGCTCCTCCACCAAGTACATATTGTGGTAAATAATATCCGCTTCCATGCACGTCATATTCTTGCCATCGCCTGATACTGCTGCTGCAACTATACATTGGATTAGATAGGATGTGGTGACAGGAGGATTTGTGGGCAACTTACGCTTTCTGATCGCTGAATGGGTAAACAATTCCGTTGTGTCCATGGCGAAAGTTCGCCACGGTTTGACCACACGAGCCTTGGCCTTCAGATTCGCATTTTTCAGAACTGTGCGGGCCACATCTTTGGTGGTTGTTTCACCATCTAATCCCCGATTCTGCTGGTCGCCGAGTGCGGCGTGCTTTGAGGCTACCTCGTTTAAAGACACTGTCGGCTCTTTCACGACGATCTGACTGAGTTTCTGCTGTGCTTTCTTGTCCATAATTGTAATTTAATGCTTGTAATGTAACTGAAATATGTAGATATATATAATATATAAGATCGCGAAAATCGAATTTTAGATTTTTGATAATTGATTTCTTGGTTGCAGCAGCTAGTTTACAAATGAGTCTTGCGAATGGCTGTTCCGCTTTCAACCGTCATTTATTTCCAATCCTTTTGCCTTGCTCTTCTTTTGCTCATTTTGGCGATGAGTGAGCAATGAGTGAGCGATGAGTGAGGCAGACATTGACAGTGCTGCACTGACTATTTCGCAGCAAGCGCAGGGGAAATGCTAAGAGGCCAACGCACAAACACACACAAGCACACACACACACACACACACACGTGTGTGTGTATTAAGAAACAAAAATGGAAGTCGTTAAATTTAATAAATGTTATATCTAGTTCACATATTGTATTATATCTTTATAATAATAGTTTTTCAACTACATATGAAGGGTGTCTACATTTCACTATGTGTAGTACTTGGATAATGGCCGGATGAGAAGCGAGAGATTTTGAAGAGGGCTAGATTTGATCACCGCTCAACCGAGTAATATTTGAATATTCAATCAATGCGAACATTTCGCAATCTTCAAATTTGCAGTTCGAACTAACTAATTTTGCACTCACTCAAAATTTTGCACTCTAAAAAAAGTTCTTCCAAATCCAATCCGCTGTGAACTTGTGGAAAGTTTATTTGAGACTAAATATTGCTCAACATTAATGAGTGACCTAACATATGTAAGGATGCACGGTTGCACTGACTGTAAATTAACATAGTTTGAACACCCTTCCCCAATGCAAACATGCTTTCAAAAAGTCATTTCAAATTTAACATATTCCTTAATTCATAATGTTTCCTTTTGATCATGACATTCGAAGGAACATATTTCAAAACAATGTGATCTGAAATCTTATATCAAATGATATCTTAGATCTATGTGCTTAGTTCTATCATGATGTACAGGATTCTTTGCCAATTGTGTTGTGCACTCAAGTTGTCTCCGTACAACACCATCGGGGTAGATTCAGTGATTCAGAGTTTACGATCAACCTGATCGCCAGCCCAATCGGCATCAGCAAAGCCCTCGAACGCCCTTCCACACTTTCTGCTCCAACGTAGACGCTAAATACCGCAGGACATGCGTCACGCCTGCAAGGTGTTCGCTATGCGGATCCATGTTCCGTTGAGCCAATTTGGCAACCGAGTGCAAAATATCCGATCTTGTTGTCAGAGTCAACCACATTGGCTCTCCCACTTGTGCTTGGTACGATGTCTTACGCACCTTTTGACATTAACTGCCGTTGCAAGCCGTGTGCTACCCAGCATCCAATGGCGTAGCTGTTAGTCTCAATAGTCTCATTCAGGCATACCCTGACGCGGGGAAACTTCGATCCAACAGTTAATCTTTTAATTAAAGTTTTTTTTCTTTCAATTTTATGGAAGGCAATTTGACTGTACGCTATCTTCAGCCAGAGACAAATGAAAATATTGTATTTTGGACATGACGTGCATATTTTAGTGTACAGGTACGTAGGTGTGATAAGATTATAAAGAAACAAAAGTTTTTCAATTCATATTGATAGAGCTAGCTGAAATGCGTATTCATAAGCAAAAAAAAATGGAGTGTGAGGTATTATTTCAGTCGATTCGCAAGAGAAATGTCAGCAGCAGACTTGCGCTGCCGTAAAGTCAGATGTATATATATATATATATATAGAGAGATAACGTCTACGTAAGAATCGTCGCTAAGAATTTTCGAAGCGCATTACTTTGTAGAATCCCCGCTGAGTATTGACGCACTTTGCATGTGCGTGTGTGTGTGTGCAGGATTTTGATATATACACACACAAGCATATATTACGATGAGAACAGCAACAACTACAATTAGAGGCAACAGGTTTAAACTACGCAAACGGCAAACACACAAATTACAATAACAGAAGCGACCGCAAAGTCAGCGCAGCAGTAATAGCAAATAGCAAACGGAGGCAGCGCCACTAAAAGCAATAACACAATAAATGGAAATGGAAATCATTTCGACATATGCACACTCACACACACACACACATATACACACTGACTTATGTAGATGTGCGTGTGTGAATCCGGAATGATACGAAATTGTCGCAAGCAAACTTGAGAATCAATTGGAGCAAACAGCACACAAAGTGGAATGAAATGAAGTCGAATGAAACAAAATGGATGATTAGCAAGCAAGGCAACAGAGAGAGAGAGAGAGGGAGCAGAATGTAATTAAGAGTTAAGCAGAATAAGTAAGAATATGTAGGCACATGCATTTGTCCATACATAAGTATGTACTTATGCACAGCCGATGACATCTGCGCTTAGTTGGATTACGAAATCAGTGTGATGCCTTGAACCACATTCGTATGGTAAGCGAAAGAGTTTACTCGGCGCTGTTCTTTAACGTTTAACGTTTAGCGCAAAACAAATCAAAATCAAAACGTGCCAAAGCAATAATAAATATAAACATGGCTGCAGACTGCAGTGCTGCTGGTGCAGTGGCAGCACTATCACCACCACCAATATCAGCAACAACAGCAGCAACGGCAATGGCAATTATGTATGGTGTGTAGAGAGACCAAGAGAGAGGGAGAGAGAGAGAGAGCAACACAGTCAGCCTCAGTCTTGACAATGCGTCTCGATTATGCGATAAGTTGAGTGAGAGGTGAGCAGCAGCAGCAGCATCAGCCGCAGTCGGCAGCAAGCCAGGCATAGGCATGAACAAAACAGACATGCACACACACATACACACACACACACAAAATCAAGCATGCATACATACACCACACATGCATACAGACAGGCAGGCAGAGCAAACAGCTGAAGCATATGCATCAGCAGCAGTGCTGTTTTTTTTTTGTGGGGGTCGAAGTAAGACACACAAAATGGAAGAAGCAGCAAAGGTGGGCGTAGCAAAGCAAGCAGCGCGCGGCTGGCGCTTAAAATGCAGCAAGCGATTATGCTATGTATTCTACAGATTCGTTTAATTTAGCAAAACTGCAAGCAAGAACTAAAAGAGAAGAGAAGAGTATTTAAGTACATATTATTTGTGTACGTCATGTCAAAGAATTTGTATACAATCAATTAGTTCGATGATCACGACGCGCTCTTTGAGTTTACTCTTAGGCCAGCTTTGCTTTGACTGATTATCGACTCATTGGGCATAGCTTACATACATATAAACATACAAATGTACAACATCAGTAACTGTAACCAGCGCGCCATGTTGGGCCCTGGGAGAAAATTAAAAACATAATAGTAGCAGCCAGTGGACAGCAGAGACGAGCAAGCGTCTCAACAGAAGTGTTGGAAGGCGAGAGAGGGGGATGGGGATCTTATGAGTGTGTATTTGTGTGTGTGTGTGTGAGTTTGGCAAGGCCGCAATTAATTACAAACTTAGCCAGCTGTCCGTGTCCCTCTGCTGCCTGTTATGCTCTCTTTAACTCTATGTGTGTGTGTTGCTCTCTGATGGCACGTATCAATGTTGAAAGCATAAACACAAAGAGTGCCAAGCAAAGAGAACGACTGACACTGACACACACACACACACAGTAAACAACAGAAAGCAGAGAGAGATTAGCAAAAAAAAAAAAAAAGAAAAGAGCGGGAGCATGGGAAACATACTTTCGCCGGTCTGTTGGTCGCAATACCGTTACCGTTACCCTTTTGCCTGCTACTTTGCAATAGATTCTGTACATATTGCAAACATGACCAAAAATTTACGTATAATATACACTGATAAACGCATACACTATTATGTATATACATACATATGTAGGCAAACATACAATAAGCAACAACAGCAGCATTTTGTGAAGGGCACACAGTAAAAAGCACCGACAAAGGCAGCAGTGTTGTAAAATGGCAACAGCAGCAACAACAACGATATCTTGCCTCTCGTCTGCGCCTATGTTTGTGTATGTGTGTGCATTACATAAACTTTCAATATTTAGAGGCAATTCAACAATACCACTAAGCAGACAACACATACAGGCGTCAAATCGACAAAAAGTTGCAGGCTAGCGAGTCTGAGCAGCGAACTCAAGTCAATGCTTCTGTGGGATATACTCTTCAATAGCATACAGATCCAGCCATTTATGTGTATGCATCCGAGCAGGTAAAGAATTATTCTAAGTGTGCGAAAATAGCAGCAATATTGCAAGTGGCTCGCATACTCGATTTGAAATTTTTTAGTTATGTGCCTGAAAAGTAAACGTACATAAAGTGGTCTGGTATAACTGTTGAATAGTTTTGTGATGCTGCTTTTCAGATCCGAAGTAGCCGTGCGTCTCCCGGCCACTGATTTTATTGTAATGAACTTTTTGTCGATGTGACGCCTCTATGTGTTGTCTGCTTAACACAACTCATTTTTAATGCACACTATCAACAGAAACAACGAGAACAGGACAACACAAACACACATACAAAATATACAAACATTCAAATATATATATATATATATATACATATATATGCGCTACAGTCAAAAACCACTGACGCTGACGCATTTATCACTGCGCTGCTTTGGCCACCAACACAACAAGAAGATCAAATGAGCGAAGGAAGAAGCCATCGCAGCCACAGCAACAAATAGTTATAACAACAGCAGCAACAACATTGTTGAACGAGGGGGAACAAGAGGTTTGGGGAATCGCTCCATTGTCGACGGCGGCGAGCATTGGGAGTCATTGATTTTCGTTTATGAGCGCGACGTCGACGTCGACGCGCTCTCACTTTTTATACGTTCATTCACACGGCGCACAGTGGGACTGTTTTGGTATGGAATGTTAATGATCCGGCAGTCTATTTGTGTGTGTGTGTGTGCGTGGAGGGAACGTATGCATATATGTATTTGTTATTCAACTATTTTATTGCTCCTCACTTTGAGTGCGCCTTAAGGGCAATAATGTGGTCCCAAGATTTTGTTGATCATATCGCAAATCATATGTTCGATTAAGGACCGAGTTGATACAGAAATATTTTAAGCGACATTAACAATGATGTCTGACAAGTGTGCAAAAGCTGTCTAGACCCACTGTGTCTGCGTCGAATGTTGCTGCTGCTTTTGCAAATGCTAAGAGAGCACAGCAAGATAGCAAAAGAGAGCGTGCGCAAAAAAAAAAAAAAAAGAGCTAAGCACACAACACAGACAAAGTGTGCAAGCGGTGGTGGCGCGGTGAGCAAGGGACAAACGAAACTCAAATATGTTATTGATAATTAAATTGTTGTTGTTGCCATTGATGCGATACACATACATATACTCATCCACACACACACACACACATAGATATACATATACATATACATATGAATGCATTGGTATCAACTCAACTCCTACTTGTCCGTCCACCTTTGAGATTTGTGCTTTTGTTTGGCTTTAGCGCGACTCTTTGCTGGATTGTCTGAATGCAGACGTCGCGACAACGGCTGCTGCTGCATGTGAGTGTGTTTATGTGTGTGTGTGTGTGTGTGTATGCATGTATGTATGCTGTGTTGGTTTTGTTTTTGGTTACTGCTTGGGAAGAGGGCAGTTTTCGTTTTCGTTTCGGTTGCTTTTGCTGTTGCTGTTATTATTTGTGTTGCTGAAATTTACGGCTGCGAATCGACAAAGTCGCGACGTATTTATGGATCTATCTATGTGTGTGTGAATGTGTGTATGTAGTTGTCAAAGCCAAAACATGCAGCGCCGCCCACTCCGCGCCCGCTAAACGCGCGCCAAAGAACGAACTCAGCAACAACAATAACAGTAACATCATCATCATCAGAAGAAGAAGAAGCAGCAGCAAAACGAAACACCATCTTGAAATAAAGCGCGGTGATTTCTTTTAGCTCAGCCGCCGCAGGTAGTCGCCGTCGTCGTCGTCGTCGCTGACTCTGGCAGCTCTTTGTGCGTCAGCGATGTTTGTATGTGTGTGTGTGTGCCTTTGTATGCGTTTTATTTTATATATATATTTTTTTTTTGGTTTGGTGTAGGGGAGGGGGGGGGGGGGTGTTTGAGGCTTCGCTTATCGTACAGCAAATTGAAAGCAATAAATACTTAATTGTTAGGCCTGCTTAATTACGTAATTTGAATTTATCTAGAAGAATATAAGTGGCTGCTCGCACACACAAACACACATATGTACCTGTATGTCGAAAAGGGAATGGGAAAGGTAGACAGAGAGTGTGGGAGAGGGGAATATCGCTGCTGTATGGCGAAATGGGGCCAGGGGCGGTTGCCGAAGGCCACAAAAGGTCAATGCAATCCAAAGGATACACATACATACAAACATAATAAATGTGGGTGTGTATGTGTGTGACATTGAACTGAATGCGAATAAGTTGACGGCATTTTGTGATGATTACTTTTGCAAATAAACAGTTATAATGTGCATACTGTATGTGTATGTGTACATAAATACATGTATATATCTATTTATATATATATATAAACCCAAGTAGATAATAAGTACACACGCCTGCAAGGGCGAGGAAAATAAAAAAAAACAATGGAAATATTTTTTGTTCAGTCCTCAACCCGTCATAATAATAAATACCGAAATGAGGTTAGTTCTCGCAAAAGCGCAGAAGGAAAATCTTGTAGGCTGAGTCACTAAGCATATAATTTGAATGTTGTTCTTGTTGCTGCTGTTGTTGTTGTTTATGTTACGCTTCTAGCAAATGGTTGCGCTTCTTCTTCCCACTCGGCTTCGCTTGCTGCCAAATTCACGGTTAAAGTGTGTGTAAACATTTGAGTCATGACGTTAAGCAAGAAATTTGTATTTTGCATTGTTTATCGCTAGATTCCCGTTCCTCCCCAATGGCACAAGCAATAAAATAGTAATAAATGAAACTAACAAGCAAGTCGAGCATTTTTCAACAAATTGGAAGCCAGCGCAGTGGTAATTAATAACAAGAAAATAAGAATAACGGCAGCAACTATAATAATCAGAATACTGAACAAGCCGCTCTCTTTCGAACTTTATTGGCAGTCTGCCTCTGAAACAATAAGAGAGTGCCAAAAATTACCTTTAGTGTAAACACAGACACACACACACACACACACATGCGAAACTGAGTAGCGAGCGACGAAGAGAGCCAAATTTGAGTTGATCCCTAAGAGAATGCGGGGGTGGGGTGATCTTTTGTATCTTCATAAGATTATCAGCTCATCAACAAAAAATGCATGCTCAGTAGAAATCTGAGCACATTTTGTGCGAGTTAAGCTCAATAACAATTTCTGGTGCTGATGAGGCAGCGCCGCCATGGTAGATGTGGCCACTAACGGCTTGTGGAGTTGTCGCTTAACGCCAGTAATTTTTTACATAATAAAACCAACCAGAAAAAAGAAATACAAAATACAACATGCTGCACACATACACATGCGTACATATCTGTGTGCTTGTACGTACACAAAAGAAAACTATAAAATTTATGCTCATTGGTCGCAGCGACGACTGACTGCGACCAAAGCGCGTGCCAAGCTGCCAGAGCAGCAGCGACAACGAGACTCTCTCATTATTATTGTTCTTTTTGTTTTTCTTATTTTTTTTGGCGAATTGTCCATCGCTGTCCGCCCACCCTTCTCTCTGTTGTGGAGCTGACGGCGCGTGTGTTTGCGCTTTACTTCCGTTACAAATGGCACAGCAGACAAACATCAAAACAAGCTAAGAAAATCCCCACACACACACATACACACGCACGCACGCACGCACACATTCATAGAGTGCCAAAAATCTTGCATATCATCAGTACTCACACTCACACACACTTCCATATGTATATATGGAGAGTAGAGCACGCACGTACGCCGTACTATGCGCTCTTTAGGCTTGCTCTTTGCATGCTCTTTGGCTGGCGCTTCTACTACTCTGTGCTCTGCTCTGCTGTGCTCGGCTGCGCTCTGCTCAGCTTAGACGACGCTTCGCTGCTGCTGGCTGCTACTTCCGTTTGTACGTGCCGGGCAGAGACCGAACCGAAGTTAGTCGAACATCTGTGCGCGCTGCCGATGTTAACGTCGACGTCATCGTGGCAGCCGCCGCAGTCGCTGTCAGGCAAACAAAACGGCCGTTTGCTGCTGATGCCAGGCAAAGACCGTGCGCTTCATTCATTCAGTATTTCAGTTCACATCGAACGCGAGAACTGTGCGGACGTGCAAGCAGCGGCAGCGGCAAAGTTCGGTTTAGTAACACGCAAGTAACGGAGCAACAGCAACAAAAAACATTAAAAAAAAGAAAACACCACGCGCTTCCCAACTTACACACGTTCCGCTCTCTTTCTCTGTCACTCACGCAAACTTCAACAGGCGCCTATAATAATAATTTCCAAACAAATTAATAAATCATAATTTACAAATTCAAAACAAACAATTAGCAAAAGACTTATTGTGTTGTGCGTCGCCCGACACCGCCCTCCCCCCCCCCCTGCTCAGATCAGCCCTCCAACTGCACAACTTGCACTGCCCACCGCCCGACTGCGCCGCGCGTTCAACAAAATAATATTACAAAAAAAAATAAAATAAAATTCAAATTGCCGACTTAAATTGCAATTTGTCAATCGTAGTAGTGTGCCTAAAACTGAACAGTTATCTAGACGTATACAAAAAAAAAAAAAAACATCAATTTTTTGTTTCAATTTTTTTTTTGGTAATTTGTTGTGGCTTCTCTCACATGCGCCAAATTCAAAAGTCCTGGATTATTTTGAATTTCGAAGGCGAGGCGATCGCAAATAAATAAGTGCAGGCAGACTTGACGGAACATAACGGGACAGTAAGTAGCAACCAGCAAGCAGCAAGCAAAGTGAAATCTCACGCAATCAAGCAGCGCAGCAGCAGCAGCGCAGCAACACCAACAGCAGCGAAACGTAAAGAAGAAGAAGAAGAGCAGCTTACGCACTCCCAACACCAAGAGGGCGCGTGTCACGACAAAAGCTGTCTGTCACATACTCAGGCACACACACACACACACACACGCACGCACGCATGCTGTAAGAAAGAAACAAAAGTGTTGCTTCCTGTCAAATTCTTGTCAAATCCTACTAACAACACAATAATTCAAGTCTGGTGAGAACAAAAGATAAAAATAAAAGTTCAAATCAGCTCAGCAAACGACGTATGAACGATTTGTGGTTTACCTTGTGTTGTGTGCATTTGTAAGAAGAAGCAGCAGCATCGGCAGCATCAGCAGCAGCAGCAGCAATTGCAGCTAAGCAAGCGGAAGAAGAAGAAGAAAAGCAGGAGTTGCTTAAAGCTATAAAAGAAGAGAGGAAGAGCGAGAGAGACCTAAGAGTCGGCGACAAAAGAAGAGGCTTTGAATGAATATCAAACGCACACACAATTCTTGCTCTCACACACACACACACAGGCACACACACAGACAGCAACCGCAACGCACAATGACCTTGCCAACGAACACAAATGCAGGGAACAACAACAACAACAACGGCAAAAACAGCAGCGGAGATGATGAGTCGGACATGTTTGGACCGCCCCGCGTTTCACCGCCCATTGGGTATCATCATCATCGGTCGCGCGTGCCAATGATCTCGCCAAAGTTGCGTCAGCGGGAGGAGCGCAAACGCATCCTGCAGCTGTGCGCCCACAAGCTGGAGCGCATCAAGGACTCTGAATCGAATTTGCGACGCAGCGTTTGCATCAATAACACCTATTGCCGTCTCACCGATGAGCTGCGACGCGAGAAGCAAATGCGTTACCTACAAAATTTGCCAAAGTAAGTACACAAATACATCAAAAACATTTACATATGTACATGTATGTGTACGTGTACGTGTATATGCCTTCTTATTACTCTCATACACAAGCACACGCGTCTGTATGTATGTTTGCATGTGTATGATGTGTGAATGCGAATGTGCCAGTGTTGCCGACTTGTGAGGAGGCACAAGGAAGGAATGAAAAAACAGCTATGACTGCGGCACAAGTGTGGTTGGGTTGGGGCGGAGGAGGGGGTTAGTTTGTTGAAATAAAAGTTAAAAACTACGCAATATATGGGCTGTATGTGCGCATATGTTATATAAAGCTTACAGTTTCCATATCATTTGTATTGCCTCAATAGTAATGGCTGTTGGAAATCTATAGAAATCTATATATATATATTTATATATATCCATATATACATATACATATTTCGATATTTCAACATAGCTTTAAAAGTCATGCAAAATAAAAAATTGATAATGTAAGCATGTGATAAAAAAAAGCAACGAAAGCAAGCTAAAAAAAAAGCAAGCCAATTGAACAGCACTGTTGGGGGGGAACCCACGCGATTGATTCGCGATTGCCCTTTGATAAATGAAGTGCGTATATTTTTGTGTGTGTGTGGGTTGCAACAACCTTTGCAGGCGGCAACGACGAAAACAAAACTGATTCCCGAGTATTCAGAGTAGTTCAGGTGCGATTGCTTCAAAATTCGTTCATTATAACCAGAGACAAAATAATACGTGTTAAGCTTAAGCGTGCCTACATCACATATATATATATATATATATATATATATGTATATGTATGTATATGTATGTGCTTGTGAGTGTGTGAGATTGTTTGTTGCTTTGTAACTTGATGCGCATAAGGATATTTCCGTCTGTGCTGCTGTTGGGGATGTGTGGGGGATTGGGATGTGGTTAAGCAACCGCAGCTTGTCAGCTTGTCGCTTCCTGCAGACAGACAGACAGACGGACAGACATTGACTGTATTGCAGCAACAAGAACAGTAACAGTAGACAAACAGTAGTAAGCACCCGCTAAATTAAACAAAAGTATATATATATATAGATATATATAATATAATATGGAGAGTGTGGGGTAAGTGTGTTTGTCAGGGTGGAGAGGAGGGAGTGTTGTCAACTAACTGCACCTAAATTAATTCGTTCGTTATAGTGAATGCTCACCGTAGTATTTCTTTCGGTTGCATTCAGGCCAATCGCAAAGCAAAAGTCAAACAAAACAAAACGAAGCAAAGCAAAGATACTCAAGAGACATTAAACAACAACAACAACAACAACAACAGCGGGCAGAGCAGAGCAGAGCAGCGCAGTCCACAACACAGAAACAGAAACGACACAAACTACAACAAAACGAGGAGGCAGCAAACTAGAGAAGAAAAAAAAAAAACACACACAGACAGACACACACAAATGCATGCATACAGACACAGACACAGGCACAGAAATGCCAGCTATAACAGCAGGCGAGCCAACGAAAATTGTTTGTCCGTCTGTAAAGAAGGGCGTGTATAAAGATGGGAGACAACAACAATAACTAGAAAAAGTTATAGGCATTTGCCAACACACACACACACACACACACATAAACATATTTATATGCATAGAAAATTCGATAACACTTGGCGCACAAGTCGATCACAATTATCGCATCATCGCCCGATATTCAATGGTAATCAAGTTATTTGCCGTCAAATGGCCAAACAAATTTTAAAATAAAAGGCGGGAACAAAATCAAAAAAAAACACCAAATAAAAAAACGAAAAGCGAAAAAAATTGCTTAAAAATCAAGCAGCAACAACAACAACAAGAGGAGTGGGGAACAACCTTCGCAGATAGCGCGATTACAGCCAGCAACAAAAGCAGCAAAAGCAAAAAATACAAACCAAAAGAAATCAAAGCAAAGCTGTAGAAAAAACACACACACACACAAAAAGTAGACTTATGCATGTGTGTGTGTGTGTGTGTGTGTGCTAAAAAGCGTTGCGCTCGTTGAAATAATCACGTTCCACTTGCAACAAAAAGCAACCATAACAGCAGCAGCAGCAACAACAACATAAAAGAGCGATGATAGCAAGCGGCGCTGTTGTTGTTGTTGTGTTGTGTGCACCTCTAGAGTCTCCATACACGACATCACATGTACACAATGGCACAAACACACACACACACACACGCACGCATACACACACACATACATATATGTATGCATAAAATACCACAAGCACAGCACATGCCAACAACAACAACACACAAAACGCAACTAAAACCTTCAGACTTTTGCAAACAACACACAGCGACACTAACATGTTCACTTGTGTGTGCGTGTGTGTGTGTATGTGTGTATAATTATTTATAGCCGTGCAAAGTCGAAAGAGTTATAAAATTTTAACTCCAAATATCAACGGTGTCCAAATTTAACGAAAGAACAAAAACAAAAACAAAAGAAAATATAGTTACAAACTGATCTTGAAAAAAAGTACGCATATATTTGCTGTGTGTGATTGCAAATCGAAATTGCGCATGTATTGGTGATCCATTAGCAGCTGTTGTTATGTTTTCAAATGCATTTTTAATGCTCTTTTGTACGCGCTCTCTTTCTCTCTGGCAATGCTTTGACTGCGAGTGCTCTCTCTGTGTGTGTGTGTGTGTGTGTGTGTGCGAACAGGCCTGCGGCAATAGACGGCATGCCCGATATACATGCTTGCACATATGCATATGTATGTGTGTATACTGAGATAATTTGTATTGTTTAGCTGTGTGTGCTTTTAATATGAGTTTCGATGAGTGTTAATCGTTATCGGTGACCTGACGGGCTCCTCGAACAATATGCACGACTGATATGCATTTTTCGCTGTCTTCAATGACCAAATGTTAATTGTTTAATGGAATTGCTGATGATAATGAAATCCGTTTAGCTAGCTGGCATAATGTTTGAAAATAAATGAATCACTAGTAACGGCTTTGTACACATGTACATATATATGTATGTAGGTCTATTTTGGATGCGGAGAGAGGGAATTTTTATTTTTTTTTTTAAATTTGCTTTCTTCTCTTTGTCCGTCTGCTGTTGCTGCTGCTAGCGTTTGCCGTTAAATAGTTTGGCCCACTGTACGCTGTACGCCACAGCCCAGAATTTCTAATGCTGTTGTTGCTGTTCATTTTTTTTTTTTTTTTGTAGTTCTTTGTTGTTGTGCTTCTTGTGCTGCTTGTTACTTTTGCAGCAATCTATTTAATTGTATTTTGTTTTGCTGGCTTTGCAATTTGCTTTACCGTTAATATTGTTACGTTGTTATTGAATTTGACGTACGCATGTCAGCCCCACGCCCCCCTCCTTTGTGTGAACTGTCATCTATCATCATCCAACTCGATGGACGATGATTTGATGTAGCTTTGGCTTTCTTTTTGTTGCTGCCGCTGCCGCTGCTGTTGGTGCTGCTGCTGCAAATGCTACTGTTGCGCTTCCTTTGTTTCACTTGTCTCAACGTGTGCGCCTGCTGCTGCCTCCAAGGAGAGAAAACAAATAAAAATGCCGTTACTACACTCACGCTCATACACACACACACACTTGAAGCTCTTCTTTTTTTATGTGTTTTGCGCGCAGCCAAAAACTTAATTCATCGCAATCGCAGTTTTTGCTTTTGGCTTTTGATTCGCTTCTTTTTGTCCGAGAGTTGGTTGCTGCTGACGTTGGCGCTGAAGCTGGCGCTGAAGCTGGCGCTGCTGCGGCTGCTGCGGCTGCTGCTGCTGCTGCTGCTTCTGTCTGTGTTGCCGTTTCGTTTGCTGTGTTTCCGTTTTTGCTTCGTTTTGCTTAGTTTGACATGTTTTCACCAGCGAGTGAGATGCTTGCATACATAAATACATATGTGCATCGACTTACATGTGTATGCATGTTAATGCATGTGTATGTGTGTATATATATATGTGTGTATTCATGTGCTTATTACTTTAAAGTTGTCATGCAGCAATCGATAATGTAATTAAAAGAAAAAGAAAAAAGTAGAAAATCAAGCGCCTAATGCTGCAGCATACGGGTGAAATTCATAAAAGAAAATGACAAATGAGTATGTATGTATATATGTATATATGTATGTATGAATGTTATCGGAATGCATTTCATATTTGCATACGTACATATATTGTTTTCATTCAAATTGCATTTAACAAAATAAAAAAATCAACGCTTATTCAATTGTTTACCGCATCTTTACGTTAAGCACTCTTCTCGCCGTCCACCCTCTCCTTAACCTACTCAAACACACACACACACACATAAACACACGTACAGCCAAAGAGAGACGTTCGCTCGCTTTCTTGTAGTTGTTGTTGGTTTTTTATTTGCTTGCTTCTTTTGCTCTTTGTGCACACATTTTGTAACCCACCGCCCCATTTTGCGGCATCGTAATAATTCGCGACTGTGGCGACGTTTTTATAGTTTTCTGTTATCTTGTCTTTGTTGCTGCTGCTGCTCTGCTGTTGCTGCTTTTGTTGTTGTTGTTGTTGTTGTTGATGAGCATCTCATCTATTTGGTAACGATTGCAGCACTAGCAGCGATTGCCTACTTTTCAAATACGCCCACACACACTTACACACACATAGAGGCGGAACTTGGGGCGTGCACCATTTGCATTTCAAGTGTTGGCTGGGCGCGCATTTAAAATATGTAGAACAATTAGATTATACAATTACAATGGAGCAGCGCTTGTTGTTGTTGTTCTTGTTGTTGTTGTTTCTTCACTTGATCGATGCATTTTGCCTACAATATACATATGCATGTGTGTGTGTATGCATGTGTGTGTCTTTACAGAGAACCGATAAGAGTTAAATACGTACACAGATCTTTGGCGAGAATATCCAATTGGCAATTTGTGTAGCTAGATTAATAGATAAATAGAAGAAAGATAGAAAGAGGGAAAGACGGATGCTGAGGTAGATAAACACGTATTATTATTTTCGGTTTTGTGTTGTATGTGTAAAATGCTCGCTTGAATTCTTGCTGCCATTTCCAATTGCTTATCAGTCAGTGTCAGGCATAAACAACACTAAATGGTTGATAAGCAAAAATAAAAGAAAAAATGAGCGAGTAAGAGAAAGAGTGAGAGAGGTAGATGTAGACTACGTGAACTAGTGCACACTATTCGCAAAGTTAACGGGGCATTCGCAGCAGCAGCAGCAGCAGCTAAGTGTGTGTGTTAAGTGTGTGTGTGCAAGTGTGTGTGTGCAAGTGTGTGTGTGTGCTCTTTAAAGTCGCTTTCAAATTCAATTTGCATGGCCAGCATATTACACGAAGCGAAACGAAACGAAGCAAAAGAGCGAGAGAGAGAGACAGAGAGGGTTGCTGGTGGGGTTGTGTTTAGCTTGAATCGGTTTTGCCCACCTCCCCTCCCTCCACACTCACACACACCGCCCCTCGGGCTTAGCAAATGAAGTTGTCTCTGACATACGCCTCCTGCGGCGGCGGCTCCAAAACGACCCCAAACAGCGCACCAACAACAACAACAAATGCGCCTCATCGTCCTACATATTCGCGACTTTCCGCTGTTGCTTTTGCTGCTGCTTCTGCTGCTTATACTTTGACGTAGCGGTTTTCCCTTTTTTTCTGCCCCCTTGCTTGCACTTGTTCGATTGTGTGACATTTTGTTCAACTTGTGCTGCTTTTTTTTATTTATTTATTTTTTTGCTATCCTCTTTTTCATTTTTGCAGTTCTCTTTTTGCATAGATGTGTGTGTGTATTATAGATATTTGTAAGAAGGATTGCATCAAGTTTCGTGCGATAATCTGTCAATAGCTCGAACCAATATGTATAAGGCAGGTGAAACGCTTAATATGCTCCAATTCTCACATATAAATTGTGTGCTTTTGGAGTTCCCCTATTAAATACACACATATACATACATACAGCGACATATTTCACCACCATCATCACGGCCACGGACCATCGAAAACGTGCGCAAAACGAAAACACAGATAAGACAAAAGAGAGACAGAAAATAAAAGCTGTTGGCTGCTAGCAAGCAAGCAAGCCAACCCCCCCTCCACCGCACCTAACTACGTTTAGAGTGGACAATACCGTTTGCTTATCGGTCGCATGCCATGCAAAGGCAAACTTAAATGCACGCAAGCAAGCACTCACGCACGCACGCATACAAGTGACGACTCTCTCGAACTCTCTCGCTCTTAGTCAGACACCCTAGCTCACACACATGCAGTATGTGGTCGCATCAGCCTGCCTCTGCTCAATGTCAGCGCGCGACGTTCCAAACATTGACAAACGTTTTTATTGCCATTAATTGCTGATGCTGATGCTGCTGCTGCTGCTGCTGCTGCTGCTGCTGTCAAAGAAGAACTCAAAGAGCAATCGAGTGTGAGCTTTGGGCGCGCTTTGATGTCGTCATATGTGTGTGTCGAAATGGTGAAAATCAAAGCTTTGCGTCTTTTACATTTTATGATCCGTACAGCAGAGTAAGCAAAGCGCTAGCAGTTGTCGCTGATATGTGATAATTAATTCTAATGATTGCTGCTTATTGTGTATTAAGCTTTAAAGCTTCTTCTTTTTGACATATTATGTTTTATTTATTTTTTTTTTTTACATAATGTGTATGTAGTATGATGGAAAAAGCACTTGAGCATGACAGACAGACCGACGGACGGAGAGCAAACGATTTGCCGCTGGCAACTTTTATTTTTGGGGTCACTTGTGCAATGACTGGCGCTGCATTTGCTACGCTTTGGCTATGACCGCGCTGCTGCCCTCGCTGCTGCTGCTGCTGCCTTGCCTGTCGGCAACTTCAATTTAGTTATTTTGTTTTTTTCTTTTCTTTTTTGTTTTTGGTGTGGTCTGGTCTGGTCAGTGCTGCTGCTATTTTGCTGCTTACCTTTTTGCCTCTGCTTTTGCTGTCGTTGCTCCCATTTCTGTCCATCATAATTCAAGTTAACGGCAAGTTAACACACTCAACGGGCAATAATAGCAACAACTAAACTAACACACTTTTTTTTTTTGTGCTTTACTCTTTTTTTTTCTTCTTTTTTTTGCTCTCTTTGTGTACGTCGCTTGGTGTTTGTGGTTGTTGTTGTACGCTTTCTGGTTTTTGATTTTTTTTTTTTGTAAATCTCTCTGGAGCGCGCGATTTATTGCTGCCGCTGCCGCCACCGTCGCTGTCGCTGCTACTGCGCTGTTTCGTTTTGATTTTTGTTGCTGTACAGATTCCTACGTACTTTCGCTTTTTATTTTTCTCCTCCCTCCTCTGCCGCCCAGCGTGCACCTTGCCCATGCCATTCTTGTCGGCGAAGCATGTGTGTGTCTGTGTACGTGTATGTGAGTGCTTCTGTTTGTGTTTGTTGCTCTTTTCTGCTTTAATAGTTAACATTGACATGCTCAGTTGCGCGTTTTAATGCGTTGCCATCGCTGTCGCTGTCGACGTCCGTCGTCTTGTCGTCTGTCGTTCGTTGTCCGTCGTTCGTCTTTGACTGCGTCCCACTCTTGATGGCTTGTCTTCTTCTTCTACCTTTGCTGACTTAATTCGCATTTTGTTGCTGTTGCTTCTTCAAATGCTTTGGCATATTGGCTGAACACAAAAGACACTCTGCAGTCGAAAGGCGGAGTGGTTGGGCGGATTGGTTGGTGGAGGGGAAGGAGGAGGGGGGAGGTAGAGGGTTGCGCTTTTATTGAAAGAGAAATTAGCTGAAATTTACAACGCTGCTGGCCGCCAGCCGTCAGCCGCCAAGCAGCAAGCGGCGCACAGTTGGCCCAGTTAATTAAAGTGCGACCCACGAACAGCAAACGAGCAGCGTACTTGCCTTCAAATCAGCCTGACATCGATACATCTGCATATCTTCATACATACCTACATACTTACACTTATCAGATATTTTATATATATATATCTAAATATTTATGATTATTTGATTGCTAACTCTTTGAAGCTGATGACAATAACGGGCAGCGATAACATATACAAAATGATCGAAATACATGTGTGTGTGAATATGGTCTACAATTTTTATCGATATATTATCGAAATATATAATGGTGCTGCGCAGAAATCGGAAATTAACATATTCGCAACACTAAGTTTTTTTTATTACTACTACTCCACTTTTTTGTCATTTGTCGATAAGTTATCGATAACATTCATTTAAGCTAAGGACATTTAGAGAGTAACAAAGATTCCAGTAACAATGGCAAGTTATCGATGTATTTTCTTGTGTGTGTGCATGTATATATATATAGTTATGTATATATCGGTGCGCAGGTTTATGCCGTTTTGTCGAAGGCCTTTTCACAACAACAAAAGAAAAAAGAAGAAAAAACACAACTAACTTTCCCTACCACTTTCTCTCTCTTTCTCGGTACGCCTCTCTCGGTATTTGTGGTGCGTGGCACAGAACCGAAAACAGCAGTGCAGAATTGGCGCGTGAGAACCTCTTCCAGACCAATATGGACGATGCCAAGCCAATTAACAACAACAACAACAACAACATTAACAGCAACAACAACAATGGCTCACGCACCATTTGCTCCATTGAGAATCATCAGTTGCCGCGTGTCAGCAACAACAACAACAACAACAATAGCAGCAACACCAACAACAACAACTCTTCAGCGGTATCCTCGTTAATAGCTGCACGCAAGCGCCATCTATCGAATAGCAATCTGGTCAACGATCTGGAGATACTAGATCGTGAGCTGAGCGCAATAAATGCACCGATGCCGCTGATCGATCCCGAGATAACGCAGGGTGCCGAACAACTGGAGAAGGCAGCGCTGTCGGCGTCACGCAAACGGATGCGCACCAACAACTGCCACAGCATCGGCAGCAGCAACACCTGCAGCGAGGATGAGAGCGATCGCTTGGTGAGAGAGGCACTGTCACAATTCTACATACCGCCGCAGCGTCTCATTTCGGCCATTGAGGATTGTCCGTTGGATGTCGTTGTGATCGGTGCGGGCGCCGGCAACATAACTGGGGATTTGATGAGCTGCAGCAGCAGCAGCGGCGGCGGCAACAGCAATAAGCGTGTCAAGCTGAACGGTTGCTCGGATCATTTGGTGGACCATTTGGTTGACTTCGATATGAATCAGAATCAAAAGGACTTTGAGGTCATCATGGATGCACTGCGTCTGGGCACACCAAGTCCGCCCAGTCCAAATCCAAGCGATTCCTGCGGCCAGGCGGCCATGCTTAGCGAATCGGCGAGCGTTTTCCACAATCTCGTTGTCACATCTCTGGAGACATGAAGGTATCAGTAAGCGGCGCAGTGGAGCATTGGATGATTGGGGACGATTGGATGATCATCACTCACTCCACACACCACCAACACCAGCAGCACCCCTCAAAATAAAACAGGGACACAAACAAAAAAACAACAAGCAAAAACCACAAATTGGCCTAAAAGCAACAAGCAACAAACAAACAAACAACAAAACAAACAACAAAACATTTACAATTACACAAGACAAAGAGCAAAGAGTTTTTTTAGGACCTTAACTTAGCGCTAATTTTATGCATAAGACTTAAAATCTTAAGCTTTACACTTAAGCGACCAAGGCAAGGCTTTGGGCTCAGAGCGCAGACCAATCGAAAGAGGCGAATGGATAGGGGAGGGGGGGTGTGGGGGGCGTGTGGATGTGTATATGTAAGTGTAAGTGTATGTGCTTGTTGCGTATGATGGGATGGGGGCTGTCAGTGTGTTACATATCGTTACAGTATTACATCAATAATACAAACGACTTTGTAACTGACCATCGCATGACCATACATACACACAACGCACACACACGCACAACACACACACTCACAAAATATGTCTCGCATTTTGTACAAAAGCTTTCTTTTATAACCGTTTTTTTTTGTAGATTATTAAGGATTGAAGCAAGAAGAAGAAGAAAAGAAAGAAAAACCCACACACACACACACACACAACACACACACATAACAAAAATCAAAGAATTTGTAGTCAAAAAGAAATGCAAAACATAATATCAAATCAAATCAAGAAGCAGAGTGATAACACATACATCAAAGTAAAGAGAGAGAGAGACAGACAGCTAAAGAGAAAGAAAAAAAGGCAAGAGCCGTAACAAAGAGAGGAGAGGAAGAGAGAAATTCAAAGAGCCGCCCCGGGGGTAAGGCGACAGTTTGCTGTTTTTGGGATTCTTTCATGCAAAAAAGAAATCAATGAGCGAAACTTGAACAAAATCCAAATTAGAATAAGAACAACTACAAACACTAAAGAGAAACAAACAGAAACGCTTAGCTAAACTCAACTCAACTTAACTCAACTCAATTCAACTTAACTTAAGTTCCACATGCATTCCACACTTTAAAGCAATACTTTTAGCTAAGCGTGTCCCAAAAACACTGGTCGCTTCACCCCTGCAATGAATTTCATTTCATTTTTTGTTTTTCTATTTTACAAATTGATATTGTCACATATGTTTATGATCAATCATTTATACTGATTATTGTTAATAATTAAAATGCGTTTGTGTGGTCAGTTGAAGTTTGAATGCATTGCCAAACAATTATTATATATACGAATTTAATTCCAATCCTCATCTTGCTGCCAGCTGTCTGTAATTCCGCCAAACTGTGTCTTGATTTCCCGATCCAGACTTAATAAAGATCTTTTCAAGAGCTGCTCCACTCACTCGAGTGTTGCCAGATTTCCCACTCGAAATGTTGGACGGAATTGCAGTTAACTGTGGGAGCAAGAAGAAGAGTCTTCAATTTTGTAGGCGGCTCAAGCTCATTTTTCCCAATCAGACACAGTTTTTTTTTCGCCTCTTGTTTACGTTGTACCACCCCTCCCCCACCCCCACCCCCTCTCATTGTTAAAATTGAGCTTTTAATGTATTATATCGGTATTTCGTACACTAAGAGAGCCCCGTTAACGTCACAGCTCGAAGACGAAAACATAACTGTTAATTGAAATGCTGAATTTGATCAAATTCAAACAAAATATTGAAAAACATTTTTAGTTGGTTTGTTTTACTGCAATTTCCTTTTCCTTTGTCAGCCAGCTACTTTACAAAAGTAAAAAACAAAAACACAAAACAAACAACGGTAAAACAAATGCTAAAAGATGTTGTTCTCCTAGTCACAAGCCAAACGAAAGAGAACGGTAAATAAAATAAATGTTGGGCATTTTTGGGCCTAGGTAGTTTTCTACACCCTCCCCTACAGCATTCAGAGCGCAATATAAAATAGACTATATACCATATACCAAATCCAAATCGAAATCAAAATCAAAAATCGACAAAAATGAAATTGAAAAAAAAATTCACTGCCAGTGATTTGTAGCAATTGTAATTCCACAAAGGCAACGAACAAACACAACATCAAAAATTGAACTGTGATCGTGGGTCACACTTGCACTGCTTTGTGAAACGGGCACACTTTTTTCTTCTTCTTTTTAAATTGCGCTCTGATTGAGAATGCTGCATGCCAGGGCTGGCAGCGAGGGGCGGCGCGGTCCTTAACTTGAATAACGGTTTCATTTTACATTTTAAAGAGGAAAAGAAAAAGTGTTTTGCTAATTTTCTAAACACACACACACACATTCACACACACACACACAACATGAACAAAGAACAAGAAAAACTCTGTGCACAACAACAACAACAACAACAAATTGTAAACAGGAAAATGTGAACAACAAAAGAATTATTAAATAGCAATTTAAATATACAAAAAGTGCAATTAGAATTTTTTAAAATATTGACGACGCAACAAAGCAACAAAACCAACAAAAGTGCATTCAAACAAAAACAAAACAACAAAAAAAAACAAAAAAACAAAAAAAAAGAAAAGAGAAAAGCGAAAAAACAAACAAGTATTTAACTATTAAACAGTAATTGGGCAAACAACAAACAAAAAAACAAAAAAAATCAATTAAAAGAAAAAAAATTTAAAAAAAAAAACGTTTTTTCTTCGAAAAATAAAGGCTGTGATACAAATTTAAGGTTTTTGCTAAGAAAATAACAAATATTAAAACTAAAACAAAAAGAAAAAGAAATAAGAAAAAAGAAAAAAGAAAAAAGAAAAGAAAACAACAAAAACATATGATCTACATATATAAGAAACATAATATATGCATTGTGCATATACACATATATACACATATACAAATACATATACACAATCACACATGCATGTGTGCGAGGAGCGTGCTTAGTATTAGTGTTGCGATTAAGAGAGTTGTAATCAGTTTAGCGTTTAGCGCAGCTTAAGAGAGCTTTTGCCAGCGCTCCCGCTCTCACACTCAGTCCGTTGCATTGCAACTTTCGCTCGTAGCTTTCATTGATTTTATTTCGCATTTCTCTCTCTCTCACTCTCTCTCTAAATCGTAAGCTTTTTTTTCGTTTGTTTCTTTTTTTAGTCGTCGTAGTAATTGCGTCGTTTTGTTTTCGTTTTCAGTTGCAGCGCCAAAAAAAAAAATGCCGCAAAAAAACAACAACAAAAACAAACACAAAATATTTGTATTAAACAACAACAACAACAACAATTGTTACAATTAGCAGCATAATATTGAAACTTGAAGCACATTGGCGGCGGCGCATCGTTCCAAAGAATGTGGCAACAACTCGAGCAGCCCATTTTCTAGGTCTAGTTATACATAAATACAACTATACAAACATATATATCGTATATATATATATACACATACACATACACATACCTTGTACGCAATGAATAATGAATATTATTATTTTGTAGTATTGTCTTAATTGCCAAAAAAAAAACAACAAACAAAAAACAAAAAACAAAAAAACAAAAAAAAAAATATGAAAACATAAATGAAACGAAAGAAGAAGAAATGGCAAAAACCCAAGCGCATAGCCTAAGTTGACCTTATATTTGTAGCATCTGGCGGGAACACGCATTATTTCTTTATACCGTTAGGCTTAAGTTTTTTTTATAATATAGTTCCCATACACATATATATATATATATATATTTTTTTTTTGCTTATATGTATTATTTTTGATTGTGTTTAACTAGACAAATTGTAGAACTATGTAAGTCACATGCGAGTGACAGTTATTTCCACTTTAGTTAATACTTCGTATGCCCCGAGCAACTCTACTACAACAATAAATTATATATACAAAATATATAACATTGAATTCCTTTTCATTTTGCGTGTTTTTTATTATCGATTTCTTTTATTTTTTTACATTTTGCACAATTCCTATTTTGATTTGTATTTTTTTTTTTAGAAAAAAAAAAAAAAAAAACAAACTTTAATTTTGAATTCAAAATCAAATTCGATGTTTGAGACATGGCGTCGATAGTCAAGATATCAATATATATGCAAAATCAAGGAATCGACGTGCAAAAATCGATAACTGTGTGATCGAAAGTGCATTCTGCTCGTTTAGCGTGTCGCACGTGCAACGAAAATGACTAAAACTAAAAAGGCCTTGCCACTGCCATCGAAAAAGATGGCAGCTAGCGCAACTGACTTATCATTTGGCCAGAACACCGCAGCAGCCGTAGCAATTCCCGGCGCTGCCGCCGCAATTCCAGGCGCTGCCGCAGCAGCTCCCGGCGCTGCCGTCGCAATTCCCGGCGCTGCCGCCGCAATTTCAGGCGCTGCCGCAGCAGCTCCCGGCGCTGCCGCCGCAATTCCCGGCGCTACCGCAGCAGCAGCAGCTTTGCCCGTTGGTGGACTTGTGTCCCATTCGGCGACATCTCAATTGACATTCGATCAGCTGGAGATGCTGATTGAGAAATGGACGCTGGAGGCTCAGGAACAGGCGCAGGTATTCACCGAGCAGGCGACACTGGTAAATGCCACGGACATGCTGCTCTTTGGCAACCGTCAGAAGATGATCGAGCTGGACGACGCCGTCCAAAAGGTGAAGGACGCTCAACAGGTGCTCGACGAGGAGCTGGATTGCATTGCCATGAATACCAAGCAGCTGGAGGAGAGTCTGCTGCCCTTGGAGAAGGTGTTTAGTGATATGCAACGCGTCGCTGTCGATCCGAAGCGCAGTCAGACCTACCTGTTGGCCGAGCATGTGGACGAACAACTGATACAAACGGCCGAGAATCTCCAGGTGGTCATCGGCCATTTGAATGAGGCCAACAAGGGCCAAGAGAACGGCCCCAATCCCATCAACCAAATGGCCAAGATACTCGACGCCCACAAAAACACGCTGCAATGGCTCGAGTCCAAGACGGAGGACATTGCCAAGCAACTCGATGTCATCACCAAGATGCATGAAAACATATAAAAAAGTGGATAAAAAACTAGTTTTGACTTCCTGAACATGTGACAAAATCAAAGTTGAAAAATAAAAAATAAATCAAAAAATGCAAGCGAAATTCTGCAAATATCAGCTGAGCGTATATATATATATATATCGTACTATATATCGAATCAAGTTAACTGAATTATGTTTGTATCTGTGCAATCAGTTTTTTGGACTTTTGGCTCGAAGTAGAACTGCACGCGTAAGCAGCTCTGTTAACCTTGTCTTTTTTTTTGGTTTTGGTTTTTGGTTTTTTGTTTTTGGTTTTTGGTGTTTTTGGTTTTTGACTGTACAAGATATATGGTAGCATGAGATCATCCGCTTTGTTAAGATAACTACCAAAAATATTATTTATTTTGCTTTGGGTCGATTTGCTCAGTTGAACTTTGCGTGTAGTGCGACCCGGCTCAGGGTCATGTTGCCTTTTTGGGGGTCAAATGTGAAATGAATGAAAAAAAAAAAAATGAAATAATAATAAATACAACAAATCAGCAACCTTAGAGAGACAAGCAGACAGACACAACAGACAGAGAGAGAGGGAGAGTCACAGGCGGTGGCAGTGGCAGAGAGCGAGCGAGAGAAGCAATGCAAATTGACTGTTCCGTTGAATGACTGCATTTCGCTAGTGTGAATGCCAAATTTCCAAAATTCGAGTTTTTAGTGAGCAGAAGAGACAGACAGACAGAGAGAGACAGAGAGAGAGAGAGAGAGAGTCAGAAGAGAGGGAAGCGTGGCAAACTAAGCACGAGTATTAGGGTGGGGGGAGGGGATTGGAGCGTGCATGCTTTTATTCGTGGCCAATGCCGCGGCTGCCGTTCAACGACTCGATGAGCTTGAACCTTATTCGACACAAAACAACTATCAAAATATATATATATATATATATATATATATATATATATATATATATAAACAAAGATTGATTTCGACAAAATGTGGCTCATTTTGGTCAGTCAGCAGCAGATGCAGCAAATCTATATCATTTTTGATTAATACCAATCTAGATAGTTCCTGCCTAGCCCCATTATATACTTGATATGTTACTTGTATATATATATATATGAACTGATAGATCCAAACAAAGTCTCAGATGTCGGAAATATCGCATATTTCGACAAAGCAAATTTGTTCATTTTATGTTGCACTTTTCAACCAGATGCAGGGTATCTACTAGTCACTGAACCGTAACTGTTTCTCGCCTGGTATTTGGGCTTGAAGAAATCAAATCGAAAGAATGTCTACCAAGAAAAACCAAATGAAAACAATCTATCTGATTATTGGCTTCCATACAAGTTTCTTCCTCTTTCTTTTTGCTGTGGAGTGTTAACGTATTTGATATTTATTTAATTTTGTTTGTATATGTATGCGTTTTTGGTTAAATATTGATGTATTTCTTTGAACACTATATAATACCTCTTGATCTATGGACCACTTGAATGACGATGCTCTCTGCGGAGATTTACTTGAGTTCTATTAGGTAAACTGATAACAACAACAACAACAACCAACAAAAAACACATTTTTATTGATAACAACAACATAACGGGATACATTTTTATATATATATTTCTATTTATTTGACGATTGATAGATAAGTTCTTATGATGATTTAATTACACGCTTCGATTTATGGAGATATATACACGTAGATGTTAGATAACAAGGATTATACATAGCAATGAGAGTAAGGATACATAAGTGCTTTTTAATGGATTATATAGACCGTAAAGAGAATATTGAACAAATTAATATATCTATATATATATATATATAGTAATGAATATTTGTAAAATATAAGAAAATCATGAAATCAAAAACAAATGAAAAAAAAACAAAGAAACATAAAAATAAAATATGTATGTATATATATTCCAGATAATATATATATATATATATAATATATACAACATACAAAACTTATATACACCATACATATATATATATATGTATATATATATATAATTGTACGTATTTATTATGAGTTGCTTTTAGTGTGATAATTCTTAGTAAAACAACATAAGAAAATTTGCAAAAATAAAATTGAACAAAAAAAAAATCGAATATAGATCTATAATTCTTTTAGTTCTGGTTTTTTTTCAGGATCCATACAGCAAGGAACAGGAATATATATAGGGAAAGTATGAAGCCATTTGTAGTAGCTTGATACTAAAGTAAAATACTATTTAAAGTGTTGCACCTTCGAATGGGGGTAAGTTTGACTCAGAACTCCAAGCGGGATTACCTAATGAGAGAGAGAGAGAGAGAGACAGAGAGAGAGAGAGAGAGAGAGAGAGATGATATGCCACACGTGAAAGTTGAAACTGTAATCACTATTCGAATGGGGAACTTAACTTAGCATAATACATTCATGATTAGAGCTCTGAGCGGTGCTTGACAGTGGTGCCTAGCTGATGTCAACATTTTGAAATAACATCGGAGCATTATAATAGTTATATACAAAGTAAATCATAAGCAGTAATACGAACTATGGCCAAAAAACAAGGCTTAAACATTTAGATTGAGTTTGTAATGTTATGCTACCAAATGAAATGTGGCCGATTTATACAAATTTGAAATGCTGATGAGAAACATAATAATATAACTCTGGGTGTGGTGGATTAGATGTCCTCGGTGTGGACCTCCTCCTCCTCCTCGGCAGCATACAATCGTCGTTCTCAATAAAATCGGCGCACGCCTCCTCCTTGCAGCCCACTTCCTTGTCGGCAAAATCACCGGGCATATCCGTAATACATATCCGCATCCGTAACCAGCTGCTGTCCCACTTCATCAACAACATCGTCTTCATCTATGTCGTCGTCAACATTGTCATCATCGATCTCTTCGTCTTCGTCTTCATCGTCATCATCATTATTACTATCATTTTCCAATTGCTGCACCTCGATCTGCTCGATCCAGCTCCTCCTCATCCTCGCCAGCAAAGTCCATTGCTGGCTGCTGCTGTTGATCCATTTGCTGCAGCATCGATTGCACCCGCTGCATATGCGCCTACTGCTGTCCATGGCGCTGCATTTGCCCGCCGCCGACGCAATGGGAACTGCCGGCATTGTTGCCTGCTTTATGTTGTTCAGCAGCGCTGTGTGCTTCCGCGTGACATGCAACGGCAAAGCAGTGGCATCCGCATGCAGTGCACCGCACACAGTGCACACGAGCGTCTCCTTTGAGCGGCGATGATGACGTGTGTAGTAAAAGCAAGACACATAGGAGGAGGAGCTAGAGGAGGAGGTGCCGCTGTTCGCTGCACTGGTGATGGTGCCGCATCCATGGCATGCGCCTGAATCTGCTTATTGAGCTAAGCCTGCTGGCTGTAGGCCTTGCAGCAGATGCGGCACGGGAATGGCGTCTCGCCTGCATTGATCTTCATGTGGACACTCAAACTGGACGCTTGGGTGGAGCACTCATCGCACAGCTTGCACTAAAATGGCTGCTCGCCCGTATGGATACGCATATGTATGTTGAGGCTGCCGGATTGTGTGAACGAGCGATCGCAGAGAGAACAGGTGAACGGTTTCTCGCCCATATGAGACTTCATGTGCTGCACCAGCACAAATTGCGCACTGATACACCAGCTCCTGGATATGCATGCGCATGTGCTCGGCGATCAGCGCCTCCTCCTTGAATTCCCGCTCGCACTCCGGACACACAAGACTCTCGACGGGCGCTGCATGCGATTTCTGGTGAAGCAGCAGCGAACTGTAATTGATGAAACACTTATCGCACTGCAGACACTGATGTGGCTTGCGCACCGCATGGGAACGCATGTGCATCATCAGGGTGCTGGACTAGGTGAAGGCCTTGGGGCAGAGCTCACATATGTACGGCTTCTCGCCGCTGTGGACGCGTATGTGCGTAAAGGTCTTCTGGCAGATGGAGCACTGGAACGGCTTATTGGAGATGTGCGATCGCACATGCTTGGGCAGGTCACCGGCATTCGGAAACGACGCCTCACAGTGCGTGCGCTGAAAGCACTCCTGGCCATTTGCACCCAACTGAGCGACAGCTGCTGCCGCCGCACCATGACTATCCGTTATAACATTCGCCTTGCTCCGGCGACCACGTCTTCGTCTAATCGTCTGCGGCTCCAGCTGAAGCATGCGCGGCAGAAGTGGAGTGGCCGCTATTGCTGGTTGCAATGCGAACCGTGGTGCGGATACGGGCGCTGCTGCTGCAGTCACTGGCGTTATGCTCAACGTTGGCCTTAGCAGTATAATGGAAGTCGATTCATGGGGATCGGCTGTCGGCAACCGATACTCATTGGGCAGCAAAGTGCGCATGGGCTGAGTTGATGCCACCTCCACGTAGGCTCTTGTTTTATCCATGATCCGTACTGATGAGGAGAACTGCAATTGGATTATTATTGTTATTATTGGCATTTGTTATCGAGAGTAAGCACATTGCTGCTGCTAATCGATTTGCTAATGTTATCGGCGATGACAAATAATTCGCGCAACTCTTGAAATGCCGAACGATGGTATCGATGCATTGCCTACGTTGCATTAAATTCTGGATCACTTTCATCCCGGTTATTATATCTATTCATATATCCGATATTAGAAAATATTCATCCATACAAGGATAGGTTTCAACGGCATCATGTCACAGTATGCAAATGGCTGTTCTTTGTATGTATGCGCGTCGAGAAACAAGGAATTTTGTATGCCGACACAAAAATACCCTGTTCTAGATTTGCACCATACATTTTGCGGACAGTGGTTACAAGTTGGTCAACAGTTAAACCACCCCACTCTACGAAAGGTTACACCTCAGGCGCTTAAACTAAAACAAAATTTGAAATCAATTGGCAGCTCGCACAAAAAAAAGAGAACGATATAGAGTGTTGCTGCTCTCCTCGCACACATTCAAGTGTTTGCGCGATCCGGTAGCAATATTGCCACTTTTTCGCACACATGCATTACCCATTAAGGCATGGTAGAAAAGGTGCTTTCCTGGTCGCACCCATGCACGCATGCTCACAAGAGGCAGAGTTTTGCACTTACCCGCGCTGTTGTCGCTGCGAAGTCAATTGAAATAATGGCGTGCGTTTGCTGCTCGACACGCGACCCCTGCAAAATTTTCGACGCTTTGCGCTCTGGGCTATTTGACGCCTGTATGTATTGTCTGCTTATACACACACACACACACATCAACTGTAACGGTAATCTGGCACATGGTGTTACTATACAAGGTGGACACATGAGTTATTTTGTTACACAATGTTTTGTCTTATACTCTTGCTTTCAGTTGTGTAGCCCGCGCAATCTCTCTCCCCCCTCTCTCTCTCTCTCTCTCTCTCGCCATTTCTGCCTTGGCTTCAGTTGAGTTGAGACTGAGAGTAAAGGACATATGACATGCCAACCAATCGGAATTGATTACTACCTGAAGAAGGCAATCAGTGAATTCATTTTTTTTGCTATTGGCATCTTGCCAAGCTGGTTCGATGATATCATATGCAAATGCTCTGATAGGCAGCTTGGTGCGTTGTTCATTCCATGCGATCGCAGACATTGCTTAGGTCGCCATCAAATGATAATTAAATAAAATGCTTCTTCTTTTTCTTCTTTAATTTCACGACGAGCACGAGCTGCAGCGGAGCGGAAGCAGACAACTGACAGCAACCAAGCGACGGTAAGCTGAAAATCATGCTTGCAATTTCATAAATGTACTAAATAATTTTTTAATATATATATATATAGATATATACATATATATTTTAGTACATTTTCATATCGGGAGAGAGGCACCTGCATTTGCGAATAAATTTGTAACTTGGCTTTTGACCGATGGTCATCCAATTCAACTTTAAGGCTGTACAGCGAACGTTATTCAATCCATCCCTGGATAAATGGTACATTCGAAGACGCGTGATGATTCATAAAAGATATATTCAAATATTCATTTTAAAATGCAAATATTAGGTTTGTCATCAACAATTTTATTTCATTATGGCCATCGCTTTTCTTTCAATATGCTGAGCATTGACGACAAGGAGCCGGTTTGAAAACGCTGTTGCAGCTGAACAAATATGAAGTAGGGCAAGGTGGTGCTGGAGCTGACGATCCTCCGCAGCCAGCTGGTGCCGCTGATCCATAGCTTGGTGTATGTGTTGACATTAGCATCGGACTAAACATGCGTGCGGAGTATCCAGAAGATTTCGGTACTGCATATGCAGCAGCCGGGGGAGCTGCGTAGCTGGGTGCAACGGGCGCTGAATACGTAGGCCTTTTGGGAGCTGAATAGCTAGGAGCAGCAGGTGCAGAGTAACTAGGAGCAGCAGGTGCGGAGTAACTAGGAGCAGCTGGAGCTGAATACACAGGAGCCTTGGGTGCTGAATAGCTAGGAGCAGCAGGTGCTGAGTAGCTTGGAGCGGCTGGTGCTGAATAACTTTGAGCTGGTGCTGAATAGCTAGGAGTAGCAGGTGCAGAGTAACTAGGAGCAGCAGGTGCGGAGTAACTAGGAGCAGCTGGAGCTGAATACACAGGAGCCTTGGGTGCAGAGTAGCTAGGCGCGGCAGGTGCTGCATAACTTTGAGCTGGTGCTGAATAGCTTGGAGCAGCAGGCGCTGAATATGAGGGACCCTTAGGCGCTGAATAGCTCGAAGCGGCTGGCGCTGAATAGCTAGGAGCGGCAGGTGCTGAATAGCTTGGGGCTGCTGGTGCCGAATAGCTGGGGGCTGCAGGCGCGGAATATGAGGGACCCTTTGGCGCTGAATAGCTAGGAGCGGCAGGAGATGAATAACTTGGGGCAGCTGGTGCTGAATAGCTGGGAGCTGCAGGCGCGGAATAGCTCGGAGTAGCAGGCGCTGAATAGCTTGGAGCGGCAGGTGCTGAATAACTTGGGGCAGCTGGTGCTGAATAGCTTGGAGCAGCAGGCGCGGAATAGCTTGGAGCCGCAGGCGCTGAATATGAGGGACCCTTAGGCGCTGAATAGCTAGGAGCGGCAGGTGCTGAATAGCTGGGAGCAGCAGGGGCTGAATAGCTTGGAGCAGCAGGCGCTGAATAGCTTGGAGCCGAAGGTGCTGAATAACTTGGGGCAGCTGGTGCTGAATAGCTCGGAGTAGCAGGCGCTGAATAGCTTGGAGCGGCAGGTGCTGAGTAACTTGGTGCAGCTGCTGCTGAATAGCTCGGAGCAGCAGGCGCTGAATAGCTTGGAGCGGCAGGTGCTGAATAACTTGGGGCAGCTGGTGCTGAATAGCTCGGAGCAGCAGGCGCTGAATAGCTTGGAGCGGCAGGTGCTGAATAACTTGGGGCAGCTGGTGCTGCATTGCTCGGAGCAGCAGGCGCTGAATAGCTTGAACCGGCAGGTGCTGAATAGTTCGGAGCCGCGGGAGCAGAATATGTGGGAGTCTTTGGTGCTGAGTAGCTGGATTGAGAGTTGTAAATTATCGGTGGTCCGTAAGCCTGCAGTGGAATCCCCGTGAAGGAGCGAGAGTAGCGTTCGTCGAAGCTCTCTTCGGGGAAGGTAAAGTCATCGAGTTGCTCGTTGCTGGCTGCGAGTTGCTCCGAAGGAACCAGTGCCACCAGACAGCCGATGGTTAAAAATGTTAAAAAGCGCGATCCGTACATGTTCGTCTGCGAATCAGTGTCCAAAAACTGAACTGTTCTTCGGTGGTTAAATCTTTTATGAGCTTGGAAAACCCCAATCAGCAAAAAAAACCTAATTCTCCACAAAGCCAAATTGCGCAATGCTTAAATTTGGGCTTGTGTCGATCGGTTGTTGTATTTTATATATGTCATTGTGTTGGTGCTACTGTGTGGAAATCAGAAGTGTGCTAGTTTGGTGAATCCAAACAAAGAAGCGCGAAGTCGGCCTTTAATGACTCTGGGATACACTGAATAAAAACTTGATTAATTTCCAAACGGCATTTCCCAAAGAAAGTGCAAAGCCAAGGGCAGAAATTGAAAGACTTTTGATTGCATAGAGTACGAAGAGATTACATGCTGTTGGTGCGACAAGTTATGTGGGTTGAATATTTGTACTGATTTAAATCTATGCTGATTAAGCAGTGTGCCTGAAGAATGTGGCACAGATAAATTATTATTGACTCGCTGGGTGGAGAATGCTGAATGTGCAAAACATTTAAAATATTCAGTAAAAGGTGTGCTTCTGATAGTTATCTTTGCCATTTGTGTTCTTTTATCCTAATAACTTTGTATGGATATAAACTTTATGTAATAAATAAATAGTCGTAACGAACAAATTCAAAGAATTCATTTAAGCTAACATTATGTTATTTAACAGATATTTACACTGTTAACTGGCGCCATCTATAGTCCGTATAATGTACAAGAAACATCTGAGTATGCTATTTAATCGATAACTTTTATTTATTATCGACATCTGGCGTTTAGTTCCAAATCAACACGTCAACGTTTTCTTCTTCTTCTTCGACGTGTAACTCCAACATCTGAACAGAGGCGGCTTTTCAGCTGGTCTACCAAGACTTGATGTAAAATTGCAAAGTTGTTTTCTATTAAAATACAATTGTTAAGAACTGAGCTTTACAGTTCAATAGTTGGCTGTGGTCATCGCGGAAGCACTAATAAACAATCAACCGATACGTAAGTCAGTCAAGAAAACTAGTCAAAAGGTTTCGCCTGCCAGCTGCTTGCGTTGGCAAGAAAACGAAATGTGCTCAGAATAAGGAGGCTATTGCTCGCCCTCTCTTTCTCTCGTTTGTTCGCTCGCTCGCACTTTACCGATTTTCGTTAATATTTTGTATATTTATATATATTTTGTACAGTGACTCTGCAATATGGTGTTTAACCAAGGACGACGCAGCTGGGTAGCAGCCGCCGGCTGCCTGATGCTGTGCATCGTGGCATTCAATATGCCCGGCAGCGATGCGGCCGCCGTTATGTCCGTCGATCTGGGCAGTGAGTGGATGAAAGTGGGCGTCGTATCGCCCGGCGTACCAATGGAAATCGCCCTGAATCGTGAGTCCAAGCGCAAAACGCCGGCCATCATCGCTTTTCGGGGTAATACGCGCACCTTTGGCGAGGATGCACAAACGATTGGCATACGCGATCCATCGGCCGCCTACGGTTATCTTCTGGATCTGCTCGGCAAGACCATCGACAATCCCATTGTCGATCTGTACAGGTGAGTCCACGTGTACTGTGTGTGTGTGTGTATGTCTGAGTGAGTTAAGTTGTGCCTTGTGTGGGCCACGTCATGCTAAAATGTACATATGCATATGGCCACATTGGTGCTGATATCGTTAATTAAATTCATATCTGCAATGTTACCAAAATTGAATTTTGATTTTAAACTTATTAGTTAAGTCATTGTAGCAACCAGTGCCGCAACTTTAGAAATGGTTCGCGAACCTGGTTTTCACTTTACTTGACAATATTTTCAATTCCAATTAAAATACGGAATTTAATTTAAAGAAATCAATCAATATAGTTATATATAGTTATATACATATATACATATATAGTTGACTTAAATGTTTCAATTTGATTTTATAGAGAACGCTTTCCCTACTACACCATCGTTGGGGACAAGGAGCGTAATACGGTTGTGTTCAAGAAGAGCGACACGGAGGAGTTCAGCGTGGAGGAGCTCGTTGCCCAAATGCTTGTCAAAGCGAAACAATTCGCCCAGGAATCCACACAGCAGACGATCACCGAGTGTGTGCTTACCGTGCCGGGCTTCTTTGGTCAGGCGGAGCGCGAGGCACTCCTTGTGGCGGCGCAGCTGGCCAATCTGAAGGTGCTGCAGCTGATCAATGACTATGCGGCCGTTGCCCTCAACTATGGTGTGTTCAATCGCGTCGAGCTCAATGAGACCGCTCAGTATTTCCTATTTTACGATATGGGCGCCTACAAGACATCCGCCGCGGTGGTCAGCTATCAGCTGGTGAAGGATAAGCAGACCAAGGAGACGAATCCGGTGGTTCAGGTGCTCGGCGTTGGCTACGATCGCACGCTCGGCGGACTGGAGATTCAGTTGCGTTTGCGTGATTACATGGCCAAGGAGTTCAATGCGCTGAAGAAGACCAAAACGGATGTCACCAGCAGTCCCCGTGCGTTGGCCAAGCTGTTCAAGGAGGCGGGTCGTTTGAAGAATATTTTGTCAGCGAACACGGATCATTTTGCACAGATTGAGAATCTGCTGGAGGATCATGACTTTAAGCTGGCGGTGTCGCGCGAGAAACTGGAAGAGCTCTGCACTGATTTATGGCCTCGCATCACCAAGCCACTGGAGGATGCGCTGGCCACATCCAATCTATCATTAGACGTGATCCATCAGGTGATACTCTTTGGTGGCGGCACACGTGTGCCACGCGTCCAGGAGACCATTAAGCAGTTGATCAAACAGGAGCTGGGCAAGAATCTCAATGCCGATGAGTCGGCCACAATGGGTGCCGTTTACAAGGCGGCCGATTTGTCCTCCGGCTTTAAGGTGAAGAAGTTTATTGTCAAGGATGCGGTCCTGTTTCCGCTGCAAGTGTCCTTTGAGCGTGATCCCGGCGATGGTGCGGCCGTCAAGCAGGTGAAGCGTGCTCTGTTCGCCATGATGAATCCGTATCCACAGAAGAAGGTCATCACATTCAATAAGCACACGGATGACTTTGATTTCTATGTGAACTATGGCGATTTGGATCGGTATAGCGAGAAGGAGATCGCTGCCATTGGCAGCTTGAATATCACACGCGTTCAGCTGCAGAAGATCAAGGAGTTGCTGGAGAAGTCCAAGAAAGATCAGGTGGACAATAAGGGCATCAAGGCTTACTTCTTTATGGATGATTCCGGTATCTTCCAATGCACGGGCGTTGAATACGTCTACGAGAAGCAGAAACTGGAAGAGGAACTGGATGAAGACAGCCCACTGTCCAGACTGGGCAGCACCATCAGCAAGCTATTCACAAAGGAGACCGAAAAGGAGGATGCTGGTACTGGAACGGGAACCGGAACCGGAACAGGAACTGGGAGTGGAGATAGTGGAGATGAGGCGGCCACACCCGACCCGGAACCCACCGACGAAGAGTCGTCAGCTGGTGGCAAAGCTGCGGACAAATCTGATGATCCAGCTGCTGCACCGAAATCCAATGATGATGAGCCCAAGGCGAATGCCAAAAACGAGACCATAAAACTGGTCACCATCAAGACACCCGTGGCGCACAAGACACAGCTACGTTTCACGCCCCCGCTTGGTGGCAGCGGCTACGAAAGCTCCGCTGCCAAGCTGCTGGCCATCAACAAGATTGAGGAGGAGCGTGTGCGCCTGGAGTCCGCATTCAACTCGCTCGAATCGCACATCATCGAGGTGCAGCAGAAACTGGAGGAGAAAGCGTATGCGGATTGTGCCACAGCTGCCGAAAAAGAGAAACTGCTGGCCGAATGCAGCACACTGGCCGAATGGCTCTACGAGGATGTGGAGAATCCCAAGGCGGAAATGTATGAGGATAAGCTGGCGCAATTGAAAAAACTCTCCAATGTATTCCTCTCACGCCACTGGGAGCATGAGGAGCGGCCGGATGCGATCAAGGCGCTCAAGGGCATGATCGATGGCGCTGAGAAATTCCTAATCACTGCACGCAATCTCACCAAAGAGACAAACCCCGAAAAGGATGTCTACACCCAGGTGGAGATCGATACGCTCGCCAAGGTGATTGACGAGACGAACGCCTGGCTTAAGACCGAGAGCGCCGCCCAAAAGAAGCTAAGTCGCAGTGCCACAGTGCGATTAAATGTCAAGGATCTAACCGATAAGATGGCCCTGCTCGACCGTGAGGTCAAATATCTGGTAAACAAAATCAAGATCTGGAAGCCCAAGGTGAAGCCCGACAAGGAGAAGAAACCTAAAGAGACTGAAAATGCTGGCGAAGAGGAGGCGGCGGCGGCTCAAGGCAGCGGCAGCGGCAGCGACGGCGAGGATAATGCAAGTGAACAGGCTGAGGCGCCCGAGGTGCATGAGGAGAATGACCAGGTGACACCAACACCCGCAACTCCTGATGCCAATACGCCACACGGCGAACTCTAAAATTAGTGAGAGAGAGAGAGAGAGAAAGAACACACAAATACCGAAGTAGCGAAAGAGATGGACAGAGAGAGAGAAGGAGAAGGAGACAGAGACAGAGAAAATTAAATGAGGCATTCAATTAGGCTGGTAGGAAAGACGAGGGGGAGGGGTGGGGTGGGGTGGGCTGGTGTGGAGCTGTGCTTGTGTGCTTAGGCAATCGATTGGAAAACGTGATAAATGAGTGCGAGTAATCAGAGAATGTGTAATCGAATTTGCTCGCGATCTGTGAGAAATGCAAAAGAATTGACGTTGGATGCTGGGCGGGGCAGGGCGGGGCATACGTAGCTAACAACAATTGGGGGCCCAAAGCATTCCGTGCACAAAAACACACACACACACACACACACACACATCGACAACAACAGCAAAAACGAAATGAAATAACGGCGTTCAATGTATTTTTTTTTCTTTTCTTTGAATCATTTTGTTCAAACTAGCTAATGGCGGGGTTAACTTATATTATTTAAATCTATCTACAACTAAAGAAATTATATGAAATGTATAAAATATATCAATTTTCATTCCGTCGTGCTTTAAGTTCTTCATTCTATATGCCTGGATATATTATCTAAATAATAATAATAAACAAAAACAAAAAAAAACAAATAAAAGACTTGAAGTACTTAAACTCCCCTCACATACATACATTTATCTATATTTATGTGCTCACATCTCCCAAAAAAAAAAACAAAAAAATTCAAATCTTTCCTTAGCATGACATAAAACATACTGGGAAAAAAAAGCTCAAAGAATAAAATCGAGAAAAATATTGTATTCAAATTGCATTTGTTGTATGTTGGAAATAACTGAATTTGATGCCTATGGGCACCACAGCTGGGATCGTAATCTGTTGTTGCCTGCGATCAACGGAAATTGTAAGCTCCTTATGATCAAGACCTTCTTCCAAGGTCGCTTGACGCGCGTCCTTTAAGTCGCATGAAGTGGACCGATTCTTTGTATTAAGCCTCTGAATAAATAAACCGCAAGTATTCATATTGTACATATATAAGTTTGTTATTGCCGTTATGTTGTTCAAAAAAGATAAAAGCCAGAAAATTTCCATTTGAATTGACGATGGTCAGATTTCAAAAAGGTATCTACATAAATACATTGGACGTGTATGTATGTGTTTATACATATGTTAAGGAAGTGGCACCAGCTGATTCCGATGTACCAAATTGTATCGATAGCAACTGTCATTTCAAAAGTTATCCATTTGCAGCGCCTATCGATACTTAGCGATACTTCCATTGCATCAATTCAGCAACGAACAATATAATATATAATATAGTTATATAGTTGGTATTTCAAAATCGTTTTTTCCCTATCAAAAAAAAGGAAAAAGTATTTACATTTTCTTTATTGTTCGGTATTATTCGCGTACTTTTGGGTATTTTCGGTAAGTGCATCCGGTCACACAGCTTACGCAAGAAATATCGTCAGACGTTCGCGGAAGTCGATGTACAAAGATTACAACTCCTAAGACCTTATATGCTGAGTTTCGGGAGGATTTTGTAATTAAAGCCATCAATCCGAGATACAAGTGTGCACGTTTAACTTAACATAAAGAACGCTGTAACTTCCAACTAGACCATAAGCTCTGATATACAACGAGAACAACAAGAAGCCAATTCGCGTCCACACGAACACAACTACAAATAACAGCGACACACAAAAGCTATTGCCACAAAAAATATGGCGAAGGCGAATTAGTGCAGTCTTGCAAAACTTTAAAATATCTACGTATGTTGTGCTCTGGTAAATGCCCGCAAAGTGTAAACGTATGAATGTGCCCACATACCACTTATGTTTGTATGTGTATACGTTTTTGTGAAATTGTGATGAATGCATGAATTCATGTATGTATTTTACATACAGGCAGGTAATTGATTTTGTTCGCAGGAAAAATATGTGCACAGAGCAGTCATAGGAGTTGTGAGTGTATATGTGTCTGTTGAAGTGGTGGAATGATGGGAAGGATACCCATTGGTAATATCTATCCATAATCTTACATTAGACGTTTAGATTTGCCCTGCATACATATCTACATGTATTTTCATACTTATGCATGTGTGTATGTGTGTGTGTGTGTGTGATGATAGTGCAGAGTGCGAATTTCCATCTTTCGATAGCGATATGTAAGCGCATCGATAACTTCTTTCGATTGTCATTGTTGCTCCGTTGACTGATTCTGTTGTGGCTGCTTTCGGAACGTATATTTGTAAGTCGTACATACATGTATACATTTGTGTGTGTTGCTTTGCACGGCGACGGCGCCTGTCTGGCGAAAGTGATTTTTCAGTAAAATTTCGCAGCTTCAAGCCGACGGACGGAGTGGAGTGCACTGCAGGTCGTTCGGTCCGCTGGAGTCAAATTGACGATGTCGTAAAGGTGCCAAGCGGGCGTGCGACTGGCTACGTTTCTTTTTATTATTGTGTGCGTGTGTTCGTTCGTTCGTTCGTTTGTTTGTTTGTTTGTTTGTGTCTATTTGTGTGTTTATTGTTGCTTTTTTTTTCTTCTTTTCCTTTTCTCTTTTTGCCTGTGCAGCGTCAATGCTGTTGTTATTATTATTAGTCATTTACTTACTTTACTTTAATGTTTCGAATACATGCATATGTACATTTGCATGCATATATATATAGAACTTATTCCGAACGGGTTCAATGTGAAAATGCGTCTGTGCATGGTATATATATATACATATATATATATGTATATTTATGTGTGTGGTATACGCAAACAAAGGAGCTCTTTTCGTTTTCTATTTCTCTTTCTGTTTTGAATGTGTAAAGTGCAGGACAAGGTAAATTGAATAAAACACAGTGCAGCATGGCGGCGGCAGCAGACCAACACTGAAAAGTCCATTTGCTGTATTAGTGTGTATATATCTGTGTGTATATATGTATGTATGTATGTGCGTACACACTGTATACATATGCACAATAGATAAATATTAAATGTTATTATCAAAGCCAATATCGTTTCGTTGACAGTGTAAACGTCCATGTCTACTAACACATGTGCGTGGGTGTGTGTGTGTGTGTGCGTATGTGTGCTTGTGGACGGATGTTTCACATTGAATTATGTTAAGCCTGTCAGTCCAGCAGCTGGTAGGCAACACTGGAACTTTAGGGCTCTCTGTGCTCACAGCTGCGTCCGCAATCAATTTCGGCTGTAGCCGTGCTCAAGCCGTGCACAGTGGCGCCAAAAAACGAAGTCAGCATAGTGTTGAAATAGTAATCTCATCGAGATGTTAAGCCCATTATTGTATATATGTATATATATGCATTTACATATACACGTATGCCAATAAATGCGCAACTCTTGAATCCTATTCGAATTGGCATTTTGGCTGGGGTAGAGCCAAATCGAGTAACAAATAATACTAGAATCGGTGGTTGCCAACCCAAGCGGAAAGCTGTCGCAGTAAAGGTGGTAAAAATGCATTTATTTTGATTTGAAAATTAATGTTTATGTGGATTATTTATTGAAAATAGTTTCCAATATAGTAGCGCAGGATATATTGGCGTATGAATGTATGTATGTGTATGTGTATGTGAGTGTTTTAATTTAATTTTGTTTTGTTTTGTTTGCAACGATTGAAACTGAAACACGTGCTTAAATCTTTCGGGTATCGTTTTCAACTCTGTGTAAAGTCAAAGGACCCGACGAAGAGCAGAGACAGAGAGAGAGAGAGAGATTGGAATTTGATAAGTCACAGCACACACACTAGCCAAAAAAAAAAACAGTGCAAAGAGAAAAGAGGCTAAGGAGAGCAAACGAACCCGTCGTGTCAAAAGGTTAGAGAGAGAGGCGCATGCTGAATGTGTGTGCATTGTATTGCAAGTGAAGTGAGTGCACTAAAAACAAACAAACAAACAACAACAAACCAAAACAATAGCAATATAAAAATAAATATAAATTGCCTACAGTCAACAGTCAACATTATTTGAAAGGAATTAACGCGTGCGTGGGTCGTCGATGTCGTCGAAGATGATGTTAATTTGACTGCCTGGTGCTGCTGCTGCCTGACTTTATAATACATATATATATAGTATAATCTACCTCCAACAATCAATAACAAATTCAATAAAAACGCAACCGAGAGCAGCAGCATTCTAGAGAGAGACTGAAAGACCGCAAACGCCATCTATTGTCGAGCGGACGCACAAAACAACGAGCAAGTGGAAAAAAAGGGACCCGCACTACAACATCAACAATAATAATAACCGAATTAAAAGCAATAACATATAAAGCAAACAATTAAGCACTTGCTGCTGTATAGTGTGCATGTGCTGTGTACCTGTGCCGCCTGTGTGGTAGTAGTAGTTTTGCTGCCGCTCCTCCTACCTACCCAACCACTGTTCCAACCACCAGCACCAACACCACCCTCAAGCGGGCAACTCGGAGCTCCGGTGGGAGGCGGCGAATCCGTGACTCGACTATTTGTCGTCACGTTGCCTTGCCCGCCAATATGGCGTGCCTTAACACACTAAAGCAAGAAATCAAAACACTGGAGAAAATCTTTCCGAAGAATCACGAGCGCTTTCAGATACTCAATTCCAGCGTGGACGAACTTTTGTGTAGGTTCATAGATAAGAATGGCAAGCGTTACGACATTCATGCGAACATAACGGTAAGTAAAACACACAAACTACTGTTATCTTAAGGCCTAGTTATAGACATGATTATATATATATATATATATGTGTATATAATACATACACATTTTAGATGCATTTTATACACTTGACAGCTATCCTTAAGTGTTACCCGTCATACAATACAAACCATTGAAGTACCTACCCCAATGTAGGTAAATAGTCACTAATCATTTGCAGTTCTTGTACAGGATTATGCAGTAGTTTGTAAATCGAAATCAGGGCAATCAAAATGTGAACATGATCAATTAATCGCTCCACTTGACGAAAGTCACCCTTTCAAACCAAATGCAACAACAACAAAACAAAATACTTTGACAGCAAACAGCAACAAGCGCTCGATGATCTTCGGCTGTTGCCTTGCGGTACAATTCCATTGGTTCATTTTCCAAAGCTTCCCACTCGTTTGCTCTCTTCATTGTTGCGGTACTTGTTCTCTCTCTCGCTCTCGCTCGCTCACTCGCCAGCTTAGCTCAGCTGCTGGCGACAATTTTTGATCACCTTCTCGTTCAGCTCTTTTTACCTTTTGCTCTGTTTTCTTAAGTTGCTGTTGTTGTTGTTGCTTCTGAGTTTGATTCTTATTTAGGGACAGGCGGACAGCATGCTTTAATAATTTGTGATTCACCCCCCCCCCCCCCCCCCTTCTCTCGCTGCTCAAACAACAGTTGCCTGCTGCCACCAACTTTGTCATCATATTAATTTTTTTTTTTTTTTTTTACCATCTTTCCGTTCATTTACTCTGTTCGGACTCAGACTCTGCTCTGGCTTTGACTCTGCCTTGGTTCAACGATCTAATTAAAGGTTATATGTGTAATTTCATTGACGCTGTCTCTCGCAGCTGGCCTGGCCTGGCCTGGCCTGGCTTTTGTTAGTATACACGTACTCTCTCAAATATCAATGTGTACATACATCCATATATATACATATATATATATATATACAATTTCAGAAAAACGTATTTTCAACTTTTGATGCAGAATTATTTCGTACTTTTGACAATTATTAGCGAAGATATTGACTTCGTAAACGTGATTTTCTCGATACAATTTGAGAAAAAGATGTTTTCAGATATTGATACAGAATTGATATCGCCAATAATTGTCAAAATTCCGAAGTTCTATGAAACACTATTAAGCCCTTTTTATATATATATAGATCAATCAATTCTGCATCAAAATTTGAAACTTTCGTTTTTCTGAAATTGTATCGAGGAGATCACGTTTTAAGTTTTCTTTTTCAATTCAAATATATTTATACGATATGGGTATTTCAAGAAGTCACGCACGTAATAGCCGTGACTTTGTTTAGTCGACGAACGAGTTTTCTTTAATAATTTTCCTTAATGCTGCTAAGATTCCGATTAGTACATCAAAATATATTCCGATAGCTAATTATTCATTTATGTTGTTGCAGGAAACGTATCCGTCGTCGCCGCCAGTTTGGTTTGCCGAAAGCGAGGAGACGAGCGTTACAAATGCCGTGCAAATCCTTAGCAATACAAATGGTCGCGATAATCACGTGATTAATCAGGTAATTATTCATCCTATTCACAACTGTATCGCTTTGAACTAATTGAATAATGTTGGCAGGTTGGCATTCTGCTGCGCGAGCTGTGCCGTCTACACAATGTTCCACTGCCACCCGATATTGATAATTTGGCGCTGCCGCTGCAAACGCCGCCGCCCTCCGCATCACCGTTACGTTTAGAGCGCTCTGCTGGCGGCGGTGGCGGTTCGGGGCCGCATGGCAACGAGGAGACCGATTCCGATCAGGAAGAGATTGAGGATCCCATCGGCGAAAGCGAACAGGAGAGCGAGGGCGATGAGGATCTACCATTGGAAATGGATGATGTCCGGAGTACAAATAAAGTGCGTATAAGATATATGCTTATATATATGTATACATATATATATATATATGTTCATATCTACCAAACAGAAAGATGACATGGAGGTGGAACATTTAGCAACTCTAGAAAGACTGCGTCAAAGTCAACGACAAGACTATTTAAAAGTGCGTAAATATATATATATATAAACAGAATTGTTCAGAAATGTTGCATTTCAAATGAATATGATAGTTTTTCAAATGTAATATTCTTTTCGTTATCTTTTTCCCAATTTTCGAGCGATGAATGTATTCCTATTTCACTTACACTTACACATACACATACACACATGCTATTGTGCTTCTCATTGTCTCGCTCTCTCTATTTGATTGATGCGCAGGGTTCAGTTTCTGGTTCAGTGCAGGCAACCGATCGCCTGATGAAAGAACTACGTGATATTTATCGATCAGATGCATTCAAGAAGAACATGTACTCTATTGAACTGGTCAACGACTCGATTTACGAGTGGAACATACGCCTCAAGTCTGTGGATCCGGATAGTCCCCTGCACAGCGATCTGTTGCAGCTGAAGGAGAAGGAGGGCAAGGATAACATACTGCTCAATATACTATTCAAGGAGACGTATCCGTTTGAGCCGCCTTTCGTGCGTGTCGTTCATCCAATTATCTCAGGTGCTGCACCATATATCCAATTATTTACTTGATTTTTCATTGTAATCGATTGGTTATTTTATATTCTTTTGATTTGGCATAGGTGGCTATGTGCTCATCGGCGGTGCCATTTGCATGGAACTGCTGACCAAACAAGGCTGGAGTTCCGCCTACACGGTCGAGGCCGTGATTATGCAAATTGCCGCGACATTGGTCAAGGGCAAGGCGCGTATACAGTTTGGTGCTACCAAGGTACGACAAAATGCCCATTATGCCAATAACCTTAACAATGATAATCACATTTCTCCATCTTCTATGCAAACAGGCGCTTAGCCAGAGCCAATATAGTTTAGCACGGGCCCAGCAAAGCTTCAAATCCTTAGTGCAAATCCACGAAAAGAATGGTAAGGGATTCGAAAACAATCAACATAGAATCAAAACTGATTGTTAGCTTTTGTTTTTAGGTTGGTTCACGCCGCCCAAGGAGGATGGCTAAGGTTAGCTTCATTTTTTTTTTGCTTTAGAGTTACAGTCTAGATTAAGTAAAAAGTACGTTTGCCAAATGTCGCCGCTCACCCATGTTCACATCCAGCAACCTCCCTCCCTCCCTCCCACACCACACACAGGCGGCTGCATTCAGACCCCCAAACAGAGGAGTGTCTCAGTGAAGGGGGCGGTAACCAAACGGTAGTAGCAGCAGAACTATAAACAGGACCAGAAGCAGCATGCAACATACAACTCGAACCCGCCATTCAACATTATTTATGTGTGAACGTTGCGCCGTTCACTGTTAATTTCTGCAAATCGTGTATACTTGATAAACAAAACAAAACAAAACAAAACAACAAAAAACAAAAAACATAAACAAAACACAAAACAAAAAAATAAATAATTTACCTAACGTACGGTGTGTACGACAAGAATAAGTCGAATTAATCATAAAATCGATCATTTACTTATGTTATGTTATTACTATTATTATTATTTCCTCGTTTATCCCTGCCAATTAAGATATTCTGCTTCGAGACAAGATATAATATATATATTTAAATTGTGTAAACAATGAAACTTGTACAGTTAGCAGCAAATAATTGGAGAATCAAAAAATGACCGCATATGAAATGGATTGCGGAAGCGATGAAAGCCGCTAGTAAATTTAATGGCAATATATATATATATATACATATACATATATATATGTATGTATGTATCAATGTATGCAATGTAAATGTAATGTTTGTCGTAGGAGTTGCCACGCTGTGTGTCTATGTTGATTCAATTCGATGTATATGTTATACGTACATGTAGGTACATATGTACGTATGTATATATGTATGTACATAAGTACATATGTATGTACATATGTAAGTAATCCATTTCACATATAATTTGTTTAATGGGGGACAATGGGCAATGCGGGCTTGTTTTTGACGATAGAAATTACACAACACTGGCACAAGTATACACACACATACACAGACACACACACACACATACCTATAACTGTAATTAGTTAAGTCGCGTAAAATACTGTTTTTTTTTATTTATAGAACGTCTAACCTTATTTTTCTCCTTAACTCTAAGGGATTGCAAATGTGGATGTAGTAATAAGCACATAATAAAACATATATATATCTATATATATATATATATATATATATATAAATTATATACATATGTATGTAGTATATACAATTAGAAGAGTTAAACGTTAAGCATATTAACGAAACGGAAAACAACAAAAACAAAAAACAAACAAAAAAAAAAACAACAAAAAACAAATGAGCATAAGCAAGATCTAACTGTAAATTCGTCTTTCCAAATAATCATAAAATAATGATAAACAAGAAAACAAAAACAAAACAAAAAACAAAAACAACCAATTAAAATAAATGCGACAAAAGAAACCAAGCAACAACAAACGAAAACGTATATGAAACTATATAGATATAGATGATGAAAAACTGAATGATAAAACACACAAATCGCAAGTTATTTTTTTTATTAAATATTACGAGTTAAATTTTGTACAATAGCAATAGAAATTGACAAGGCATTCAGCTTAAGTGGGTATGAAATGAATTATACACATATATATCTATATATATACAGTATTTCAAGAAACAGGAAAACATTCATATTTTCGAACTTTTCGTTTTTATCTTAATTTTCTAGCATTGAGTGAAATTGTATTACTACTAGTTGAAAAATTAATATTCATTCATTTAAACAATTTGGAAATTGAAATTGAATCAAAATTATACATTCCTTGGACGGACCGTCAAGAAAGTGTTTGGACAACGGCTGTATTCGATTTTCGAATTTCCTTTTCGGCCGATCCCGTTGGAAATGAGCGATTTTTTATGAACTTGCATTTGGTCTGTGAACTTGGTGAACATATTCCGTTGAATTTTGTCCGTGCATAATAAAGTAATATGAAAAATAAAAGCTATTGAAATATATATTATATAGAATATTATAGAATGGATTCCAGTTTGGAGTCCTTGCGGGAGTATCCCCAGTTATGAGGGAGCCACTTGCAAATAATAAGTTCTTAAATAATTCAAAACTAATTTTTAACCATTATCCAACAGCAGACACCCGACGAGATGTCAGCCAAAGCTAAAGCCGAAGCCAGCGCCAATGCCACTGCCAACAACCAATATCGCCATCATTTTGTCGTATATAACCATCACCAGTGAAATGTTCGTTGTGAATGAAAATGATCAAGTAATAATTAATAATTAGGAAGTCTAACGGCATTTCTAAAGTACCTTCCGAACAAATAACTGGAGAACCTTGAAGGGCAGACACATCAAATGGATGCGCTCGGAAAATGGTCGACAGAGATTAAGGGGTGTTATTGAGTTTACTGCAAGGTAATCCCCAAAATGTAGATCAGATATAATACAGCATAGCTAAAGAAATGTTTCTAATGAAGTGAGGCTAGCTGCCTCTACCGTAATAGATACGCATCACGGGTTTTCAGCTGCAGGTGCTTCATTTTTTGCAGCACATAGACACCGATACCTTTAATGTAATGGATCTGATCAAAATTTTGGTGATAATACGTCAATTTTCCCTATAATATAATATTACAGACCAAATGCAAGTCAATAAAAAATCGCTCACTTCTAACGGGATCGGCTGAAAAGGGAATTATAAAATTGTAAATAGCCGTTGTCCAAACAATTTCTTGACATACTGTATATATATATATATATATATATATATATATATATATATATATATATATATATATATATATATATATATATATATATATATAAGTAAGTAGTCAGTAAAACCATATAGAATGGAATTCTAGGGCTAGGAGCAGTTACGAACTATCTAAAGGTCTAATCTAATCGACAATGACTACGTAATTGGATGCCGCCAGAGATGGGTGCATTTTGGGCGACTTGGTTTGTGTGAAGCGTACTTTGGTGGCGTCGTCTTCATTGTTGTCCAGCGCCCCCTCGATAATCATCTCCAGTGCGCCCTTCAGCTGCGCCAGCTCCATTGTTAGCCTAATCTCGTCCTGCATTGTCTGTCTCAGTCGCTCGAGAGCCGCCTGCATTTTCTTGCTATACGCAAACACATTGTTCTCGAACACATCCATCACGGTGCTGGCGGCGTTGAGAAGCGGTCGCATGAACCGCACCTCGCCAATGTGGATGCACAGGAAGTTAATGAACAGGATTAGTGTGGTCTCATTGCGATTTGTTAATGCCGCCCGCAGAGCGCTGCGATGCAGTAGGTCGGTGATTACGGCCACAACTTTCTCGGGACGATCTTCGGTGTTCTTGGACAATAGCACATTGTCCAGCGCCTTCTTGTAGTTGTATTTACGCAGATGATTCTCGAAGACCGCCAGCTTTGTCGTCCGCCGTGGATCCTTGACAACATGATCCACGCTTTCCGTTGTGTTGGGACGCGCCAACCGATTGCGTTGCATCTGGCGATGGGAGGCTTTTATCTGTTTGAGGTGACTGGGTTTGCTGTCGACAATCATGCGCTTGATGGACACCAGCCCATCGACCATGCCGACAACGACAGCCTGATCTCTGGCAGCAACGCCCAGGCTAACCACCGGATTGGGATAGGTTAAAGTGTGCACCGTTTTATACGTGCCCACATCATAGATTTTGACATGACGATCCAGCCCGCCCGACAACAGACGCCGGCCGTCGGAGCCTAAGCGCAGACATGTGACGGTCTTGTGATGCTGCGACATCGTCGTCAGCAGGCGGCATCCACTTACCAAATCCCAGACACGCACCTGTGTGCCGCCGGCGGTTATGAATATTGAACCGTTGGGCAGGAACAGCATGGATTCAACGGGACTGCCGTGATCCAGGCTCCGGGTTATTGACTCTTTCGCACGTGTGTCGTACAGATTGACTTTGCCATCGTAGCCGCCGGAGATGAACATGTGCCCGGCCTGCGGATGTGTAGCGCCCGCACGTATATAATCGTTGTGCGCATCCTCATACGTCCGCACCAGCTTCTCGTTGCCCACGTCCCACAGTCGAACCGATTTGTCATCTGCAAAGCTGGCCAGCTGCAATTTGTCCGCCGTGAAGAATGTGCGATGCACGGGCGCCGTGTGCCCCTTGAATAGCCGCAGTATATTGCGGCTGCTCGTGTCGAATAGCTTCACGTGGCCCTCCTCGTCGCCGGCAGCCAAGAGGCTGCCGTCCTGCCGGAACGTTGCTCCATATGCGGTCTTTTGAAACTTGGATAGGTTCTTAACGACCAGCTTTGTCACTAGATGGTAGATCTGCACCCGCACCGAACACGTCAGCACAAAGTTATCCGGCTCACTTGGACAGAAGTCGATGTAGTCGATGGTCGTGTGCTCCTTTAGTAGCTCCGGTTTCTGTTCGTTGGGTGTTTGGAGTATGATTGGAAATGTAAATGATACTAAATTTGTCAATCTGTACTCTGCGTATTATGCTTACGTCCAATCGGTTCCAGTATGTTGTGTCCGGTGTGACCACCTGGGCCTTCTGTTGAAACCTTCGTATATTAAGCGGCTGGAAATTGTTCATCTTGATTTTGGCGTCCGAGCGCGCACGTGGGAATCAAAATAATATGTTGACCTTTACAGCTGAGATTATCGACAGCGATGATATCGATATATGCACGACAATTATTTGAGCACGACCGCACTCCTCTTCTTGCTGTTGCTCAAATAATGCTGCTTAACAGCGCTGTAAAAAATTTCGGTAAACAGTGCATTTGAATCAAAACGCCCGATTGATAAAATATAATATTGTCACTACCCATCTGGAATGCATACATTTGAATGGCATTCCCATAATTAATTTTAATAAAACCTTTGAATGAAAACGTATGATTTACTGAGATCATTACCTTCAAGTCAATTAACCTCAATCAGTACAAAATAAGTGTCTTATACACAAAAAAGAATTTGCTACAATAATGTACTCATTTTCTCGCCTCTACGGCCTTAATGAGTACACTTTTTCCTTCAAGATTGCATTATTTGAATCTAATTTTTTTCAAAATTTACTTTGTGCATTCCGATTTGTAAGTGGAGGATTGACGATAGCCACTGTCAAGACAACAGCTGTTCAAAAAATCCAAATAGGTTAACATTCAGTTTACAGTGGAAATTTCACTTTGCCGTTTCGAGACCAAACAAAATTGCGCCACCTATTTTACTCTTTATCTATGTGGAGTTTTTGATTATCGATAACTCTGTTTCGATCTGAAAACAGGCCTTAAAGGGTCTTCGAGATCAACACATGATAAGCAAATATCGCAAACGCCAATTTGCCAAATTTGGCGCAAAATGAGAGTCTATCCACTTACAGTATGTTAACGCAACTACAGTCTGTCAAAAACTTCAGTCTGTTAGCGCAAAACTGAGGCTATTGATGTACATTGATCACCCCTCTTGCGCCCTCTGCCGTCAAAATATGCATGCTCAGTACAAGCGGTGAAAATTTGCAACTTTTTGGCGCAAAATTAAAAAAAGAATTGCGCAATTGTTTTACAATAAATATATTCACCTTTCTATGTAAGGGCTAAGTACACATATGATCCAGAACTAGACAGAAATAAATAATCAACTACATGCTAGCATATTTTGGCTCATTTATATGATTTTGGGTATCTCCACACAATTGATATCCCAATGCTTAGTTATCCTTGTCAGAGTCCTGTTCTGTGCTCTACATGGGCATAAGCAAAAGTGAAGCAGTTGGGCGACTAAAACACACACACACACAAATTACTGGCACACATGCGTACATACACACATAACAATCGTCACACGCATTTCGGGAGAGTTATTTTAAAGTGAAACTGCATGCATCTCGCTCGCACGCACATGTCGTAGGCAAGCCACTGCATGCGGGATAACATACATATATTTGGCCACGCCCACGGAACTCGTTTCACCCCTATACACACTCACACACAGCCACACAAACACACACATAAGTGAGACATGAGTTTTGGACTCTCGCAGGCGATTTGTAACGGCTGCTCACGTGTGTGTATCTGTGCGTGAGAGCTCATATGTGTGTGTGTAAGTGTGCGCTTATGTATGTACATATATGTATGTGTATGTATGCAGGACTCACAGGACTCGCGCATGCATGTGACAGCGACTCAGAAGTTAATCTCTACACATAGTATGTATGCATGTGTGTATATACATATGGCTACGCCTGAGTGTATACATGCACACATATATTATACACACACGCACACATATCCTTTTTTGTTTTTTTGGATTTGCTTTATTAATGCAACTGGCAACTGTTAGTAAGTAATTACAAAAGGCAAATGAAAGTTTTTTGTTTTGCATCAATTACAAAACAAAAAGCACACGGAGTAGTGCGTGGATGATGTGTGTTGTATATATATACACACACACACACACACACACACACGCACATGCTGAATAGATAATACGCACACATGCATACATTACAGCTTTTACAGCTCATAAATTTGTCAATTTGCTTTCGCACGTTCTTTGACAATTAATGCTCAACAACTTTCTGCTTCTTCTTCCTCTACATTGCTGCTGCTGCTGCTATTCATTCTTTTCTTTGAGCACTTACTTTTTTTTTTGCATTGTACTTGCAACCTTCTCTTAGATGGTGCTTTTATTGTTTCTGCACTTTCACTTTTCGCCTCCTTTCTTCCCAGTAGATTTAGAACAATTCTTGTATTTTTGTTTCAGATAGCAAAACCCTCTCCCCTCCCAAATACGCACACACACATATATATATAAATATACACATATATATAAATATATATATATATTCCTTTTCTCTGTAGGGCCAGCACATGTATTTAAATAAGGCAAGAGCGCATAAGAGTGTGAGAGAGAGGGGGAAAATATGTAATAAAAGGCGTGGGAAAGTCAGGGACAAAAAAAGAATGTGAAGAGTATCATATCGCATTTGCCGGTAGCTAATACAATGCTGGTCATATTTTCATGACCATATTGCATTTCGTATGTATTTCTAGTATTATGCCAGAGATTAAAATAAAATTTAAGAAAAATATGCAAGAAGGAATAGGAAAATTGCAAATCTTCATTTCTTTTTTTTTACCGACCTTTACTACATTTGGTTTCAAAGAGTAGACCTTTGCTGTATATTTGAAAACTAAGCATTTTAGTGCCGAAAGGCAGTTGGTCTTAACTAACTGAAGTGCACTGTATTTGGCAGCCGGCACTAGGAATCTTTAACTTCAGCTTGCACTGAAAGAGAGAGGGAGAGTGAGAGAGAAAGTGGTGGGGGTGGGTGGAAAGGGGTGTGGACGAGAATGAGAGAGAGAGAGAGAGGAAGAAAAAAATGAGCGCGCGTTGGTGCACAAAGCATTTGCTGCGTGGTGTAAACTTGACTTTGAAATTTGCCTCATTTGCACTTGCTGCATTTGCACCTGACACCCAAAGGCGCCGGCTGCCAAAGTGAAAAGCCACTGCCTCAAAACCCAACTGCAACTCCCTCCCCACCCGCAAGCTAAGTAGCAACTTTGAATGCGTTGTGACTTCTTATTTATGCAATATTTCTCTTATATACATTTTCTTTCTTTCTTTTTTTTTGAAGATTAAGCTTAACATGAAGAAGACGTTTGGCACAATGAAAACAAGTGGCGATGAACAGTGGAAGAGGAAGTGGCGCAAACTTATGGCGTGGGCGCTGAGTATTATGTGAAGGCAGAACTGTTGCATGCTTTCGGTGGAATTGGGAATAGATAAGAAGCAACTACACAAAAAAAAGGGGGAAAAAACCACAATCAACACAAAAAAATTGCATGCACAGTTGGAGATTAAAATAAAAGATATCAAACTGGTTGAGGGCATGAATAACTGAGTAACTGGGTTGATTCCATTTCAAATAATGAAAATTTCAATCAACTTGTTAATGAAATGCCGCTTAATTCGCCGAATACACATAAATATATATATATGTATGCGTGTGTGTATGTGTGAGTGTTTGATGTTATGATAAGGAGCAACCGGTTCTAATTGTACATAATATGTTAATATATGCATGTACAGATATGTATGGCTGAAATTTTGAAAATAAATGAAAATTCCACTAAAACACCATTTTGGTTTGTACATAACTGTTTTTGGGAACACCTGTATATTTAAATTTATATTTATATTACTGTATGTACATGCAACTAGCTATTCAGGTCATTGCTACTGGGTCTCTGCAGCCAGCAGACATATGTACATTTAATAGATGAATACATACATACATACATACAATTCTAGTGCACACACACCTACTTACTGCATGCACATATACAAGTATTTATGTGTATGTGTGTGTGTGTGTGCGCTTGCATTATGCACGTGCCTGCACTTTTACTTTGCACTTGCCACATTTTTGTGCGCTTTTTATTTGATATGCAAGGAAGAGAGAGCAAAAAAAAAAGAATGAATAAAAAAAAGGGAAAATCTTTGCCGTGTCTGGGCCCAGTAACTGCCACAAAGGGGGCGTTTGTGTGTGTGTGTGTGTGAGTGAGTGAGGGAGTGAGCGAGTGTGTGAGTGAGTGCTTTGTGTCTGTGGCCCAGTGAAGGTTACAAAGTCTCGCTTTAACCTAGAGACACCTTAGCCGCGTTGCCAGATTATCATAAGTGCAATGTACAAGTAAACATGCCGTCGCCAATGAATGCACAATGCAAGCCACCAACTACAGCATTGTTATCGATTACATGCTTATGTTATCATTTATGTAATCGCTAGGTTAAGTAGTAAACAAGCTGCGAATGAAGGCCTTCTGTTTAGCCTAAAATGTGCTCGTTTGTGTATGTTGAACATATGAAACGAAAAGTGATTATAATGGAAAGGTTAAAAGGTATAGCAGTGATATGCGATAAGTCGAATAGCTGCGAAAACAATCTAAACTGCAGTTAACACAATCGATTAACGGAAAATCTGAGCATAATTGTAAACTGCAAAACAGCAAAGCTGCTACAAATTATACATTATTTATATATTTATAACTATTATATATGTTGTATATTATGTATTGTGTATGTATAGGTGTGCGAGCCTGTAAGGCGGGAACGCTTGCTTACGAATCCAATTCGTAATGGGGTCTTTTCGCTGCTGGGCAATATAAAACGATGAATCCAATTGAAGAAAGCATATTGTGAGAGTGCTAGAAAGAGAGAGAGAGAGAGAGAGAGAGAGAGAGAGAGAGAGAGAGAGAGAGAGAGAGAGAGGGAGAGAGAGAGAGATGTGTCTACACATACTTAAATGCACCATTTTTCATGTGGGTCTTCAATTGCTTTTTAATCTCTGCAAGTTATTTCATTCAATTATTGCTTGGTGATTAAATCTAGTGTCTGACTGTGATTCGCCGCAAAATTGTTTGCTAACGATTAATCAACTGCAATTGCCCGGTCAATAAATCATACAAAAAAAAAAACAGACGAAGCATGCGTCGACAGCTACTGACGACCCAACGGCCCAGGAGCGTCGCAGTTGCCGATGATGAAATGGGCACGAACTGAACGCACGCGTAACCTTTGGCCGCTGCCTACTCGTTCCACGCTTGTTGCTGTTGTTGCAGTCGCAGTTGTCACATTTCCGACAAGCCAACCCGATTTGCAGCTTAGTTGCCTTCCTCCCCACTTTTTAGCTGTATTTTGACCATCCCGTTGCTGGACAGGGGTCACTTGCGGTATTAAATATTTTGAAGAGGGTCGCTCAACTCATTTCTAACTTGATTTATACGAATCTCTCTCTCTCTCTCTCTGTGTGTGTGTGTGTACACATATGTATAAGCTATGCTATATATGTGTATACTTTTCTATAGATCTATAGATGGTCGGGCTTCTGTGGGCAGCATGTGTCACGCCCAGCACTCGAATCAGTTCATCAGACATCGTCAAAGGCGAACGGGTGCCGAATGTTTGCTGTTTGCTATTTGCTCTCGTGCTTCCCAAAAAGGGTTGTTGGTCGAGGTCATTTCTCGGTCAATTCTATTGCCAAATAGAGTTATTGAACTTCAAAGCATATACCTACAAATAAAAAATTGTCTTTTAATTAAGAAAGTAAACTTTAGCTTGCATTTCTAAATCTCAGGGTAAATTTTTCTAAAATCTAGAGTTCATATATTATATGAAATATATATTCTCTTGTATACTCAAACATCGCACTCATAATAAAAAATAGATGGTTTTTGCTTGTTCTTCGAAATAATTTGCAATTATCTGGAAACCCTCTTCTAAAATGTAGAAAGGCTTGCCCAAAGTCGACAATCCTTAAAATATTTCGATTTTTCTATTTGTTGGAAATATTTTCTATGATTGAGCAGGTCTGCAGAAGGCTATGTAGGATCATGGCTCAAAGCTCCAGTTTGAAATAAATTGAAAGCATACAATTTAATTGGAATTCAGCGCCAGATCGCAGTGTGCACCATTCAAAATCAAGAATCAAGAATCCAGACTTGATTGGAATGGGTTGTACTGCGAATTTTGATTATCTTTTTGCATTTATTACATTGATGGCTATTGTAATTTGTTGTTGTTGTTGCTTCACCTGCTTCAATTTACAATGCGTACTAGAAAAATCAAAGTGCCTTCGAGTCAGCAGCAACAGCAACAGCAACAGCAACAGCAGCAACAGCAGCAGCAGCAGCAGCAGCAGCAGCAGCAGCAGCAGCAGCAGCAGCAGCGATATGAAAAGTGCGCCAAACATCGCCATCATTTTATCGGGTCATCGAAGCGTGCAATGAATGCCTCTGACAAGCAGACAGCAGCCTTGCCACACACACACCACCTACCTCCCCCCACCCCTCTACTCACCTCATTGGGGCAAGTGTTTTTGCCTTCTGATGTTCGATGGCCCCGTTGCCCCGCCTCCAGACGAACTCCCATCAATCTGCGCATAATGGCGACTGGATAATAGTGTTTGTTTTCAGTATGCAAAGCTATGCAAAATACATTCAAAATGTCTACACACACCCACACACACACACACATGACATACTCTAACTGTGTGTGAACTTTGACATCACGCCTTCTACGGCTTGGAATAAAAAACTAAATCTGGCCGATAAAATCTTTAAGTCGAAATTTAGCTTTAATTAATCGCACTTTCACATGATCTCATAATCGATTATTTTTTTCATATAATGGTGCATATCGATATATTTTGGCTCAACTTATTTGGCTCTTATCAATATCGATAGACAGAATAATGACAATGGTTATTTAGATACATCTATTTAATATATTTTTAGCCGTATTTAAACTGCCAAGTCTTAAGATCAGCAGTTGAGTATATTTTTTAGAGTATTTCCACATTCGCTGCCCATTTCTCCAAATGCTTTTCATATATATACAATTTTTATGTTTTTTTTTGTGTGCTGTGGGGTGGGGGTGGGGGTGATGGGATGGCAATCTGTTTGACGTTGTTTCTTGTATATTTTATGCGTGATTGTTATTGTTTGCAGTTTGCTGGCATAACGGAATTTTTGAGTTATCCGTTGCGGCTCATGTGCCACAGCGACTGCCATACAATTATGGTGTGTGTATATGTATGTGTGTATGTAGCACATACTAATACTAGTATAGACCAACGGCTCACACACATAAATACATACATACTTATAAATAAACGCGCGCCCATCTAATTTGCATAGAGTACGAGCCCTACACACACACACACACACACACTCCTTAAAGAAACCCGGCGGCTTCGGGGCAGATGTTTTTGCTCACGCCAAATTTGAACTCGAACCCGAACCAACACCCGAACCCGAACCCGAACTCGAACTCGAACCCGTTACCCCATTCTGCTCAGGTGAAGACTGCTTCTGCTTTTGCTTTTGCTTCTGCTTCTGCGATTTTTACTGTTTATGGTTAACTCCGGAATCGCTGTTTGCTGATGTGTACACACGCCCCCTGTGGGCAACTTAACGCAACTGTCAGCTGCAAGTGCATGTTGATTTCAGCTGTCAAAAGTGACACATGTCACAAATGTGTTCCTGTAAAGTTATTTTCAATTTGTAATGCTTTCCATTGCCCAATCCGCTACACTTTTGCGTCTCTCCTTTATTTGCAACAACAATTAAGAGTTTGAAGCAAGTTTAAGTAACAGTAAATAACAACAAATATATGCATTTTATTCTGCTGCAAGTTGAAGTAAATCGAAATCAGAAACGATATGTTCAATGTTCAATGTGATTGATTGGGGCAATAAAGTACATCGATTTATTTGTGCATCAGCTTCATTTCAGTTTTTAATTATTTGAATAGTTTTTTTGTGCTCTTGTACTGGATGATCAGGAGATTCTTACTTTAACTATTTTCGAATACTTCAATATAACACCATTCCTCAGTGGCTTCCATAACTTCATGAAAGTTCTTATTGGGGTTCATTTTGTTTATTAAGTTTGGCTGTCAAGCTCAGCTTTGGTTCATTATGATTTTTGATTTGTAGCATACGAAATTGATAGACTCTGATTTCTATATATGGCTTTAAACGGCTAACCGAATGCATTTGTATGCCAAACAAGTTTTTGGCTAATAACGTTAATATGTATTATTCCCTAATATATATGCATATCTATAATTGATTTGATAATATTTTAATCTCTGATCAAGTTTATAACATAATTTCTTGCATTCGACTGGTTTGCTTGGTCGTGCAACACTTTTGAGTCTCTGGTTTGGCAAGAGTCTAAGACACGTTTCAAGCGAGTACCAATGCTTTCTCTCTCTATGTATATATATATATATATATATGTGTGTGTGTGTGTGTGCGTGGGTGTGTGTCCTTTTTGTGCTCAGCTTTGGCTGGCAATGGCAATGGCTGCTGTTGCCCAGGATACATCCGAGAAGATGCGAGCATGCATACAAAATACATATGAGCAGAGCCATATATACATATGAGGGTTGTATATATATATTTGTATATATATATTTATATATATCTCTCTATATATATAAATACATGTGTGTGTGTGTGTATAATTGAGTATCAGTTTAGTGTCTGTGCGAGGACGAGAACTGCGATGACTGCGACTGAAAGCAGCCAAAGTTTTATTAATGTGGGTGGGGTTTGTTGCTTTTTTGTTGATTTAGCTGCTGCTGCTAGGCAATTGGGGTATGTGGGCTTGGCTGGCGCGGGCATGCGGGGTTGCGGGGGGGGGGGGGGGGTTAGGTTTAGGATAGGAAGGGGATTTGTGGTGTTGGGGTGGCAGTGGGTCGTAGCAAGTGGCGTAGCCAACGGCTTCTTTGGTGGCTCTACTCGCGCATTGTCTCATTTATCATGTGCACACACACGTCCTGGACAGAATGAGAGCTTAAGCGGGAGCCACACAGAGAACGAGAGAGAGAGAGAGAGGCAGAGTATGTGTGTGTGTGTGTGTGCGAAAGAGAGACAGGGACTGAGAGAGTGAGATAGAGAGTTGGCGATAGGGTTGGGGTTTGGGTAAATGTTATCAGTGCCATTTGCAAACCCTGCGTTGCCTGGGAACCGATTGCCAACATCAATATGTATATATGTATGTGTGTATGTGCATTTATATGGAGAGTCGGGGAGAGTGTGTGATGTGTGAGTGTGTGTGTTAGCAGCAGCAGTAGCAGCAGCAGGTGAAGTTGGGGTTTGGAGCTGTGGGTCTTGAGTCTGAGTTTGGCTCAACAAAGTTTATCTTTTCAATTTGCATGTGGATGGCAGCTCTTCATGTGTGTGTGTGCGTGTGTGTGTGTGCGTCTGTGTGTGTGCGTGTGCGTGTGTGCGTGTGTGTGTGGGCTAATGTATTTGTGCACTAGTTGGATTAGGGTTGCTGCTGAGTACCTTTATTTGCGCTGTCGCTGCCTCAGTCGCCGTCGCTGCTGCTGCTGCTGCTTTGTTGGACAGCGTCCATATCAATCATGTGGCAACGCCTGACAGGCTTTTAAGGTGCTAAACGTGTGGGCGGGGTTGCAAGCCAAAAAATATATCGATTGGCACAAGAGCAATGAGATTAATTTATTTTTTTACTTAGTTTGTGCCAATCGATAAATTATCCATAATATGCGATAAATGACAATAGTTTTCTCATTTCAAATAGTTTTCTTTGATTCCGCTTAAGATTTGATAACTTTGCGATTGTGTTTGCAAAGCTATCGATCAGCTTTCGATATCTAATCGATAAGTAATGATTCAAAATGATTCAATTAAAAATTTTTTTAATTATATTTGATTATTCCAAATTTTGGGTGTTGCAAAGTTGCACTATATATACATATGTGCAAATCATTAATGCAGTTCCAAATAACTCATTTACATTTAATTTTCTCTGTCGGGTGGGGGGGGGGGATGTAGACTTTGATGACTGCCACGCTTGCAAACAGCGCCTATTGGACGCCACTGTGGCAATACTTGTAGATGCCTCACACACATCATATATGTAGGCATGGGTAGATGATTTGAAATAAACGCCGACTAGTTTCGGGACCAACGACCAACGGCAGCAATTCAACAGCTCAGCACCACAGCGCACCACTGAACGCCTCGTGGCGCATTCATTAGCGCATGTGGATGCCGCTGTTTTTGCTTTTGTTTTTTTTTGGTTTGGCTTGGATGTGAATCGGATTTCGGATGCGGATGCAGATTTGGCCTCGTTCTCGCTTCGTTGTTTCGTTCAGCATCCCAATTTTTCCCCTCCCCCACTCCTTGAACCACTCAGTTTCCACTTGCAACAAAACAAACAATGCGCTGTACAAGTTTTTGGTTCGGCAATTTATGGTTAGAAATTTTTGCATATGGGACGCCTGAAACCTAAAGCATCCCTCTGCCTCCCCTCCACCCCTGCTCAGTCTCTGCTGGAGAAATTTTTGGTAGCTCTCCTAAGTATGTGTATATGTATGTGTATGCAGCAGGTGGAGGCAGCAGCAGCAGCAGCAGCAGTGGCAGTGGCAGCTTCGTTAATGCCGCTTTTAATTGGCGCACACACAAACAGTGGACTGCATGGAGTAGGGAGCCGAGAGGAGACTGCAGTTGTTGCTGTTGTGGGGTTGGGGTGGGGTTAGGCGGGGCATGTGTGGTAATTTAACTGTTAGCTGCGTTGCTGGCGACCAAAGTTTATGGCTAAGTAAAGTACGAATACAAGCAAACGAGCATAGAACTGCCAGAGTTCTGTCTTGCATGGGGTTGCGGATCGGGGATCGAGGAACGGGGATAGCGGGCCAGGGGTAATGAATGCGAGTGATAGGAGTTTAAGGAGAGCATCATGCCAGTCGTTTCAAGTATATAGAGACTGGCGGCGTTGCCACGTTATATGCACACACACACACATTGCTTAGGACGTCGTCGTCGTCGTCGTCGTTGTAGCTCCTCCTAATTGGAAAGCCGCAGCCTGTTTGCCAGCTAGCAATTGTGGCTAGCGGGCGCACATGTGTGTGTGAGTGTGTGTAAGTGTGTGGGTACTATCGAGAGGGGGGAGTGGCATCGTGGCGTCGTATGTGTTCAATAATGCGAGCTTCTCAGTTAAGCTTCAGACAATAATCATACACACACTCACACACACACACACACACTAAAGATTTTTGAAGCTATACATTTCTAAGTTCTCAACGGAGAATTTTATTTTATTCAAGAAGAAACGGACGAACGTATATTTATTGAAGCATCTTTTTCATTGAATTTTTCCTCTGTGGTGATTGCAATCATCTTTGACACGTTGTTTGGTTGTTTGTGGCTTGCATCTTTGCCTTTCGTTGAATCTAAGTTAGAATTGTTAGTGATTATATCAAACGGTAAATTACTCACAATGGTGACTTACTTTTGCCATCTTTGTATAAAGGTAAGTTCCGATAACTGCCATAATTAGGAGGCCTATAGAAATAATCCAATAGTTCAGATTTATTGACTTGCATATTATAATAATTTCCTTGGCATATGAAGGAGAGATAAACGTTCTTATCTTGAACACGATTTTACCAATGATGCCCTTGGGGATCGGGCGCATCACTTCCCTCACTTCCAAACAAGCACCGTCCGTCTTGATAACACTCAATATATGTTCCGAATTTGTCATTGTTGATTCGTTTTTGAAATCGACACAGTTATACTAAGTTATGTGTTACTCAATGATTCATTGCCTACTTTGTTTAATAAGCGCCGTCGAAAGCATAACATTCAAAAATTCAAAAACGAACAATTTCGAACAATTTCGAAGCAACGCCGACAAATTGGAGTCCACTAACTGGTGCAAGCTGAATCTAAAATTTTTGTTCTAATTTTTAGTTATAGTTTCCAAATCACACGAGTGTAAGTGTGTCTTATTGAAAGGAATTATCACAGCTATCGATAACAATAGCTTATACATAGCCAATTACTTGCTGTGTATACAGCTGACCTAAGACCTAAGAGGAGCTGGCAGTTATCGATTATATTGATTAATCGATATCATACAGTGGAAGTTGTTTCCTCAACTCTTTTTTGCTGTCATTTGCCTTGCCCTCCATAATAGAAATGTCACTCGTTGGCTGCGGTCCTATGGACTCTGATAACGATAACGATAACAGTGCAAATTGTCAATTGCCAATGCGAGCTGTTTCGGTGTGAAATTGAAATTTCACAACGCTGACATTTATTGACAAAACCTTGATTAATGATAAGCATCTTCACGCGCGCACAAAAGGATGCGCCTCGCACATGACTGAGTGCCAGCTAGTGTGTATGTGTGTGTGTGTGTGTGTGTGTGTTTGCGTGTGTGTTCGTATTGAGATGAGCAAAATACAACAAGAAATGTAGAAGCGAAAAAGAGTAGCTCGTTAGAATTCTGACATAAATCAAATGGCAGCATGCTCATCCATCCATCCATCCAGCCAGCCATACAGACAGTCAGGCAGCCAAAGGACCATCATACCGTTATTCCGCCCATGCAACACATACGCACATAACGGTGTATGGTGTATGCTGCCCATTCACCCGTTCACTCGCCCATCATATGCCGCATTCAAATGCGCGTGTGCAACATTATGGAAGGAACCGCGAAATATCTATTGACAGTTGGGTGTCATGTTTATCCGAGGTTGTTATCCCATTTTGGCAACATTGCGATTTATGGCCGTATTCACATTCAGTACGACAAACGGGCGGGTTACCCAATTCCCACCCAACCACGGATCGCGACATCAAAATCAGCTCGACATAGGATAGTTATAGATATAGATAGACATTGAATAGATACAATGCGCATTTTGCATTTCGACTCGTTTCACTTTGTATTCCTGCTGCTTCTACTTTTTTTGAGTTTTCTTTTTTTTATGAGATTTGTGTGTCAAATTTCCATTAGGCATTTCTGTTTCTCATTTACCCTTACCCCTTTGCTAGACACATATATATATGTATATTTTTTTTTTCAGGACATGCAAATGTCAGGAGCGCTGATTGCACGAAGGGTTAACGTGAGGGTAACACAATCTCTCTACGCTTCCTCATTTTTTTTGTTTTGTTTTTTATTTCGCCTGGCTGTTGCAATTTTTTTTTTTCTACCCCCCCTGGCAGAAATTTATATTTCGCTTCTTTCTATTTTATTATGTTTTTTTTTTTTGTGTTTGATAATTTATTATTTTGTAAGCATTGAAATATGATTTTGTTGTATTTGAATGCCAGCGAGCGCGTTGTTTAAATCGAACAATGAAAGTTGATTTACATACCGAAACGATGCCTGAATGAGAGTTCTGATTCCTCCGCCTGTTGTTGTTGTTGTTGTTGTTATTGGTGGTTCCAGTTGTTGTTGTTGTTGTTACCCTTTTGCGTCGTGTGGTAAGTTGGGCACCCCCATGGATTCTCGACTCTCTCTCTCTCTCTCTCTGTCTGTCTGTCTGTCTGTCTTTCTCTGGACGTGCCGCTGTGTGGTGTTTTTACGGTCATGTCGCGCCACTGTGATCCTGTGCAAGGAGGTTAGGCCAAAGGGCAGGGGTTAGCAAGTTGCCACAGCCAATATTTATTGGCAATGCAACAGCAGCAGTAGCAGCAGCAGCAGCAGCAGTAGCTCCTAAAAAGTCAGACAGATGAGCGAATCGGTGCGATTTTTATGCGTCAACATTCGCACTTGATTAGAATTATTGATTGCGTAACCAAATTGCCAGCTATCTATTCAGATGCGAATGCGTAGAGCAGCTGTATCCGTATCAGCATCTATATCTGCATCTGTATCTGTCTCTGTATATCTGCAACTGTCTGTTCAGTCAATTTGAATTTTGCAATCTGTTCACGCTTTCACGCTGGCTACGAGTCAATATGTGAATACATTGAATACAATTTTGGAATTTATTACAACTAGTTCTGCCTTCCAAATAATGAGATTTTATCTCTTTGAATACCTTATGCATAAACATAGTATAGTATAGTATATAAAACTATTCTCTTATTTACGAAGACTGCATTTACAAATTTGAATTCAACAGGTGGTAAAGAGCATTGAAAAGGGAATCATATATTTACAAATGTCTGTGTGAAATCAGCCGAATTCACGATCTTTAAGAGTTGGAGAGGAGGAGGAGGTTGTTTGCCATATGCATATCAAGTTTAATTCATTTTATCGGTTCTCATTTCGAAATCTTATAAATTTGAAAATATGCTTTTATAATTGAGTTGATCAGCTGCAATAACGTCATCAAGATCGGTCGATAAACGCACATTTTCAATATGTTGGCTTGAACATCACACGTTCAGGGTATCGCGGAGTCGAGCTCTCTCGACTTAAACATTCTTACTAGCTTTCAAATATTTGTGTGGTCCGATTAAAGATTGACAGCATGTGAAAAGCTAGTCAAGCTCGAGCTCGAAAAACAAGTTTTTGAAATGCTTTCAATGACAAATGAATGAATATTTTTGATAGTGCTGTTAGCGTGAGAGGTTCAGGCTGCGATGCTCTTTGAAATGGCATGTAATCAATTTGAGATTGAAGTGCTGAGCTCATGAGTAAATGGGAACAAGTCAAAACTGCAACTGTAATACCCGCAAATACAGCAAACAAAGCGAGAAGGGTTGCATGCACAGGCACAGAAACAGGAACAGGAGCTGAAACAAGAACAGGAACAGAGACAGGAACGAAGAGCATCCGCAATGATAGTTGGATTGTTGTTGTGTTTCAGTCAGTTGCGAAATGTTGCGTCCCTCGAAGAAATGTTAATCAGAACCCTTCAGAGAAAACGGTGCCACGACCCGATGCGATCCCGAACCTCACCTTCCCCTGCCCCTTCCCCTGTGCTTGTGCCTGCCTGCCCCGACTGATGACTGATGAGGTGTGTTTGTTGTTTGCATATGAATGCACCGTTTGTTGCAAGTATCTCTCTTTCTCACTCTCTCTGGGCGGATGCGGCTGCAGCTCTTGAATTTTGATTGTGAATATGCGGATTAAGGTATTTGCGCACGTATAATTAATTGAACCGCACGGCGCTACCGTTGCACGTGTCTACGTGTCTGCCCAAAAAAAGACAAAAAAAAAAAGGTTGCACTCCTCCAGCTCCTGCTGCTGCCACAAATTTTGCGGTTGGTCCGCGCTGCGGGAGATGTGCATCAGCCTCTCAATCTCATTTCTCTAAATTTGCATTGCAATGCAAATAACTGCAACGCAGCTGAGCGTTCAGAGTGCGACACTCTGGCTAATTAGCTGGTCGCTCTCATATGGTACAGTCTGGCCTCGCGATGCGAGACTCGCCTCCACTTTGATTGACGCCGAATCGCACACTCTTCTCTCTCTGTGTGTGAGAAACATTTTAATGAGCCCCATCGAAGCAGGCAGCTCAAATTATTCCATGTCGATGCTGAGGAGAGCTGACGACTGGATTGGCGGAGGAGTACTGCTGAGCAGCTAAAAGTGACTAAATGACTATAGAGAAGAACACTAATAGTGAGACTCTAAAACAATCGCAAACGTAAGAAAAATGCCGAGTGGATTGTAGTCCCAGATTTATAGATTTCTTTCAATAAATTTACAGAGCGTTTCAGAATTTTGTCCCACAGTTTGTGATGCGTTGAAGTAGCCATTTCCGATCCCATAAGCCAGATACACATACATTCTATATTAGCATCACTAGTCGACTCCATATAGCTCTAATTAATATAGCTATCTAAATGAAACTTGGCATGTATCAGTTATTGTGCTGCAGGCAGTACTTATCACTGAAAAAATCAAGAAAATCGAACTACTATATAATATAGTTGTCGTTAAATCTCAAGTGATTTCTTTTGCGTATCAAACTCACTGGCCATGAGTTTTATTCCAGCTAACAGCATTTAGTCAAAAACTCAGAGATATCGTATCTATTTAACATATACAGTAGCTCCCATAGGAATAATCGATAAGTTTCTTTGATTACCAAGAAATTGAAATGAACGCATTTTGACTCTAGTCTGCTATTTTAAATTGGCCACAAATTCCTCAAAATCAAATCTGTGCAAATATGTAAGGCGGTCTCTTAAGACTTCAACATCTTCACAGACATTTTATATATAATTCTAAGCAACAGAGTTGTTGAGCTAAATGCACTTTTTGATTGAGTGAGCTTAGAACCGAATTTTGTATACATTTGCTTAAGCAAGTTCGTTATACTTTAGACCCGAAATGAGTTCGGTCATAAATATGGAATACATTTGAGCTGCAGCCAGATTTAAGAAGCCTCTTGTTAGGCAATAGGTTAAATAGAAGCAAACAACTGGCAAATGAAATTGTCGCTCGAGTCACGTTGACATTTATTGCCTTAAACATTTGGAGAGCCAACAAAATTGAAGAAAAGGAAAGGAAAGGAAAGAAAAAAAAAGAAAAGCAAAAACTAGTTGAGAAAAACACAACTAAGGAAAGCCAACCTGGATGGGTTGACTATAGAAGATGTGAGTGCATAAATGCTAACGAACTAACTAACTTGCAACATGTGTGTGTGTGTGTGTGTGTGTGTGTGTCACTGCATATAAACGTCGTCCTCAATCACATGTCATGGCACACGCTTTGCGGTGTTTCATTTTTGTGCGGTTTGCTTCTCTTTTGGGGGCCAGTCATATGCAAATACATGTGAAGTGGATAACCCCCCTTTCCCCCACACCCCACCACTCCATGTACTTAATGCACACACACACACACACACACACAGACAGCCATACACACACAGATACAGTACAGGCAAGTCATGTGCGGTGAATAGTATTGCTCTTTTGTCCTAGTTGAGTCCTTGCATACACCAGACCAGACCAGACCAGACCAGCTGAGCACAGACAGTTGTAGGTGGTGAAGGGAGTGAGGATGGAAGCACACACACACATACATACACACACACACACGCATACACACTGAGGATTGCTGTCGCTGCCACTCAGGCAGTCCAAAGCCCAGACGATGCCACCTGGACGACCAGCAGCCTTTTTTGCTTTTTGCCAAAGCACTTCACAAGGCCCACAGACAGACGGAGCGAGACAGACCGACAGCGAGTGAGAGAGAGAGAGAGAGAGAGGGAGAGAGAGCGCAGATATGAGCGAGTGTGTGCATGTGTGTGTGTGTGTGTGTGTGTGAGAAAGAGAGATGCTGCATGTGAATATGACATCGTGAGCACACGAGAGATAGAGACAGAGCGAGACAGCGAGACAGAGATAGAAATAGGCTCCACACAACCCAAAAACACACACACACACACACACATAGCCACAACTTTGGAGTGCCAGACAACAGCGGGCAGGAAGAGCGATGGTTGGCGGAGCGAGGGGGCAGGCAAGCAAGGCAAGTAAATTGAATGGGCGAGGAATTAAAATTTCAACATGACTGCTGCCATTGCCGCCAACATGGCGCTCGCTGGGCGATGGCCATACACACACCCACACACACACACACACCCGCATGTGTGTCATGTGTGTGTGTGTTCGCTCATGTGGCAGGTCTATGGAAAAGGGTGGTGCAGGAGCCACATTTGTCGGTCGGTCTGCGGGTGGGTTTTTGGCATTTGCTATCTTGCACACACACGCGCATAATACTCATGTGTGTATGAGTGTGTGTGTGTGTATTTGAATGGGTCTACTTTCACAGTAAGTATCCAGTGAAGCGTTGGGACGCTGGCTTCTCGGCAGCCATGATGTCTTTTGTGGCCATCAGCAGCGTTCATCCTCTTTGGGGATGTTTCATGTGTAGCATAAGCAACCCCCCTTCCCCCACCACTCTCTCTTCACTACCACCACCACCACCCCCAACCCTTCCCCACTGCCCTTCTGCTTCATATAACCACCTTGGGGAGCTGCTCCTTGTGATGTGCAGTGTCGATAGGTGAATGGTTTTTTTTTTATTTTTTTTTATTTTTGTTGCCCATATGTGTGAGGGGACTTGGATGCTGGGATTTGTGTATGTGTGTGTGTGTGTGTGTGTGTGTACGTATTGTAACCCTCGATATGCCAAAAATGTTACTTGAAATTGATTGCATTGCTTTGTAGCTGCTGCCGCACAGAGTTCATTTTATTTATTACCGCCGGGCAAAAGCAACACATTTTCCAAATGCCACACACACTTAGTTGCCTCAAAGAAGTACAAAGAGGGAGGGGGGGGGGGGGGGGAATCTTACCAAACTATTCGCACGCTTTGTGTTGGATCAAACACATTTCAAGTACACACAAATTTTTGGTTTAGAACTAGCTAGCAAACTATGTTCAACTATGTTCAACTTGGCTGAAATTGTTCTTAGCTCTTGCAAGACGTAGAGCTGATTATATATGAACATATATATATTTGTATATATATATTTATATATGCACATGCTTTCTCGGTTTGGAGTGAGAGAGCTATTAATCATTGGAGCTTGTTATTTTCGTTGAACTCTTGTTCATCTAAAGCATAAAATGCATTTGGGAGACTTTTGCAATTGCCAGCAAAATGGAATTATTCAGTTAAGTTGACCAAAATATAGTTTCACAATAATCCTTCAAGGTTATGATGCACAAATTAAAGATATTATTGGTGATAATGATCTCCGTACTCAAAGAAATAAATACATTTCGGTTTCTACGGCTGCTGTTTGCAATTGTTTTGGTTATCGATTAGCGATGCAGCCGCTGATCATAATTATTAAGGTATTGAAGTATCCATTTCAATATGATCTACGACAGGAGTTGAGTTGATCTGAGACTGTTTTGTGTCTTGCAAACAAATGGTTGGCCATCAAGGAGCGCATTCCCTTAACTTGGCTTTTGACTAATGTGCTGTGTCGTGTTTCCAGCAATGGCAACTTTTTCACCTTGCCAGCTTTTCAGGCTCTTATCGCCGCACTCCTTAATCCAAGCCTTCAAATCAAATGGAGGACATAAGCATGCCAGGCAGCTGCTGCAGTGGAAGGGGTGCCAGATATTGCTGCTGCTGCTGCTGTTGCTGCTGATGATGACGATGGTGATGATGAGGAGGATGACGATGATGACGATCATGAGATTCGCCTGGCAGACACGCTAGCCCAATAGCAGTCCAGGTGATTATGCCCTTTAACCCTAAGTCGAGCATATAGACTTGGCTGTCGAACAGGTTCAATGCCAAAATATATATATATATATATATAAAATCTGAACAAATTTGTAAGTTAATATTTTTTTGAATGCATTCGAAAATGTTAAAATGTTGTTTACGTGACAAAAGGTTTAAAATAGATTTCTTAATGGTCGAAATATAGGACTCTGAATCGATAACATAAAATAAAATCGATTGTAATCATCAGAGATTTTTCGAAAAGGTTACATTAAATATGGGACATTCTCAGATTTTCCACTTCTGAATTATTACAGCGTATGCTCCATAATTCAATTTTTGGCCAATTCTATTTCGTATTTTAATTTTTAAAATTAGAAAAAAAACACTTAATGCAAAATTAAAAATTGACTTAACTGTTTTTTTTTTAGTAATTTCAATATTTTGAAGAGCATTTGGTAATCGGTGTTCGTGCTAAGCATTTTTAATAAGGACTATGTGCTGTCCCTTATGGTTGGCTGCTGTTGGGCTAGTAGTGGGGTGATTGGGTGGTGGGGTGGTGGCGTGGTGGCGTGGTTGGGCCTGTGTGGGTTGCCAAGCTGAAAGTAAAAACACATCAATTGGCATGTGCATGGATGGAAATGACACCAGAGAATTGTGCAAAAATGTTATCTTTGGCTTCCGCACCAAGTCTTTTGGATTTACACTGTTTGCTGTCGTACTCTGCTGCTGCTGCTGCTGCTGCCGCTTTTCGCCAAGCGTAACAATAACAACAACAACAACAACAACAACAACAACAACAGCAGCCACATTTGCAAAAACGGAACCCATTTTAAATAACGGGCCAAAGAGGGTGTGCAAAATGTGCCGTGGACCGTCGTCCCTTACAACAATCCCCCCCAAGCCCCCCCAGCCACAACTCGACAATGCAAAATTGCCATAAGATAACTCGGCAGGCGCCGCAGATACTTACACACACACACACTAACACACACACACACACACACACACATTTATAGCATATAGAAAATTGGCAGTTGGATAAGCAACAAAAAAAAAACCAATTCACGAATACTTTGCATATATAATATATTCAAAATTTACTGGGGCGCTGCCCAGACAACACAAGCATTCACAAAAAATCAGCAGCAGCAGCAGCACCACTACCACCACCACCATCCCAGCGCACCACCCACCCACACGAACAGTTTATGTTGTGCCACACGCGTTAAAGGTAAACATCCTTTTCAGATGCTAAACATCGAGGACGCAGGTCAAATGGCGCTGCGAAACGCTTTAGACGATTGACAAGGGTTGGAGTGTGGATGCCACATTGGTGGCAGGTAGAGAAGGCGTGGCGGTTGTTGGTGAGGCATGCCCGGGTTAGCAGTTGATGTGCATAAAATGTGGATAGCTCGATAAAAATGTGCAAAATTTTCCATTTTGGCACTAGCTACTTTTGTGGTCTGCAAAAGTGCCAAAAAAAAACAACAAAAGAGAGAGAGAGAGAGAGAAAGAGAGAGAAAGAGAGAGAGAGAGAAAGAGAGAGACAACATTTGTATAGAAGAATATAATATGTACTCAGCTTAAGATGAACATACAGCTGAAAATATGCAACGATTTAGGAAATTGTTGGAAAAGCTGAAAACTAAGAAATATTGTTCAAAACAATGTCCTTTCTTTGAGAATCTCTTCAAAAATTGTAATTTTAAAGAAATGTAAAGTAAGAGTAAAAAATGAAAACAAAAAAACATTTTGCAATTTATATTTGATTTCAGTATCAATTGAGACTTGAACAATTCCGTTTGTAGGAAACATTTGTCGGGTGTAAATATTTGCAAATCTTTATAGAGTGTCTATCGATTGTGTCATTGTGTGTCGGCAAGTGTTGCACACACGTCAAACTGTAGCATAGACTTGGAGCAGGGCAATCCCCTACCCCCACCACCACCCCCACCCACCATCATGGTAAAGCTGCGATTCCCTTCATTTTGGTTGTTTTCCCTAGCTCTGGCATACTTTTTTTTATTTTATTTTGTTGTTGTTTTTTTTTTTGCACGCTGCTGGGAAATTCGCTTATGATAAAAAATGTTTATATCCTTGGCGGCAGGCTGTTTCAGCAGGACGTTGCGGGTGTGGCAGCGGGGTGGTGTTGGGGAGCGGGTGGGGTAGGGGTGACTTAAATAAGGAGGGGCATCAGGAAACTTGACAGTTGATGTGGTATTAGGGTGTGGCGGGTGTGCATGTGTGCTTGTATGTTGGGTAGGTGGCTGGTGGGGTGGGTGTGGCACACTGTTGTTAAATGGCTGATAGCGAAAATAAAAGTAACACACACTGTCGCACACACACACACACACACACACACACTCATACACACACACACACACAAATGTGCCACACTTGCCGCTGGCCAAGTTTGGGCGTCATGTGTTCTGGTTGTTGTTGTTGCTGCTGCCGTTCTTGCCACATTTGGTTGCCGGGGCTCAGTGGCAAATAAAAAATGATGATCCACTCGCACCCATGCCAGCAGCGAACGCTTGGCCCCCACGTGTAACGCACCGTTGCGCCGCATCCTGTTTACCTCCGCCCTCCTCGCTTCCTCGGCCTTGCTGCCCCATCCCATCGGTTGCTAGGTCCTGTTTCTTGCTGTGGTTCTGGTCGACGCTTCGTCTGCCTTGAATTCATCGAATACCCGTAGGCTTTTGCCATTTTTTTTTTACTGAGCGGCATCGGTAATCTTTGCCTGGGCTACAGCTCATGAACAGTAGCGTCCCTACACTCTGAGAAAAAACATCCCCTTTCAATTTACCAATTGCTGAAGTTTCATCTCTTAATTCCAATGCAAATTTTGCCAAAAAATTAGCAAACAAATTTCTAAATTCTAAAGAAATTGTTGGGATTGTTGATTTGGGGTAAGTGTCTCTAATGAAAAGCGGTATTTTTTTCTGGACATTTTTTTTCTGAGTGTATCAGCATGGCTATGTGTGTGTGTGTGTGTGCCGACAACGACTCTTGGTAAGCAAGTGAAGTGTAAAGAGCTCTTTCCTTTATTGGTTTTGTATTTTATTATCACATTTCGTTTATTCCTTCGCTTTACGCTGTGTAACTGCCTCACGCTCATCTCTGTGTGTGTGTCCGCGCGTGTGTGTTTGTGTGTATGGTCCATCTATCTATACATATATATATATATATATATATGTATATGATTATATATGATTGTGTGTAAAGCATATATCTCGTACGACCGGCATTTTTGATGGCATCCTTTGGAGCGCCCTAGGCTTTGATGACACTTTTGTTAACCCCGCAGCGACTTCTCCACCATATCGTGCCACCCCTCCACACCCCCAGCCGCCCTTCGGCATATCCCAGCTACGTTTACGGGCCATATGGGACTTTGATATGACAACGCAAATATCCGTTATGGGCCGACAGGCACGCACCAAAATGCGAATACCCGGCGGGGAGCAGGAAGCAGCGTGACGGAAGCAGGGAACGGCCAGGCTGGGGTCGGGGTAATGCTGTCATGGACTTGGGCTTATAGATGGCTGACTGCGTAGGTGGTTCGGCTGTTTCGGTGGGTGGTTTAGCTGTTGCCGGGTAACGTCCATGTTCCACATCCCAAGCACATCTATCTATCAAATGCGAACAGAGAAAATCTACTCTATTTTTAACTTGATCCAAGCCCATCCCACCGCCATCCCACCACACTCCTTTGCTCATATGAATTCACTTAGTTGCATTAACGTTTCATTTTCCATTTTCCATTTTCGATTTCCCCTTCGGAACACTGAACATGTCAAATCAGTCAAGTTATCCCTTTGAGCCTATTTGAAAACGGGCACTCTATTCCTGAAAAAGTAATGCTATTTACAGTGCTTATATGTATATAAATATGTGTTAGAACCGGCCAGACTGATCGACTATATCATATCATATGTTGTGGTCGGTGGATGAGTTCTTGTCAGAGAAAGCTTTTTCGCTATCCTAACTTTCTTATATCTGAACTCTAGAATAATACCATTTTTTTTTGTTGCTTTTTGGGCAATGTTGATAATTGATTGTAACCGTAAGATATCTATTTTGTTGAGGTATATGTTCCTAATTGGGATTCCATGAATCCTGCGATGTAATCAAATGCTGCAAAGCTATTGTGTGCACTCTTCAAATTAAATGAATTTGCAACACTGCTGCAACTTGCTTACAGCTATTTTTCGCGTGCTATGCTAAGCACATCTATATATATATATGTATATATAGATATACATGTATTTGTACATGTATGCCCAAAGCAGTTCTACATTTGCTTGTGTTCACTACTGAAATCTATTTCTCCGAAATGCAATTCAACATTTTCGGCGCTGTTTAATTACTCAATTTGGGAGCGCAGCGCTTGGAGGATGCGGCAAAGCAGTTTGAATATAAAGCATATAAAATACTAAATATATATATATATATATATATATAAGTGGGGTTGGGCGTGGGGTTTCGTTAGTTGAAATGAATTGTGGACGCCTCTCCTCCGTTATCTCTGGCTGTGTGTGTGTTTGTGAGAGAGTTTAATTTACACATATGGCTCAAGAAGTTGTTGCCATGAAAATGGTTGGCCCTCTGTTCGGGACCAACTATTGTAAATTTGTCAGCCTCATCCTCAACCTCATACACACACACGCGCATACACACACATGCACATGCATACACACCCATTCACAACATACACAATGAAATTAAAACAAATCCTTTCGTTCCATATTAATGGTCGCCATCTTTGCAGCAAATGACATTCGAAAACATTTATTGCGCCTGTGTGTTCGTCTGTGCTGCTCTCGGGCGGCTGCTCGTCTCATATGTGACCAACCCAGTTGAGCGCCCAACCACCCAATAAACAGCCACTCCACACCCACACCCACCCCCCACTCCAACAGCAGGAGGACAGCAGCCCGGCAAATGCCAACCCCCGTCCAATTCCCAGCGCCATTATACAACACACATGAGCTCGCATATGTGTATGTGTGTGTGCGCGTTTGTGTGTGTGTGGGTGTTCATTTGGTATGTAGTGAACCCTACAGGACACATTTCTCACACGATAGTCGAAAGGGGTGAGCTTGAGCCGACTGCCCTCCTCCCCACCCCCTTTTGCACACAGAACAAAAGGCAAACACACACACACACACACACATGAGTGTACATGTGGGTGTGAATATATAGCATGTACAGTTATTTCACTTTACATTATTTACAATTTCGCCCAACGACTACACGTTCTATGTCCCACCTTACCACCCCTAAAATTGTCCCGAAATTTGCGCTGCTGCTGCGTAAAACTTTCATTTAGTTTTCTAATTACTTTTTTAATCAAGAAACCAAAATTTCTGGCAACCCTTCTTAGCCGTGGTAAAAACGTTTCTTTTGTCACGCATAAGCGTGACTCACTAAAACCGCTTGGCTAACAACATTTGGCCATTGGATGGGGGGGTGGCAGGGTGGCTTGCGGTAAACATATTCCCTTCATATTAAACGATTTTTGCGGTTGCAAGCATCAATTTTCTTTTTATTGATTTGTTGATCTTCAAAGTATATCGAAGCGATAAGATATATACGAAGTATGTCTCATATATTTTTGCATATGGGCAATACTATCAGCAAATGGATTATTCTTATATTAAAACAATGTTCAAATTATATATAAAGCCATAAAAAATGCACAGGATGCAGATATTATTTATATATATATATGCTTATATATATTTATATATATTTTATATTTACATATTTTTTTTACGCTTTAAAGTCGTCTTAACTATAGACATGTCCATATGGCTACTAAATGTAATCATCCCATCTGACTCAGAATTATTGACGGTCACGGCTTAAGCCACTCATTTTTCGTCCTTTGACTTGTCCATCTGTCAGCCAGCCTTCACTTTGTTAAGAACGCATTCTTATTGAGTTCAATTTGCAGCATTGCTATTCCGTCGTTTTCTCTATTGAAATTCACATTCATTTCAATACCTTTGCTTTACACTATTGCAGAGCGTAGTCAGTTTTGTCTTGAATTTTGTAGCGCATTGAAGGAGACTCCTTCGACCCCATAATGTATTAAGTATAAGGTATAAAGTATATATATATTTGATCAACATCCGTCTGTCTGTCTCTCCATATGTCTGTCTGTTTCTAGCTCTTCTTTATGAAACTTTGTATACATCCACCATTTTATTGCAGACAGCAGTAATCGACTGAATCGGCTGAATGTATCATATAGTTGCTATAGGAACAATCAATCGAACGATGACTTTTTATTATAGATATCCGAACAAAATTTACCTGACATATGTAGGGTATGTTGCTTTACATTTTTCGAGCCATAAATTTGTACCATGTAGCTGAAAAGGAGGTTGAATTTCTGTAAGAGCCACTTTTCTGCTTACGTAGATATCTGAACAAATATTTATATATATCTGAAATAATATATCAACAAATTACAACTTTTTGGTTTATCAAGATATCCGAAACAAACTCTGTAGTCACCAGATTCATTATGCTCCTAAAATTCGAGATGGAAATCATATATACTATTAAAATTATATATGTATGTATATATACATTTAATATCTATATATAAGTTCCAACAGGTGGGCTCCGGTCTGCAAGGGCAGATCTGACATCGGTATGCCTGACCGTATTGTTTTCTTTCTTTCTTGTTTACTTCATTTTCGTTGCCTGTTTGTTGCCTTGGCCAACTATTTTGCATCTTCCCGTTTTGGCTTATGTAAGCCAGCTTTAATCATCTATGCGAGCTTTGTTCGTTGCTCTCTGGATTTATATTGGTTGCTCTCCTCGCGTGCATTGTCCAGTCTGGCAGCCATTTTGAATAAGCACATACTGTGTGTATGTGTGTGTGGGTGTAGGTGTTGTGTGTTTGCGTTTGCGTTTCTGTTTGTATTTGGGTGTTGTGTCTGTGCGTAAGCTCGCTAACTTGGCTGACGCTGGGTTAAATGAAGTGTTGGTCCTCGCGTCTGGCTTGTATCTAAGTAAGTTCGTGGTGGTGTCATCTACGGCTATCCACCTTCAACTTCCCATACCCAATCCCAACCTCAGCCCTTACCCTACCCCGAACACCAAAAGTCGCGTTTGGCCAAACGTCCCCTTTTTGGAGCCCTTGGCTGTGGCTGTCTGTTCAAACCCCAACCACCCAAGTCTCGGCCAGTTCAATTCCCTGGCCGGCTGTCAGTCAGCGCGTGGCTGCCCCGTGGCCAAGTCGCAAAAATATAAATACATATATATATATATATAAATATATATGTACATAAGATGGCAAGGATGGGGTAATGCGGCAGAGATGTTGCGAAAGAGCAGATTCTGTCAAGTTTCGCCTTCGATTCGTTGTTGCCGTCGACGTTGATAGTTATTGAGTTGCCCGGGGTGCGGGCCTAAGCATTTCCAATTTCGACCGCTGCCTCCGGGAGCAGTGGGGGTGGGGTGAACTGCTTGATTAGGGATTGGGTGAAGGGGATCTGTGGGCAAGGCAAGCCGACAGCTGGGCAATGTAAATGTCAATTTGCTTAAAATTGAAATGATTCAAGGGCGAATTCCGAGCATCGAGTGGCGAGAGTTGCGTTATTTCTGGCCAGTTCGAGGGCCTGCGCCAGACGTACGTCACAGGGCCAGGGTGCGGACGGAAACGGTCGACTCGAAATAGCAGCACTTGGCTGAAAGAGCTGTGTATTTATGGTTACAACGCTTTTTGTGGTCGCCACACAAACTCAGCGAGCGCAAAAGTTTTTGCTGGTGTTTTGCTCGGAAGTGTCGAACGAGCACACACTACTGTGCTGTATGTGTGTGTGTGTGTGTGTATGTCTGTGTGTGTGGGAGTGTGGGGTACGTGTCCCGTGATCCGTCGCGTCTCTGACATAAAATATATATGCATTATTTATCCCCGATGTCGGACGCTATGTCCATGAAGCCAAAGTCGTTGTCCATGCCACACAGTTGGTATAAAATATGAACTCAAACCCCATCCTCACCCCTCAACCGCCACTCCCCCTTTTGTAGACGACGTCCAGTGATTGCTTCCCCTTTTAGCAACAGCAGCAGCAGCAGCAGTAGCAGTAGCAGTAGCAGCAGCGAGTTGTTTATGTGTCTGGGCTCGATTCGACTCGAAGGCGGGGGCCATTTTAGCTGATTCAGCATTTTGTTCTGTCGTCCACCATTTTGTTTTGTCGCTGACCACTGCGCTGTTAGGGGGATGTTTTCAGAGGCGGGGGTGGGCTGTGGTGGATGGGTATGCTGTTGGTTAAGGTAAACTGCTGGGTAATTATTGATTTCTTGTGGCACAATCAGATTCTTGTCTATACATTTAGACCAGCCGTTTTCTAAGAAATCCAACAAAAATAAATGGAAAAAAATGTTTGCGTTGTCGATTTGTGATTTGATGACTTGTTTTATTTTCACTCTTCTTTATTTCAGATTTTCGACGGCTTTTCTCCTCGAGTGGATTTCATATTCATTAAATTCGAGTTTGAGTTTGAGTACTAAAATTTCTTCAAGTATTGACTATATTCGAATTTAAGTCTCAGTCTTCTTTATCATGCTACCCATTTGATATATGTGTAATAATGTGTGTTTATTAACTTAATTGGAGAGTTGTTGAAGTCATTTTATTAAAAAATATTTAGATCTAAGATTTATTATATTATTGATAAATAGTAATAGTAGATAAATAGAAAACGTACAATCAAATCATGAAAACAGATCAAGAGTTAATCTAATGCAAAGCACAAATAAAATCAATAAAGTTAAAGACTTCCAACAAATACAGAGTTATCGATATATAGTCTATTAAGATCTATTACTTTCAATTAGGATTCGTTGGTAATATTGAAATTAAGATACAGATACATTAATTTCAATAGCTGTATGCTGCTTTTTAGCGTATTTTGGGTTGAGTTTGAAAAAATACTTTTTGCTCTACTCTCTTGTGTATGTAAATACATATATCGAAGAGGAAGCTCCGCGATAAGCTAAACTTGCGCTATAAAGAGTTGGAGCACGAGTGAGGGAGAGGTGGGAGAAGGCCAGTGGTAGGTGGGGAGGGAATGGGGGTTAAGATATGAGGAGAGGACGACATGAGGACAGGAGGAGATGCCCGGCATGCGTCGCTGTGTGTCGCATTAAGCCCAAAGCGTGTGTTCAAAATAAACAAAATGAATGTTCAAATGTCGCAAGCAGACCACAAGCTGTCACAAAGCTTGCTTCCTTGCCACATGCGAAACTCACACCAATGCGTACATATGTGTATGTACATGCGTACATACGTGCTGATGTTCATATGTATGTACATACATACTGAATATGCATATATGTATCTGGAAGAAGTTTTCACATACGGACAGACAGACAGGCAGACGTGAGTACTACACACACATATGTGTATATGTATGTGAGTGTGTTTGTGTGTGTATATGTGTGTATGTGTGTGTATGCTACATGCCTGCCCAACAGCAGCAGCAACAATAACAAAGCTTTGACGCAAACTTCCAAAAGTAGAAAAGCAAAACGTAATGGAAAAGGCAGCAGGCGAAGGGGCAAGTAGAATGGATGGAAGAGGAGGGAAAGAAGAGGATTGTAGTAGTAGCAGCAGCAGCAGCAGCAGCAGCAGCAGCGGCAGTGGGCAACAACGTTCGTAACTATGGGTTAACCGTTGGCCGCCCATCACCGCCCACACCACCCATACCGCCCACCGTCCTTCGTGCTCCGTTTACCGGCTCAAGCCTTTTGTTGTCTGCAGTAAAATGTTCCATGCTCTGGCGCTGTTGTGTGTACGTGTGTGTGTGTGCGTTCCAAAGTTTAATTCAAATCACAAAAACACACACATGCACACACAAATGAAAATACAGTGTGTGTGTGTGTGTATGTGTAAAAAGTTTGAAATTCGTGCGGTGGCAAACCGACTGACGTCCTCCATGTGAAAATAATGGTCTAAAATCCTTTTTGGAACCCCCATGCATGTGAGCATCTGCCCCATTTCACTGCCTTCTCTCTCTCGCTCTCTCTCTCTCTGTCTCTATCTCTCTCTCTTTCATTCTCTGCTTCATGGAGCCTGCTGTGTACACACACACAAATACGCAGGCATTCGCATCTCGTGTAGAATTTGTGAAAACTAAAATAAAATAAAACACTGAATAAAGAAGAAGAAGAATTTCTAACTAACTTGTGAAATTTTCGTAATTTGAAAATCTGCTCTTCTTCTTCTTCCTCTACTTCTTGCCTTTGCACTTGCTTTGTAGCTTCCCTACTTCAAATTCCGTTTTCATATCACTTTTGCTTGGCTCTTGAGTCAAATTAATTTCTGGTCGAAGCGATTAGCATATATATGGGATTCAATTGATAAATATGCATTGTATATTTATTAAATATAGGTATTATAATTAACTGCTATCAGCTTGGAATCGAACTCTTTTGATCAGTTTAGTTATATATTGAACTTATGGATCTTCAGTTCGTAATTGTTCCATGGTATTCGATCTACAGTTTCGTATATGAAACAGGGAATTTGAGAATGCTAAAGAGATAAGCAATATAGATATCTGAACTTATGAAAATAGAGCAATGAGCTAATACCACCCGATACACAAAAGAGTACGACTCACTGGAGGGTTGTGCCATGTTTCATTGATGGGAAAATATTGATAAGGACATGCATATTGGAGCAGGACGACAAACAGATAGTGATATGGTATGGTGATAAATGAGAAGAGCTTAAAGATAGGACCAACGCATCGTGAGTAAATAGTAAAATTCAACATTATTCCTTATTGTTTCTATTGCATTAGGATTTAATTATGTGTACATAAACCGTAATTTTATTGGCTATAATATATATAGAGTGTTATGGCTGTGAGCTGACTTACATGCCTGACATATATCTAAAGTGTAGCTACATGTTAGGCGATACCATTAGCAGGTGCCTTTGCTAGATGAATAGTTGATGATGTGCTAAAGGTGACAGTTGAACGAGACAGAAGCAGATGCAGAAGCAGGAGCAGGAGCAGAAGCAGTAGAATCATTCCGCACATATTGTCAGGTTGTGTTGAATTTGAGCTGGATTGGTTTGGAATGGGCATTGACTTGGTCGTTGGGTTGTTGGGTCGCGCACTGGTCGTTAGGCAAAGCGAACGACAAAGTCTTAGATCTTCGGGCATCAGTAACTATGTCGTAAGGATTTCGGTGCCGAAGCGTTGTCCTGGCAGCTGAGGCAGCCGCGGGCACAAGCAGACGCCGCAGCCTTTCACTAAAAAACTTTCATCCTGACATGTGCAGCCGAAGAGACGTGAACAACACCACACCACACCACAGCACAGCACACCACAGCACACCATACCACACATTAGAACACCACAGAACACCACCCATACTCAATCGCATTTCCATTCACATGCTCAATCCCAAACCGAAAACCCCGAAAACCATTCCATAAAAACGAGTCACATACGAGATGTGCTCGCTGTGTATATACAGCGAATCACATATATATGTATATATACATATCTATATACATATATATATGTGTGTGTTTGTGTGTGTGTATGTGTGTGTGTGCGTACATGTGTATACATATTTATCGACTTTGTGAGCTCGTGAAAACATCAAGTGAACGGAAGCAAAGTGGAGAAATGGAGTGGAGTGTTGTAGAGTGGAGCTGAGCCAAGTGGTTTGAGTAGCAGGCAACGGACGACGACAACGACAACGACGACATCACAAAGGGTGAGGTGGTGCCAAGTTGGAGGTGGGGCCTGCTTGGGTGGTTGGGTGGTACATATAGGGATGCCAAAACGAATGACTGGGCGAATGTTGTCGTCTTTCTATAGTTGATGTTCTTGTTGTTGTTCTTGTTGTTGTTGTTGTTGTGCTTACCAATGTGTTATGGAAAATGTTCCATTAGTACTGATGAGACGACAAGGACGGGCTGGAGGACCGACCAGAACACAGAGAGGAGTACCCTGAACGAGCACAAGAGCCAAGTCGGCGACTCGGACGACGAGAAGTTTTCGGTCTGCATGTGGCACTTGAGAGCAGCCCACCCACAAAGTAGAGCCATACCCTTTCTGCCAGGCACATCTAGACCCAAAACCCGTTCCAATTTCAATTCCCGTTGCACTCACATATGGCAAATGCATTGGCAAGCAAGTTCTCGAGCTGCACATCAACTTGACGCAGCTCCATTTGTGGTTTTTCATTTGATTCCTTTTTTTCCTTGATTATTTTGTATTTTTGTTTGTAACGACTCCGTTTGAAAATAATTGGGCCTGGTCTGCAATCAAATTTGTGTTTGTTGAACTGCATCCTAATTTGAAATGATTTGCTGTCGGGCTGGATTTGATTTCAGTTTTGGTTTCACAAGTTGAGATGTACTCAGAAATATTTATATATGTACTATTTATATACACTATAGGTAGAAATTAATGTAGTCTTGATTAATTTTACATATTTACAAATGAATATGTGGAATATTAAGTCTACATTTCATAGTTCCCATTGGAAACATATTTTAGTGGAAACAAATTTAATAAATATAATATCGATATAATCTTTTGACCAAAGTTTGCTTGGCTTTGTGCAGTTTTTTAGTGCATGCTGGTTTGTTGCCCCGGAAGGCTTAGAACATCTTATGCGAGTTTAGTTTTAGATGTAGTTGTGGCTGTAGTTTATTTTACCATTTAGATCTTTGGCCTGCGAGTAGTTCCCCCCGTTAATTCAGTCATGTTTTGTCATTGTTTGCTATTAACAATCGCTGACGGCCCTGGGCGAGTGGGTTGCCTGGTTGGTTGGCTGACTGGCAAAGCATATCCGTGATGAGCATTTGGAGGACTTAGCTATAAGATGCCTTACCCCGACAAATCCTTCTCCTCCCGCCCTTTTGTGCTTACCCAGAGCAGTTACTGAAACAGAAACAGAAACAGGAACAACAACTGTAACAGAGAAGCTTTAGAAGCATATACCCAACAACAACAACAACAACAACAACAACAACTACAACAATAAAAGCCACAGCAACGAATGCTGATGAAAACGCCCAACATCTAAGCCCGGAGTCTCAGTTGACATGCGAGAACTGCGTCTGTGTGTGTGTGTGTAAGAATGTGATTAAGTATCTATTTGTTGTTATACCCTACACATGAGGCATTTCGGCCTTAACAGACTGAATGTTCAAAACTTTTGAAATTCATTTCAAATATTTTAAATGCTCTTTTATTTATTTTCAACTCAATCAAGTATTTTATTTACTGGTTCAGCACATCCAGCTTTAGCCTCAGCTAATTCTTAAGGCTTTCGATACGCCTTGTTTTATTCAGTGATACTCACACACGACACGCACACACACACACCCACACACACCCACACACACCCACACACACCCATACACACACACACGTACAGCCCCACACACGTGCACGCACATACATCAACAAGTCTGCTCAGAAATACAATTTACTTTGCCTTTGGATTACAGTTACCCCTGCTGCCATCCACGGCATCCTTCCTCCTCCATCTCCATCTTGGTGCATGTCCTTTTTCTTCTTCTTACTACGCTTGTTTGTCATTCGCCTTGGCAAATAAAAGCCGCTCAGCGCTGACTTGAAGGTGCGATAGGGACGCGAGAGGAATGTGGGCTGGATAGCGATGATGGACGGGGCAGTGGGGGAGTGGTGGAGTGGGTGAGGGTTTCTTGGTACCGCTTCTTGCCGCAAGCAGTTCACTCAGCTGAGGCGGAAAGTACTATAAGCTCTGTCAGTGGCATAGTTTCCGTTTTAAGCATCTGGCTGGGGATTATTATTTGCCATATTATAAGAAAACGGTTTTAGTTCAAATGTCAACAGCATTTATCATACGTCCCCGCAACATAGGTGGAAACGATGACAGCACCTGAAATGGGAACGGGAATGCAGATGGAAATGGATATGGGAATCCGAATCCGAATGCGAATGCGAATGAAAATGGAAGCCGGTAAGAGCTGAATGCTGAGCTTGTCTACACTCATATATTTATGTAAGAAACTGCCAGCAAGTTAAATAAAGGAATGCAGGCTAAAGCAGATTAAACAGATTATATCGTTGTAATAAATATGTGGTTAACATTGATGCAAGTGGGATACGTTGCTATTTATTTGTGTATAGGAATCTATTTTTTAATTTACGTTATTACATTTATTATTAATATTAGTAGAATACTTACACAAATTAATTATATGCCATCTACCTGGTACTCAAATGGGAGGAGTTGGTTCTTCGATTTATTGAACTTATAAGTTGCTCCACATGCTCTGTGTGTTTATAGAAACCTTTTCAATTCATATTTTCCAAAAAATGATTCACAGCATATTGAGAGTGATTCAGTTTTATTAAGCTGCAAATGATATATTGCCCATCCTTGACGCAATATTTTGTGTTAATAACAAGCCACAGGAGAGTTGACTTAAGTTCACAAATAGAGAGATAGAGAAAGAGAGAGAGAGAAGACAGGGGATCGACCAATCGCCTCGCTTTATGTACCCCCGTTTTCGATGTTCTTGTTTCAACCGCCCGCCTGTTAGTGTTGGCCAATTCGATAATAATTCATTTGACGCATGCGTTGTAAGCAGTAAGTCAAATATTTTCATGTTTTGATCGTGTGCCCAGCCCACTCGGCTGACCAATGTCCTAATATATGCATGTGCCATATCCTTTCACAAATTTGTTTGGGTCGGCAACGGGGTCGGGGCGCACGCTGAGGGGCTGGCTTTTGCCTCCATTTAATTCGGTGATTTATGTTCTGTTTAATGTGAAAAATGCAATGTTTTTACCATAGAGATCACTCCCCGATGACGATGCGACCCCGCTTGCTGCCGGCACACTAATCAAGTTGACCGCTGGTCAGAACCCGCCACGAGCCCCGTGAACTAAACTGAACTCGACTCGACTCGAACTCGAACTCGAACTCAGCACAGGACTCGTTCTGCTGCCTGAAACCGGTACAAATTCATTAAACGCACAACGATCAACGCAAAAAATGAACTTTAATTTGCATAGCAATTGCTTGAAACGATTTGCAAAAACAACCCCTAAAATGCTGTCATACGCAGCTGCAAAGGGGGTTGCTGTGACCCGCTGTCCACTGTCCGTTGTCCGCTGTCCGCTGGTCACTCATTATGGGAACGAGCGTATTTCTATGCCATTTACTTAGATGCAGCACACCCAGCCACCCTTTCGGGGCGGCTTGCGCCTCTCTTTTTTGATAAGCGTGATAATGATGATGGCTGACCTTTCGAGCTGTGCTGGCCCAATCTTGTCGGACATTCGGTAGACCTCACGGGCACGCAGACAAAATGGCCGAATTCGGCAACTTGGGCGACTTGGACGAGGCAGACTTAACTTTTGACCATTGGTCAGCACGAAGCACGCGCTCAGCAGCCCCCTTTTGAGACGCTGGGCGATGGGCACAACAAACATCTTGTTGGCAAAATCGCATTAGGGGCAGTCCATTGACACTGCAAGCAGGGGGTCGTTAGGGTACCGATCCTTGGAGTGTATTTGTTCGGCTCGGGTGGTGGTCAGCGCTTGTCAACATTATTTCTCAATTAATTTTTCATTTTTCATAAAATTAACCCAGAAATTTTGTGCGCAGTGACCTTCGCACTTGGCCATGTTCGCATGTTTACAGGATTTCCTTATGTGTGCGCTTGTGTGCGTGTGTGTGCGTCTGTGTATGTTTGTTGTGGCACGTGTTGGTCATTTGGTCATTTGCACAGTCACTTGGCTGGGCTGCTGGACGCAACTAAACTGGTTTCAAATTGCCTTTTGATTTGTCAATTGGCACCAAGAACAGCAACAACAACAGGACCAAGAACAACAACAAGAACAAGTACAAGAAGAGCGGTGTTTAACGTACGCTTATTTGTATTTCATTTCTTTTTCTTCAATTTGAATACACTTATTCTGGCATCCTTTCTAAGCCGCAGTCGAGACGAGTCCTTAAATGAAATTAAGTCCGTGCTGGCATGCGCTGCTGCGCACCGGCAGAGGAAGTGATAGAATGAATGGCTGCCAGCCATTGCAGTCTACGACAAGTGAGACACAATGCCCCAGACCCCCTCACCCCCTCCCCCCGCCCTTTCGCACTCTATCTGCTACCCAGTTTGACTGCGGAAAAAAAAAGGCAGCTGAAAAAAGTAAGAAAAAAAAACTTAGCACAGAGAGAAGAGAGAAAAAAAAATGCACAGGCAGACTTCCTGTGGATTTTCCGGAATTTAATTTATTAAAACAACGAACGACAAGTGCCTAAGGCGGTACACAGGCGAAACAGAGACGGCGACAGGGCGGTAGGGACAGAGATAGACTTACTGTCACACTGACTTTAAGTAGTGACCATGATTCGCGTAATCCTTCCATATATCCTTGGTTTCGTAAAAGTCCTGGCAGTTTTGGTACTTTATCAATTGACAAGGTCGACTTTTTATCAGTTGATTTTCTAACTGAAACTTTTCATATTATATTAAAGAAATTGATCCGTGAAAGAATTGCCTTGACAACAAGTTTTGTGTTAATCAAAATATATTGCAGAATTGGGTTCTGAACAATGATTTTTACTATTAGCTGTTTATACGATAAAATAGATAAGCAGTAGGAAGACTGGCAATACGAAATTCTATCAATATGTTGAGCAGTGCTAAGTTTATATTCAAAAATATAGAAATTGCTTGGATTTGGCTTAAGAACTGTATAAGTATCTGTACACAGACTGCCAGGTTACAAAGCTAGCAATTGTGAAATACCACATTTCAATTGCTGCTCTTACAAATGATGTAATCAAAAGAGTTAATGGCAATGCCCACTTTCCGATTCAATGAGCAATATGTGCACTGAGATTTTAAGAAAACATATTAATGATATTCAACGTTATCGGGCCCACATTTAAACCATATACCCCACTCTGGGTATATTAATATTGCAGAATTAAAACAATTCAACAGCAGGGGACAGATTTGACGTTGCGGGCCGATGCATTGTGCAGCACCGTAAAACAATCACATTGAAGGATCGCAACGGGATCCAGTCCGGGAATCAACTGAACTGACCGGGATCCGGATTGCGGTGCGACGACGACTGTCAACGTGTCAATCAAGCGGCGCAGCCTTTGCATTCCTCACGCTCATTAATTCAGTACGCGTCCTCATTTCTTGACGTCCTTGACGTAAAAAAAGTATATATATATATATATATATATATATATATATATATATATATGTATGTATTGTGCACCCTTTCTCAATGCTGTGCAGCCTGCTTTTTGGGCTGTAATATTTGCTAACCCTTCTGGTGGCCACGTCGCTTGGAGCTTGAAGACGTCAGAGTCGCGCTCGGAATCAGAATCGAAATCAGAGGCAGAGACAGACGGTCTGTCTGTCGGTCTGTCGGTCGCTCGATCGAGACTCATGAGATTCAGATTCGCCCCATGACGTCTCACACAATTTCGGGCTTTTGTGTGTGCGACACATGACAGCTATTGTGATAGCGATATGTGTGCATAATCCGAATGGATAGTGCATCAGAAACCCGAGCATCACACTCATTTCTTGTAGGTTTTATAACTATTTGCCAACCTGGTTATGCCCATGAAACTTTCAGTCAAATGTTAATTTAATTAAGTTTTTCTTTTTTGACTTTTGAGCTCATTCAAAGATCGCAATAGTCACTTTTGTAAGGTTTCAAGTTAAAGAAGGTTGACACACGAACATTTGACTCTTTATAACAAACTGAGATCATAGGCTTGTTATCTACTATTGGATATTATTGATAAGGTTCCTCAAGATAATATTTTATAACTTAGCACAAGCATTTTCATGTAAATCGATTTGCTTAAACAAATAAATGGAATAACTAAAATACCTAATGTAATTATTATATGCAAAGGTATTTAAAGATCTTCAGATCTCGCTCTGTCAAATATTCTTAACTAGAGCATAGTTCAGGATAACCTCAAATGCCATGCCGCAAAACCGAACATCTCCGCATTCCACTCCATCCCATCACTTACCTTATCAAATTTGATCAGTCTTGACTCTGATTTGGGAAACTAACTAAATGCGACTCACTAACAAGTCAATAAGCTAATAGATTTCTGATCACATACCTTCAGTTCCGGTGCGGAGATCCGTGTTAGGCTGCGACTTCCTTTGCTGCTTTGCACTTACTGCCAACTGTGAGAATCGAGGCTCGAGATCTTTGATCTCTACCAGCTTCTTGCTCTCTCTCTCTATATATATATATCTCTCTCTATCGTTTGCTCTTCCTTTCGGCTCTCTATTGTGGCATATTTTCATATAGGGCTGCGTTATCATTTGTTTCTGCTGCTGGCTTGGGACATCTGTTGTTCCGTTTGTCGATTCAGCTATATTTCTCTATTTTTTCAATTTTTCAATATCTCATCTACGCGACCGCGCAAAACTTATGCAAATTTGCATTTTTAGGTCTTGCTGTTGCCGTATGGGGATTAAAAAAACAAAAAAAAGAATACAACAACAGAAGAAAAAAAAAACTTTGCTCCTGTTCCTGTTTCGGATTCTGTTTCAGTTTTTGGTGGCTAGCCCAACCCTGACCCAAAAAAAAAAACACTCACACAAACGAAAGAATAAAAGATTATAATGATGCAGTTGGCGAAGTTGAAGAAGAAGAGCTAGAACTGGCATCAGATCGTGCGTATTATAATTCACATTACTATGCAGAGCTATAAGCGAGAGGGATATAGCATAAATATGCCCTGTCATTAAACCTTTTTTTCCTGCGCCCCACCCTTTTCCGTGTGCCATGTGCCCTATTCAAATCAATAAATATGCAAATGCAAAATGTTGTTGCTGTTGCTATTGCTGTTGTTGTTGCTGTTATCCTTTTGCAACATTGCTCACAATGCGATTTCGGGATCGTGATTTGGGTTGCTGAAACTCGGAACTCGCCTTTTTGATTGCATTGCATCGCATCCCAATTTTCATCATTTTCGCAAATAATTGATTTCAGCTTGAACATTCGACATTCGCCATTCGCCATTCGCAATTCGACATTTGAAATTCGGAATTCGGTTATTTGAAATTTGAATATTCAAATTACAGGCTACAAGTTTGCACATCCGGTCCCCTGTCCCCTTGGCATGTCCTACCTACTTTGCATATGAACTAACCCCTACCACCAGCTCTGCCCGCTGCTAGCCCCTTCCATTACGACCAATCCAATTTTCAATTTCATTGCATTTGTGTAGCTCAGGTTCGAGCTCGGGTTTTTCATTTTTTTTTTTTTTTTTGGGTTCAGTTTCGGTTTTGGGTTCTGCTTCGGTACCCATTTGGCACGTTCATCAACGCCCATTGCTCGTTTGTTTCGAAGGTGTGAAATGCTTCCAACTGATGGCAACGATAAGACACGATTACATTTTGAACACCACTCTGCAATCCACTAATTTGTCGCGGCTTGATATACAGCCAAGTCTTACCCAGTTCAGATTGATCCTTATTTAAATGATTCTATTGAAGAATTGAGCTTATATTGCCTTCAAATCTGTACAAACTGGAAATAAGAATGAGGTTTTTGTGGAGGAGAAGTCAACTAAGTCATTTCTTATGTGCACTTTGAGTTAGATCATGTGAGAATAATGACTAGAATATATAATGCGTATGATTACTATAGCTTATCCAACTCGCTGCTAAGTGTACTACTCCAACTACTCCAACTACTATCTTTATCTTTATCACTTCATCTTGTGCAAATTTTTTCAATCTATACTTTTTCAATATTTCCGAGCACAAATTTAAAGCAAAATCTGCATAAAATCTACCCGAAATCTTCAACGGTTATTATAAGTGAAATGATTTGCATATGGATGAACTTATGTAAGCAGTTTCCTAAACCCGAACGAAATACGAACAAAAATAAAAAAAAAAGAAGATATTTAAAGAAAATATAGGAAGAGTAAAGAAAAGAAAAGAAAAGCAAGGAAAACATTTCAAGCGAGCCGTCATGAAAAATCGAATATGAAAGTTTTGCCACATGTGCGATGTACATATATGCTGCGTGTGTGTGTGGGTGTGTATCGTATATACATACACATGTGTGTGTGTGTGTGTGTGTATGTACATATGTATGTGTGTGTATGTGGCACATAAATATCGCACATTGTGTATGTATTGGCTTACATAAGCTTTTCACTGGCCTCTCCGCCATTTTCGACCGCTCTCTCGCCCTCTCTCTCTGACACACACACTCGCACGCTTACTGGCCTTGCCCTCGCCCACACCACACCACACCACACCCTCCATCCCCCCACCCCACTCGCTGTCTCTTTTCCGCACGCTCTCTCAATTGCACTCATGTGGCCGCCGCTGATAGCACGAAATGTGCATATGTTTAAAAGTGCTCCACACATGAAGAGAGCGGCGAGCAAACATGTGTGTGTTGCTGTGTGTGTATGGGTGTGTGGGTGTGTTTGTGGGCGCACCCACAGGACACATTTGTATGTACATGTGTGGAGCGTACAGGAGACAATGTGAAGTGAGCGTGGGACGTCTGTACGGTAGTCAAAGGGCTACTCAGCAGCGACGCGAGCTGAGCAGCGCTGCCAACTTCTGCTACTGCTGCTGCTACTAGCAACTGCTGCTGCCTTTTGTGTTGTTGGCAACGTTTGACGTCCTCTTTTGCCATGCCCTGCCCCCCCCCCCCCACCCCGCTCGTACCGTGTCCTAGCATGTCCCGGGCAATGCCCATTATAAGCATGAGATATTCATTTGCTCCCCATCCTTCACATGTAGCCACTGCCATGGACTCCACACACACACATGGAGTCAGAGCGAGCTAGCGAGCTAGCAGTTTGTATGTGACAGGTGGACAAGGGGAGGGTATGTTGGTGGGGTGTGTATGTGTGCGTGTGTGTGAGAGCTGCGCAAAGTCCTTCAATTAAAGATGCGGCGATACGGCGATACGGCGAGCGAGATGGAGCAAACGAAAGTTCAAAATGTGCGAAAGCGAGGCATACACACACACACACATGGTCACACACACATAGATACACATGCGTGTCTTATGCATGCACATGTGAGTGAGTCAAGTTTCGGCTGCGACTAATATTCGATGTGTGTCTCTGTCTCTGTGTGTGTGTGTGTGAGTTTTTGGGCGCTTCGCATTCGAATAGTACGCAGGTCGAGTAATAAAACACGAAGCGCCATGTGAGACAACATGTGTGTGAGCCACAACACACTCATACACGCACAGACACACACACACACACGCACAACAAAATGGACAACGACAACGCAACATGTTCGGCCAGCAGCAGCAGCAATGTTGCTGCCATTGTTAGCAGCAGCGGCAGCAGCGGCAGCAGCAGCAACTCTCGTGCTTAACACGAGCAAAAACGAAGCCAAGCACGAAGATGAAGAAACGAGCAGCGAGAAGCGAGAAACGAGAAGCGAGAAACGAGAAACGACCACACACATTCAATAGCCTTCGATGAGCAATACATTTTGCTTCCCTTAAACAGGCCAAACGCTACGCTGAGGCTTAAACCCAAGTCCACCCACACACACACACACACGCAGAACGAGCGAGCGAGGGAGAGAGAGAGAGAGAGGGAGAGAGAGCAGGACATGCATATAGGCAGCAACACACCCTCACATGTGTGAGCGTGTATGTGTGTTTTTTGTCTGCCATTGCTGTCACTCCAGCGCTGCTCGGGCTCTGCCCACCACGTCCAACCACTCAATGACCTGACCAAAACCGCTAGCTGAATCCCTCCCCAGTAAAAAAACAACAACAACAACAATAAACCACCTTCAATTCAGGTTTGTTTTTTGTTTTTTTTTCTTTTCAAAAAGGGTGCAGCTGACGTCGCTGCCGCTGTCGCTGTCGTTGCTGCTGCCAGCGTTGCTGTTGACGACCACTCGCTGCTGTATTGCAAGCCACACATGACATGCCCAGGCTGCTGCACAGGGGTATAGCTGGTTAAGCCCCAAACATGCCCCACATGCCCCACATGCCCCATGTGCAACCCCAACTTCCCTATCAGCTGCCGTTGCTTCTTCTTCTTCTGCGCATAAATTAGTTTTGTTTGCTGGCAAATGAGTTGCACGTCGGCCATTTTGTGAGCATGTGAGCAGGCATACACACACACACACACACACACACGCACACACTCGCTCACAGACAACACGACTATACATGAATATGTTCATGTTTACCACATTTGAATTTGCAAAATTTATTGAATTTCGTATTCTGAATTTATAATTATAATGTTTAATTTATTCATAGAAAACATGTTTATTGAATGATATCAATGGAATCTTTGAAATTCGATATTCAACCAGAAATCAGCATTGAAACATGCCACATATAAATCAAAACTTGATTTCCCACCGATCAGGCTTTTTTTCTTAAGCAACATTATTATATAGTGAAACTATTCGATAAACTCAACAATTACTGGGAATATCCAAAGTTGTCACTTAAGGAGAGGCTAGTTAGCATTAATAAAGTCAGACAGATGAGATTATATTGACTCGTATGGCTACGAATGTGTCTTCTTCTTCATTTTCAATTTGAACTATCCCCAAGAATCAGGATTGGAAATTCTCATTGAAAATAACTTTTATCTCGTTAGTTAAAACTTGTGAGCGATCATTGTATTTAAGTATATATGTGTGTATATATTTATTTATGTGCAAGCCAGTTAACTCCTATTTGAGTTCACACACACACACACACAGGCATGTGTGTATATATGTATATATATGTGTGTGTAAAATCGATTTCAATATGTTAATGACGTTGGATGCTAGGACTGAAGAAATTAAGTGAAATTCGTTGGCCCGACAACTGATGCATATATATGTTTGTGTGTGAATGTGTGTGTGTGTGTGTGTGTGTGGACATTGTCACGAATCACGAGTCGCTGCCAGTTGAGCCAATACTCGTGCATGCCGAACTGAACTGAAGTGTACTGAACTGTGTGTGCTGCATGAGTGTGTGGAGCCTGGACCCGCTGGCTTACCCCTAGTTCTAAGTCACCCAGCCACTGCCACCACTGCCCCAAGCTGCCTACACCGTGCGACCTATCTGCGCTCTGCTCTACGCCCACCTAATACCTACCCCACCCCCCCTCCCTGTTCCAGGCCCCTTTTTCGCTCGTTTATCTTCGCTGCTGTGCTTTGCGCGCTGTTTCTGACAACAACAGCATTAACAACAGCAGCAACAACAACAGCAACAACAACAACAACAGCAACAACAACAGTAAAAACAAGAGCAACAACAACAACAACGGGCATTAAGCTGTGGGTCTCTGGGGGCGGTTGAGCTGGAGAAGGGTTTGCTAAGTTAAAAGTCAATACATTTTGCTGACGTGTGGCTGTGCGTGCTTGTGTGTGCGTGTGTGCTTGTATGTATGTGTGTGTGTGGCGTGTGTGTGTGTATGTGTGTATCTATGCTAAGGTACAGTTTTCAATTAAGGCAGCAGTTCACAACTTTTGACAGCACCCAAAAATGTTCGTATTACATTTTCTGTTTTCCCCCATTTATCTTAATGTTTTTTTTTTTTTTTATTTTTTAGTTGCTTAGTGGAAAAACTAATTAAACATTTTTAAAACGTAGAACAATTTATGTGCGTGCATAGTTTGGCTGAATTGAATGCTTGCTTAATATTTACACGATTTTATATATATATAGATATATATTTATCATATGAACGATAAGCTCTTAGGAGTATGTGCAATGTATTTGTAGTTGTCTGAAATCTTCTACACACATTTTTATTGATTATTTTATTTATATTTTATTATTATATTATAATATTAATTTTGCAATAGATGAATTGAAAATTACTAATTATAATAATTCAAATTTGTCTCAATATGGTCAACAAATGTTTGACTGATGCGCATTTTGAGCGTTTTAGCATTATGTTAATCAACATTTGATATTGCGAATTTATATATTTCTTATCCTTCACTTTCCCATGGGGATTTCGAAGGCCTGTCAATCAATATTTGCGTTTGCCAAATGCAAATCGGCCCAAATTTCTGTTTTTTTTTTCTTTTCTTATCGTGCGAATTTTCTTGACGCAGAAATATTTGTATTGTTGCTGCAGAAAGTCGGAAAATTGCTGCACAGTTCGCAACCCTTTGGGCATTAATTGCATGGCGGTTGCTTTGCATGCGAGGCTACGGGATTTGTATGGGATGCTGGATGTAGGATGCAGAATGCATGCATTACGGCCTGGGAAACGGTAAGCGCAACCTGCCCTTTGACCCGGGTTCGTTAGCATTATCGAATATCTCGCACCTATCTCTCTCTCCTTCACTCGTTCTGTCGCTTTGGCTGTGTTCTCAGTGCGCCCAGCGTCTTCGTCGTAATCAAATTACAAGGCTCTATGCTGAAACCACAGGGCAGAAGGGTAGCGCTAAGGTTAGGGTAAGATAGGGTTAGCATAGGGGCTTTGCCCATGGACTCGAAGCTATAAGCGGCCGCATGTAAATTTCAAAGTCTCAATGCGCGCCCCGACTTGAATTATCTGGGCCGTTGATGGATATGCAGTCTGAAGACCAATCCCTCAATGCATCAAAAGTAATACAGCCAAGATGCGCGCGCGTGTGTGTGTGTGTGTGTGTGTGTATGTGTCTGGAAAGGAAAAACCCTTAGCTACATGTATGTGCGCCGCAATTAGAGAAAGGCGCATTTCACATTTGTCCCCCGAGTCGAAGCTGAAAAATTGCAATATGCAAACAGGCGACAGCTCGACGGATCGACAGACGAGAGCGGAGAGCGGGGAGCGGGGACAGACGATAGACGATGCCATTTAATTAAAATTCAAAAAAAAAGGTATAAATTTCGCTTTGAGCTCGATTGACAGACGATGTAACGGTTAACGGTTAACGGTTAACTGTGTAGCTCCGCGCATATCTCTACTGAAAAATTATTACCCATGCAAATTGGGCAGCGAATGAGGAGACGACCCCGGTGCCAAGAGAAGGGTGTCTGCCTATGTGCCATATGTGTATGTGTATCTGTGTGTGTGAGTGTGTGTGTGTGTGTGTGTGAGAGTGTGTATAAGTGGTTGAGTAGAGTTGTGTAACATGACACACGCATCATAAACACCGTGAAAATTATTACTTATATTGCGTATCGCATGGCCCGTATAAAATAGTCCATATACCATATACCAAATACCAAATACCATATACCAAATACCATAGACTCTGAAGCACCCTCATGTCTCATCTAATCTATTCCATTTGCCAGCTACTTTCGCATTTCACACAACAAGAAGACTTCGTTTTGCTTGTGTATTGAACACACATTTCGCAGAAAGGCATTTCAAAATTATGTTTTCCAAATGAGTTTAAGCTGCTCAGTTGGCTAAGAACAATACTCAAATTCGAAAACATTTTCAAATTAAATCGAGCCAATAGATGCGCCTTTTTACCGAACCCAAACTTCATATATGTTTCTACACAGAATAGTCTCTCAAGACAGACTCAGTTGCTGATAATTGAACTATGCACATTGGTCTTAATATTATTAGATATTCGATGGAATATATTCATTATGCTCAGCCTTTCAATTTGGGAATATTCAAAAGACTATTATTATCTCGCCACAGATCGATTTTAAGTATAAAAAATCTAAGTAGTAGAGAAACCTATTGATTTAGCTGAGGGAGCGTTGAAGATGTCGAAGCTGATCATCATCATCTTTTTCACAGCGTGGCCAAAAGTGAAGAGCATCATTCGAGGACTTCTTCACACACTGTCGCCTGCCAGGATCGATAGCGGCGCATCGAACGAGCAGCAGCAACAGCTGTAAGGATGGGGTTGAGCTGCCCGCTGGGATGCAGATACCGCTTTTTGGCAGTCACCACCATCAGCCAGCAGCCAACTGCCAACAGCTATCAAGCAGCAACCATCAAGCATCAAGCAGGAAACATCATCACGCTCAATGCTTCCTTGAAATGTAAATTATTCAAGTGGTTTTCACGCCATTTCGTCAGCAACCAGTTGAAATACATAAAAACATAAATGAATGTACATATATACTCCATATAAAAATAAAACTATTTTAAAATATACTGTATTTTATATATATATATATGTATATTAATTTTTTGGCACGATGAACCCTAAAAAATGCCCGTTGCGTCTCAAGTGTGCTTTGAGCTCGCCAAAAAAAAAAATCGGGAAATATAACGAAAAGCACTTGGCATAAATTAGAGGCGAAATTATTGAATGCAACTGCCGTTTGGCCTGGCAGGGGGGAGTTGGAGGGCGGTAGGCGTGGCCAGCAACAAAAATTGAAATTTGAAGGTCACTTAAAGCTCACTAAACTTGCAGCACAGCAACAAGTGTTGCTTGTGGCTCAGCAACTGTTGCTGTTGCCAGCGAGTATTTAAAAAATGCGACCTGAAAATACGGCACCATAAAAAATGTGTATAAAGAAAAGCGAAATGCAAATAGAAAGCTGCTGGCGTCGCAACACCCAATCCCCTTCACCACCACCCACAGACTCGCAGTGTTTTGGGCGCCCGTTGGGTGGTTCGCCTCTCGTCTGGCCTGCTAATGGTGGCTGGTGCTACTGCTGCTTGGTGGCTGGTGGCTGGTGGCTGGCACGTCCTTGCCAGTCAAGTCTCAATTTGAATTTTAATTTTAAATGCCACAATTTTCCATCTATTTACAGCCAGAGTGAGGCGCCGCAACGCGACGCGTCCCCCTGCCAATTGCCACAGTGGTTAAAAGCTTGTGCAACACGAACTGAATATCGTGCTAATTGACCTTTAATTGGATGAGTTTCTAAAAGAGATTCTCTCTCGCTGTTAGCTTTTGGCAAATGCTTTACTAGACCTATTAAATGGATATATTATAATAATAGCTTCCCAATAACCATGTTTGACTCCTCAATTGCTATGTATTCTGAATTGTTTTTATTCGATTAAATTAATGAAAATGATATGGAAATATAACAGAATGTGAGATGTGTGCATTTAGCTAATCTAGATCATAATATTTTTAATTAAATTGAGGATATATTTATTCTTGAATGGTTATCATCAGATTCCAGAATTTGAAGTTTATGAATGAAAGATGTTCAATTGAGTATTTTGATATTTATCTGGTTAGTGACAACGAGGCACTGTGCTCTGTTTCAGTCTTAACTACAAGCACTTGTGCTGCTAGAAGGGAGCTTAGGATGGGGATGCCAGCGGGTGGAAGGGTAGGCAGGGGGGTTTGGCAAGCACTGGTGAAACACCAAAAGTTGTCCAAGTACCTCACACTTAACGCTTTTCTTTTCATGAATGAATTTTTCTAAAAAAAAAAGAATACAAAAAGAAAAAAAAAAACAACGAAACGCGACGCGAGCAGCAGCGGAACAATAAAAGAATGCACAACGCAGGACCAAGGACGAACGGCGAGCAAAAGCGAAGGCGCAAAGGAAAGCAACGACAAAAAAAAAGAAGAAAGAATGAAAACAGAAACCAGAAATATAAACATAAATACTTATATATATGTATGTATATAAATATGTGTATTGTGTGCATAAGTATGTAAGTATATATTAAGTCTGCCCGCCGCGTCTGCAATGCGAGCGTAATGAGTCTCTAATTGACGACATTGAGCCGGCGCAGCCTCCCCGCTTCCGCCCCCCTCAGCCGCAACAGCACCCCGGCAATGAACAGCGCAGTTTATTTATTTTTTTTTAGCTTTGCTTCGTTTTGCTTCTGGATTTTTGTTGTTAGAAATTACGCTATGGATAATAATGTAAGCGGTCTTCCCCCTCTGCCCACTGTCTCAACTGACTGCTGTGACCTTTATGGGGGGAGGTTGGGGTGTTGTGAAGTGTGTGAATGTGAGGGGTGTGCGCTTGTGACTTTGTAGACTGATTTATTTGCAGGCTCTTTCTGCCATTTTTATTATTATTTTTTTGGTTCTTCGTGCCTCTCATTTTCAAGGTCGTCGCGCCGCCAGTTCTTTAATGCGGAAATGGGAAATGTAATGAAAAACTTTTTTATTTTCGCTTGTCGCGCGCTCGAGACAAGGTGGTTGCGGGGTAGGGGCGGGGAAGACGCTAGACGCCATTTATTTGCGTCGTTTTGTTTTGGCCCGCTTTGTTTGCCATGCCTTACACACTTTTCACGTGCGCCCTTCCTCCCCCCCCCCCCTTCCCCTTCCCCTTTCCATTCCCCCATTCCACAGACCTCTCTGTCTCTGCTCTGTCTCTATTTTTTTTCTTTCCCATTAAAGCAAATAATTTCAAATGAGATAAGAAAGCATGGAAAAAAAACAGGAAAAAAAAGAAGAAGGCAAGAAGAAAAGAAATGAGTGTGCAACAAGTTGGCAAGTTTGCTGCCAAGGCAAAGTGAAAGTGGCGCCACTTGGGAGCAACGCCAGCTGGGTGGGGGGTTAGAGAAGGGGTACAGGGTATGGGGCCTGTTAGTTGGGCTTTTGGCTTGTAAAATGAACTCATGAAATTGCACAGTTTCCCGACTGCTGCTGCATAATTTATTAGCTTTTTCACTCTTGACTCTGTGCAAATTCTTTTCGCCTGGTCCCGCTCTCTCTTTAGTCTCTGATTGCCTCTGTCTATCAGCCACTGAAAAGGGGGCAACTGGCAAATGGCAAGCTTTAAGTGGCGTTCTGGCACTCGCACAACAGACAGCTTCTGCTGCCCAGATACAAAAGATCCAAATAAGCTGTTTAAAATGCGTCTAATTGGTATAATTAACCCCATTAAAGGCTTACATCGAAAAAGAGGGAAAGAGACAGAGAGAGAGAGAGAGAGAGAGAGAGAGACTGAAAGTAAGATTTAAATGATTTATCGTCCAACAAGGAAAACTGTAAAAAAATCATTTGCAAACAGCTTTTTCTATTTAAACCGATTATCCGGTTCCACAAATTGTTTGTGGGTCTCCAAGTGGTGCAAAGTTGCTTCTTCCTTTGAATATTTATGAAGAGCCTCTTTAAGGATACAGTCAAATCATTAGTTTGCTTTTAACTCATTTGTTCAATACTAAGAATTTCATATTTGTATGTTTCTTACGTACCTTGTTTCAAAGATTGTCTCATTTCCTTATTGCAAACTGAGATTGCACATCAAACAAGGAGAAAGTCTATATATGTTATGAGATATATGTATCTATATAGTAGTATAGTATATAATATATAATCAGCTAGATTTTAGATTGACTATTAGGTATTTAAAAGTAGTTTTTTTTCTAAATTAAATGAATCCGAATGGAATATGAGGATTAGGTTTGTTGTTGATTGCGATAAATAGGGTTAAGGTTGTGATATACAAATTGGATATTGAATAGTATTAAATTCAGATAGTGTACAATAATTGCGCTTTATTTAGTCGACTCTATTTCTTATGCATTTACTCTCCAACGGGTCCAATGAATTTGTACTAAATATTTGATTGATCCTTTCATATTTATTATTCAGTTTTTTTTGTTGTAAATATATATAAATATCTGTAAATAATATAAAAATTTCTGGCGTACATTCGCACCTGAACTCTCTCCTTACTTTGATGAGTATTACATCAACAAAAGCATGATGTTCAATTAAGAAGAGGTCCAACACAATACTTCTTTTCAAACATCATCAATTTATATTGCATTTTCCTCGAATTTGTACACTCTTTGCTGTGGAGTTGTCTGCTTAGTGATAAAAAGTCAATCACAAGTGCAATTATTCAGTTTGCTTATTCTTTATTTTCACATCTTTCATGAACAGCAGGCGATTCCTAGAAATCGTTGCCATAGCAGTCTGTGCACAATTTCCCTTGAGTCTCGGCGATGTGGATGCGACGCCATCGCCTACAAGCAGCAGCCTGCCTGCATTGGTCAATCCAATCACACACACACTCACATAATCACGCACACACACGCACACACACTCACCAGATAGAATCAACCCACATGGCATAGGGATAGAGGCTCGTGTCCGTGCCAGGTCATGCGGGCTTTGACTACGCAGGCGGCAGGCCAAGCCGGAAGGGGCAGGGTCAGGGGAGGGGCGGGCGAGCTGTATAAATAGGAAGGGTGTGGTCAAAGCGGCAATTGCATTTTGTGAACGAAAAGTGCGTCGCTCGCTTTCAGGGTGGAATTCTACGAAATTCGTTGCGAATTTCAACAAATTGCCAGAACTGTCAATTACAAAATGGCAGCCATCAAACACGGGCGGGGGTGTGCAGGGACAGCAGAGAAAATAAGTAAGAGTGCGGCAGTCGAGTGAGCTGCACTACGATATACCCTGTTAAATATATACCAGTTTTTCTCATTGCCAAATTACACTTAAAAATAAATATAAGTGTGAATGGAAGTGATTTCATGAAAAGTCAGAAAACCAAGCCAGCAATTCCGAAACTCTTTCTTCTGCTTGTTGCATATTTAACAAAAATTAATAAAAAAAAAAATACAGGAATAACTAAAAAACATGCTGCCAATATGAAAAACTCTACATTGCGCCCAGAATGTGAAAAGGGTTAGCAAATAATTGACTTCGATTTGCAGCTGTCAACGCGATAAGAAATTCAGCCAAAGTTGCAGGAACAACTAGCAAAATGCAAAATATGAAAAGTACAGTAGTACAGTGGTCGCTCGAAAATGCGAACTGCGCAAATTAAAAACTTATTTTCAATGAGAAACTGTTTCTCAACAGAAAATGGTTTGCCTTGATAAGAACTTTTGAGATGCAAGTAGTTTGATGAATATGACTCTTTTATAAACTTAAAAATGCGTACTGAAAAAACGCTGTAAGATATAGTAAAAAAAGTATAGTATGAAGAAATGTGTGAAATCGCTCATTTTTCCAATTTCAATCAAATGAATTTATAAACGATTTCAATTGTGAAATCTTCATCTTATTAATAATATAAACAATCAAAGACAAGTGTTGGAAAGCACCTGAGAAATAAGACATATTTTTGCAAAAGTTTAGAAAAAAAGTACCCTGGAATTAAGGAAAGAAAACCAAACTACTTTCGGAATAATGAGTTGAGTTGCGCTGCTCACAAAATTATGGTGAATTTCTATAATTGAGAGCGATTTTTTGTATTTTTTTTTCTGAGTGTAAGCTGCAAAATTCAAAATATAAATAATTTCTGAATTGGAAGCATTGCAATTGACTAGCGACTGGTTTGTGGCATGGTATGCAGCAGCCTGCCACGCAGTCTGCCACTTAGCTTTCATGCAACTACAAACTCTTGACTTGCAGCTTTAGCGATATTTTCATTTGGTTAATTTGGGCAATTTGATCAATGTTTTTGACCTCTTGACAAGACAATTTCTTTAACCAACTCGCACTCTCCAGCTACATGTTTCTCTCTTCATATCAGCTTGTTTGTGTGTGTGTGTGTGTGTGGGTGTGCGCATGTACCATACACAATAGCAGTTATATATACACACATGCACATGTGTACACGTGTGTGTGTGTGTGTGTGTGTATATGCTACAAAAATACCATGGCATAGCGTACGCAACTGTACTGTTTCGGAATTCGAACGCTAAACCGAAAACATTTGTGCAAAAAGTGTTCAAACTGACGCTAACTGTGCCTCGTGTTGGGGAGTGGGTGGCATCATGGGTGGTGTTTGTGGGTTGGAAGGGGGGACAAACACAAAAAGTGAGCAAGCTATGATGGTGGACAGGGTGAGCGAAGGGGATGGGGGGTGGGGAGTGGAGAGGGTGCAAAAAGTTAGTCGATTGCGGAATGTTGTGAGCGACGGACTGCAGACCAACCAAGTGGCTGAAATGCTTGGCATGAATGTGGTTCGTTGTTCGTGGTTCTCAAATCATTTGGAACGAGCTGTCGAATTCAAAATAAAAAACAAACACACACACACACATATACTGCAAAAATAAGTCGAAGCTGTTGAAGAAGAAGGGGTGGTGTTTGGAGGCAGGGGAAAAAAAAAATTGCAAAAAGAAAAGCAAACGATACGAAGCGAGTGCAGAGCAGAGGCCATCCATCCATCCATTCATGGAGCCCAGGTCCGTTAGCAAGGCAAACGAGCGAGCGGGCTAAAGCGGACTGAGGCAGGGGGGTGGCAGGCAGGCAGGGGCTTGGATGCTGGTCTTACGCCAAGTGATTTATATTTTTGATATGCAAAACATCTCGTACATATCGTCTCAGGGGCGTGGACAAGACCGTCGCATTTGCATGGAGCGCAATAAAAGAGAGACAGCAAGTGAACCAGAGAGAGGTAGAGAGGGTGTTGGCATAAGAGCGAGATACACACACACACACACACACACACACACATAAAGCGACAGTTTTCCTGGATTTGTGCAAAATCGGGAATTTGCAAACGTTGCGAACATCGCCAGCGCCATCCAAATGACAAATATGCAAAGGACATAAGCATAAGCAATGTATAAGGACAACCACACACACACACACACACACAAACACATACAAACACACACACAGACCGCACAGTTCGAGCTTGGAGTCGTCTCTGGGCCGAGGCGCGGTTGGAGCTTTTGTGTGCCGGATGTGGTCGTTAGATTAATGCGCTTTGGAAGCTTGCCAGTACATAAAATCTATGTATGAACGATCCAGCTATGCACATACATACATACCTACATGCACATACACATCCATATGCTCTCGGTGTATGTGTGTCGCCTATTGCTCTTGGCACTTAGCAAGCCCCTTTTAGAAGCTCAACCTGCGGCTAGCAGCAATGTTTTTGCTTTTTGGCTTTTGTATGTGGTGTATGTATGTGTGTGTATGTGTGTGTGTGTGTGTGTGTGTGTGTGTGTATGCATTTGAGTGTGAGTCTGTGTGTGTAACTTAGCCTGGCCAGCGTTTGAGATTCAGTATATCAAGGCCAATGAATGATGAAGGCAGCAGTTGACTTTCTGATTCTCTCTCTCTCTCACTCTAAATATATGTATATATACATATATATGTTAAATAGGTTCAAATCTTAACGCCTTTTTACTAAAGGTCTAACTCTGCTTTATTTGCTCGTTGGTTTAAATATCGTTTCTGATACAATAAAAACCAAAATTCATTTCTGCTCAAAATACAATTTTCATACTTTTAATCTTAATCCATTTTCTAGCTCAGAAAATATCTTTATAGATCTTATAGATAACTCAGTTTTGTGTACACATATCATATAGGCAAAGGTTCACGCATTTTCCAATCTCTTCTTTTTTTCGCTTTCCTTCTCTCTGCTTCCCCCTTTCTATCTGTTCTTTATATTCTATTTTCTGTTCTGCTTCTATTTTCTCTAAACATTTACATATTTTGGTCTGATTGTGTTTTTTCTGGGTTGCCCCAATCCCTGCATTAGATGTTGAACCCTTTTTTTTGTTTGAAATGCATATTAATAAAATGTAAAATATAAAATATATTGAGATTTTTTTTACATTAAAAATATGAAATGCCTGCAGCTGATATTTTATATTTTACATTATATTTCAATTGTAATCAATTACATAATCTGGAATCAGAAGAGGTGCTCGGCTCCATCTGTAGTGCAACAGAAACACAATCTGGTTAGCAAAGCTTATTCTACTTTTACTGGATGAGTCTTAAGCTATATTCACTCTCAAATAGTGACTAGAAATAAACGCAAAGAGTGGCAACCCTCAACCCTGTATTGCTGGGCAGTTGCAGTTCAATATCCTTAGCGAGGACTGTATTGGATTTGAATTTAAAATTGCCCAACTATGTGTATTGATGGCTTCTGCGAATTTGCCTCATTTGCATATGCCGTTGTCGTGCTTTGAGCTTTGAGGGTGGACAAACACACACACACACACACACACGCAGGGGGAGAGTAGAGGGGGTAGTAAGCGCGCGAGGACATAACGAGCGATAATGCTAATGCCTTTATGGCGCACATATAAAATGTCCTTTTTTTGCGAACATTGTTGCGATGATGATGATGCAGCCGGATGCGGTGCGGGTTGGGTTGAGGAGGAGGAGGAGAACGAATGGAAGCAAAAGGTAGCCCCGGCCAGCAGCTAGACGAAGAGAAAGAAAGGGAGCTGTGTGTGTGAGTGTGTGTGTGTGTGGAGCTATCAAGAGGGTGGTTTGTCTCTCTATGTGTGAGCTTGTGTGTGTGTGTTTGTGTTGGCTGCCATTATATGGCCATAACATACAACAACAAGCGAAGAGGCGAACAAGCGACAAGTTGACTGGGTGGGTGGTTGGGTTGGGTGGTGCCGTTGATGGAGTGAGTGGCTAGCTGGCTGCCTAGCTGCCTGGCTGGCAGGCGGTATGGATTGAGTGCTTAGATATTGTCTGGCTTGGCTTCGCTTGGGTCTGTGTCTGGTCCGCAAACATTCGCGAAATGTATGCAAACCCACCACTGGGCCGTGTGACCAGTGCGAACCACCACCAGCACCAACCCACAGCGCACACCCAAACACACACACACACACACACTCAGACACACAGAGCGAGGGCGACACACTTGCAAAATATATATGTGTGTATGTACATATATTCAGCATATATAGGAGAGGACGCCATGTGTCCCAAGTTACCAAAACAGCCGCCCCTTCCCCCTTTTGCAGCCCTTTAGCCCATGGGCGAATAAAACCCACCCGGGCACGTCTTGCGCTTTATCGCGGCCGTCAACTTTTGGCCATATGTATATGTAAAGGCGAGGGTGGCTCTCCACATGTGCATGTGTGTGTGTGTGTGTGTGTGTCCAAATAACTTGCCAAATATGTGTGTATGGCATATACATGTTCATATACATATGTGTGTGCTGTATACAAACTAAATACATAAGTATTTATACCTATGTATATGGCATGCATATGCACACTTATTTAACTGCTATGTACATGTATGCGGAGGGGAGGGACTGTTGGCCACTGAAGAACCCTTAATGCTCCTCCACACAAGCGAGCGAATCGATAAGAAACTATACACACACACACACACACGCAAATTGATCTCGCAATACTTTGCTGCTGGTTTGTGGCCCTGCTAGCTGTTATGGCACCTAGTTTTATAGCAATGATCAGCATATTGCATACTTTTCAGCGCAGCGTCTAATTACCAATTTGATTTTGTACAAAAATTGATCAAGTTTGAAATGAAATAATTTGTGTTTTCGTTTGGGTTGTCGGTCAGTGATTTAAGTATTTATTGTATTGATTTTGAACTGATTGTCCAGTTGGCGAACAAATCTGCAGGGCTTAGCACCTAGACGCCACCTGTTGGCAGCTACTGTTTCACCGCTTGGCACACAGATGGCGCCACTAAAACTGATTGGACACGCGCACTCGTAAATGCCAATCAGAAGACTAGAATTGGTCGCCTTTAGGGTGGTTTTCTCAAAAACACACATGCACATGTGCATGTACGAGAGTGTGCGTGTATGTGCACACTCACGTGTGCATACGTACAGCAAAATATATGTACACATGTGTGCTGTATATATACGTATGTGCCTTGAGTGTAGCCTTTGGTCAATAAAACTGATGTTCAATATATATCAAAACGAAATTTCAATTCCATTTATGAACGTAACAAATGTCTAAGCATAGTTAAGAGCGAGTTTCGATTGAGATTATTATTTCAAAATGTTTACCAAAGGCCACAGGAACATTTTCGAAAACCATTTCCCGTTTTGTGCAAGTAAAATTACAAATTTTTATCAAGCATATGTTAAAAAAAAAGTTTCAAAAACTCAAGAATTTCTGATAGAAAGCAAATAATAGTGTCCTTTATCAAATTTCAAGTATGAATCACAACTACAACATAGAATTTTCTAAATTATTGTGTTATTTGTGAATAAATATATAATTTGCTGTCGACGATAAGAGTAAAATTGGAAATTGACTGGCATAGCTAAGAATGAGACGAGTATTTTCAGAATTAGTTGAACAAAACTGAATGACCTTTGAGTCGTCTGACACTGAAATTCTAGATACTTCTCCTTGCATAACTGTACATTTTGCGGGTCCTTGAGGCGGACAGCAGGCCGACAAAGGGAAAGCAAAGCAAACTAAAAAAGAAACGAACAAATCACTCTATTCGACTGGTGAATGAATGCGCTCTTCAGTTCTTTATTCTTTTCTGTTGTTGTTTTCTATTTTTTGTTGTTTTTTTTCCCTTTGGATGCTTAAACATAACGGAGCCAGAGATCCAAAATGTGCGCCTTTTTCTAGCTCAAGATGAAGTTGCCATAAATAAAACAACGCTCGAGCTAGGCATATTTTTGTTGTTGTTGTTGTCTTTTTTTTTTTTGGAGAGGGAGAGAAAGAGCAAGAATGTGGCTTGACAAAGGAGCGACCATGCTTATGAGACAGAATCAGGGCACATGCATATGTGTGTGTGTTGGTGTGTGTTACACACCCCCGCGAACAGTGGACGGGAATTAGACAACTTGAGATTCAAGTGACAATGATAAACATCCTGCAGTTGGTCGCCTCCATCAACAACGCTGGCGCTTCAAAGACCGAACTAAACAGCGTACACCGAACACCGCACTACAACCTGATCAGGAATAAAAAAAAAACAGAGCCTCAATTTTAAGTGTCTTTCAGCATATTTCGTAATATAAACATAAGAAGGAAGCCAACACGAAATTGTAACAGTTACGCTACTTATATGCAAAACGGGTTGTCAACAATATCAAAGGCACATCCGATACTGAGTTGAGTTTAGGATTTGATATTTATAATATACTTGTTCGTTTACAAATATCTCGTTCTTTGGCAGCAGCTGTTTCTTGTGAAAGTATATTTGTGATGTTTGAACACAAAACAAAAACCTGATGAGCCCAATAAGTTTGCCTTAGATAATCCTAAAAGTTTCTGAAGTATTTTCTTTTTTAAAAGTATTTTTCAATTTCCTTTCAATGTAATTAAGTTTTTTTTTTTGTGCTTGAACTATTTATTTTTTCCTTTAAGAAACCTTTAAAACTTAATTCAATTCCAAAATAGTTTGGATTGTATTGATATGTTCGTGTTCAGTTTGGAAATTGGAAGTTCGCTTGAAAAGTCAACAAAACATGAAATGTTATTATTATGAGGGTGCTGCAAGAGCAGTCTCAATAGAAAACGAACATCAGCTCTTCATTAGCCAGTGACAGTTATTGCTAGAAGATGAATTTACTGGTATCCATTTCCAGATTGGGTACATTTCGCGTTTGCTCTGATGAACCACTATGGCAAATCGAATCGAATCGAATCGACTGACAAGTGCTGCCTTTCTGATTAGTCCAATGCTGAACAGGCCAGCCGATGCTGCCACAATTTGCATACGAGCTGACAAAAACAATAGACAGCTTTGATTGTGTGATTGTGGGTTGCTTTTACTGCTGCAGCGCCAATTAGCAGCGCTGCAGCCGTGTCGAATGCAGATAACAAAAGGCTCAGACTCAGACTGATTGATTTTGATGGTGCAACCGCGCAGCATTTGTGATGGACTCTTGCTGTCATAAGGGCCTGCGACAGAGGCAGGGGCAGTGACAGTGGCAGGAGCAGGGGTGCATGGTACGTGTTGCCGCTGCTGTGCGGGGCCAACGCTGGACCACCCAATGCTGGCAATTCTGACAGCTCAGCTCTGCTCTGCTTGAATCCTGAGACGCAGACGGGGCATATTGAAACCAATACGTCAAACGTGAGATTACATAAAAAACCGCAAAATATGCGAAACAAAGGGCAACAACAACAACAACAACAACAACAACAACATTGAAAAAATAACAAGCAAAATACAAACAAGCACACACACACATACGATCATGGAGCTGACCTTTGGACTTGGGCATTGTCCTGGCGCAAAGACTCGTAAAAAACATGAGCAGACAGAGGCAAGCCGGCATGCAGCATGCAGCATGCAGCATGCAAACGGCCCTATAAGGATATTAAGGATATATGGATATATTGCCAGCATTCGGCTCAACGCACGTACGCAACAGCAAATCATCGATTGTTATTGCAAAACTGGACAAAAAACAAAGACAAACTGAGACACAGAGAGAGAGAGAGAGAGAGAGAGAGAGAGAGAGAGATGCATGCATCGCTCTCTGCTGGCCACCCATCAACAATGGCCAATTATTCAACGGAATGGGTTAGCATCATTATTTGATCTGATTGAGGACAGCTGGAGGATAACGTCGTCTATTCGCTGAATCACAATATTGTTGCAATAGGTCAGCTGGAGTATGGTTCAAGTATTGTTCTAAGTAATTTCAAAACATTCTTCAAGTGACTAAGTTAACTATATTACAAATCAATGTTGGTTTTAAAACAAGTTGTTACTATTTTTGATCATTTTATATAGAAACAGTTGGAATAACCTTGCCATATGAACTTGGCTCATTCAACTGATCAATTGCGCATATATTTGTATACAAAATAAAAAATATATCACATCAACTAGAAACGACGAGAAAGTCAACCAAAAAAACTGATAACCAGTTCTCATATGAAAAAATGAAGAAAGAAAAAAACCAACTTCGGTTGGAATCCAAAAATAGATGGCAATTTGAGGTATGCCATCTTTCTGAGAACCTTGGCCCGGGCCATTATCTAATCGAGTATATTCCTAATAATACTAGACACTACACTACCCCGCCTCGCACACCCAACCCCCCTCTTCAGCACACAAATGAGCCAAGCGTATGACAAACAGAACAAAAAAAAAATGTTAGAAAAGAGGGCAAAAACAATTCGGAAAATTTGCACAATTTTTCGACTATTTGCACAATTGCAGAGACTTTGGGTCGGGGGTTTTTGGTTTCTCGACTTGGGCTGCTAATTTTTTGCAATTCAATAAAAATAAATCTTAACCGCAAACACGAACTGTGGCTGGCATTCAATGGACAGCGGCCGAGGACTCGAGTTGAGGGTTCGAACAGCGACAGGACAAGGACCAGGACCAGAATCAGAACCAGGACTATGAATTGGGTTGGAGGGTTTGTCCGAGCCGAAATTTGAATATGGATTAGATAAATTGTGCGTGCGACGGGCACACGGCAACAATTTTGCATACGCAACAAACCTCACGCCTGATGGACGCAGGGACAGACAAGCAGTCGGACAGGGATTTTTTTTGTTTTTTTTTTTTTTTTTTTGAGCGGACAGCAAATTGATTTTATCGCCGAGCCGAATGCGGCGGCTGCCAATAAAACAATTTGCTGGCCTGTTGTCCGCCTTTGTTTGGCAAACACAATAACAACTACAAAACTCGCCTCCTTCTGTCTCTCTGCCTCTCCCTCTCTCACACACATACACACTCTGTTTGCATGTCCTTTTGATTTTACGAGTATTTTGCCGCAAAATGGCAAATCCGAGGCAAGAGCTCAAAGTCAAATTCGCTGACACTGCAGGTCCCCTTCAAATGGCACATCTTAACGACCAGATGCATTGGGCAATGACCGCTAGCCGCGATGAGTCCGTCCAGCTGGTCAACTGCGGCATTTATATCCCAGTTGTATTTTAATCATCTACCCATCTCGCTCTCTTTCTGTCTATCAAACCATGCAACTTGGCGTCAGCACTGAGTCTGAAATCCGATACATTTGAATTGAATTTTTCCCTCATTTAAACGCTTTTTTATTTCATCGAATATCGTCCGCAACAATTTGTATTAAAAGTTTTAATGATTGAAATAAGTATTCAAAAATTGTTATTGGTATTTTCTTTTCGCATTATTGTTGTCTCTTATCGATTGAAATATTTGTTAAATGAGAACTCGACTGAAATCTTAAATTGTACCATTTCTGTGCTCTAAGCAATATTTTTTGTTTTTAGATTGAAAGGTTGAATGGAGTTACGGTCTGGTTAGTTTACGCTTTAGATAATTATAAAAAAGAATGTTGATTTCATGTAATCGATGAATGTGCAACAACATATGTTGCACATAGTCATAATTTATTATAGTACTTCTGACTTACGAAATCAAAGAAACGCGTGCGGCGGAAATGTTTTCATTTCCTTCTGCATAAAAGCAAACAAGATGCGCACTAATTACGCAAAAGATGCAGGAAACCAGCGAAAGAGAGACAGAGAAAGATTGATGGAGAGAGAGAGAGAGAGAAGGCAACGCTGGAATTTGTATATATTTTACCGATCGCCGTTGAACTTGACTTTGACTTTGAGTTTGGCAACGGGAGACGACCAAAATAGACCAAAAAATATCTGTGCGACTAGGACTAACACTGGAGGGTGGGGCAGTGACGTTAATGCTGCGGCTGCTGATGCTGCTGCAACACATGAATATGACTGTGGCTGCATAACCGCTTCGGTACAGCACACACACACACACACACACATGCATTCAGTTGCGAGTGCGACTAAAATAAACACATGCATCCGTTGGATACGATATCTTCGGCTCGGCTTGTTGCAGATGTGTGTACGGTGACCGTGCGGTTGCCACTATTTGTGCGAGTTGTGCGTGCTTTATACACGTGCACACTCTCTATGAGTGTGTGTGTGTGTGTGTGTGTGCGAGAGTGTGTGGCACTTATACAATGCAAATGGGAGGGGCGGGCATCGAGCGATGCGCGTCCTGCTTTCGGTGTCCAAAATGTATCGTTGGCCTCACATGTACATGCGCGTATATGTTGCACAAGACGCCGCAGCGCATGTGGCGAGTGCTCTTGACATTGACATGGTTGCCACTCTGTTTACTTAATGTCATTGCATTGTATCTGTGCGTCTTTCAACCGTCCAAGTCGACCAGTTTCAGCTCCAGTTCCACCCCCACCCCGGACTGATATATCTATATCTATGTGCCGCTGTGCCTCTGCCCCGGGGGCAATGCGGCAGCTGAGCTGACTCTGAGAATGGGCCCAAACGCAGTCAGTCATTAGTATTGATGCGCCCCAGCCGTTGCCCTCGACTCGCTGGCGGAGGGGTGGCTATTTTTAGTGTCCGTTTCAATTTGTGTTACTGTACTTTGTGTCCGCTTCGGTCGCCAGCTCCCATCTTCCATCTTCCATGTGCCATGTCCCATGTCCCATCTCTCTGATCCGTCCGGGGCAACGCAGATACACATACGATAGCCAGAGATACAGCTACGCTAACTTCATTTTATATTGATAATATTATACACATATAAAGAACATATTTGAGCACATCTAAATAAGAAAAACTAATTTCTTATGCCCTAAATTACCAACATCTATGTGTATGTACCGTTATTATAACTATATTTAACCGATCATAAGATCATAACAATTGATAGATTAGATGCAGAGAGCACGGTTCTCAAGCACAGATTCCCCAAAAGAAATGTTCACACGGCAGCTGAGTGCTGGATGCACACAGGATGCACCAGGCGATCAGGCGATCTCCTGAGAGCTGCCAGCCTGTACAGTACACACTCTGAAGTAGGCACCTACAACAGAGCGAGAGCAAGTGTGAGAGTTAGAGAGAGAGAGAGAGAGTATAGAGAGAGGGGAGTACTTGGCTGGGATTCTGGTCATGTGACACATGTGTTTGTGTGTCCATTTTGGATGCGTTGTTCTTGTTGTTGTTCCTGTTGTTGTTCCTGTTGTTGTTGTTGTTGTTGTCTCTTTCAATCCCCCCACGCAACACCGCGTGTTGATTGCTGGTTTGGGCTCGAGTTGGCAGCTCGTTTGGCTCGGGATTTAATTCTCGAGTGGAGCACTGAGGCTTGCATCCGCTCAATAATGATGACAACAACGCCAGCCAAATGCATTTTGTAGGTTGTATCTATATCTGTATCTGTATATGTATCTGTGTATATGTATCTGTATCTGCATATGTATACAGTATATGTGTGCTCTGCATTTTGGAGTGGTGTTGCTGGCGCTGTCGCTGCTGCTGCTGCTGCTGTGGTTGCTGTTGCACTTTGATTTATTTGGGCGCTTTTCAATTCCCACGACAGAGCCGAAGACATCGAAGGCAATGCAGATGCACAATTCCATATAGCCATGTGTAATTATAAGCGCATGCAGTATCTGCATATATCTGTATGCTTACATACACATACGCATTTGTATTTCCTGTGCCATGTACGCGGATCCTGCGGAGCGCTACCCGCGAATATTGAATAACCAGAGCCAGCCAGGAATTGTTTTTTTTTTATTTTTGAATTTTTAAATATGCAGAAGCGTCACCTCGTCCGAAGTGGTGCAGTCAAAGGGCTGCGCAAAAAACCCTTTACCCCTAATAAACCGGAACTAAAAGAAAAAACTATGCATCACAAACACACACACACACACACATATAATAGATACACACACATACACGCACAGAAAAAGGTCGTAGACAATTTTTTATAAGCATTTGACATGGATCACACGGGCAGTTTTTTTTTCCATTTTTATTTTTTGTCAATATGCACTTCCCATTTTCCGTTTCGCTTCTGTCTCGTTTCCTCTTTTCATTAGTTGACTATAATTTATTAATTTACATGCGTCCTTTGCATATGCGAATGCCACAAGGGTTACCGGGGCAGCGGGTCGCGGGTCGCGGGCTCGTTGTCAGCGGTCGCATCTCCAGGGTAACTTCATTGGCAGACCTCGATGACCCGCGATGCCGTCTACCAAATACCACGACATTGTCAACCAATTTCGCACCCCTCCTCGCCACCGCGCTCGCCTTTTCGTGCGGGCAGGTCATGTATCTAGGTAAAAATAAAAAAAGGCATAAAAAAAATCAAATCCAACACCCAATACGAGGGGTGGTTCCACACGGATTTCTACGCTTATCTATGCAAACACTATTCAAATTCAGTAATCAGTATCTCTCTCGAGTTAGCTTTTTTTTCATGCGGGTTGCCCTGTGGCCAATTTAATGAAAGCCACACTCATTAAAACCCTGGCACACTGCTGCTAAAACTCGTTGACAAAGTGAAGGTCGGATATTCGAATGGGTCTAGAGGCAGATACTAATTAATTCTGCTTATTAAAAGAATTTATACTTATAAAAATAAATAGCTTTTATTCTAATTCTAAACGATTCTACAGATTCATATATGGCATATATTTCCTTTAGCTATATCAAGTTAACTGGTCATATTTTTAAGTGACGAACTGCATCGGAAATCATAGTTAATTTAGATTCGATAACTAACTGATTGATTCGATTCAGTTAGAACTCCTCCTATTCAAATTCAATTCACTTTCCTTAACAACATTTGGCATTTTGTTTTTTATTGCAAACTCACGCGATTGCCATCTCCGGTTTAATCCTTGTAGCTTCTTCCGCACCACAAGTTTCCGTTTTTCCTTTCCTTTTTTTGTTTTGTTTTTTCTTCTGGCAATTGGTTTGCAATGCACAAAATCGATTGACTCGAAGGATTTCATTAACTGCAGCCACGGCGATTTGTATTGATTGTTGTCCAGTTGGGCTCACAATTATTATTATTTTTAGTGTTTCCGTAAAGCGCAATTAAGGTGTAGATCCGCACAAGGATCATTTGCTGTGGGTTTTTGATTTTGCCGGCAATAATTAGAAGCGCACACCGACAAAGGATAATGGACAATGTATATACATATAGATACACATGCATACGTATAGTATTTACCTGTATAAGCAATTTGGCTCATCAACGCTCTTCATTCCAAATCCAATGAAAACACACGCAGGATTAGTGCCGGGCAATAGACAAGAGCCGAAAGCAGCAGCAGCAGCAGCAGCAACAGGACCAGGAAGTCCACTGACCGCAGTCGACACGGAAATGTATCGACTGCCAAGTGCTGCCAAGTCCTGTTCGGTCCACGGCTCCCGCTGTGCGAGACAAGAGCTGCAACTTAACGGTACCAGATGCGAGGGCCAGGTAGTAGTAAGGTATAGTGGCCACACTAGGCCTTACACAGGTAGCCAGGCGCTGACCTTTGCCCTGGCGCTGTGATGTGTTTGTAAACACGCTGAAAATAGAATAATAGATCAAAGCCAGATACGAACGCGATCAGCATACACACAGATTTCACACAGACACACACACATATAGTATTCACAGTTGTGCGATGTGATTGCTTCGTTCTGTGCACTTGCTGCTGATGCGGTGTGCGTTTGTGTGTGTGTGTGTGTATGTGTGTGGGAGTGAGAGAGATATAATGAGTTATGAGCCTCTGATACAAACGGACTGTGAGAATGACCGGAAATCGTTGTCCTGCTAACTGTGGCTGCCCCTCCCACTGGATCCTGTCCATTTTCATAATTTCCATGGCATTTGAAAATTTGTAACACACATGGCGTTTCCTTTCAATCACAGAGCGCACAAGGTGCACAAGGTGCACTGCACCCACACCTAACCAGATACCATCAGCCATCTACACAGAGGTCCCTGGAGTGTGAATATTCCGATAGTTAAGATACAACGAAAATTATCCCACGCAGTTCATAATGGAATTTGAATGCCATTGCAAATGAAGTGTCAACTCGAGTTGACATTATTGTTTGACACCTAAAACCATTTTTGTGTATACTTCTGAAAAATCGCATAAGTGAAAACAAGTTAGCGAAATTTCGATTACTCTTAAATGCAAATTAAAATATTAATAAGGAAATTAACTTATATAAATATTGGAATACTTACATATATTATCTCAAAAGATAGTGCAATACGATGACAATTCCCGGATGGAATAGTTTGATAATATAACACTTTAGTTATGATTTCAACATGGACTTAAGTGCTGGCAGCATTTGATATAGCTAATATCATTACTAAAGTGGTTTAGGAAACTAAACTCGAAATCTCAAGCAATCTACAAGTTGAGCCTCAACAATGGCATTGACCTCTTCATAGCGTCACTCACCCCCCTGCGAAAACAGAATACGATTCTTCTTTCTTCTTTCTTTTTTGTGTGTGTGTTTTTAGTGGGGTTGGTAACCACCTACAACTACTTGAACATATTTGTAGTTTTGTGTGTGGACGGCAACCTTCTGCGGTATCTGCTTTCTAATATTGTTCCCATTTCGAGCGTGGACAAAAGCGGAATGCGATGCGCTGAAAAGAAAAGAAGCGAAAAGAAAAGGAAACTTAAGACGCTTCGACCGTTTTTTATAGCGGTACCAACATCCTGCCCCATCCTGCTAATACTAAACTGAACCACAAAAATAGCAAAATGGACCCGCGCCGGACGACGCACAGCGGACAGGGGAAGGGGAGACGTAGGACGTGGGACGTGGAACGTTGGACGTGGGATGATCACATGCTTCAAGAACAAATACCTAGCGGTTTTCTATTTTTCCACTCCCGATCTCTTCCCCGCACTCTCGCCCTTGTCTCATGTCTGCTCTTTCTTCTATTATAATGTTTTTTTTTTTCGAAAGCGACAACTGCAGCTCCTCTAAAACTCTATTCATTTTCGCACGCCGTCCGCTATCCTTAAAAAATAGGCAGGCGCAAAGGAATAAAGAAAGGAGGAAGAAAATAAAAAAACAAAACGAGCCACATGAGAAAGATGAGTTGGAGAGAAAGTCAGAGCGAAAGAGAGAGCTGATCACAATAATGATCATGATGATGATGATGATGATGATAATTTTTCAATGGTTTATCTGCTTAGCGGTGTCGGTTCGCTTCGTTGCGCATTCAAAATGTGATTGATTTTAATTGGGGACCCGAGGCAGCAGGATCAGCAGCAGCAGGAGCCGCAGGACGAGAGCCCAGCTACGCAACGATATTTGCCAAGAGAGGATGAGTTTTCTTCGAGCACTTCAAACAGTGTTTTGGATAACATCAGGGGACATTCTTTCAGATCAATCTCTCCACACTGTTTCAACCTTTTCTCCGTACTGCTCGCAGGACATCTGTTGTGCCGTTGTCCTGCAAATTGCAAGACTGTTGTCGTAATGTGTGCAAAATCCATTAGATATGTGAGATCTACTCGATGGGATTATGCACCCAGACAAATAGACGCCCCGAAAACACCGACAGACTGCTGTCTACACAAACGCACTCACACACGCACACACACACACAAGCATAACTCTCTGCAGCATGTGCAGGCAGTTGTGTCATCATTTTTAGCAAAAATACACTCGCATCTCTCACTTGGCATACTGCATCTCATATCTCAAAAATCGCTAGCTGCCTGTTTGTTTTCTTTTTAGATGTACTTTACAAACAGGCAGCTGAAATAGCAAACATTAGTTGTTTAAGACCTAGTTAATATCGCACAGATATGCTGTACTTTCCTAGGGAAAATGTCTACATCTGTATTCAGTTCGAAGCGAATTGTTAAATGGCAATCTTATCAATAAGAAGTGTTTAGAATATACAAAAATTAGCTTTGGCCTACAGGGATACGTAAACTTGGTTAAGTCTAATAGCTGCCGTTGCTTCTGTTTTTTCCTTTTTTTTATTTTGAAAACTTATGATTCATTTAATCATTGGGCACCTTTCCAGCCATAAAGTTGCTGAGCTTGTTTCAACTAATAAGTATTGCCTCAATTTCGGGAACATAGCAATAAATAAATACTAAAAATGTTGCACAATTTGACTGGAGAGCTTTTTTTAATTATTTAAATCGGCGATGGTTTTTCTAATGTGTTTTTATTCTCGACTTGGTTGGCACTCTACATTGTGCGAGATCTCGCACCAGCGACAAAGATGACGACGACGACTCATCTGGCCAAAGGCGGCAATTGCCAACTGGTTGTTTTTGCTTTTTTATGGTAAGGGGCGCGGGGGACTGGGACAAAGGCAACTGCAGCGGGAGGTGCAGCAAGCAAGGCAGGCAAGCCCAAATAAATGTTCATAATTTTCCAAGTTGTCAACGGGAGCGGCCGCCATGGCATCGAGCTTCTGCAGCACCAATAAAAGCAATTGCGCCATTTGGCTAATGGTTAAGGTCCATCTTAGACTAGACGCTCCTCCAGTCAGCCAGCCAGTCAGTCAGTCAGTCAGTCAGTTAGTCAGTCAGTCAGTTAGTCGGTTAGTCAGTTAGTCACTTGGCTGATTGTCCAAGTTTATGCATTCACCAAAATGCCATCATATGGCAGCAGGCAGCAGGCGGCAGCACACAACAACAACAACAATAACAACAACAACAATAACAACAACAACAAGTCATCGCCAGCATTTTTCTACTGCATCACGTTTTGTGGGCAGCAAGCAAAGATTTTGACTTTTGATTAGGACGGCGAAGAACCCAAATCCAAACCCAAACCCGAATCTCCAAACCCGAAGAGCAGCGCCAAAAGCAGCTCAAAAACAAAAACAAAAAAAAAAAAAAATTAAAAATAAACAGAAGAAAAAAAAAACATCAGCGTCTGGCCCTTGGTCACCTTATGGCCAGACAGACACAGTCGGAGCCACTTGGTCATAGTGGCCAAAAAAGGGACAACCTGCCGTCCAGTTGGTTCACAAGTCGTCTGGTCTATTTGGAACACCATAAAGTTCAAGCAATTTGAACTTATCTTGCCCAAAAACCATGAAGATCTCATTGCTCACGGCTGTAACTGGCCCAAAGTGGACGGGGCCCCGGGGGCAGAGTGCCAGGAAGAGCCTATGCGGCAACAGGCAGCAAACGGTTGAATCGTGAATTTCACAGCAGTCACATTATATGTAGCTGTTGCTGCAACTGCAACTGTAGCTGGAGCTGGAGCTGTTGCCTGACAACCATGACCAAAGACAAGTTGGCCATAAAGTGTTTCACTAATGCGAATTCTAATATCGCCGTACACAAATCCTTGTCATGATCAATAATTAGGAGTCATCCTATCTCTGTCTCTCTCTCTCTCTCTCTCTCTCTTTCTCTCTCTCTATCTTTACTTGTACTCAAACTCGGCAACTTTCTTCATGCATCGCGTGTTTTTCTTTCCTTTTAGTCTACATTTGAATACAGCTGGAAACTGCGCCAAGACAACATGTAAATTATTGGAAAATCTTGACTTATAAGTCGCCAAACAATCGCTGAAGCAGCTCGATAAGTGTACCAAACTTTATGGGATTTTTTTATGATTGTTTTTATTCATATTTATTATTTTTGTGGAATTTTTTAAATTTATTTCTATTTTTTTTAGATAAAATTGAATTGAATTTAATTTGAAAAATTAGTGCATTTTGAAGCACAAAGCGAGAGAGACAAACACAGAGAGCGAGAGAGGCAGAGAGAGAGAGAGAGAGAGAGAGAGGCTGAGAGAGAGAGGGAGGAAGAGAGAGAGAGGGAGAGAGAGAGAGATAGTCTAAGTTTTTCATTGTAAAGTAGGTCAAATCACGTTAAATGGCAACTGATGCTCAAGACATGATGAGCTGGCACAATAGTTGTTTCAGGCTAAATTTGTCAACACGCGCACTCACACATACACACACACACACACACCCACCGACACATACGGAGCGTTATACACACACCTGCGGCTTGCAAATTGTGTGCCACATTTGGTGGCTCCTCAACGATCAACGTTCAACGCTCAAGCTGTGCTTGTGTTTGTGCTTGGGTTCAATGCCGAACCCATTGAGTGCCACATGCAGCATGCCGCATGCAAATGTGTCAATAGCTTCAAACTGGACATTTATTGCATTTGCCATTTGATTGTTGTTGTTATTGTTGTTGTTGCCGCTTCTTGAGTATCGAGTATCGAGGCACAAGTATCGATGTATTTGAACATCGATAGCGAGTCCGTCGGTTATTCATGTTTTGACTTTGGGCCGCTCACTCCTAGTTTTTTTTTGTTTTTGTTTTTGTTTTGTTTTTGTTGTAGCATGCCCCATGACCGGCTGGGAAAAAACTTGGCAACGGGGGCAGCGGGGCCAACGGGGCAACGTTGGCAACTCGTGAGTGAATCTGGCATACAATATTTTGACAATTCAAAGGATTCTTCAGCAGCGCTCACCTTTTAGCATGCAGCCCAAGCCGCTCCACTGACATGCGGCTGCCTGCCCCCAACCAACGCTCCTCCCCCCATCCAATCCCGCCGCTCTGCACCGCTTCCACTCTCTACCGATCGTTTCCCCACCATTCTCTTCGTGCGCTATGAGTTGTGCAACGGATTTGTAGAGGCAACATTCAGTTTGGTCTGGCACTGGTCTGGTCCCCAACTTCAGCTCCAGCTCCAGCTTTGGCGAGAGGTTGTCGATTTGTTGCACAGATTTGCGCACTCGTCGCGCGCAGTGACTGGTAAAAAAAACAACAACAACAACATCAACCACACACAAAATCCTTCGCGCCGCATTTGCCTTCTTTTCTATTTTAAAAATTTTCGAAAAAAAAAATAGAAGTATTTGGCAACGGAACCGTCTCTTACCTTGGCACAATATCATCGCAGCAGCAGCAGCAGCAGCAGCAGTGGCAGCAGTGGCAGCATTACCATCATCAATGATCATCAGTCTGTCATCATTATGATATTCGCTATTGGCAAGCAACATTCGATAGCGAGTCGTCTGCTCGTTTCGGCACATATCGATGTCCCCATCTATATAGTATATATATATATATATATATATTTATATATATATGAGCACGTCCTTGGCAACAGTTTGCTTTTAATATAAGCTTAATCAAAAATCTATAATACGCTCGTAAGAGTATATAATCGTCGACAACATATATATAAGAGTCTTTCTAATATTTTGGATTATTAATTTTTTTTTTTTTTTTGTTATTGGTGGCTCGTTGCCTCATTTACATGCGGCGCGCTCTTGAATCGACGGCGTCTCAAGACGCAGATCACTTGCAGCTAAAAGACTTTAGCAACAACTTGGGCAGTCATGATTATATCGTAGTTGTTGCTGCTGTTGTTGTTGGTGCTGTTGCTGCCACAGCCGCCTAAAACACTCATCATCATGTCGGACAAACAACCTTGTTGCCGTTTGCCATTCGCCGTGGCCGGTGCCTGATGCCTGTTGCCTGGTTGTTGGTTGTTCGTGGTTGTTGTTGGTTCGTTTGTTGGTTGGTTGCTCTGCCCGCTACCCGAGGCTGTCATTGCTTCCTCGTGGCGCTAATGTGGCCGCCACGGCTGCTGCTGCTGCTGCTGCTCCATTATAGCCTGGCGCGGCTGCCGCTTATGACAGCAGATGCACGCTCGCCCGACATGCAACCAGCGACAGCAACAGCAACAGCAACAACAGCCACAACAACAACAGCAGCAACAATGCGCAACTATCGGCAACATACCGCTTCTCATATACCCTAACTTAGAAGCTTATTGCCAAATGCCAGTCTTCGTTTTTTTTTTGTTACTTATTGGTAGCACTTGAGCAGTTGTAAAATAATATTAAAAACAATTCCCATAATATATGGCTAATAATATTTATGCAGTTGTTGCGTTTAACAATAGCCTTGAATATTCTGTTGATATGCTATATGTTTCGTTCGCAGATGAAGTTTAAACAGTGTTCTTTTTAATTTTAGCTGGAAATACAGTTAAATATGTATTTAGATCAATTGAATAATATTGTTGCCAAATCTAATAATGCCAATGCAAGAGAAAAGTCAACATTGGGTTTTGCTTCACTCAAACTGCCCAAGTTGGCGTTATTTCGTGTACAACTATTAGTTTTTAGTGAATATCAAATATGAAGGTTATCAAATAATTTCTATATATGGAATGAACTTTACCAAAATGACAACTCAAAGCGTGTGTATAGGGTAAATATGTATTTATATCTGTGCATTATATATGGTATATGTATGTTGCATTGGAACGGTAACTGTAGTGCGCAAAATATCTCGACATGAAGACAATCTTTTAATGATCGTGTGTAATTTTCAAACATGTGGGGACGGTGAAGTCATGGCATGCCACAGTCGCAGTCGCAGTCTCAGTTGCAGTTGCAGTTGCAGTCGCCACACAGTCGTCCGTCACCTGACCCCAGCTCGACTTTGCTGGCAATCACTCAAGAGAGAAACATAGAAAAAAAATAGAGGAGGTTGGAAGGGTGCAAGTCAGAGACAGAAACAGAGACAGGGACAGGGACAGAAATAGAGACAGAGACAGAGGCGTAGCTGGCTCGACTTTCGGTTGTATTGCACCTTGAATCTTGGTGCAGTGCCATCGCATCAGTCACCCACTAACTGAGGACCAATGCATCGTGTGGCCTGGTCGCATTTCGCAAGCAACAACAACAATAAGAACCACACTGCAACAACAACAATCAGCTCGTTCACATGCCACTCAAGAAGTCGTGGCACTGAATTCCCCAGTAGTAACTCGCATGCCCCACGTACTTTGCATTGCATTTGGTGCCACCACTAAACAACGGGGACAGGGAAGGGAAGGGAAGGGAATGCAGTGGAGAAGTTAAGATGGATTTGAACGTTTTGGGCAATTACAATAGCTCAATTTGTTTGGCACTGGCAATCGTTTTGTCAATTGTGCTCTGTGTGCTGTGTGTGTTGTGTGTGTTGTGTGTGTTGTTGTTGCCAGCCACTAGGCAACTGAGACAACGCTGCACCGCAATTTGCAGTTATAAATTTTTGTTAAAATATTCTATTTTTAGTTTTCAATTAGCTGCCGCATCATGCATCACCCAAGAGAAAGGCAAAGAGAATGGTAAATCGGGCACAAAGTGTTGAGTAATCAGATGCTGATGAGAAACTCAAAATCTCATATTAACTTTGATCGCATTTGTTGTGGATATGTCAAGCTGTGCCGATGCCCACTCAATTCGGCATCTTATTCAGTAAGTGGACACAAATTCTCCAGAGTTTGTTTATTTGTGGTCTTAACTGCTTTCATTGCTGTTCTTCTACCTCATTATTAACTTTCTGTGCTCCAAGGTCCAGTTTAAAATTGAACTTAGACTGGTTTATTTACTCGCAATATGCTGTAGATTTCTTAACACTCGGATTTGCTTAAGATGCTGCTGATCTAGTAAAATGGAGCTACCATTTGCAGCACCTCAACGAGCCGAGATGAAAGCGGCTCTGAGATGCATGTCCATGTTCATTTGTGTGTTTTGCTTTATTGTTATTGCAACTCTAACTTAAATTGTTACTTTTTCTCTTTCTGTATCTGTTGCTGCTGTTGTGCCTGTTATTGTTTGTGTACATGTATCTGCATCTGTATCTGCATCTGTATCTGTATCTGTATCTGTTGGTGTATCTGTATCGTTTAATGTCTGGTGTTTAGCATTTTCAATTTACATATTACACGGGCAGTCGAAACAAGATTTGTAGCCACTGGCCTCTATGGCTCCTCGCCTCCTTTTAAAAGAGAAAAACAATTTATTGTGACACGAGGTAATTGCCTTGGGTTGCATTACGTCTACTTTGGCCAGAACGGACACGTTAAGGCCAACAGCACAGACAGCTGAGAGTCAATGCCTTGGTCACCACAGGATTCTCTCAATGCTTCACAGGCTGAGAGAAATAGAGAGAGCGTGAGAGAGAGAGAGAGAGAGAGATAGAGAGTGAGAGAGTGAGAGGGGGAGAGAGAGGCATAAGAAGTGACGGTCAGTCAAAGGCTAAAACTTCGACTTCGACTTTGTTCTAAGATCGATCAGCCAGCGGCACGATGATGCCAACTAGCCCAAAGCCACGAGCAGCAGCAGAAGAAGATGCAGCAACAGCAGCAGCAGCAGCAGCAGAACTAGACGAAGAAGAAGAAGAACATATTTGGTGTAACAATTATTTCGTGATTTAATTTCGACCTTTAGCGACCAATTTAATCGATCCACACAGCTCCATTGTTGCTTTTGCCTTGGACAGCAGCCCAAGCTTCACAGCACTGGGAGTGGGCAGCCAGCCAGCCAGCAGCAGCAGCATCTAAAACTGTACATTTTCCAGGGATAGTTAGGGAGGAGGGGGTGAGAGGGGAGCTGAGGGGTTTTGGATTTGTGTGCAGCGTTTTGGCCGACTATTCGCTGCATTGTTTTGGGCTGCCAGTGGCTCCTCAATCGTGCGCGATATTCCGCCAAGCCTACAGCCCGAAGGCACACAGCAGCCAGCCAGGCAGCTAGCAGTAGTGGCAGTGGTAGACAGCATCCAAGCAGCAGCAGGCAGCAGGCAATCGGCAGCGATTGCCCAGCGTTTGCCAAGGGGCAGCTGCCTAGACACAAAGTTCCCACGTCCATGTCCGCCGACATCGTCGCCGGGCAAGTGCCGGTCCACAGTTGATCTACAGTTGTTGCAGCAACAGCAACAGCACACAGTAAACAATTTTATATAGAACTTGAATAGCTCTGCTTGCAACTAAATACATTAATTGAGTTGAAATCTTATTAATTTGTACGATAACAACAACAGAGAGAGAGAGAGAGAGAGAGAAAGAGATAGAGAGAGAGAGAAAGAGCGCGAGCAATCAATCACAATACCTGAGTAAATATCTTAAGACTAAATAATAAAACGACTTGAAGCAGTGAAGGAGTAAAAAACAAAAAATTATATTTAAACCAAATATGAAATTGTTAACGGTGTAGCAGTAGCAGTAGCAGCAGAAGCAGCGGCAAGCAGTGTCCCCAGAAGCGTTTCGAGCGAAAATTTAAATTTCGCACCGCAGCAGCAGCATCATTGTGCTCATCATCAGCAACATCATCATCATCATCATTATACATCATCATGATGAAGATCGTCGTGCTGCGGGTTCAGCGTCGTCGTTTCTTTGTTTTGTGGCTTGCTGCTGTTGCTGCCGGCAACTGTTGCCGCTGCTGCAAATCTCCCTCTCTCTCTCTCTCACTCTCTCTTTCTCTGTCTCTCTGTCTCGCTCTATCTGTGTCTGTCTTTGGGCCAGGTCAGGTTCGCTTCGACTGTGGCTGCTGCTTGGTCAGCCCGACACGATTACTGGCCGCTAATAATTGCCATTGATTTGGATCATGAGGCGGCTCCACAGAAAAAAAAGAAGCCAAATAAAAATAAAACAAGGAGACTCTTGGCAAAAAGTGCTCGCAATTTGTGAAATTACATAAATCAGCTTTTATTTATTTATACATTTGTTGAGTTGCGAGCGGGAACTTAAAGAACTTGGGAGCTGCTTGCTTGCCGGTTTGCTGATGTTGCATGGGAGTTTGCCTGGGCAGCAGTTGCCCGCTTTTGGTTGCTTTGGTTGCTTCTTGCTGTTGTCGTGTCGTCTTTGGCGTTTGCCAGCTTCCTGTGCCAATTCTGTTGCTCTTTCCCATACCTCGCTCATTTCGGTCTTGCCTATTGCCTATTGCCACTTGTTCATTGATTACTTATTTTCCCAAAATAAATATGCATTGTAAATTGCGCTGCAAAACTCATTTGAGAGGTGCTGCCAACTGGCGTTTGCCTATGCTTTTGCTTTTATTTTTGCTTGCGGTTATCGAGCAACCATCGCGAAGGCAACCAAGCAGCGAACGAGGCAACCGCTGTGTTATCGTTAATCGATCGAACGACCTACACAGCAAAATAAACGAAGAGGCACTGATAGAAATGCACGTAATTGAATTGAGGTTGCTTTTACAACGCCAACACCAAACCACACGCACGCACACACTCACACGCACACACTCACCAAACACGCATACACACAATGCCAATAAATGTGCAAAGTACAGCAAGCTTAGATGATAAATTTCTAGAGAAAACCTTAAATTTCATAATTTAATATTATAAAATTCCTTTTAATTATAATATATTATACATATATATATATAATTCGATAATCGATGTATAGATATTTATCGATACATTCGTAGAAAGTAGCGAAGTTTACATTATTACTCCTCTGCTATCGATAACATATTGAATTTCACTGCTCAATTGGACACCTGTTATAAAAATAAGCTAAGCATCAAATGCCCAATGATATTATACTAATCGAGAAGCTTGTGTTATCGACAACACAATCGATTGCATTAACCATTAGGGGACACCATTACTTATCTAAAATATCCGTTAGTATTATGTGTATACACATAGCTTTCAATGTTTCTACACTCGCATCAAATTTGTTGTGCCCAGTTGAGAAGTGCTGGGAAAATACGTTAACACAATTTTCTTGGCTAATGCAGAGAGAGCGAGAGAGAGAGAGGGAGGAGTGGAAAGAGATGGAATGTGTCGATTTATGAACTGAACTTGTAGTCGGAAGTGATTAGAGTCCGCGTGCGTCCACCTTCATGTCTGCTTAGTCTACCGTCTACTGCCAAACACATAGCTGCAGCTTCTATGTAACTGTGTGTGTTTGTGTGTGTGTGCGTACTATTGACACGCTCCATGTGCCCAATGCCGACTGAAAGTTCAGATGATTGCAAGTTGCGACGACTGCGAATTGCGAATTCCGGCAATGCACAGACGCGAAATTCATTCATTCATCGAGCACTCGTGGAAAAGCCGAAATGCACCACCGCAGTGGACTGACTGACTGCCTGGTGGTTGCCTGGCTGCCAGGTCGTTTTTTTTTCCTGTTTTTTCTTCTTCTTTTTTTTTTTTTTTCGTTTTTTTGTGGTTTTTGGTCGCGAATCGTGTCTGCCATGGAAATTGAATGAGTTGTGCGCGTGAGCCACGATCAACGAGACTGCGTACAGGGCGCAAGTCTGTGGCAGGTGGAGATGGGCAGCGGGCTGCTGAGTGGAGGAGATGTGGGGCACGGCCAACGGTCGCCTCGGGGGCCAGCCAGAGTTGTAGGTGCTGCTGGTTGCTGCGCTCTGGATGCTGTGGCAACAACTGTTTGTGCAGCGAGCGTGTGGCGCACTTGCAAACTCCTTGCTTGCTCTGCTTTTGCGGATAATGAAGAATTATTGTTGCTCATTGTAAATGTCTCTAATTATGGTTCATTAATCAATAAAATTGTTTAAGCCGCCTCTTACTCTCCCACACACCCCCCCTCCCCCCTTTCCCACCGGCCCCTAACCCTCCCCCCTAAACTTAGCTGGGACTGTTGTGAAAATTATGTTTAAAAAGTTTTTTTGTGCACGCCGCGCGATCTATCGACATGTGTTGTGGCGTGTATTGCCAGATCGTGATATTTGTAGTGGACACACGTTTGTCTGACAACTCCAACCACCACCACCACCTCCAAACACCGGCACCAGCACCAGCACCAGCACCACATCCCTACACCCCCTAGCCAATTCTAACAGCTCGAACAACTAAAACTAAACTAAGCCTGAAATTGCGCGCTTCAGTTCCGCTGAACTTTCTTATCGCTCTTTTAATGGCCTAATATGAGTTCTCGTTTCTCTGTCCCTGTCTCTGTCTCTGTCTTTGGCTTAGTGTGTGTGCGTGTGTGTGTGTCGTTAAAACATTGACAATTGCTGCGACCAGTCGACGCTTTTGATAATGTGGCCAAGTCGACTAACTTGTCCAGGGCCTCAGTTGTCTTCGTTTTGCGCTCCACTGACTGAATGAAAGTGGCGCGACTTGTGCTGTTTGCTGTTTCGGTGGTTCCAATGGTTTCAGACGCCCAAAGATCACAGCGCGACACACACATACACACACACCTATGCATAGTTACTCATGTGTGTGTGTGTCCAAAACTGTACGTCATGCACATTTAGCTCTAGTAGTGTAGTAAACACCACACTGCACCACCGCCCGCACCATACGCACCACACACACATGCACACACACACAAGTGCGCTTTGCTCATGGCCAAGGTAGATGACACGAGAACCTTCTCAATGCTGTTGCCTGTGGTTTGCAACGTTTGCGGCGCTTTACCGGCGTGAAATTGGTTTAACCCACTGGTCACAATTGCACACACACACACACACTCACTTACACACACACTCACACACACACATATACACACTGAGCACTCCAAAGAGCGTAAGATAGAGAGAGGGGGAAGGCATACAAATAGTTTGAAGCGCATTAACATTAACATTAACTGAGCCGCAAAAACGACAAGGGCAACCGACCAGCGCCTTCACAAACAGAGCCCACAAACAGAACCGAAAGTGCCCAGAAAGCATAGAACCCGGGCCCAAGTACTGTCCTCCTCTGGTTGTTATCTCTGTCTCCATATCTATACATATGTTTACTCTGTGTGTGTGTGTGTGTGTGTGTCTCTGTCCGCATGTGTGTAGGCAATGTCCAAGCTCATCGTATGACATACAAGTTAATTTAAGTCAAGTCGAAAAGTCGTTGCACTTGGCTCTCGACACTCATTCAGATACCAAACTCATAACTAGTTGCAGTTGAATGTTGTAATTTTGTTGTTGTAGTTGTAGTTGTAGTTGCAGTTGATAGTATAGCTATCTGCTGATTATCAGTTAATTGAGCTACTTCCAAGCACATTACTAAAGTCAATTATTACTTTTCCTTTTGGCATATTTAATTATTGAAAACTTGCAACTTGTTATAGATGTCATCACATGCCTCGCATTTCAACCGATTTTTAACTATATAAGTTCAACCGAAAGTCACAAAAAATCTATACTAAACAAGATATATAATTAAATATGAATTCAAATAAGTCTAAATCTTGGTGACAAAACCTTTCGAATCGCTTGCCAAGAAATGAGAAAGTGTGGGCAATATGAGATTTGGCATGGGGATAACTATCTTTCGAAGAGCTCTTTACAGCTTAACTTAAAAGCAAAACATTTTTCAATATTAGTATTAAGTTAAACTACGTTCAAAGCGAGCAATTACGTATACTTTTAATGCGTCAGATTAATTTATGCAAATGTATTTTGAATTTTGGCGATTTGTTTTGTGAAGTGATTTTGGTGTGTCTTAAAGTTTTTGCTAAGCGGACTTCATCTAATACACATAATCCTGATACTAGTTTTGATTTGCTTTGCTTTAGGGGGCTTATCGGCCCGTGGGCATCTGAGCGGACAGTGGTTGGTGGTTGGTGGTTGGTGTTTGTTGGGCTGTTGCGGTCTGTGGCGGTTAGATGCGCCTGGTCGCCGTTTAATTTCATTCGCCTGCCTGCGTCTTCAAGATTTCGAGTGGTTTTTAATAATCGTTGTTGTTTGTGTCGTCTCCGTTTGTTGCTGTTGTCATCATCATCAGGCGATTAAACGAGGCAGCAACAACAATGAATAATAACAATGGAAGTAGAAACTAGCGGCAACGTCACCTACAATAATAATAATAAATATTTCTAAACAGTTAGTTACATTAAGAGCCGCAATGAAAACAGTAACTCACTTGTAAAGAAATAATTTGACTCGCACTCGCACTTGGACTTTAATTTGCCACGAAAATGCTGCTCGCCCGTTTCTTGCTGCTTGCTGCTTGCTGCACTCGTTTGTGCCACATGGAGCTGTGACTATAGGGCATAACGCGACGCTTTTCACCACTGCGGCTAACAACAACAAATAGCGAACAGCTGCAAGCATTAAGAAAGCGCTCGAATAGATGTTACCCTGTAATTGGGTTTTTACTGCTTTCATATTTATTATTCATTACATTTTGTGATTTTTTTTGAGGTTATGTTAAATTGTTTTGAATTTGGCAAGCATGAAAATTATTAATATTATTTTCATTATTTTATTTATTGTATTTATTTAAGTTGCAGCTGGTCGAACAGAAGCTTTGTTATCTTAACGTCTTCATCTTATGCATCCCAGATAATTGATCAATATATATATATATATATATATTTTACTATAGCATGCCCAATTTGACTCAACTAATAAATTTCTATAGGGTGTAACAGCAACAGCAAAGGCAGCAGCAGCAGCAGCAGCAACAATTGCTCGTAGGCAATGGATGGCAGCTCCAAGTTGGAGCACTCCATGGAGCCACATGAGAGCTTCTTCGTTTGTCTCTGTGCAAGTTCCGATCTTTTGATGATAATCAGCAGCAGCAGCAGCAGCAGAAGCTGCTGTCCCGCCGTTTGCTGTTGTTGTTGTTATTGTTGTTGGCTTTGTGGGCAGCGAGCGTGGAAACAGTTTGGAAAATCACATGCGACATTTGCTCAGCAGTGGCAGAAGAAGAAGAAGAAGCAAGAGCAGCAGTCAGCGACCGTCCAGGGAGGTGGTAATCTGCAGCAGATGCAGCTACTACACATTGCTACAGCGCATTGCACGATTCGAGCACCCAGGCTTTAAAGTCAAGCTCTCCCTTTGCACTTAGCTGAGCATAGCTAAGCTCACCCCCTTGCCAGTGCACCTGCCCCTTCCACCTCCTCCTGCCCCCCTCTGCTGCCCACCACTCCCACGGTCGTTTATTCATTGGCCCCGTTACATGGCAGCCATTTGGCGACAGTTTTTGCCAACGCTGGCGGCTTGCGCTCCACTGGCGACAATTTGCTTAAAAAATAAATCACGAAATCAGCCAACGACCAAGTCGCGCCACAATAAAATGCCCAGCAATATTAATAATACCCCAAACTCAGGCCCAGACCCAGACCCAGACCCGAACCCAGACTCAAACTCAGATCCAAACGGAAAGCCATTTGTTTCAGACAGCGGGAAACGGTAGCGTTTGTTCATCTTTGTCCTCGTCGGCTAATCAATGAGAGCCAACCGCAGCCCATTGGCAGTTTTGCGCAATTTGATGGGCTGTGGGCCCAAAGTGTTGGCCTGGCCAACACTGGCAGCACGCACAGTGGACCAATACAAAATTCAATCAAATCATTTATCGAGGAAACCATTTATCGTTAAGAGGAATCATTACATAAAATATAGTTGAAAATATGCATATATTTGAATATTATATATATGTATATATTTATCTACATTTTTCAGTCGTTGTGCAATCAAATTTAGGTGTCCATTTTTTATTGGTTGTTGTTTATTGATAATTGGATAAGTGCATAGCTTAGATCCGGTTCAATAATAATCGTTTTGCCGTTTTATCTAAAAGTTCTGAAATTTGTGAAATGCAATCAAATTTATCGAAGAACATCTGCATTATGTATATGTATATAGGTACTACCAGTTGATCGTTTGCCTATTATCGATAACTATCAGTATTTCACCAGGCCCCACTTGACAAGCAGTCGCAATGTTTTCGCGAAAGTGGCATCCACCCAGCTAAAACCACCCACTCAAATCAAAAAAAAAAAACAAATAAAAATAGAAGAAGGAAAACAGTAGCTGTGGCGCCGCAGTGGGTTAGGTGGCAGAGATGGGAGTGGGGGTAATGAAAGCGTTTTTTTTTTCCGAAATTGTCAAATGATTTACATCCGACATATGTATGTAAAACTCACGAGTCTATCGGAGGCACGATTAGGACACAAGCGCGAAATTCGCCACGCGGTACTCTCGCAAATAAAACATGCTCGTGTTTAGCTCACAAGCACTCACAAGCACTCACATTGCGATTCGTATTCGTTCACTATTCGTCGTCATTCACGCTTCACTATTGGGCATCGCATGTACAATCACCGGGGTAATCGTAATCGTGGTTATGACAAATTTGGATGCACCACATCGCCAAAAAGGGATTTTCTGTGGGGGCGGTAGGTGGAGGTGGGCATTGGGTACTCTACTGTGCTGGGTGTTGGGTGATGGTGGTGTGTATGTGTGTGTGTGTGTGGGGGGGGGGGGGAGGTAGTTGAGATCCCCTAAATGCCGCTGCTTAGGCGTCTCGCGCGCTGCCATCAAAGTAATTGGAACTTTTCTCACTTTCACGCGCACAAATTATACGATTGTCTTTGCTGCCCGAAATAATCTACGAACTTTCTTATTTTCAGTTTTGGTGTTTTACATTTTTTCCTTTTTTATTTTGCGCTTCGTTGTTTGTTGTTGTTGTTGCTGGTTGCTGGTTGCTGTGATTGCTTTGCTGTGACACGGCAGCTCATCTCATCGCTTCGTGTTTGGCTAGTCATGACTTCCGCTCTGTCTCAAGCTTCAGCTTTAGCTCCAGCTCAATGTCTGTCTCTTGTCTATATATGTCCATCGCCCTGTCCCTGTCCCTACACTCAGAAAAAAAATCACCATAATTAAAAAAAATTGCCATACTTTTAGCGCTAGCTTCATTTTCAAAAAGTGAATTTCTAAAACTCAAAGTTGGCACTTTTTTCAAATCAATATTTTAATTTCTTAATTCCAATGCGTATATTTCTGAAACTAAGAAAATAAAATTCCAAAATATACTTTTATTTTTATTAGTGCAGCAATGAGGAAGGCGAAACGGCTGCTTGCCACTTTGGCACAAATCCAGTTGCAACGTTTCAATGTTTGCCCATTATGTGGCATGTGTGGCTTACATTCGGCTGCAATGTTCTGCTGCCCACACAAGCCGGCAAGCAGCGCCAAATGAGCAGCAATCTGAGCCAACAACCAACCCCACTCACCACTCAACAGTGGTGCTAGCATCGTCGATCGATCTGCACCACGTTAATCCATCGATTGTCGACTGCGGCAGCATTTCGACACTCATCTTTAATCAGAGCCTACTTGAATAAAACTATATATTTAATATATAGCCATAATCGTTGTACTACTATCATTATTATTCCACGCAAGAACCGTTTTGAGTCCTCTGTAACGATTACAACAGACTATATGATGTAACCCATTCAGAGGCCTCCAATTCTATAATAAAGAACTAAATTTCAAAATCTGCCCTAACTTTTCTGAATTACTGAATTTGTCGATTTAATATTGATTGATTTTGATTTGATTGATTGCTCGATTTTTGATCTATTACATCATTTTTCTTGCATTTAATTAGAGCTTAATCAATAGGCAACAAATTATGTGATATTTCACATTTACATCCATCTATCTGTGGAGAATTTGCTCAGCTCTGTTGGCATACTCGGAGCTCAGCTGTCGGGCAAGTGTTCCTTTCGTGCAGCACTGTCCAGGCTCTGTGCCCACATCCACTCCATCTAAGGGCACTTTTATGCTGGCAATTGTCCGGCATAAATATTTCATTGGGAGGCCAAACAGCTTATCGCAGGACTCGCACAAATGTCCTATTCACCTTTCAAACTGGCCAAATTACAAGTTCTTAGGCGTGTGTGTTAAGTCTTTGAATAAGTTGTTGAGTGCCACTCCTGAAGGAGCCAATTCTGTGGGCAGGCGTGAGTCCGGGACTCACCCGACTTGCTGGCTATGCAGTAAACAAAAAAATAGAAACGCACCGTGGCCTAGTCAAGTGTTGCGTGTACGTGTGTGTCTAATGTGTGTGTGTGCGTGTGTGTGTGCTTTTTTAAGTTGTGTCTGCTTGGCAGCACCACAGTACCACCCCCACCATCACCATCACCAGCACCAGCACCACCAGCACCCCATGGCTTTTCAATTTGCTTGCGTTTTAGCAAAACTTTTCAATTTTTTGTTTTGACAAAAGTCGGCCGAGTTGGGTCGGGGCTGGGGGTGGAAGTGGCAGTGGCAGTGGCAGCATTGGGTGGGGCGGGGTAAACTTCTTGTGGTCGACGAGTGAAAAGAATGCATGAAGGCTTATCAGTTGGACAAGCTGTATTTTAATTGCGGGCACTCGAGTGTGAACCCGGCCCAGCTCAAAGACAACAACCGACAACAACAAAGTTGTCGCATGCGTTGTGCTGGCCTGGAATAAAAAAAAAGAAGAAAAACAGCTGAAAAGTTGCTAAAGATGGGCCCAAGGGCCGTCAGGTGCACGGACCCGCACAAATGGCCAGCCACTCCACCCACTAACCACCACCCACCGCCCGCCTTTATCCGCATTCTGGCCACGTGAAGATATGCGAGGCGAAAGTTTTGTGTTCCCAATTTTTTGGTTATCGCCATCGTGTGTAGTTGTTGCTACTGATAAGGATCGCCCGGCCGGCAGCAGAAGCAGCACGCATTTTTCCAACAATAAACAAGAAAAGGAACAAATTCCTGCTTTGTTCGACCCGCAATAATAAAGTCCTGCTGTGTCCTGTGGCCGGCGCCGGCCAACAGTAAGCCACAAATTGGCTTACACACACACACACACACACACACACATACACCCACTTTTTAAATTTGCTGTAAAGTTTAATTGTCAGGCACGTGAGCTGATGCGAATTGGCTGAATGATTGGTTGCCATTATCTCTAATGGAGACGCCTCAATTCAGCAAAATTATTAAGTTATCATTTGAAAGCAAACAGAATTTCAATGCGTCCATCTATTTATCTATCCATCTATTTATCTATCCATCTATCTATTTATAAGCAAGCTACTTCGAGAGTGGACAAAGTAGCTTGTTATGTAGATTATCTAAACTAGATTTGCAACATATTGGGCTGCAGCAGATCAAACTTATGTAAAACGAATTTAAAGAGTTCTTAAGAGTTCCCCTGCCAGAAGTTACTAAAATGCGTTGCAGAACACGTGTCCGATCCGGGATCATTAGCCGAGTTGATATAACTTGTCTCTCAGTGTTAAAGCCATATATTTACAGCTTGGCTACTTGTTTGAAAAACACTTCTCTCAGCCAAGATAATCGGAGCAGATAATACTCCTCAATGTTGGATATATTCTCAGATCATTATCTTCGAACTACAACATCCAGTTGGAACACTTGCTCAGATTTTTTTATGTTTATGTGTCAGCAACGGTATGTCAACTTCGACGTATCTAAGAAGTTAATAATGCAACATACATATATATTATCTATATAATATATATATATTACATCTATTACAATTCAGTGAAGAGATGTATGAAGAGAGAGAGAGAGAGAGTGAGAGAGTGAGGGAGTGAGAGATGTGAGATGAGAGATTCATAAGATGAGCAAGCTTAATGCCAGTTATCGCGTCCATATGTGTTTTTGTGTTTTTGGTGTGTAGTTAAGTAAGTAGCCTCTGTCAGAGATTCACATCAGCATCACATCATATACCCAGAAATCTGAGCGTCAATCTGTATCCAAGTGTGCTGCTCCCAGTTGACAAGCGTTTTAGGAGCGTCCAAACAACAACAACAACAACCAGCTGAAACAGCTGCCCACCCACTCACATTTGCATGTTGCAATTGCCAAGCCCTCCACGATGGTCAGCGGATCTTTTGTGTCTGTGCCGGATCGCTGTGTGCTGGTGTGGGTCTCTCAGTGGATCTGTAGCTGTAGCTGTAGCTGTGGTTGCGACTGTTGTTGCGGCTGTGGCTGTGGCTAGCCCATACGTTTCATTTTTTATTGATGGCTTTTAACAGCCAAGCCAGCGTCGTTTAAATAATGAGCCATGGAGTCGAGGTTGTAAGTCGTAGTCACACACACACACACACATACACACACACCTCCGCAGAGGTTGCGCCTGCTGTCACAGCAAGTCATCCATCGATGGATGGATGCAGCCAAAGAGCAAAACCAAACCAACGACCCAGTTCAAGTCGAAGTCGCTCTCTGATCTATGCCAGCTGCTCGCTCGGTTCAATTCAGTTGGGACATATGACATTGGACATTGGACATTGGACATTTTATATGGGATATTGGATATTGGACAATTCACATTGGGCATTCATTACCTAATGATGTGGCACTGCCAGCGGCATGACTAATTAGAAATCAGTGTTACTTGCCACAATGCATAGTGCCAAGTCACTCAGCTCTCACCTCTCCTTTTGCTCAACACCCGCTAACTATTCTCCTCGGCTGTCCAGAGCTTCCCTCTCTCTCTCTCTCTCTCTCTCTCTCTCTCTTTCGAAGTCACTTTCAATTTCTGTCCGAATTATTTGCGATTTTGCGCACTTTGACCTCGTCAGACTACGTTCGTTGTTGTCATCGCTGCTCAACCGAGAAATTGCAAAAGACAGCTGCTAAAATACACACACACACACACACACACACAGTCGCACAGGCGAAGAGTGTGCACTTGAAAATTGACCGGCCGAAAGCAGGGACGACGGCGATCGTCAAATGCCAACTCAAGTCTGACATTTGTTGTTGTGCCGCTGACGATGATCGCCGGGCGACTTTAATAGACCAAACTAAAAGAAAATACAATGATAGACTATTAGATACCATATATTCCAACAGAAAAATTATCAACTAATGGATGTGCTTAAATTCTTATAAGCACTTCTAATAACATGAGGAAGTTCAACTTATCTTGACCCTAACCCAAACTAACCCACTTCAAATCACCAGAAATCCAGCACCGTGAACATAAAAAATAACTACTATAAATAATATGCCCACTTATGTTAGTTAAGCTCTGTATTCAATCAATTAATGCTTAATATTCAAATATACATTATTTTGTTATTCCAAATTAGCTGCTAAGATTGGATAATATTTGTATAAGCTGCTACTTTGTGTTGACACCTTTCATTCTGACTTACGGCAAGTTGCGTGTGCAACCGAATAGAATTTAGGCGGTACAGAAAATGCAAAGATATGCTTACAAATGTATACATCTATATATATGTATATATGTTCATGTACATATGTATATGAGCTGGCAATGAGTTGTGCTTTGAGCAAAGATCGGTTCTGTTCTGTGCTATTGAGTTGAGTTGAGTTGAGTTAAGCTGAGTTTGGTTGGGGTTCAGTCATATGAAGACCATTGGCGGCTCACGCATATTGGTGCCATATGATTAGTTCGACGTCGCCGATGCATGACAACCCAACTGAAAATAGTACAGCGCCAATTCCATTCCAACTAAATCTTGTCTCTTGTCTGAGCACTCGTCTCGTCTCGTCTCGGGCTTGCCGGCAATAACAGCAATATGATCATCATCATCTGCTCGGCTGTGCCTGTGTCTGTGTCTGTGGCAGTGCCAGTGCCAGTGTGGTGCCATTGATGACCACAAAAACTGGGCGTGGCTGGCATGCCCCTCAATTCACCCAACTTGGGCATAGGCGCGCGCACACCCAAAAAAAAGAAAAAAAATATGAAAAATACAAAACTAAAGAAACAGAAAAAGAAAAAGCAAAATCAAAATCAAAGCCAAGCTGATACCGTTTCTGCTCTCCCCTCCGCTGCCCTCTCTCCACTCTCCACTCCCCGCTTCCCCCTCACTCTCACTGGCTGTGTCGCCTCCTCGAAGTGCGATCACTTACAAAGTACAAAATTGTCCCAACCTACGCTCAGCTGCACTCGATTCTCTGTTTTTTTCTTTCTTCTTTCTGCTGTGGCCCCAAAATGATTTCTGGGCGCTGATTTCTGATTTCTCATCCGCTCGCGTGTGCGTGAGCCACAGAGTTGGAGCCTGAGTTTGGGCCACAGATGCTGAGATATCGCTGCGAATGGGAGCAAGACATATCGCAGGTACGCCTTAGCTCATTTCATATTCATTGATGTGGAGCAGCGAGCAGTCCGATCTGTCCCCAGCACAGCCACCAAGCAACCAAACAAACACAGCGCCGGCCAGGGGCACGGCCACGTTCTCTGTTGCCTGCCTCATTGCGTGTGTGTGTGTGTGTGTGTATGTGTGTGTGTGTGCAAGTGCGATCCGTTGAGGACTCAACTCGCAAACTGCTCCACTGCAATTACAATTACCTCACCCACTAAATGCCCACCTAACGCACACACAGGAAATGGCAAGAGGCGAGTTTCCCTGAAAGAGATTGATTTTATTTTCAAGCTACATACTTGAAATTTGCAGCTAAAATCTGCCATGTAGCAATAATTGTATATAATATTATCATCATATCGGCGATTACGTCATACATTACGTCACTCATCTCACAATCATATTGGAAGTGATCGACTGAATATATTCTCTTGAGCTCAAGAACTCCTCAAATTGCCCAACACTATAATCGAGTATTCGACTTTAAATATTGATTGTTAAGTGTTGGCCAGGAAAAGTTTCTCTGACAACTAAGGGATGCAGGAATCTGTTGCAGTTGGCAAAAGATAGAAATATATATATGTATATATATCAAGTTCGCAGAGGAAGCCCTACTTTGATTATCCCAACATTAATTCAAAATGTGTCTCAAAAGTAAACGGAATTAATCGATTCAGTTTTATTAATCATTTATTTTATAAGGCCCATATACATACATATATCGCGCCTCACACCCAAACATTCCATAAATATATCTAATTAGTGCATATCAGATTAGTATATAGCCGGATAATAAAAGTGCAGCTCAAATAATGAAATACACAATTATTCGGCTCGGTTGTATTAATATTTAATAAAGCACACTCTCAATCTCGGCATTCCATCAACTTATCAGAGATTGTTGCACACAGCCTCGGCTTGGAGACAGATTGGGGAATGGTTGCTCGATCGCAGCTAGCCACAGATCCCAGCTGAGCTGGGCTTGAATTGAATTGAATTGAGTTGAGTTGATTTGAGTTGAGCACCGTTTAGCGATGCTCGAAGATTTTGCCAGCCCTCTTTGTGGGCCTGGCCAACAGCAGCCTGGGCTTGACTAAATGCTGGCCTGCAGTAGTAATTGTTGTTTGTCTTCAGCAATGTTGTTGCTGTTGTTGCTGTTGTTGATATTCGTTGTTGTGACTCTGTTGCTTTTGTTTTTGGTGTCATGAGCCACCTTAACAACATTTTTGCCAGTCCCATTTGTCATTTAGCCAGGCAAACATTCAGTCAGTCTGTCAGCCAGTCTGTCAGTTAGTCAGTCTGTCAGTTAGTCAGTCAGCCAGCCAGTCAGTCAGCCAGCAATTCATTCATTATGCTCAGATTTAGCCAGGCGAGTCATTCGATTCATAGGCAGACTGCGTGGGCTGCCGCCGCTTAAGCTAAAGAGCAAACAACTCAAAAGCGTCAGACTCCCAAGTTATTATATTAACAATATGAGGCAAATGTTGGTAGTCTAAGTTGAATCTTGTATGCCCTATCATTTAATTGAGTTACTTCAATTACTCAAACTAGGCACAAGGAATATAGATTGTATATATACATATATATAAATAACTGAAGCATATGTGTTCGACTTGGTCAAACTTTGTTAAGAGACTAAACATAACAATATTTGAAACTTGAGAATTAACTGCGCTTCAAATTATTTAAAGTTAATGCATATATGTATGTATACATATATATACATATATACAAAGTATTTGTCGCCATTATTCATGAACAATTCGTAGTGCCGTCTGGCCAAATAGAGCACACACATGACAATGCTCGAATTGTCTCTACTTCTCCGACTGCGACTCCGCCTCGATTGTGTTTCGATCGCAATGCGCCTGGGAGAGCCACACTCGCACACTCGCACATACACATACACACTTATACACACACTTAGCTATGGGCACAGAGAGCATGCGAGTACTCGTAAATCGCATGCCTGGCCAGATAAGTTCAGTTTGTGCACTATGATGCACCTTAGATCGCAATCAACAGATATCCAGAGATATTGCAATTAAGATAAACCCACAAATGCCGTATATACCGAGTATTTAGCCAGAGCACAGCGCCTTCCCCCCCCCCCCTCTTCCTCTTCCTCTCCACCTGGTGTTTGGTTTGTTTTTTTCTCTCTCTTCGTATCTATACCTTGTTAACCCCTAAACGTTCTATTATTGTTAATGTTGTTGTTGCTGTTGGTTTTGTGACTGTCAACCGTTGCCGGTTGCGTCGCAACCATCGTGACTCCCCAGAATATATATAGCTAGGCGCACCCGCGCCCCCTCTCCAGTCGCCTCCTCGCCTCATCTTCACATGCAAAGAAAGGCCAGTCAAAGTTTCCAAATACCACTTGAGGCAGCTGAAAAGAAGCTGCCAAAACAGACAAAGCGTTCCCTTCCCTCAAATAGCTGTGCAGAGCAAGGCTCCATTTTTAAATATCTCGCAAATACAGTCCATCCAAAATATGGCTGTGCAAAATCACAATAACTGGAAAATAAAACATTGATTACGCCTAAATTGTACGGCAGATTCTTGGCAGAAATCCGCTGCTTTCAATTTATGAGAGCCCCGCAAAACAGCGGAAATTGTATTGAATTTAAGGATATTAAAGTAAGTCCAAACTTTTTACTCACAAACTAAGAAGCTACAAAAAATGCAAGTAATCAAAAATGAAGACTAGATGGGACTCTGATGATTTGTACAATTCGAATTAGAAGATGGACCATTCTAGGAATATGCGATTCAAAGACAATCCAACAAAGATTCCCAAGGAGGAGAAGAGAGCTATAGGCTCAGATAGATCTAGTAGGTGGCAGTACAGGTATTCCAATAATAAAATTATAATGCTAATTAAGCATAATGAATTTGGGTCCATTTTATGCTTTCTCTCTCACTTCCAAGTCGCCGCTCTCTTTAGCATCCGGCACAACACAGCTCAACTGTACTGCATGGAGAATTCTGCTGAATGTCTGTGGCTGCCATAAAACTGAGGATGAAGAAGCAGATGCCGATGCAGCAGGAATAAATAGTGGAGATATATAAATATCTCACACTTAATGCTAAACATTTTCAAGTTCACCCCCCGCTACGGAGCTGTGCTCTTGGGGCTGCTCTCTACTTCTCTTTGAGGGGCATTTTGTTGTCGTCGTCGTCGTTTTCGTTGCCTGGTCAAATGTTATTGCGGGATGCTCTCGACTGCTGTGTGAGTCTGTGTGCAACCAAAGCAGCATTCGAATGTGAATGTGAATGTGAATCCGAATCCGTTGTCACTGTCAAGCGATCTGTGATCTGGGATACTGACAGTGCCCAACTTGCTCGCTTGGCCTCTAGCGACTCTAGTGTCGTCCCCATCAATGCTTAAAAATAACAACAAAAAAATACAGACACCCGCGTCCCGGACTGCCGCACTGCGGCAACGAGACTGCCCGGACTGCTGGGCGGGCGCACATGTGTCTGCCATATGTTTGTCCATGAGGCGACGCCAGCCAGCGGAACGGACGACTGACACTGCCACTGCCACACACTGCCGGCCGTGGGGCTGCTGCCACAATTTGCTGCCGGATGATGTTGCTGCTCTTCGGCTGTTGCTGCTGCTGTTGTTGCTGCTGCTGCTGCTGCTGGCGACTTTGACATTGTCGCCGCAAAATTCTCCCTTTCGAGTTGGTCGCTGCTTGCCATCGATCAGTCGACCCCATTGCCACTTGCTTTCTCTCTCACTCAATGTTCCATTTGTGGACACACTTGAGATTCCATTAATTCAAAAATATTTATTTTATTTTCCCAAATTGTCGTTGCTTTTGTGGTTGCTGTTGTTGTTGTTGTTGTTGTTGTTGCCACTGGGTTTTATTTAATGGCAAATGCTACTGTTTCCCATTGGCCTCGCGCGCTCTTTGTTCTCAGCTCTCAATATTGTCACTTGGACATCGTGTTGCATCTTGTAAATGTAGAAGGGCGACATCTTCACAGCAAGAGATATTGTCACACACACTCGCACACACAGACACAGACACACTTGAGTAACCAAGTACAAATTCTAATTTGAATTCATATTCATTGACTTGGAATAAAAGTATTCACAAGACAATGCTAGAAATGCATTTGAGAGGAACACATTTTGAATCAAAATTATTACGTAGACTTGGCTAATAACTGTCAAGTTGATAAAAGCAACAGACAGACTTCATGCACTCTATATAAATCCGATTTGGAAGTTAAAGCTAAAGCTTATAAAGAAAAATACGAATTGAATGTCGTTGCTAAGCCAGTATTGATAAAATTATAGAAAATTCCAATTCTCAGTGTTCAAAAAGAAAATCAATAAAATTTGATTACAATAGTTGTTAGAATTGTAATCATATTCAAGTGAGCAATCAATCACTTGCAACCATTTGCGGAGCAGTCCGACCACAAATGTAAAAACAAAACCCTTCGGAGGCGCCTACTGAAACGGACTCAGGGCTGAGCATTACTTCTAGGATACGAGCAGGACACTCTTCAGTGTGCAATCGAGGGCCACTTGAGATGTCAAGTGTTGGCACTTGTAGAATTTGAAAAATCAATTAAGCATTTGCGGTGCAACATTTGAAAACTAAATAACGAAGTGCTGCACAGATGTGCCGCTCAAGGGGGTAAGGACCTTGGTGGCAGCTACCGGGGGTCCTTAGCAACAGACACATGTGAGATTTGATCTGGAATTAATTATGAGAAAGAGACGCTCTGATAAAAAATGTGTGTGCTCTGTAAAGGAAAAAGCCACTCTGATAACTGAAATACCCTTGAAGAGCATTATCCTGGCTAAGGAGTATATATCTTGGAAATAAATACGTGGAACATTAGGGACAGACCTGTTTTAAAGCAGGTCAAACGGATTTTGACTCTGACTTAGACACATTTGGATTGTGCTGAGTGCCCCATAAAAATACTTATGATGAGTAGTTGAACCAGTAATCTAAGCAAATTAAGTATTTGCTCAGCCTTAAGGATCAATCAATGCTAGTTTGCCGTTTGCCGTTTGCCGTTCGCTAGCTAAATATCTATGGTATCTATGGCTAATGATTGCGCGCCGCTTTGGCTGGAAGGGCATTGAGGACAAAGCTGTTTATGGTAGTTGTTAGCCTTCATGGCCATCGAATGTATAATCGATCACTTGGGTGGGCCCCCTTGGCAGTGCCCGGCCAACGGGCCGAGCGTCGAGTTTGTTGGGTCATCTAAACAAAGCGAAAACCGCGCGAGACCCAAAACCGAACCCAAACCCAAACCCAAACCCAGACCCAAAGCGAAAGCGAGACCCGGTCGCAGGCACAGGCCGTCCCAGGAGCCAAATGTGGCACTTTGAGCTCTTTGGCTCAATGAATTTTGTTAAATCGATAAACTTTGTTTAGCCCGCGGAAACAACAAGAGGCAGCCGGCCCCTAAGAGCACTAGCACCGGCACCGGCACCAGCGCCATCAGCAGCAGCAACACCACCAACACCACCAATGACCTAACCACAAGCGAGGCAGGTTCAGATTCCATGGCTACGCGGCCCTGGCCAACGGATTGCGTCAATCAACAATTTGTCAACGAATGCGAAACGAAATGGAATGGATTGGATTGGATTGGATTGAATTGGAACGGAACGGAACAGAAAGGAACGAATTTGTGAGGACACATTGCTCCACTGATACAGTAGTCACTCCCAAGATAGGACACTTTATGTAATTTAAAATACTGAAAATATAAATAAATGATTTCAATCAATTTTCAGACTTGCAACTTAAGAAGTTATTGTTGATATGCTGAAGAATGCATATATATATATATATATATATATATACATGTATGTATGTAGTGCTAGTGACATATATATGTCACAGTTTTGAGTTGTGTTCATAACATCTTCTTAAAGTCCAATATTTATTCATTTTTTAATTCCAGCATTTTAAATTGGGGTTTTTCTTTAGTACTTTCATCTGCTTGTTGAGAGTGTTATAATTCTATCGGGAAGTTTGTAACACATTGAAGCAGACGACTTCGGCACCATGAGCGATATATATATATATATATATATAATCAGCTTCACTAGGTGAATCGATAAAGTTTTCTTCATCTGTCTGTTCGTTTTATTTGGGCATCTCCCTTAATTTTAATGCGATCTTGGTGAAATTTGGAAGATATCCGAATTATCCATCGATATCCATACATGCAGGAAAACATAATAATACCTCGTTATTTCGACCAAAATTTGGTTAACTGCGTTCAGCAAGGTTTCTTGGTATACAGAATAATTGATCGTATCATTTGCCAGGATGCTACACACATGCTTTGGCGTACTTCCAATTTTGCGAGTGATTACTGTATTTTGTATTCCATTATGTGCTGGCCCGCATCCTGTGGAATGTGACTGCGTTAGGGGGTGTTGCGGGGTGGAAACAGTGGGTTGGGTAGCTATTTTACACACGCTCATTGCTCACTGCTAACTGCTAACTGCTAACTGCTGACTGCTAACTGCTCACTGCTCACAGCTCGCTGCTCGTTAAATCGATCAACGGCCAGCGGTTGGCATTGAGCCTTTGGTTGAATTGGTCCGTTTCCTTCGGTTGGTCGCTTGGCTTGAGTTGGCCTGGCTTGGTTTGCTATGTCAAACGGCGCTATCGAAACTGTGACCCGCAATCGATCCAACAAAAGCGCGGTTCACGCGACAATTAATAGCTGGGCAACGCCTGGCACCGAACTTGCCACAACAACAGCAACTACAACAGTAGCAGCAACAACAACAACATTAACAACAACAGCAGCAGCAGCAACAACAATTTTAGATGCTGAGGTTGCCGCAACGGTAGCTGTGATAATGGGCCAACTTTTGCAGCCCCTTTGGCCAATTGCAAATTGGCAGCGATTGAGCTGCTGCCACTTAAATAGCAATCATGACCCGTCTGTGGCACGCAGGCAGGCCTAATGCTAATGCAGCAGCTGCCCGTTGGCCAAGTATGCTCGCTGGCCAAGCTAGCCAAGTTAGCCAAGCTAGCCAAGATAGCCAGCGAGTTGGCCAATTTGTCGACACTTCTAATGCTGGACATGCGCCGCAGGATTATATAATGACGACGTTGCAGTTGCAGTTGCAGTTGCAAGGAGTGCACACTCAAAACTCAAGCAGCTTTGCCGCATATGTCACGCAGTGCAACCCACCACCACCACCACCACCACCACCAGCAACACCACCTCCCCCCACCACCCTCAGCCTAAAACTACTCCGCTTGGCTGTGGTAATTGTCGGCAATTCCGTAATTTTCGTTAAAGGCTTTGTTGCTGTTGTTGCTGCTGCTGCCGCTGCTGTTGCAGTTGTTGTTGCAGTTGTTGTTGCTGTTGTTGTTGCTGTTGTTGTTTTCAAAATTCTCACATCTCGCCGACACGGAGTCTGTGCATATATTATGCGATACATTTGTATATACCACACACATGTATATATCTATATATATATATATATATATATATATAGTATGCGTACCTTAGCCCCGCTTATTATTTACTTATTGAAATGCCGCTACGAAGGGTAATTACGAGTGCTCCTTTTTCGCAGCGTTTGATGTTGCCGCATTCCGAATCTTAATCAGCGACAAAAAATAATGAAAATAAAAACAAAAATCGAAGCAATCTGGCAACTGTTGCTGCATTTGCAACACACACACACACACACACACAGTTGCACACACCCACAATTGTCAAGTAACGCAACCTTTTTGGACAAACCTTAAAATTCATAAGCAGTTGCAGAAAAACTTGGCAAACAAAACAACAACAAAAATACCAAAATTTTTGAGAGTTAGATCTTTCAAAAAGAAGTTATTTAACGGTATTCAAATTGACAAAATTCAATTTTAGGTAAAACCAATCGGAAAATTGAAATCGTTCAAAATATATGCGTTCCAAATGAGGCATGGAGTATTTGCTAAAATTTCAATTAAATATATAATAAATATGAACTTCAGGACTCCAACTACCAAGATTATTTATTAAACTCTTATATTTCCAATTCTATCCAAACTAATCCTGAGTTAAAATAGATTTATCTATAATGCCATGTGAATTTATGGAAAACCCTAAGAAACTCAACATAACCTACATAAACAACGGTTAAAAGTTGATTGTTTCGACATTTGTAGATTGTTTTTCAGAGCTTCTTTTCTATAGTATTATAGTATTTTCTATATTGTATAGATTCGAATAAGTATGGAATCTGAAACTTTTTGATTTTCCCCGACATAATTGTAATCAATTTGGAAATTAGTATTATCTTTTGACCAATATTGAAAATATATATAATAGAAAAATATCATTGTCCAGATTTAATAGTTTCATATATGTAATATGCGATCATATTGAAATAAAACATTTGAGTTGACCGCTACGCTGCGAGGCGGCATGTGGTATGCCGCATACGGCATGCGGCATGCGGCAAGCGTCTTGCGTCTGCCGGCGTTGTCAACGCTGGCGCGGCTACTGATAAGCGCAACGCTGATGCCAAAGCTCTGCACACAAGTTCACACTGATAACCCCATCTCTCACTCTGTCTCTCTCCCTCTCTCTCTCTCTCTATATCGCTCTCTGAGGCGCTCTCTCAGTCAACTGCGCGCCTCTCTCGCTGCTTAGGGCAAAGGGTAACTTTCGCAGTCGCCACAGCATCAACGTTCGCCTCTCTCTCTGTCCCTCTCTCTCGCTCTCTCGCATACGCGCTCTCTCTCGCAGCGCACAGGTAGCTGGGTGGCCCAAGGAGGTGTGGTGGAGGATGGTGGGAAGGGGGTGGCGAGGGGAGTTACACGAAATGTGCGAAAATGGTGAGAGCAACGATGGCCAATCGATGGGGCGAAAGCGCGTGTGCGACGTGAGTGTGAGTGTGTGTGTGTAAGTGTGTGCGTGTGTGAAAGGCGCCAATACATATGCTATAGCCATGGGGCCATTTCTGTGGATGCCGCTTCGCACTCAGCCAGCACATGTGGCATGCGTGTCTTTTATTTTTAGGGTGTTTTTTTTTTGGGTGGGGGGGGGGGGTGGGAGTGGAATTAAAGAATGGGTTAAGCTTGAGGTTATCAGCGCTGCGCTAGTGTGGCTTGTGCAGCGAGCGTGCATCTATCACATATGATTCAGCCGCACACACGCACACTCACATTCACACACACACACACTCATTCGCTGTGGGTGGGAGTAGTGTAGTCTCAGTGGACACTCGCCTTGCACAATAGAAGACTCACAGCTAGTCGCACATGTGTGGCGCTAATGATCTCTAGCTATCTCGCTCACTTTGACATCCAACCACAGCTCTCTCCATCTCTCTCTCTATCGCTCCCTCTCTCTTTCGCACACACACACGCAAAGCGTGCACAGCACAATTAACAATAACGCAAACCTTTGCAATAAAAACAATTCGCATTCACTTTTGGGCCAGCATCGCACACACGCACACACACACACACTCACACGCACACAGGCAAGTTCACACATGTTTGAGTGTGTGCGCTGACATTAATGGGTGCAATGCTAAAGCAGCGCAGTCGGCAGCGACGCCAGCGTTGACAGCAGCTTTCTGTCTGTGTGTGCTTCGTTGGGTGGCTGGAACAGGTCGCGTCCACTCGTGGTCTGCCTCGCAACTTGTGACTTGCAACCAGGAGCTTGCAACATGCTGCATGCAACCACCCGAACAACCGCCCACCCACCGAAGCAAATGCCGAGAACGATGCAACAACCGATGCCGATGCCGATGCAGAAGCTGCAAAGATTAATGTGCATTAGCCGGTGTTGACCGCGCTGGGTGAGCATTAAGCCTAACTACGAACGAGCATTCTCAAGTGCAGCAGCAGCCACAGCAATTACAGGCATGAGTGTACTCATATACACTCATTCGCACATACACACGCATAAACACCCACACTTGTCTGTGTGCGAGTGTGTATCATATTTTCACTCACAACTCCATTTAAGTAGATTTAGTGGAAAGAAACCCCTCAGGAGAGCACTCATGAATGGACTCACGAATCACCTCATTGTGAATACACTCATAAATGGACTCGCGAATAAACTTCTATTTACATTCGTACGTATAGACATTTATTCATAAATACGCGCAGTATTACAAACTGTAAAATAATTTATTAGAAATGTACTCATGAATACTCTCAATATGTACGTGAATACACTCGTGAATGGGCTCACGAAACAACTTGTTCATATGAGCATACATACATTCCTTTATTTGTGAATACACACATTAATGCAAACTGTTTAATTACATATTATGAATGTATTTATGAATACTCTGATTATTGCAAACATGATCGCATATCAATATGTTTGCTTCTATGTAATACACTTACGAATACACTCATAAATAGACTGAGCAAAAGATGATTCACATTAATATGTTCTCGTATTAAACATGAACACAACTGCATTAATGAATATCGCATGAAAGCATTTGAATACACTCAGTAAATATATTCATAAATACAGATGTCAATTATAATGATAATTATTCTATATCGATTCTGCAACGATTAGTGATAATTAAGCTAAAGATATAAATACTTAATAATTTACATTTATAATTCATTTTGTACGTGTGTGTGAGTGTGTGAGTGCTACTCAATCCATTCGAAGCCGTTTGGCACTCAATAACAGCCGCAAGAGGCACCTGAACTTCAACCCATTCACTCATTGACTACGACCAACTACGAATAACTACGAATAAATGCCAGGCTAACAAGCCAAGTTCGGCGACAGCAGTTTCAGCTTCAGCTGCAGCCTCAGCGCCGGCTGCTGCTCGAACGCCGACTGACTAGCATCGGCTGGCGTTGGGGCTTGCCTGGTCGCAAGCGGCTACTGCCGGCCGATAGCTTTGGCGCTGGCAGCGACGTTGGCGTTGCGAGTGGTTTGGTTGGTTGGCAGCAGCAGCCGCCGCAGCAGCGCTTCTTGTTGAATGGAGGAAGATGGGCATAAACTAAGTTTAGTTTATTAGATGCACACGAGCAGCCGCGTTGTGAGGACGTGCCACACAAGTTCCTGCTTAAGTTCTGCCGGTTCGCGCGCGCCTAAAACCAAAAGAAAAAAATAATAAGAAAAATAAACGTATCTGGACAACATGTGTTTTTAGTGTTACCTTGCTGCGAATTTGGCAAAATTTTGGGTAATTTTTGCAATTGCGAATTGCAAACGAATCAATGCTTTTTGTTGCTGTTTGGATTTTTCAGTTGTCGCCTTGATTTGCGCGGCAAATGTCGCCTTAAGTTGCGCGCACATTGTGCTCATTGTTTTTGTTGCTGTTATTGTTGTTGTTGCTTCATTCAGCAGCAAACGCCGGTTGCTCGAGGGTTGGGTGAATAACGGACAATGGACAATGGACAATGGACAGCGACAGCAGCAGCAGCTGAGCCGAAGCTGCTTCTTCTTCTTCTACTCCTTTGAAGCTCGCACGCTTCACACATGTGTGAAGTACCGTTATCAGCTGCGCGCCGCGTCGCTGCCAGCGTCGACGTCGCGACGTGTGCAGTCTTGCATGAAACAGTCGCCACATCGAACTTGGCTATTTTCATTTGAGCTTTGGGGCGCTCTCCCTCTTTCCCTCTCCCTCCCTCTCTCCCGTTTCCCACTCTCTCTTGCTGCTGCTTGCGCTTGCTGTGTTGCGCGCTCGCTCGCACTAGCTACACACATGTATATAACTCGTACTCGTAGTCATGTGTGTGTGTGTGTGTCCACCCCCACATACGCACACATACACACACACACACACATGTGGCGGCCAACGGACCAACGAGTGCCAGCAAACCAAATAAACAAACGCAGTAGCAGCGCAGTCAGCAATCAGCAGTAGCAGACCACCAACCCACCAACCCACCACCACCAATACCACTAACAACAACAGCAAGCATAATAACAATAACAACAACCCACCACCACCAACCAGTGCTAAAGGGCTGTAGCTTTGGCGTTGGCGTTAGCGTTGACGGTGACGCCGACGTTAGCGTTGGCGTCGCTTATCCAAAATCAAATTTTCAGATTGGCATTAAAGTGCAAAACCCTAAAATAAAATTGAATTATCTGAACGTGTGCGTCCACAGTCGCTCGCAGGACATCGTCGCGTTCGGACATGCTCTCGTCGCTGCTCTGTCTCTGTCTCAGTCTCTGCCTCAGTCACTGGCTTTGGCTCGCATAAGCTTCGCCACTGCCTCAGTCGCAGTCACAGTCACCACTGCCTGCCTGCTTGCCTGTCTCTCATACAAACGTTCGTTCGCTCACTCACACACACACACACACACGCACATACACGTTTGCTCTCTCACGCACTGTGTTCGTCCACTCGTCAAGCTTTCGTTCGTTTCGTTTTGCCGACGACGACAACGACAACGACGACGAAGAAGAAGTTCTCTTGCCCATTCACCACTCACTGGCCTCTCGTGCACTGCTCTGCGCTGCTCTGCTAGTGGTGTTGTGTTGGTGTTGGTGTTGGAGTGTGTGTTGGTCTCGTCACGGCGCTTTGTGCTTTGTTGGACAACGACGACGACGACGACGGCGACGACAACAGAGCGACAGTCGCAGCCGCAGTCGCAGCCGCAGCAGAGCCAGCGAAGACGCGCTCGCCGCTCGACGTCTCGCAGTAGTCGCGTACTTCCGCCGTTACCGTTAGCACCATACATTTCTCTGACGAGGCTGCCATCGCCGTCGCGGTGCACGCAGCCAGCAGCAAGTAGCCAGCAGCAAGCAGCCAACAGCAGTTAACGCAAAACTCAACTGCAACAATAACAGTTAGCCAGAGGACAACGACAAATAATGACGCGTTCTTCATAAACGAATCGAAAAACAATTGCAATTTTTTTTTAATTCATTTGGTTGCACATCTCTCGACCTCTACTAGTAAATACTTCCTTCATCCGCTCGTGTCTAAATACCCGGTCTAAACACACGCACTCGCGACACACACATACAGAAAGTGCAATTTTTTTTCAAGTGTCTTGTGTTGAAGTCATTTCCAATTGGATGGCAGATTTGTTGCCAATTGGAATAAGCCGCTAACGACATCATCAACAACAACAACAGAAACAGCAACAAGGCGTTGATAAAGTTGATTAGCAAAACAAATAAAAACACAAAAAGAAAAAGAAAACGAAAAACAAAAAACCGACAAATAATGTGGCCAAAAGGAACGCGCAAAAACAATTTTGTCAGTTGCCAAACTGCCAATGACAACAACAACATCAACAACAACAACAACTTATAATAAGCAAATAAGAATTTCAGTGCTAACGGTTCCTATTCGAAATCAATTCAAGAAGTCGCAAGAGGAAGAAGCAACACAAGCATATAAAGAAGAAGAGAAGAGGAAGAAGAGGCAGCAGGCAACAAAAGTGTTTTTTCGAGTGCGAAATTTGTTTGTTTTTTTTTGTTTGTTTGTTTGTTTGTTTGTTAGTTTGTTTTAAATAATATACCGATGAAAAATATATAATCAAATATCATATTGTTCGACATCTCAATCCGAAAAGGTGGGCAAAATGACAACAACAACGAAAACGACAAGAAAGTACATAAAACTGAAGCTGGCCAATGGCCGCCGTGTGGGACCCATGTGAAAAAGGCCACAACAACAAATAAGAAAGAAAGAAAGAAAGAAACGGAAAAGATCAGAAAGAAAGTGCATTTTTTCCCCAATACGAATAACTGCAAAACAAAAAAATAAACAAAATAAGATTAAAGCAAAAAAAAAACCACAACAAGTGCAATACAAATTAAGAAACAAATCAAAAATTCAAATAAAAATTGAAAATTGAAAATCAGCAAAACATTTATCAAAAGTGTGCAACAACAACAACAAAGAGCAACAGCTCAGCGGGAAAAGTAGCAGAAAGTTGAAGAGGGAGACGACGGAGCAGGAGCAGGAGCAGGAGGAGGAGGAGTAGTAAACTGGAGTAGGAGGAGTTGCCCGCCCAGCTGCCGTTGCGTGGGCGAGCGCTCGAAAAGTTTTGAAACACCTTTGGAAATTGGAACAAAAATGAGAATTAAAATGCCCGCGGTTCGAATTGCACAAGGTGAGTACCCAAATGGAAAACAAACACACAAAAAGCAAGAAGCTCATTTTGTCAAATTGCTAAATTACAAATCACTACAGATATATACGCATGTGTGTGTAAGTGCGTGCGTGCGTGTGTGTGTGACACCTGTGGGTTGTAATTGCTAAATGCTAAGCAAAATACTTGCCACTTGCGAGTAAACGAACAGTTTCTGCGGCAGTTTGTCAAACTTCAAGAACACTTCACGAACACATAAACATAATATCTAGATGCAAAATATGTGCTTCAAACATGCTTATCCACAAATATGCAAAATCTACATGTAAGAGCAAGTATCTATTGCCAGATTCTCATATGGGTTGTCTAAATAGTTAATATTAAACTCAAAACTTTGGTTGATTACGTGTCATAAAGTTGAACTTATAAATTTAAGTTCCTTGTGCCTTACTCAATATATGTATGTACATTGCTAAACTTGATATGCTCGGAATGTACAAACTTCGAGTACCCTGGCAACATAGCTTAACTATTTTGATTGAGCAAAGTTTTGAAACCGAACTGCACCAAATTGTTGCAAATTCTGATTGGCAACCTAGAACTAAATATATTGATGTTCAATATATTCAATTTACATATATATATATATGTATATAACATCTGATATCATTCTGAATGCTATTTTTCACGTTAGATCTCAAAGCAAATTTCAGCATCAATTTTGAACTCCTTTCGAAATGGCTAAATATATTAATATGTAACGTCTGGTTTCATTCGGAATACTACAAAAATATTGAAACAAATTGAAAATTGAAAATTTTCTAGCTGGATTTATTTTAAGCTTAGTCCCGATTTGCTGCTCGATATGTGAATTTATTTATTTATATGTACACACAACTTAACTTTTTATGACGTTATTAATAAGTATATTAGCCAAATGAGATATGTACATATATATGTACATACATATATATGTATATATATATATATATGTATAATATGTCGGAGCTCATATATCATGGCCAGTTCTCAGTTTTTTTTTTTGTATTTTTGTGGGTTTTATATCTACTCCGGTTATCGCGACGATATCGCAATTCTCCGGAAATCAGAGTCCGCCCGTTTATGTGTGTTTTTGCAATGATTTCTCCGATTTTTTTTGTTCTCATTTGTTGTGGGCGGCTGTGAAGTTAACGTCAGTCTTCATTGTTTAGTTGGTTTATTGCTTATTATTATTATTACTGTATTCTGCGAGGCTTTTGGGCGGTGGGTCCGGCTGAACCTGACACATACATTTTGGCGAGCGTGTACACATCTCTATCTCTTTATTTATTTTTATTTTTTTGCCAAACTATAGATATGTCTGTATCTGTATCCGTATCTGTATCTATATCTGTATCTGTTTTTGTGCTTGCCCCTAATCACGGCTAGTTCAAAGCGAAATCAAAGCCGTATAGCCATAAACTACGCACACACGCAGCCACACACACTCTCTGATTTGCACAACACACACACACACATATATATATATATATATATATATATACATATCTATATATTTATGTATATATCCGTACGCATTTGAGCATTTCCGTATCAACGCTCATAAAAGGTGACTTGCTGTTAGTTTTGGGCAGAGATTCGTTTTATGCCCGATACCCATTTAACTTGGCCAAAAACGGGGTATAATCGAGCTGTATATCGAAGCCTGTAAAAGACAACTCCTATATAGGAATTCAGATAGCAATACATGTCTACACTTAAGCATAACTCGTTTCAATATAATATAATTATGCCAATCACTCAATATTGTATATATCTAGCTATCGATAATCGATATTATGCACAATGAGCAACCCTGATCGAGAGATTAGTTAACTCAACATTTATTACTACAATCAAGACATATTTAGATTGATAGACTATAGGATATCTCGTAGTCGTGATCTATCCCTCTCTCTCCCTCTCGACTAAATCACTCTTGTTTTGTTGCTGCCCCCGCTGCCTGCTGCACCCTGTTTAAGCATTGTTATCTACGCTGTTATCCAGATAACGTTGCCGTCCAGCCCTGAACTGAACTGCCCAATGACGCATTCGCCACGTTCCCTCTGCTGGCCATTTATCAGCAAACAGAGCACAGAGCAATGTAGAGCTGCTGCTGCACCTGCCCCATCCCCACCTGAAAGGGCGACCACTCCCTCCCCACCCAACCTCCCGCAATACTGTGCAATGTCGTCGAAACAGTTTTAATTGCTCGCAAAGTTGTTTGCCTTGTTATTGTTGTCGTTGTTGTTGTTACGATATTTTTCGGTTTATTTGTGTTACAAATCAAAAGAAACAAGCTCGATGAATGGGGGGCATGGGGCTTGTGGGGTTTTCCAGTCTTTCTGGTGGCAAATCGGGCAGTATTCTCTGTACAACTGATAACAACTAGAACTGGAGCTCTGGCGACTAATTGCTGTGGACCCGCTAGGAGTTTTGGATACAGGCCCCCACCCTATCAAAAAAAAAAAAAAAGCAAAGAAAAGAAAAACTCGCCTCGTTTATCGATAGCTGTTGTGCCCAAAATTGCTGTTGTTATGCCCCTTTCCGCCACCCCCCCATTCCCCCCTCCACTTGCGCACCTCAGAAGAACCTCATCAACATCAGGTGTGCCTTCATATCATAATTAATTGTTACAATTTCATTATTTTTGTCTACATTTTTGCTGTTGTTGTCAGTTGTTGTTGTTGTTGTCAGTTGTGTTGTTGTTGTCAGTTGTTGTTGTTGGTGTTGGGTCGCTTGCTGTTGCTGTTGTTGGAATCTCTTTTTTTTGATCTGTGAATTTACAAGATTTCGTCATGCCGCATGCCGCATCGCATCGCATCGCATCGCAGCTAATGAGTAATTTTCGAGTACAAGTCGCACTGCCAACTGCAATCAGGTGAATATGATATGACGGTGGCGGCAGGGGGTAAGGGGTTAGAGGTAACTGACCAAAATCTGAATTTTTAAAAGAAGAAGAAGCAGACAGCGAATTCCATTCAATTCAATTTTGAATACCTGCGAATCGCATTGAACAACTCGAACCATCTTGCATTTGCCCTAATATGGATATTTGAAACATATGATGAACTCATAATGCCAAGTGTTTAAGATTGTTAGATGCACTCATATATATATATATATATATATATTTCAGTCAAATTAATTATTTGATTAGCCAAGTGCAGCATTGGCCAACACACTCAAGTATTTCGAATATTTAAGATACTTTTGCTGCGCTTTGCTACTCGTATTCAGAATCGCAGTCGTAAGGAAAACACATTTATTTTGAAGAACAAACAAACTTATTTTCTATCTTTTTTTTAGTTTAGTTTAGTTTAGTTTGCATGTCTTTGCCTTGAAGCGTGCCCAATTCACCTGCTCGTTAAGCACACCCCTCCCCCTCCTCCTCCTTCTCCACCTGCTCACTTCACCCCAACTCATATGTACTTCGATACCCTAGCAGGCCGAGGTAACTCTAGTTTTATCACGAAGTTTGTAATGCATTAAAGGAGGTGTTTCCGTTCGATGTTCGATGGGATCTTGTAAGGAAGGATATCCGAATCTTGGCCAAGATAAATAAACTCTATCGGACTACTATATCATAATTCTTTGGGTTTTGATCTTAAATGTTTAATATTATGTCGATGGGAGCAGTTACATTAGAAAGTCGGCAAGGGTATTGCATCTGCGGCGTGTTGTTCTTTATTTTTTTTGTACTGTTTTTTGCCAGTCCCTCAAGCCGCGAGTCCACGTGACCATCGTTCCGCTTGACTTGGAGTCGCACTCACAAACACTCATAAACACTCACAACACTCAAACGGTCAAACACTAATCGAGCGGCAAATGCAGCTGGCCTCGAATCAGTTGAATCGATAGTTTTCACTCGGCTCGGACAGCCGGAGTGGGCACATACCCCTGCCCCATGACGCCCTCCTGCCACTGCCTCCGCTCCTGCTCCTGCTCCTGCTCCTTTCGCTCCTTCGTTTCGATATGTTATTTTTTTTATTTTCGTTTTTGCGCTTTTAATTTGATTATCGACCAAACAGTGTCCATTAAATGAGCGACCGACCGCGGTCGCGTCCGTTTGCCATTGTTATCCAGCTCCTGTTCGAAAGCGTGCCATGGCAACGTCTCTGTCAGAGTCGAAACCCCTCCCCCCCACACTTCCTCATTTGTTATAAGAAATAACAGCAGCACAGCACACAGCACACAACTCAATTGCAACCCCCATTCCCATTCCACCATTCCAATCCCCATTTCCATTCGCTTGTGTCGTGTCATGTGGATGGATGTCAAACTTTTGTCCAGCTGCGGCTTAAACGGCACCAAAGGGATGAGGATTTGAGGGGGCAACTGATGTATTTCAATTGCGACAGGAGCCTGCAGGACATCTCCGAAGGCAGCCCCCAACCCCAAAAATCCCACCAAATAAATGGCAACTTTGGCTAGCAAATATCTCGCTGCGGGTAAGCGGGTCTCCCACTCTCTCTCTTGCTCTCTCTCGCTCTCTCTGTCTCTCTGTGCTGATATACTCGTCATGCGGCACACGGCTGGAGTCAAAGCCGTTGTCGTCTGTGCCACCGACTGCTGCCACTGGCAGCATAATCAGCCACAACAGCGCGCAGCAAGTTGCTTCCGCTGCGGCGACTTCAGAGCTCCTCCTTCCCCCATTCTCTCATTCTCGTATTCTCCAATTGTGAGGCGGTGCTCCTCACTAGGTGCATCTGCAGCCGTGTCCGTCCGTCGCAGCCGTGTCCGTTTTTTATTCGACACGGGGGCCAGCGGGCGGTCGGAGCCAGTCCGCCGGCCAACCAAAAAAAAAAAAACAGCCCAGACAACAACAACAACAACAACAATGAGAACAACAAGAAACACTAAGACTGTAGCACTCGGGGCACTGCCAACTTGACTCGACTCAACCCAACCCAACCCGACTCGGATGCGGATTCGGATTCGGATTCACATTCAAGCACATTCACAGCGAGTCATATTCACATTCACATTCACATTCGCATTCGCATTCACAGATTCCGGCCAGGCGCATGAATTGTTTTGCACTTTCTTTTGTTTTAAATACGCTTTTTGCCTTTTGTTTGCCCCATCTGCACCCCTCCCCCTCCCCCACCACATTCACGTCTCTCTTTCTCTCTCTCTGTCTCTCTCTCTCTCTCTCTCTCAGTCCACTTTTTAAGTTTCGTCCAAAAATAATAAAAATAAAACACAAACATGAAATGAGGCAAGCAAAGCGTAGCACAGTTGGATGAAAAAATAATACACAAAATATGAAAAAACCCCTATGAAAGTCAGTATATATACATGTGTGTGTGTGTGTATGTGTGTGTGTGTGTGTGTGTGTGTGTGTGTGTGTGTGTGTGTGTGTGTGTGTGTGGTTACATTCCCAAAGAGAACAAAATAAAAATAGAAGCTGCAGCAAATGCAAATGCAATCGTGTGTCCTGAAACAGGACAGCTGCACAAATATTGTCGTTTCTTATTTAATTTTAATAACTTTGAATCGAATTAAACGGGAAAATTGTGGAAAATCTACAAGCCCGCCCACATGACTGAATTGTCATTTAAAGCTTATCTCCTATATTTTATATATATATGCGTATTTCTCAAAGTTTTTAACTTTTGAAATGCGTAAGAGTAGAATAAAATCTATGCACTGCAGAAGGCTTAACTTTCTTAGCTTTACTTTATTAATATTATATATATATATATGTATATATATATTCATAGTAAGAATAAATTGAAATGAGTGTCTCATGCATACCTGAAAGGTGTTTGAATTTCATCATTATTAAATTAGTCTACAATTGGCAAGGGACATGCATGGCGTATACGTAATTTCTGCCTTTGCTTCTGCCAGCTGACCAACTGCTGTTGCTGCTGCTTCTTCGTCTGCTGCTTGCGATGTTTGCTTTTGGGGAAAGCCCGACGAAAGCGAAAATGAGCAAAGCAAAGAAAACAAAAAAAAAGCCAGACAAAAAATATAGCTAAAAACAGAAGAAAAGCGAAAAGGAAGAGGAAAAGGAAAAGGAAAATGAAGGCAAGTGGCAAACTTAATGAATCTTTTACAGCGTTTGTTTTGACGCGCATATTTTGATGACGTCGGAACCGTCGTTGCCGCAACGTTGTCGTTGTCGCACTTTGGCAAACTTTTCACTTTCAATGGCGGCCGCAGCGCAGATAGCGCAAAATGAGAGCCACCCCCCAGCCAAGCCGCCCATTTACTGCATTCAAGGCGTAGGGGAACTTGGCACCTTTTGCAACAGGAGCAGCTGTTAAATTTTGCGTAGCCAGCGAGCAAAACAAACCACAAAATGTATGGCAGGACGAGACGAGACGAGACGAGGCGGGGCGGGGCAAGCATTTGAGTGATTTACAGGGAATGCCACCAAAAAGCGCCGCTTCCGCACCCCTCTCGCAATGTTTCCTCAGCCCGTTTTTTTTTTCGGCGCACGCGCCTCGCAGCAAATGCTGCCTACGATTTTCATTTGTTGCTGTTGCTCGCGCATCCTGTGGCACAACATTGGCAGGCGTACTCATCGCACGTGCCACAAGTTGCAACTTGAGACTAGAGCGGCTGTCGCTTCCGGCCAGGAAATGCGCCAAGCAACAACAGTAACAACAAAAAAACCATGTGCCGAAAAAGGCGCCTAAAACGGCGCGATTTTCATTATTATTATTTGATTTTTTTTGTCAATTTGCGTTGCGCATAAATTAAACAGTCTGCTGCCTGCTTTGCCTTGCCCTGCCCAAACGCACTTGCCCCCTCCCCATTGCTCTGCCCTGCTCTGCCCTGCCCTGCCCTGCCCTGCTCTTAGTTTTCGCCTTTAGTTCGCAGTTGATTAGTTCCAGGACCAGGGCCAAGAGTCATTCATTAAACGGCCCCAAAAGGCTTGGTCGCCTACGCAGTGTCAAAATGTGGCAAGAACCACAACCTGCCCTTCAATTGCCCATGCCCATTTTTACTGAAGATGCTACCCAGTGGTCGCTTGTCGTTGTTGTTGTTGCTGTTGTTGTTGCTGTTGTTGTGGTTGTCTTTTGGGTTTGGTTTTGGCTTTGGCTTTGGCTTTGACTGTTTTGTCTACCTTCGGCTGGCTTTTTTAATTGAGCAGCGCAATTATTATTTGCCGGCTGTCTGCTTGTCTCGCTGTCTACTCATTCATTCATTTACACACTCACTCATTCAGTCAGTCAGTCAGTCAGTCAGGCATTCAGTGCGCTGTTTATAAATAGCGCACGAAGCGCAGAATTGAAAACGCTGCCCACGCAGTCTCTCGCAGCGCCGCACCCAGCTCCAAGCTGAGCGCAGATCCAAGCCGAGCTTTGATTTCGACCAGGAACTACGGGAATGGGCAACTTGCAACTCGGCGCATGGGGTCAGCGGTTCAGGGAGTGTGTGTGTGTCTGTGTGTGGTTCCCTTTTTTTTTGTTTTTTGTTTTTATTTCTGTCAACCTGAATGAGGTATTCCCTATTGAGAAGTAGCTATCTCTCTTGCTCCCTCTCGCCATCTCTTTTGCTCTGCGTAGTTAATTTTTTATGTGGGTGTTGATGCCGCAGCTGAATTCAATAAAAACTTCACAGCCAATGAGCCCCGTTTACTGATGCTCTTGCGCAAAGTATTTCAATTCTGTTGCAACAATTGCAACGTCTTAAAGAAGGAGACATGTAGTAAGGCTGACAAATCCCAGTTAATTGGTTCAAAATTCGTTTATTTTCAAAAAAAAAAGTTCAATTTTTGTTTGTTTCAAAAACCCAAAAAAAGATGAATTATTTCTTGTGCAAAGAAGTTTCTTTTTTTTGTGCTTGTTGATCTGTGACAAAAAGAAAAGAAAAAAAATTCAAATAAAAACTGCTCAAAGTTGGCCAACTGTGTCAAACAGTTAGAGTATTAATTTGTCGGTGTATTTGTGTTATTATTTTTTATTTTTTTTTGGCATGTGACCAACTGAAAGACGACGCGTGCTGCAATCTGAGAGATTTGCTCGTCTCGTAGGTGTGGGTGCGGCTTCAGCCCAGCCCCGGATGGATGGATGGATAGATGGATGGTTATTTAGCTGCTTTGGATGATGATGATAATGATTAACATGATGATGATGATGATGATGATGATGATAATGATGATGATGATGATGGCTTGGGTTTTTGGGTTGGTTGCTTAGCTGGCATAATTTAATTCAATGATTACTGATTTAAAATGAAACGAAGACGTCGCATGACGTTGCCAATGCCCCAACAGCAACAACAACAACAACAAGAACTGACAAGAGGGCGACGCGTGCGTCCGCAGCTCAAATAAATAAATCAATCATGGCACTTTCGTGCTGCAGGCGAACAATAACAACAACAACAAGAACAGCAACAACAGCAAGGCACAATTGTTGGAGCCGCACCCCCCAGCTGCCCCCTTCCAGCTGCCATCGTCCAGACCCACCTCGAAAGATGTGTGTGTGTGTGGGGGGCACTCCCCATTTCCGCTTGCCTGGCGATTAGTATCGAAGAGATGGCACCACAATAATCCCCCCATCAACAAAGTGGGGAAACCTTGTACCCTAATTCAGTACACCTCACTCCCTCCCTCCCCCAGCTGCCCGCCCCCTGCTATCCATTCTCTCTGGCCATATTCATTATGATTATCAGGTTGCGCTTGTAATGATTATCATTAGGAGAGAGATGCCATTCTCACTGCACACCTTAACTGCAGGCTGGAGACTGGCCTGTTGCAAGTATCCACTTTCGTCACACATAACAACATACATTCCTTAATGATTGCTTGAATGCAACTCACACTCAGAGTGTGAATACACAATGAATACCTAAGCCAATCACTCACAAGGGGTTACTCACGAATACGGCTTAAAACAGCAAGATTAATTTTAGTCAATTGACTATGACTATGAGTATGAATGAGTGCAGTGGGCACACTCAATTGCATAGACTGAATGCTGAGACAATTCAAGTGAGTGGAAAATTGTTGTACTTTTGATGGGATCAGCTTAAAACTTGCCCAAATAATACAATTTACTGCAATCTAATATCTAGTATTTTAGTATTTTATTTATTATAATTACTTATTATTATATTACTGTTATTTTCATGTAGTCTTCTAATTTTAAGTTTTATAATGTTAAGCTTTGAGTTTATTTTGTTTGTCGCTTTCCCTCAGTTAGTTTAATCGTCGCTTTGAATTTCGCAGAAGACTCTTTCTTAAATTGCTTGCCTGCCCCCCAAAGACAAATATGCACAATTGCCTAACACACCCCAACCCCCCCCCCCCCCCTATCCGCTACCCACACCCTTCCTTTGCTGCCCCCTTTTTGAAAAACGCACTCAGATTTCAATGGGCACGCGCGACTTTTAAATCGCTTGCTCCTCATTCGTTGCGCTTGTTTCACATGTGTTCCACACACACACACACGCACATACACACTGGGGAGCTGCTGTGTGTGTGTGCGTGTGTGTGTGCCCAGTCTCCAAGACGCGCTCTGATCTTTGTCAACGCTTTATTGTTGCTGTTGCTGTTGCTGTTGTTGCCATCGTCTTCCTATTGTTATTCGCATTGTTGTTGTTGCTGTTGTTGCCGTTGTTGCCGTTGTTGACGCCTCCCCTTTTATGTATTCATTCATTTTTTTTGTTTCGAGCGTTTCTAGTTACAATTCAACTGATAACTTATTTACTTTGGGCTGGGGCTTTGCTTTGGCTTTGGTCGTCCGTCCGTTCAAAGTTGTTTTTTTTTTTTGGTTTATTTCTTTTTTGCCGTTGGCTCTGCCTCTCAGCTCGAGTTGGCCCTGGCCCAGCCCCAGTCGCAGCCCCAGTTGGCTGCTTGGTTGGCTGCTTGATGCCAGCGAGACTGAGTGAGAGAGCAAGAGACAGAGACAGAGAGAGCGAGAGACAGAGAGGGAGAGCGAGAGAGGCCGAGCTGTGGCCAAGCGCATTGAATGAATATCAGCAGCAGCAGTCGAGTCGAACACTCAAAATACTTCAGCTCAGCGCTGCTGAGCAGGTTTCTTTTCGCTGGCCACCGCCAGAGAGAGACAGAGTGAGTGTGTGTGCGTGTGTGTGTGTGTGTGCGATTGAGAGCGCGTGCTGTTTGCTTATCTGCCGCCGTGTTACGTTTTTTTGTTGTTGTATTTGTATTTGTTTTTTATTATTATTATGGGCCGCAGAGCGTTCGCTGATGGGGAGCTCTTCACACCTGTCGATCGCAGCAGCGATCTCCAATCTGCCCAGCCTCGAATTGAGAGCGTCTGCCTCGCTCTCTCTTGCCCGATGTGTGTATGTGTGTGTGTGTGTGTGTGTGTATGTGCGTGTGCTTAGCTGGCTTTTTGATTGGCCAGACCTTGATACCTCGCCTGTACATAGGCCGAGGCCGGGCGAGGCCAAGCCCAAAGCTGCGTCCAACACAGTCAACAACAGCAACAACAACTGCTGGCGCTGCGTGTGCTGGTCGACAACGTCTCTGGGCTCGGCCAAGGCATCATCATCATCATCATCATCATCATCATCGTCATCCGCATTGATTGTCGACTCAAAACTGGGCCTGGCATCTGCGTCTGCGTCTTCGCCTTCGCCTTCGCCTGCGCAGCATGCCTACAACAACAACAGCAACAACAAAACAGATTTGCATATATATATATATATATATATATATATATACCTAAATATATGTATATATTTATATATATATTGTTCAAATTTATAGCTTGTACGCCATTTTGTGCTAGAGCGAGAAAGAGTTGAGTAAGATTTGCAGTTGCAAGTTTGCTGCTCGCCGCTGTGCGCTGTGGCACAGCTTGAGTTGCCACATTTATTGGCTACCGTCTCTCAAAGGGGTTTAAGTCTCGGTGTTAGCTACACACAAATATATTTACGGTCTTCAAAATTTGGAAAAGTTGTTTTTATTTATGTTTATTGTCATATATATGTTTATGTGTACTACTTTTTTGGATCAGCTGGGCAGAGGCACCAGGACCATAATCACAAACGATTCAAGCAAGTAATACCCATGTTGAAGAATAGGCTTAGGATGCGCACAAGTCCACGGCCAGGACTAAGAACTCACTCAGCTAAACTAGATATTTATTGTTGCGAACTATGCAGGTTTTGTGAAAGCGAGAAGGAATCCTCACAGCACATCGTAGCAGAGAGTGTCGTCTTAATTAGGAAGTTATGGAGTATCCTGGGGATGCATGTTCTGAGCTCAAAAGACATAGAAACCATCAACCCAACAAAGATTGTAGCAATCCTACCGGAGCTGGGGTTGATGGTGCAGCTATAGACTCAGAAGGGGTATCCCCTTGGAGATAACAATATATTAAACTATATATAAATATAGAAAATATAAATAATAATATAAATATATATAGGGCAGGTAAAATAATAATAATAATTATAAAATAATAATAATGCAACAATTTGTTGCATACTAACAAGTTTTTAGGAGATGTAATCCAGCAGTGAATGATGATTTGTCGCACAGCTCATCTGTGATGCTCATTGGTAAACGTATTCGTATTCCTTGCCACAAATCAGATGAATGTATTCGCAATGTATTCACTGTTGCTGCTGCTGTGCTTCGGATGGAAAACATACATGTTCTAAATGACGGCTTGAGCCTGAGCTGGCTGGCAAGGGTTTGAAATTAAAGGCGAGAGTGCAAAGGCCTCAGAATGGTTGAAAATTACCGTTGGCTACTTGAGCACACCTTGCACTGTGTGGCAAGCAAATAAACGCCATTGCAAGTGGCAGTCTGAGGCAGGCATCTACATCTATTCGACTCCTTGTGCGTGTGTCGATCTAAACTGTTCCATGTGTGTGTGTCTGTGGCATAAGCAAAAGGAAAAGGCATACATCAACTGGCGGGGGAGGGGTAGCTAGTTGGGCTAGCTATGGGGATGGGAATGGGGTAACTGTAGGTTTAGCTGCGTTGAATCCTTTTTGGAGCCAGGGCCAAGTCAGTTTGCATCATCATTTAGCGCAGGCGAGCGAGCAGCTAAAGCATCGCCATTGTTGGGCACAAGTTGCGCATAATTGAAACATAAAACGCTTGGACACCAATTCACAAAAGCCAACCGTCGAGGCAGCTGTTGTGGCAGCCAAAGGAGGAGCAAACGCAGCACAGCGGCAGCCAAGAAAATATGCTGAATGGGGCACGTGTAGGCGGGTGGGGAAGGGGCAAGAGGAGCAGCAGGCAGCAGGCAGCACTGGGAGCTGTGCATTGTGCGAGGCCAAAAGAAAAGAGACAATTGTGTGTAAGAAAGATATGCAAGCTCTCTCTCTGTGTGTGAGTTTGAGTGTGAGTGTGAGTGTTTCCATGTTTACGAGTGTGTGGTGCATGGGTGTGTGAGTGTTTGTGATTTATGTCGCTATGTTTGGGTTGCTGTTGAACGATTTGTTGTAAATTGAAGAGTGCCAAACCGCACATTTGAATATGCCAGCTGAGCATGTGTCTCGTGTGTGGTGTGTGTGTGTATGTGGTTGTGTGTGTGTGTGTGTGTGTGTATGTGTGTGTGTGGTGTGACTAGCTCATGTCACTGCTAATAAGCCACAATAACGAGATATTGAACAAGACAAGCACACAATGAATTGTGACTTATAGAAAAGTAGTTGAAAAACTTGAGTAACTCAAATTGTATTCACAATTATTGATTTGCTGGCCGAGTTCTCGAGATATGGCTGCAGAATCGTAATCATATCTATTAGTGGAATTGTCCAAGAATCATAATTTAATTGATCAAACTATTTTTTTTTTATAATTTTTTTGGTTTTTTTTTTGTATTAATCACGTTATTCCTATTATTTCAAACACTTTGTATAGTCAGCTTATTTAATTAGTATCTGAAATTAGTTTGAATAAATAAATGTGAGCAAAAGCGAATTTGCAACTTTATTTAGTCATTTTGTTACTTCTGTGCCACAATCCGAGGCATAATTCGGTTTAAATTGTGATTAGTTGCGAATATTCAAATTGGATGCATTCGCTTTCGTTGCTGACACTTTGGGAGAAGAGCAGCCATGTTGTGCCTTGCCTCGCCATTGATTGCTGTGGCAACACAGCTAGTACATTATGTTTTTCATATATCTCTGCAGCCTGTGTGCATCCCTCACTCTGTCACATCCCCTGCCCCCTTAGCCAGGCCAAGCCAACCGCCCGAAAATTATTTGCGCCCATAAACTTTGTCCGCTTTTCAATTATTTCAACTTGCGCATTTTATTTGCTGCTGCTTTTTGCCAGTCGCGACTGCTGCCCCCCCCCCCCCTCTCCCTATCCCCTTGCGGTTGCCACCCACACATGGGGCACTCGGTGACCAACAGACCCCATTCCCCATCCACAGTTGGTATGCGGAGTATGCGTCAGCATTTCCAGCGAGAGATGCATTGCGATTCTGTTGACCCCCAGTTAAACTGCCAAAAAAAGAGGAGCAGACGCGAAAACAAAAACGCGAACAAACCGACGCGAGGACAGACGCCGAGCAGCGACAGTGAGGGACAGACATGGTTCGAGTTAGAGAAGGGGAGATGGATGCCATAGACAACTCGAGAGCAGGAAGGAAGCGGCAAGGAAGCTCAGCTTCAGCATCAACTTCAACTTCAGTATTTCGCAACATTCATTTGTTCACAATTTGTGTCCTGCCCTGCGGTGGAAGCTGCTGCTGCGGTTAAGTTCTCCGAAATTGCAGTCATAGTCTGCAACATGAGATACACACACACATGTACATTTATATATATATACATATACACATACATAACTGTGGTGTCTGGCCGGATTTTCGTTGGGTCGTCGGTTTCGTCGGTAGGGACACGCTGCCCAATAAGTGGCAAAAACGACGCGTGCTTTTTAGAACACAGCTACAGCTATCAGAGCTGGCTCTGGCAGCAACAGCAACCAAGGTCCAAGGTCCACTTTGGCACCGGGAAGGATGAGGGAAGGGGGAAGTGGCAAGTGGGGGATGGGTTGGTTGAGCGTTCAGGCATTGCCCGCAGCAGCACGAATCAGTCAGCCGCAGTTGCAGCATAAAGTTCATGTTGCAACAAAACAGTTGCTGGATACAGGATACTGCTGTATATAGACAGAGGCAGAGAGAGAGAGAGAGAGAGAGAGAGAGAGAGCGCGAGCGAGTAAGAGCGATAGAGAGAGAGAGAGAGAGAGAGAGGGAGAGAGTGAGAAGCATACATCACAAATAGAATCGACAGGACTTTAACATTTTATTGTGAACACGAGGCGAAAAATGCAGCAGGAGCACTAGAAGTACATATGTGTGTGTGCGTGTGTGTCTGTGTGTGTGTTTGTTTATGTGTGTGTGTGTGTGTGTCTCGTACGTGTACTATCAACGTCATCGGCCACATTTAGCTGTGCCTGTGCCCCAAACTCTGATTGCAACTCCAACTCCAACTTCGACTTTGACTTCGACTCGGCGCCGGCAACATCAGCGTCATCGTCAGCATCATCGTCATCGTCATCGTCAGCGTCAGCGTTTAAGTGCCGCATCCGGTCGTACCCAGCTCTGGCCAGAGCGAGATGCCACATGAGGACTGACTCTTCTGCTCTGCCCCAGACTCCAAGCTCCAAACACACACACGGAGCCGACATTGGGGCACTATTGATTTTGGCGGCGATGCGGCGTTGAGTTGGGTGCAAAGTGCCTCCAAATGAGCATGTGTGAGTGTGGGTATGTGTGTGCGTATGTGTGTGTGTGTGTTTATATATATATGAGTGTGTGTGTGTGTCTACTGTTTGGGGTTGGACTGTCTGAGAATTGGGAATGCTTGCATGGACCATTGGGCAAATGGGCGTGTGCTCTGTGGTCACTCAGCGTATGTGTGTGTGTATGTGTGATATATATTTTCATTATTCGTCTGTCCGGCACATGACTCCGCCCATTCGAATGTGAATGCGAATACGAATACGAATACGAATACGAATGCGAATGCGAATGCTTTTTGTGCTCTGTTTCGATTATAGTCTGAGCCAGATCACGCAAGATGGCTCAAAATTGCCAATTTAAAGCCGGACTATTAACTGAATCGTCTTAAAATTACTTTTTTTTTTTTTCTTATGTATTATTTACACTAAGCTTTGTGATAGTGATTTAAGTTCCCTGTATTGAAATTATCATTATCAAGTTGTCGAGCAGGGGGCTTCGAAAGTACAAAAAGGGTTTCGCTTGCACCACAGAAAGCATTGTCAACCACATTTGTCTCTATAAATAGTTGTGATTCCGCCCCACAGCCAGAAGCATCCAGCGTCTGTCACCTGTGCTGTGGCGAAGCCATTTAATTGCCAGTTGCCAGTTGATGGTGTCCTATCGGCAGCGAAGATTAGTTCTTCCTGCAGCTAATAGCCAAGCCATAAAGCAATAATAAACAAATGACGGGCTGTAAGGGAGTAAACAGCATCGGATCATGTAACCCAAAGTGTAACTGAAACTCAGCCACGGGCCATGCGACGATGCGACAACTTTGACTTATTGCTGTTGCTGCGACAGATACAATTACAAACGGCCTGCGGAACTGCAGGCCTTGCGGTCACCGAATGAATAAGCGAGTCAGCGAATGAATGACTAAATGAATGAATGAATGAATTGTTGGCGAGAGCTATACTCAAAGCTGGAGGCAGTGACTAAAAAGCCAAACAGCTTTCTCACCTTTGTCGGGAATCGGAAGCGATGCCAATCTCGATTTGTTGCTGGCGTTGGCAACTCTGGCATTGGCGATGCCGATGGCGTTGCCCAGTTGCTGTCTAGTGCCGATTGCAGTTGGGCCCCAGATTGAAGATTGCAAACCTGAGAAACCATATCCGACTTTTGAGCTCACTATGGGCAATAGGATCATCGAACTTTTGCGGTGCTATCTTTGCTGCTGTTTTTATATTTGTTTTTGTTTCTGTTGTTGTTGCTGTTGTTGTTGATGCTGTTGTTGTTGATGCATTGTCTGCACAGCGCTCTGGCTTATTGCGGTTAACCGAAAGCTGTCTATAAATTATTGAGATTGTCTCATTATTCATATAGAATACAATAGATTTCATTTAGGTCTCATTTTATTGCAACAAGAACAGCAGCAACAACAACAGCAGCAAACACAAGAAAAAAAACTCAGCAAAAGCAACAAAAAACATCACAGAACCGGTCACAGATCGTTCAATTGCCTTTGTTTATTTGTTTGTTTGTTTGTTTGTCTCCCATCAGTCTGTGTGTGTCTTGGCTAAGCTCGCTTTCTGGCCAGGCTTAGGTCACCCAGACATTGGCGACCAGGCGGCAATGCGTGGGAGAATTTTAATGAAACTACCAACAAACAGACGAAGACACACACGCACACACACACACACACACCTAAAATCTTGAAGAGCCAAACCCAAAAAGCAGAACTTGTTGTGCTAAATAAATAGCAGAAATGTTGCCTCCAATACATATTTATAATTGTATTTTTGCATTTTGCAATAAACCAAACCGCAATCTAATAATAATTAACACATTTGTTTCCCTTGCTTCTCTTTGCAGGTGAGTTGCCGAAACAAAACAGAAGAAGCCACAGAAATTGGCGAATGCTCCTGTTGCTGGGTAAAGTTATCATTCTGGGTAAAGTACGCATTCGCAATTATGCGATTTCTATTTGGGAAATATGTGCAAAAAAATAATCCAGATTCTTGGTATACTTCATATCATTAATGGGTCGTTAAAACACACACAAAAAAGTAAAAAGTTCTCCGTGGTCCACTTGCAATAAGTTCGTGTAATTTTCGATGAATACTTCCTCATTACTGTCGTTTGAGTTCTGCTGCTGCTGCTGCTGATCTAAATGAATTTCCCAGCGAATTTCTACAGCTTCTGCTGCTCGGCAACAAGCGTCGTGAGCATTGCTCTGATTTCCCATACAGTGCCCGAGTTGTGTGTCTAGACATAAAGACATGAACTGGGATACAAGCAGTGCCAGTGGCAGTGGCAGAGGCAGAGAGACCTGACTTTGGTTTGGGGTCGGTCACATGGCCGCCAGTCGCTGGCATTTCAATCAGATGTGGCTGTGGTTCGGCTCGGCTGTGGCAACGCTGCTGCAACGCTGCTGCAACAAGTTAAGTACATGGCCCATAACATGGCCAACGCGTGTAATCGCAACTTGTTGGATGTTGGCCTTTTAATTATGCCAGCAGCATATTCAAAGGCGCCCTCTCGGTCAAATCCATTTCAACCCGAGGCTCGTTAGCCAGCCCAAAATGCCTTCAAGCATGGCCGGTATGTTTGTTACACCTTCCCCTCCCCGCCCCATCAGCACATCTCTGCCCTCCCCTTTCATCTTCAGCTGATCTGGCTCACATGGAGCGCGATGACATCTCAATAGTTGCGGCCTCGGCTTCGGCCTAGTCCATGTCAAACCTCTGAGGGCGCATTGTCAATGTCCGAGTTGCCTTGTCAATTGGTTCAACTTGGGAACGGGACTGCGATTGCAATTGCGAACGCAGAAAATTTTCAATTCGTGTACGTACGACAGACAGATTGACTGACTGACTGACTGACGAACTGAAGTACTGGCGAACTGGCAACAAGCATTTGATGCAATGTCGCTTAATTAGCATTATGTGGGCAACAATGAAGCAGACGACACGTAACATTTGCCTAATTAGTAACCTTGACTGCCGCCTGACTGACTGACTGACTGATGGATGGATGTATGGATGGATCGATGGATGCATAGTTGGTTGGTTGCTTGGTTAATCGGTCGGTTCTATAAATGTTAAGTGGCATTCAACTTGCTGCCAAAGCTGACTCCAAACACAACTCATGCCGCCGACTAACTGACTTCTCTGTGGTTCGATTCGGTTCGGTGCTGCACTCAGAAAAAAAACCCGAAGGCTTCAAAGTTTTCTTAGTTTCTCGGAAATCCACAATTTCAAATATGAGTTGTTTTATTTATTTTTTTTTTTGGTTTATTTCTTGGAAACGAATTTTCACAAATCCACAACTTCAAAAATAATTTTTTTTAAATTTAATTAATCCAAATTGGAATTCATGAAATATTTGTTTGGTCTCACTTTGTTTTTCTTAGAGTGTTGGCCAGTTGGCAACTCTAGCCAATTTCTAAGTGCAGTGGCAGTTGTGGCAGCATCAGCATCAGCGTCTTCATCATCAATATCGACGCCGCTTGACTTACACGATTGGAACACGAATGCGTGGTTATGTTGCGTGCATGTCTAAACAATTCAAATCCCACTGACGCCGTACGCAAATTTTCCAACGATGACATCGGCAACAACAACAGCAGCAACAACGGCAACAACAACACTAACTAAGTGAAACAAATCGCAGCTACAGCTGCCTGGCATGCCACACCCCCACCGCCAAAGAGAGGAGTGGCTATGGGGTATATGTATATCGTGTTTGAAATTATTGGAAGGTGTCAATGCGTTGAAAACTAACTGCCGCCTGTCCGTCTGTCGCCGCTGCTGCTGCCGTTGCCGTTGCCATCGCAATCGCCTCCTTGTTGCAACTTCCTTCCGTGTGTGGTAGGTTAAGCAGCCACTGGTCGCACAATGGGCGCGAATCGGATTCAATTTATGCATAATACTGAGACTGACTATAAATATAACAATAATATAATACGCTCTTAAGATGTATCGATTTCGCACAAGCTCAAAGCAACTAATCGATGTTTTTATGATCAGTTATCGATAACAAAAGTATATTTATAGCATGGCCCTTCTCCCTCCTTGTCACATACAATTGTTGTCGGTGATTCAATTGATTTACTTTATTTTGTGCGTTTACCATATCGACGTCGATCGCTTTCGATAACTATTTTGAACTACTATCGATTATTAAATCGATTAATTCCGCACTTGGCTCGAAGCACAGTACAGCAATTCCAACGCTATCCACTGTACAAGCTCAGTACTCAGTGTAGCAATCCGATTGATATCCGGACATGGACATGGACATGGACGCGGACATGAGAGATAAAAGCTGCGCCTGGGTTTTGGTGGTCTGTCGGCCGATGATGGCATCTGTGGGTTGTGCGGCATGCCCGAACTGAGGCAAGTGCGTGTAAATGCAAATGTTGTCAATGTGCAGCCGAAAATTGAAATTGGGTATTCGAGGCTTTAGTTAAATGCGCAACGCAGCCGCAGCCCCAGCTGCAGTCGCAGTCGCAGTCGCAGTCGCAGTCCATTCGTCCATGCCTCCATTCAGCTCTCAAATCCTTAATACAAATTGCAAAGTAACCGCGACCGACAGTCGGCCCCGTCGACTCGTCAACGTTGTTGTTATTGCTGTTGTTGCTGTTGTTGCTGCTGCTGCTGATGCTGATGCTGCTGATGCTGTTGTTGCGGTTGACTAAGCCAAAAAGCAAATCAAGTTGCTGTCGCTGTCGCTGTGACTGTGTCTGCTGTGCTCTGCTGTTAAGGGGCGGGTAGCTGGCTTAAGGGGGGAAAAGGGAGCGGGGAGCGGGAAGTGGGGAGCATTGAATGAATTCAATTGCCGACCGCAGACAGCAGGCCGAGGGCCAAAACTAACACGACGCTCCTCGTTGTTGTTGACGTTGTTGTTGCACTTTCAATGTTATGTGTGTTGTTGCTGCTGCTGCTATACGATTACTGTATACCCTGCAAAGCACTCTAATGTAAATTGAGCTAAACTACTTAAATAAACATGCATCAATTGATGCAACTTGCCGCTTAGCCACATTCAATTTCAAACAGGCGACTTTGATGCATGTTGCATGCTGTTTAATAAAAATACTAATTTGTGGAGTTAAATGAAAAATGTAATTTTAGATGGTGATTTGCTGATGATTATATGAATATCCTTGCAGATAGGGTATCTTTCTGTGTCGCACACTTCACACAGTGCCATTATTTTAATAGTTTGTTTTTTTGTTTTCGGTTTGTTGATTCTATAATGTAGGCTTGTGTTTAGAGGCCTTCAATTGCATCACAACAGCAACGACGCACTTGGCCAGCGAGGCAGCGCCAAAAGTATCTGTGAGATGCAGTTGCATCTGCACTTGTATCGCATGTATCGCAGTTTTAATCGTGCGCCCAGCCGTCACATTTTATTTTGGCCGCATTGATATGCAAGTGGCGAGACGCTCGCGATGGTGTTGTGGCTGCTTGCAACTATGTGGCGGGTGTAGCGGGTGGCAGCAGGCTCTTGGCTGTTGGCTGTTGGCTGCAGGTGCCCGCAGATATACAGATACTTTTGGCCTTTTTACTATCTGCTGCAAACATGACTTTCAAACGTAATACAAACAGTTCATACATATGGATGGATGTCTGTCTCTCTGTCTCTCTCTCTCTCTCTCTCTGTCTCACTGACTGACTGTCTGACACCTGGCAGCTTGGGTCGGCCCGTCTGTGGCCAACTTCGACAGTCGGTCGATCACGCAGAGCAACTGCAACAGAAACTGCGACTGGCCGTTGCAGCGCATCTTTTTCTATACCCTTGCAGAGGCTATTCTGCTTTTGTCTTGAAGCTTGTAATGCCAGACCAGATCGGAATAAGTTTGTCAAGACAGTATATATCATTATAGAAATAATCTCTAGGCTTTTTCTTTTGTAAATTTATAATTAAATTTAGATGTCAGCAGTTGATCGCTCATCGCTAGGCAAGGGTATGTCATCTTCGGTTATTCCTGCTTGCGTTGTTTTTGGCATTCAAGTATCTGGTAGATAGTTTTGGCTGACTCGGCGACTTTGGTCGCGCAGCTCTCAACTTTCAACTTTAGTTTTAGCGCTTAAATTTTGTTGGCTCTATTCGGCTGTCTATTTGGGTTACTCGCTGCCATTGTACAGTTAGCCTGCCCTCAGCTCAGCTTAGTTGTTGTTGCTGTTGTCGCCTGTTGGCAGGTCGCACATCACTTGTCATTTTTATTTACTATTTAGTTTTCAGTGTGTGTGTGTGTGTTTTTTTTCTTAGTTTGTTTGCGCATTTTTCAACGGGCTGCCGTTCAAATGATGAAATTGAATTAATGTGCCAAACATTGAAGCCTTCAAGTGGCCGGCCCCATTTTGCCGCAGGAGCTGAGCAAACACTGAAAACTTAAAAACCTAAGCACAATAAACACCAAACACCGCAAACTGAACTCTAAACACTGAGCACTGAGTCAGCATTGGCAGCTTTTGGGTTAGAGATCATGTTCATGTGCTCATGTTGCACACACACTCTCAAGTGTGGCACTGCTCTCATCTCTCTTAACATGTGCCGAATTTCGATTGATGCTGACAACCCTGCACACATTGATTTTCGGCTCGGTACTCGCTCGCTTTAGGCTTGCAAAATGCGATGTGTTCAAGTTGTTTGCTTGGTGAAATGGGTGTGATATATGTATGTCCAGATAAGCATGGCACAACAAGTTGGAATTGTGTCTTAAGCAGGCATTATAATAATAATTACAGGTTAGGATCGCCTCATTAAGCAGTCCAACTCTAAGAAGACAAACCTTTAAGCTCTATTTGAAGTGTTTGTTAAGTATTAGCTTGTTCAGCTTGCTTAAGGTACACAAGTCACAATAATAATTATACAATTACGAATTATATTTTCGTGTACTTGAAAAATTGGACTAGCTACTGGTCTCTGTCAGCTTGATTCCCCTGCTCCTGCTCATGTCCAGCTTAGCGTATTCAAAACTGTGCTCAATCCACGACTCCCACTCGGTGCGCTGATCTCCACTGGCGACCTTCAGTAGCACAGAGTGTGTGACCGCGATTCATTTACTGGGTTCCCATGACACCTGCTCTCCTCTCAGGTGCCGTTAGACAACACACATTAACACACACACACACACACACAATCAATTTTGGGCTGTGGTTGTGCCTGACATTCATCAATCAGCTAAGGCTGAGCGTCATTCATGTTCATGTTCACACAGTTTAACTGGTTCGGCTATGTGAGTGTGAATGTGAGTGTGAGTGTCTAAGTGCGAGTACTCATTCATTTTATTCATATCTGAGTCGCTCAGTTATACTGCACTATGTGGTGCACAATGGGCTCTGCTCTGCTCTGCTCTGTTGCAGTTGTCAACGTGCCTTCCCTTCCGTCCGTCCAGGTGTCCCGCCGTCCATCCGTCTGTCCGTCCCACCGTCCCTCCGTTCGTCTGTCCCTCCTGTGCCTGCCTTTGAAGACTGTGGGAATCTGTTACCCTTTCTCTCGCCAAACAAATACAAAATAACTTTTGTGCGCTGCTGATAGCAACTACGACAAACGATAGAAAAGGGAGGTGGCGATGGGGGTAGGCGGTGCGAAGGGGGGAAAGGGGGCGAAGGGGAAGTGGGGTTGGCGACTACAGAGCACACAATGCTCACAATGCAGAGTTGGTGGAAGACTAAAGACGGACGACGACCAACCACAGCGTCGTGAACTGCGACTTGGACTTGCAGCTTGCAACTTGCAACTTGCCAAACACTTTCCACAGTTGCCAGTTTGCCACAGTTGGTGCGGCGCTGCAGCTTTGCGATGCCGTGTGTCAGGTGCATTTGCAGCTAGCCATTGTTTTTTGTAATGTTATTTTTTTCTTCTTCGCTGTTTTAGAGGCGCGCCCCCGCAGCAGCGCAGTCGACGTCGAACGGCAAATGGCCCAAAAGGGTGAGCTGGCTGCCAACATTTGGGTGAAGGTTGGGCAGCTATCCACGGTGGGTGGGTGGCTGGTGGCGTGGGCAGAGGGGGGGTTGGCACTGGAGTTGAACGTGTTGTTCGGATTATCCGTGAGATAATTTCTTTTCTCTGCTGCGGCTGCTGCATCTTGGTCTCCTCCTACTCCGCCTGCAACTGCTGCTGCTTCTCTTTTTGTGGGTACAAAACTGTCTTGTTCGCATTTGCTGCCTGTCAACGCTTGGACTTGGCTTACCCCTCACCTCCCACGCTCGCCTCTCTTCTCAATTTCAGCTGATTTTACTCGCTGTGTAACTGTGAATGCATGTGTGTGTTTCTGTATGTGTGTGTGTATGTCTGTATGTGTATGTGTATGTATGTGTGTGTGTGTGTGTGTGTGTCATGTGCTATTGCCATTATTCCTAATTTCGTTTTAAATCAGATCTCCTAGCGAGAAGATGCTGCTGCTGCTGCTGCAACTTTGGCTTTGGCTTTGGGTCTGACGTCGACGTCAACGCCAACGCCGCTTCACATTCCTATTGCCTGATCTCCCCACCTCCCCAGCTGCCCACCAAGCACCCCTCCTCATCCTCTTCGTGGGCTTAGCGCATTGCAATCGTTATCGTTGCGAGCCAAGCGCCGCCAGGTTCAGCTTCAGCTTGAGCTTCAGCTTTAGCTGCAGTTTGAGCTTGAGTTTTTGGGGCTAGTGGATAAAGGCCGAAATGGTCCAGAGTCAGAGCCAAAGCTGGGACAGATCAGGCCAGGGCAGGTTAGGGCCATTGTGTTTTATTTTATTTCTTTCTTTTTTTTTTCTTTTGCACAGCCAACAACAACAACAACAAAGGCAACAATTGCCTCCGTTTCGTAGTTGCTGCTGCTGCCGTTTTATTTTCTATTTGTTATGGCTTTTCTCTTAATTTGAGGTCGTGAGAATCATGGCTAATTAATTGACTCGCTGACTGACACAAACATACAGCAGCATAAACACACACACACACACACATACACACATGCCTGCCGCTTGTCGCATTGCTGGACAATTAGGCAGCGTCTTGAGGACTTCAGCCCACAACTTGAGCTAATTTAAGCAACTTTCATGCCAGCTGCATATAAGGTGTTATGAGATCATTCAAACTGCCTCCGACTGCTAGTTGGACAGATGACGACAGTGATGAATACAAAAAACACACAAAAAATAACAAGAATATTAATTATTATTATAATTATTATTATTATTAAAAGGCAAACATATTTTACATATTTGAAAAGTAAAGAATAATATTATCAGTCGCAAGTTGAATTCTTGTCATCTACGAATGAGTAGATGAAACTGAGCCGATTTTCAAGAGTAAAATATTATAATCGTAGTTGAATTATTAATCTAATAAAACAAATAAAAGCAAATAAAAGGAAGGTTTTTTATTCGTAGAACTCAATTCCAAAACTTGCTAAAATAAACACATATCCAATTTGGAATGAACATTTTGTAAAAATAAACAAGTGTTTTTTCAATTCAATTCATTTTGAGGAAATGCTACTTTTGAGTCTAACTGTCAACATTCGAATGAATCTTGTTAAGTCAATCATATATATATATATATACATATATAGATGTTATTTATATATGTATAGGCGTAATCACTGTGGCAGTTGCATGTGGTGGCAGAATATGTTAATATTGAAAGAGAATCAAATGGAAATAGATGAAGATGAAGGAACAAAAAATTCTCAGGTTGTTTCAGCTGCCGCTGAGTGGAGCAGTGAAATGGTGAAGAAAGCTACGAGTTGTTGTTGCAGTTACCGTTGTTGGTGTTGTTGTTGCTGCCCTTTCGTGTTGCTGCTTCCGCATCGATTTTCACATTGGCCACTGTTGCAGTTGCTGCTGCTGCTGCTGCTGCTGCTTTCTTGCCTCTTCCTTAAGTTCATTACAATTTATTTTTATGTGTAATGCAATTATTGTTGTTGCAGTTGCCGTTGCCGTTGCAGTTGCAGTTGATGTTGCTGTTGCTTTTGCCGCTACATTTTTCTTTAGCTGTTTTTGTTTTTGTGTTTAATGTTTATTCGCGCTACTTGGCGGGGGCGTTTGCAGCACCAGCAACTAAAGGCAGGTGGGGATGGGGCGGGGGGTTGGTTCGCCAGGTTATGCAGCGAGGTCTTTGTTACACTCTCGGACATGACAACGGAGGCACGACCACGACACGTTGCGAATTTGCCACGAACATTGTTGCTGCTGCTGCTGTGCGGCAGGCAGAAGTGGCAACAACAACAACAACAACAGCAGCTTGGCTAGCGGGCAGTGGGCGGTGGGTTGACCTGCCGTTGCACCAAATACAAATACGTGTATAAACACACACCAACACCAACAGCAACTGCAACTGCAACAGCAACAGCAACATAAACACACAGTCACACATCTGGCGCTGCAGATCGCGCGATTTCTTAATATGAGAATATTCCCACCATTGTCTTTTGGCCTGGCCTGGCCTGGCCTGGCCTGGTCTGCGTCCGCGTTACTCAGCTCACAGCTCTCGGCCCTGGCGCTGCTGGGGTGACTGACTCGACGAGGAGTGACGGCGACAAACCGACGACGTCAATGTCCACTCCAGCCCCATCCTCAGGCTGTTGCTGCTGCTGCGGTTGGTGCCGTTGCTGCCGTAACTGCTCCCACTGCCCAGCGGTTTCGATTGCATGTGAGCTGGCCATGCCTTCGCTCTGTGGCCCATTTAGCACTCGCGCTACCCACGAGCGCCGTTTTTGAATGTTGCTGTTGCTGCCGCTGCTGCTGTTGCTGCTGTTGCTGGTGTGTGGTTTTGGCGCTGCTTTAATTCCAGTTATGCGAACTTCACTTCTTTTGTTTTTGCACTCGTAAACAGTGCAAATTCCCGAGCGCATTCACATGACTGCAACTTGCAACTGCAACTGCAACGGCAGCAACGGCAGCAGCAGCAGCAGCAGCTATCGCATTGGCCCTTCTGCTTGGGGGCCCACTTGGAGGTCATTACTGGTCACTGGCAGCTGGCAACTGGTGAACGGTTCCCGTTTCACCTTCTCGCGTGCAACACGTGGCAACAACAACAACAACAGCAACAGCCACAAATTCGTCAGGTTGTTCTCACCATTTGCTCTTGTCTCTAGCTAAATTATTTGCATTTGCCGCTCTTTTTACCGCCACTAATTAATAATTTATGCTCATCCACCCCTCTCACTCCCTCTCTCTATATCTCTCTCTCTCTGTCTCTCTCTTTTGCAGGTAAGTCTAACGGTTAACGGGACCGCAACGTGCGTTTTGGGAGCAGGCCTTTAAGCGAACGAAACTCCCACCAAAGGCAATTAAATTGCCAACTGTACAAAACGGGCAAAAATCACTGAGATCAGCGACTTGGGAACAAGCCACGATCTTCAAAATATGCTCAGTGATCAGTTCTCAATTTGATCGCTTTTGGGGAATTCCACAAATGAATTATGGAGACAAAGAAGTGATTATCCAAATGAAAATTACGTCAATTTAGCGAAAGTTGAACACTTTGCAGAGAGATAGAGTAACAGGAGCGACTTTGAAGCTCAACAAGTGAGCAGCTATTTGTTTATTGATTAAAGTAAGTTTTAGTTTTTGTACATTTTATTGAGGAAGAATCTTGTAATATATTTTGTACCAAAACTGTATTAATTGGTTCCCTTCCATTTGCCAAATAATCGGAAAGCAAAGCTTACCAAAGAAGATTAGCCAAGTGGCAACTTAAGCTAATTTCGCTCTTCAGAACTCTCACTGATCATAAGTTCTGTAAGATTTATTTTTCAGATCTCCTTAATTAACATTATCTAAATAGATATATATATATATATCTATATATGTACACTGCAATCCCATTTCTATATCCAATGTTTTCATATTAGTTCAGTTGCTCTCCGTCTTGAGCTGCACCAATTGCAATTGGCTGCGATCGGTCGATTGTTTAAATCTAAGCCAAATTCGCACGCACACACACACACACTGACACACACACACGCATCCAGCAGCTACATATAGTAGACACCTGCAAAACGATCGAACAATTGATCAGCGAGGGATTAACAAAGATTTTCCCACAATTTTCGAGTAAAATGCCCAGCAAAAAAAAGAAATGTGCCCTGTTGCTCATTGCTGTCGCATTACGGGAAGAACAAGTCTACAATTTCATTATCGTGTGCAAAACTGAGGGCCCCTCGCCCCCATCCCTTGCCGCTGCTTATCCCATTACGCTAAGCGCATACTCGAGTGAGAAAGACGAGAGAGAGAGAGAGAGAGAGAGAGAGAGAGAGGAGCTGCATCTTCTACTTCGTCTCCTGCCACTTGTTGTTGGCCGCCTCATGTTTCAGACGGACAAAAGCAGACAAAAGCGCTGGGCAATTCGATCGAGCCCGAGCAAGGACAATGTCCTTGGTGCGCTACTTGAGTTGAGGGGCAACCCGCAGACACACAGGTGCCTCCTCTCCACCGGTCCCGGCTTCTATTCGATTAGTCGCGAAAAACTGTTTGCAAAAAAAGAAAATCCAAACACAACGCGGAGAGTTAAGAAATTGTTGTTGTCATGGGAAAATTGAGCAGGTGCTGTGGCTGGCTGCTCCAGTCGAGGAGCATAGCGCATAGAGCATATACTCTGCTGAATGTCCTGCATATCCTGCATATAAAATCGCTGCACTAGATCTTGCCCCGGGTCGTAATTGAATTGATCATGATTTGCCATTGTTGCAGGCCCCGAATGAGGATGCAGATGCAGTTGTCGTTGTCGTTGTCGTCGCTGTTGTTGCAATTTCCTACCTGGTGCTGCTACCGGGGGCAGTTTGTAGCGAAATCGCCGCTTGCCAGGACAATGACAATGCGCATTTTCTGCTGCTATATTTGCAACGTGTCATCCGTTTGCGTTTCGATGCTTGAGAACATTTTTCCGGGGCCACTTTCTTTCTGCTTCTTCTCTTTTGGTTTGTTCGCATCTTTTTTTTTATTGCCAGCGAATGTTTTTTGGTGCGTGAGAAAAAGGATTAAGGACTGTCGCCTGGGCGTCCAACAATGAAGCATCCGAAAGAGGTGTGCGAGTGTGTGTATGTGTGTGATAGAGAACAGCTGAAATTAGCACACATATATATACATAAAATCATGTGTCTATGTCAAATGGAAGATTAACTATTGAGAATCTTAAGATATGCTTCAAACTGATACGCAATTTAAAGTTTTTCAGAGTCATAACTCCAAAACTATTTGAGTCTTAAGGCTGATTTTGAATTTGTATTGTTTGAAAAATAGATAGTTATGGAAATTTGAAAGATCAAACAACTGAAATCACCAAGGAGATAACTTTTATATATGCTAAACATTGCGTTTGTCTGATGAGTTATGGATATATCGATATTATATTGTCTATACACATCTATAAAGAATGTAAGATTATCTTCGCTGACTCTAAAATTAAAAAACCCAATCGACAATTTTATATAATTGAAGTATTTAAGATATTAATCGGAAATTAGATCCACGTTTTGATTGAAGTTGTACGTAATTATTTACGGTCTTGAAGTTATTTAGCATACACACAATCCTAATTAGAAAATCAGAATAGGTATATAAGCCCTAATCAGCAACTAAATCGGAATGACCAGCGCACAATCTTCGACTCTCTGCGTGGCATTCGAATGTTAATCAAGTAAATCAATTGCCAAATGTCAACCAGAATGCTTTGCGGACTTCCCTTGAAATTGGTTCCACATTGGACACGCTCCCAGTGGGCAACGTTCGTTCTGCTCTCGTGAAGCGATAAGCATCGAGTTCTCACGAACTTTTATTGTCGTCCTCCTGGCTTGAGGCTAGTCGCTGGCGCTGGCGCTGAAGTTGGAGCCAGATTTGTAGTTGGAGTCGCTGTTGCCTGAGTTACGTGGGCAACACGAGAACATTGGGCTGGTTAGTTAGCCAGTTAGTTAGAAATTAATGCGCCCAATGCGCAGCTGATGACAGTCTCTTATTTTGCCTTAACAATTTACCAATCAACCGTGAAATATGAGCAAGCGGCACGCCCTGAAAAAAAAAACTATAAATAAATATATGTGTATAAATATATAGCAACCAAACTAGTCCAGTAAATAAATGACAGCAAATGTTGCCCGGAAGTGGGACTGACGCATCAGCAAACAGAATGACAGTCATTCAGTCAGCTCGGTTCGGTTTAGTTTATCGTTGCCACCTTGGACACCAAATTTGGTTGGGTTCTGACCCAATTAAGCAACTGCTGAGCTGCGAGCTGCGAGCTACGACTGGGAGCTGATAAGCGGCACAGTTGGCGGTGGCTGATTTAAAATTCAAGGCGCATGCGCAGCCCGTGCTTCTTCTGTTGCCACATTGGATGCGGGACATGTGGAAATCCAAAACCTAATTAAATTGTTAAATGAAATTAGCTTAATTCATAGCACAGAAATAATGTAACCCTTTTTGGCAGCCCGCATCGCATCAGGCCATGACATAATAATGCATTCACAAATGCGTCGCAATTCGTTGCGCAGATGCATTTCGATTTATCAACAGTTGCCAAAAAAAAAATATATATATATACAAATTTTGATTAATGATTAACTTCAATTCCAAATCAATCTGGTTCAATTCTCATGCGAAAGGGTGCTGCAAGCGATGCGTATTTATTCCGTTTTGAGCTTTTACCTACAGTTGTTGCCTATAGTTACTTTCGATTAACTGATAGATTGCCGCCTTTGCTAGTGGCATGAGCCGCTTACCACGCCCAGCGACAGCTGCACTCCTTTACTTGTTTGTGGTTGCTGGTGACGACACTTGTTCGATTTAAATTCGATTACCATCTAGGCGGTTTTTCTTGTTTGGTCCTGTTAACCCGAATGCAATTTAAATTTACGATTGTGCACAGCACAAAAACAGAGAATGTGTGTGTGTGTGTTTTGACTAGTTGCACTCATCCTCACCCTCGTCTTGTTGCTTGTGTTTAAAGGCAGCCGCTACTGCTACTGTTGTGGGCGTTGTTATTGTTAGCCAGCATGTCCTTAATGTCAGCAGCCTTCTCGTTGTCCTTGTCGTCCTAGCCGCTGGTCAGCGACAAGTTGCGCCCACAACTACAACAACATCAACAACAACAAGAACAATTGCAAGATAAACAAGAGTTTGTATGTGTCTTGTGTGTCTCGGCTTTATTTGCTTTGTGCTTGCTGTGCTGTTGTTGCTTTTATTGCGTGTAAATCATTGTTGGCAACAACGAGACGACAAGGACTCGCCCATTAGTGATTGGCCATTTGTTGGCCATTAGAACAGGTAGATGGCCGAGATAATGCACAATCTTATCGGTTATACAGATTTATGGAGTATTTTGCTCGATTTGCAAGTGCAATCATAAAATTGCAAAATAATCATTTCACACATTGTCATTTTGTACTTGGCTCTTGCGAGTTGTTGTTCCAAAAAAGAAAAATAAAGGAGACAAAAAACTGCGAACGATAACTAATCGAAAATGCAACCCACGTACGCAGCGCAGCATTGAAGCTGCGCCCAAAACAAAAGCCGAAAGGAAAGAAACCAAGAGTTGTAAGCCGATTCCCGAATGGGTTAAACATGGGTTCAGCGCTGGGGCACGTCCACAGACGCCGCAGATGCAGATGAAGATGTGTCACTTGAGTAATTGTTGTTATACTCTGGCTATCCCCCCTTGCGCCTCTCTAAGCCCAACCCCTGCAACCCCCCCGCTTGGCGGCTTATTTTCCCATTTTCATTTTCGTTCTGACAAAAGACGGCGGTGTTGAAGAAAGTCTTGTGCCTCACTTTTTTTTTTTGGTGTATGAATGAGGCTAAAGTGTTGATGAGGGGCATGCAGCAGGGGCAAGTGTAGGGTGGAGGGTGAGGGTGTTGTCTGCTGGACATGTGCAGCTTGCGGCTTTGTTGCTGCCTCTTGCCTGTTGCTTGGCCAGTTGCACAATCTGCGTGTCAATGCGTCGCCTCTTGATCCCATCAGCAGCTACGGCGACGCTCCCAAGAGACCAACGCAAACAAATACAATATCAGCGAGACTGTGTGTGTGCGGGTGTGTGTGTGTGTGTGTGCGGGTGTATATGAGATCGTTTGGCATGTCCAAAACGTTGCTGGACGTTGCTCAACGTGCAGCTATTTGAGCACTTTGTCTTCTTCGCTTTGGGTCTTCTCCATCTGCGGTATCTGTGTGCTCGCATCTTTGTATCTGTATCTGTATCTGTATCTGTAGCTGTAGCTGTAGCTGTAGCTGTATCTCCGCATTTGTATCTGTATCGGTGAGCGTTTTGTATGCGATTGTTTCGTTCGTCTTCAGTTTTTCTTTGCTTATTATTTGTTGTGTTTCTTTTTTTTTTTGGTCCCATACGTGCGCTAGAGTTGTTGTCCGATGTCGACCTGTGTCCACGTCCAATGACAACATTTCATCATCGTCATCATTATCATCATGCCAAACATGATGATCTGATCTTTCTTTGGTGCCGCATATATATATACATATATATAAAGCGAAAAGGAGCTACTACAACAATAATTGTCAAAAACATATTTGACGAGCTCTGAATGAGCCACAAACTCAAACTCAAACTCCAAGTCGAACTCAGTTTCGGATTTTCGGACCGAAGACTCCCTCGCCCGCTGCCTGCTGGCTGCTGGCTGCTGGCTGCTTATTATTATGCATGAGACTCAGCTACGACTATGACACGTCTCACTCATTGTTCTTGTTGCTGGGAATTAGCAAAGTGACAAGCACTCAAAAAGTAAAACAAATGTTTGTCTTTATATATATATATATAGATGAGTTTGTTTGTGTGCAAATGAGAAAAAACCTATTGATACGGCTGATTATGGCAGCAGCAGCTCGAATTCACATTTCTTAAGTCCTGGTTGCAGGTTGCCCATACAGACACTTGGAATCTCACGCAACAAGCAAAGCCAACCAAATGTGCAGCTATCGTTAATGCAGCATTGAAATTTGTAAAATTACCAAAATTAAATTATGATTTTTACAAACTGCTAAATAACCAATTCTCTAGTTACTTTTCCGTTTGAATCTTCTGCCCAATCAGTTGCATTTTTCTCTTTCTTTTTTATTTGAACCGTTGTTTAGTGTGTTTCTTTTTTTATACACCCGGGTTCTGATAATTCGTTGCTGTTCTTCAGTTTTCTATTCCAAGTTTCTTTCTACTCTTTTTTTCTTTGGTTTTCCTTTCAAATTAACCGCCAAAATGCGCAGCAGCATTTTGGATTTGTATCTTGAACACGCAACGGTAAACCAACTAGAAATTATGCAAAAAGCCAAAGAAAAAGGAAGGCTTTGAAACGGTTAGGGTAAAAATAAACAAAAAATTTAAACCCTTGCTAACCCGTTTTGAGGCCTCATAAATTTACCGTTAAAAACGAATGCATTTTTTGTAGTTTCGAGCTCGAGATTTGCTCATTTAAACGAAAACTGTTGGAAATAAAAATTGAATATCAGCCCGAAAAAATTATAATATGCATATGTATGCAAGTAAGTACAGGGAAAACGGCGCACAAAGAACCGGAGACCGGAGACGACAATTGCCCGTCTTGGGTGCCGCCTGAGCTCAGGACAACGCATTGTCCTGGTCTGGCTGCTCCTGTCAGGGTGTGTCATCTGTTTTTTTTTATTTTTTTTTTTATCGTGCTTTGCACCCAGGCGGCAGCTTCAGTTTTTTGTATTCTATTTTTTTCGCCTTCTTTCCATCATTGTTGAATTGAATTAAAAAAGCGACGGTAATCAATGCGCAAGGACGAGTCGCGCACACAGCCGGCGAGGGTCCTGCTGCTGCTGTTGCTGCTGCCTAAATCAAATGCAAAACCTTGTCTGCTTCACATGTGACAACGGCTACCCCCCCTTCCACCGGGCCAGCCTCGCCGCATCCTGCCTCAACCCCCTGCATATTTCATATCTTGGGAAAATCTTGGCCACCACCCAAGAAACCCAGCGACTGACGGTCACAAAAAAAAAAAAAAAAACAACAAAAAAAGAAAAACAATAAGAAGCAGCTCACAGAGCAAAAAACAACACAACAAGGACGCACACACACACACACTCAGGCAGGGTGAACAGGACACGCACACGGGGCATAAAAAATTAATAAAAAAAATTTGCATAGAAAAAAAATGCCGTTACACACACACACACGCACACTGGGCAAGACGTTTGACTGAGTGGAGGGATGGGGGCATAGCCCGCGCCTACCTGGTAGAGACAATTGGCAAGGCAGCAGCGGCAGCAGCAGCAGCAGCAGTAGAAAAAACTGAGAAAAAAAAAACCTCGATCCACAAGCGGCACCCTCAGGGCACACACAGGACACACGGGACACACAAACACACACACGCAGTTTTTGCAGGGTTGCAAAAAACCGACAACATCTTATATAAAAGTGAAGCTGGGCCCAAGAAGGCCATCTAGCAAATAAAAAAATAAGAAACGCCAGCGTCGATCGGCAAATTGCATAAAAAATTGCAAGACTGCAGGCATCGACCCCTGCCCCTGCCCCTTGTTCCCTACTGGCATGTCCTGTTTCTGTGCACATTAGGATTCCCTATCCCATTACTTATTTCCATTTGCAATTCGCTTGCCGTTGAATGGCGTTTGATTAAGCGCACAAGGCGGTTTTTTTTTATTGTAGTTGCCTGGCCGTGGCAGCGACATTAGCTGCATCCTTTTACACGCTACACAGCTCACAAGACGTCGTCGCCCCTGCCACTGTCCCTGCCTCTGCCCCTAGCCAAACGCTCGGCGCCTGCGCAGCCGTCGCCTGGGGTAAGACGATTGCAAGAAATGCGCGCGCAAAAAAAAATTTGTTACCCCCCGAAAAGGATTAAGCAATAGCATAAAAAACAAAATCCAAAACACACACACACACACACAACTGAGAAGTGAATTCAATAGAAAAGTATTACGGCATCCGCTGTCCGCTGCTAGTTGTAGCTATATCTGTGCATCTCTCTCTCACTCTCAGAAACAGCTCATCTATTATTAGATCCAGATCCAGATCCAGTCTGTGTGCAAAGGAGACCGAGCCTAACGGGGCAACCGAATTTCGGGGCTGGCCGCCACGCTTATTGCGCAGCTTCCACATGGACCAAGCGCAAATCCACTCTTTGCTCTTTACCTCTGTACCTCTCTCGCTCGATCGCTCTCTCTCTCTCTCTATCTCTCTCTCGCTCTATCTTTCTCTCTGGAGCCACGCACATGCCGCTCGCACTGCGCAGAGGGCAACAAACTCAGTTGAATGCGCACTGCAAGGATACATCCAAGATGTGGGGCTGCCTAGGACTACGAATACATTAAATGATCCATGTTCTATGTTGATGAACTAATCACTTTATATTTGACAGCATTAGTTGCAACTGCTTTGCTTGACTAATTTGGAAGTGGTTGTACTTAGCACAGCTTAAGCGAGTTCAGATTGAAATGGTGCTAAAGCGTACTTTATTTCAGCATACATATTAAGATATCTGTACTATAAATATTTAGCTATTCAAAATGAATTGGAAAAGATAATTACTCGGAAAATACAATGGAATTGATAAAAGCCATTTATTAATATCATGTTAACTAAATAACCTTTGGAAGCTGCATGTTATGATATTCAAGGACAGAGAAGTCCTTAACCCCATTCGCAGGAGCTAGGGTTGCTGTAGGAGCTATAGGCTCAGAAGGGGCAATAAATAACCTCTGATAATTGAATTATCTCTTAAATAATTATTTTTACCATTTTTGTTGAACATAATCGTTAAATATTGATAGTTATGATAGTTATTAAATAAATTAAGGGTAAGTGGAAAGTGCGTGCAAAATTCGTATTTCGCTCTGCCATTTCATAATAAAGGATGTATTTTGAGCAACTTGGGAACATCACAAAGTTTGCCTATTTTTGTTTTGTGCTACGAATCAGTTGGCGGAAGTGTTTCCTTAGTTCTCTCTCTCTCTCTCTCTCTCTCTCTCTCTCTCTCTCTATCTCTTTCTTTGTATCTCTGGTGAGCAGCATAAGCCTGTTGCCTGCAGATCTATGGGTCTAGTTCAGCTGCATAGTTATCATTAGTTATCAAACTCCATTTTTATGGGCACGCATGTGCAGCCAAAAGGAGCATAGCGCCAACAAATCGAAGAAACGTTGACAGCAACAGCAACAGCAGCAGCAGCGGCAGTAGCGGCAACATAAACAGCAGCAACATTAGCAGCAACAGCATCAACAGCATCAACAGCAGCAGCGACGTTGCCGCTGGCCAAGGGAGCAGAGCCGCAGAGTCCAAAGATGTTTTCATCCCCCTTTTTCTTAGTCGACGTCCACTCGCACACACACTTTTACACACACAAACTGACGTGCGAGTTGTGCGAGCGAGAGGTAAGCAGCAACTACCCCGCATGTGTGTGCATGTGTGTGTGCGCGCGTACACACACGTTTTTTTTATACTTCAATGCTATCCCGCACACGGACCGAGGGCAACCGCCACACACACACGCATTTAAAGATATACACGCAGAGTGAGTGCTGCGCAGCCAGCGTCAGCGGCGACTGCACAGCCTCAGTCACACACACAGAAAGAGAGAGAGAGAGAGTGTAGCAGGGGCAGGGGCAAAGGCAGGACCGTACGCAGACCGGCGACGACCGTCACAGGAAGACTTTCGATTGTCAGTCCACGTGAAGCCTCTGTGGGGTCAACAACACACGCGCTCTGCTCTGCCCAAACATAACGCAGGACGCAACGCGCTCAAGATCCTGTGTGGCTAGCGAAATTGCGAAACGACAACAAATCACAAATTTCAAAATCGAATCAAAACCAAAAACACATATTCAACAATTGCGCGTATCATAAAAAATTGCTCGAGTTCTTTTTTTTTTTTTTTTGAGCAAACGGTTTTTTATTGTTTATTGTTGTTTTGGTTGCACACAGCGCAGGACAATTGGATTACCTACGATCGTGTGTGCAACGTGGTGCCTTGTTAAGAACCATATATCGATATATATCTTATATATCTTGTGATGTGCTGAACAAATTGAAACAAACGCTAACAACAAATAGGCGAAAAAAAGAAAAGCGACAAAAACACAAGTTGAACAAAATTGATTTTTTTTAATGCCAAAGTGACTAAAACTATTGCCACAAAAATGTACAACAAAATGCTGTCGATCAGTGAGGATCATGGATTCCGTTCGCTGAGCCGTAAGTGAAATATTCGACATATTTGGAATACATGTCTCAAATGGGGAGCACAAGTGGGAAGTGTGAAGTGCGGTGCGCTGTGGTGCGCTGTGGATGTGGCGAGTGAGGCGAGGTGTTGTTGGGCTTATCAAAGCACAATGTTGCGCTTAATAAGTTGAGCAGAGATACACGATCTTTGAGATACTAGTTGCAGCATTTCTAAGAATTCGTCACCTTTCCGGTTGTTCTTATTGCTGTTGCTGCTGCTTCTTCTTCTTCTCGGTCTTCTTCTTCTTCTTCTTGTTCTTCTTCTTGTTTGTCTCTTTAATCATTTGCCGTCCTCCACAGTGGGAGCCACAGCGACAATAAAGGGAAATTGTGCCTCAAATAGCGACAATTTCTGTGTGCTGTGTGCCAAGCTGCCCTCTTTTTTTTCTAAATTTTTTTGATAAGCGCCTTTTACCGAGAAAACCACAACAACAAGAAGAACAATAATAATAATAAGCCCAACGCCCGCACCTACACACACACACACACACACACTCGCACACTCGCACACACTCGCAAACACAATCTGAGATACATTTATACGCAGCTCTTATATGGCAGAGACCCAACCTACCTAGCCCATTTACCCATACTATATCTATGGCACCAATATAGATCGCGCCTATTTACATATGGCATGTCCGTTGTTGCCGTTGTTGTTCTTGGTGTTATTGTTGTTGTTGCTGTTATTGCTGTTGTTCTTGTCGTTGACTTTTCGGGTGAATATAAAAAAAAAAAAACTGTGCACCGCGTCTCGCCTCGCCGCATAAAATGCAAACACAAATACCAAGACAAATATTTTAGCGACCTGAAAAATGAAAAGTAAAACTTAGCATTACAACATTGTCGCTAGCGGACAAGCAACACCGGCAACAACTACAACAACTACAACAACAAGCAACAACAGTGTCTCTTATCACTACAATAGCAACGTCTCATGCCACTAGGGCAAACACTGCACGAGTGCCTTTTGGAATTGGCCGCCTGCCTACAGTTGGCTGAGCAACCTAAACCTTCAGATCGAGCTGACACTCTCAATCTCACACTCACCTCTCCTCCATCCACCTCCAACCAACCACCACCCACTTCCCCCCGATCAGCGCATAACAAATAAAATTGTCAGCGTGGCCAATTAATAGTTGTGCATCTGCTCCTAGTATCAATAAATTGATTGAAAAGCTTTCGTTTTTCTAACTGAAAATGGGAAATTTGCATAACTGTTAAAAGTGACTCTTAACTAAATCTCAATTTGGCTAACTCTTCTTCATTTTGTATTTAAACTGAATAATAAGCTCAACGACAGCAGCTTGTGAATCTAATGAGCTCGCTCTCATCTATAATTCTTTGAATCGATTTCAAATGCCTCAAACTCGATTACTGATAACAAATGCAAGCTTTGTGCAATAGTCGATAGATGTCAGCCAAGTCTATCGCTATTTTAATCGATAACTGACTCTTTGGGCTACATCCGAAAAGTAACTGAAAACTATTTCTCTGGCTTTTTAGTCGATCCCTTTGCTACTTATCAGCATAGTTGGTGTTGTCAACCCCATGTTACCTGTACCCCCTTACCCACTGCTCCTTTCTGCAGCCATACACCCACACATCCACACACATACACACACAATCAGACAGCAATCCTCTGTGTGTGTCCAGCTTTCGGCTTGTCACAGCGGCATTTTGCAGCTTTGCCTCAAACACATACATTGCTCAATTTGTTGTTTTCCTTGCTAGGCATATAGGTATATATGATTGTATGTAGAGCACATATGTACATATTTAATGTATGTGTGCGTGTGTGTGTGTGTGTATGTGGTTGGGCACATTTAATGCTCGCTTCCAGGCCGCCTATATTTGCATATGGCTCATTCACTCAACCTCAACCTGGCGGACTGTTTGTTTGTCCAGATACACACACACTCACACACACAAATGCACTACTGGGTGTGTGTGTGTGTGGGGGGGTGTGGAAGGGTGCTGGAGGGGCGGGCGGCATATGCGGGTGTTATCAGCAGTCAGCGTTTGTCTTTTGGCTAACCGACGACGCCTGCTTGCCTCTGCCACGCCCTTGGACTATGCCAGGGGCACCTGGCCGCCAACAGCAGCATAGGCAGCAACAGCAACAGCAGCAGCAGCACAGCCGTCGGAGGGGGGTGAGGGAGCAGGGCCTATGGCAAGGTAAAAACAACATAGGCAAATAAAACCAAATTTGTATGCCAAAACACTTTGCGATGACGACGGCGACGACGCGTCGCTGGTCGCCAGTTTCGCTGATAAGACACCCACACACACACCCGCACACACTCACACACAGAGAGAGAAAGGAAGCGGTGGATGGACGGGGGGGGGGGGCTGACAGCAATTGCATGTGTGTTTGTTGTAGTTTCAGCTGCTCCAAAAACAGAAAAAATGAAACACCTTTTGCTGTTGCCTGCTGGTTATCCACGTAATTTGTTTAAACAAATTAAGGCGACCGCTGCCCGTTTCCCCCTCCGTTCCCTTCTCAACTTTTCAGCTGCCTTATGTCGCTTTGTCACTGTCAAGCTGTGTGTGTGTGTGTGTGTGTGTGTGTGTCCACTACCAATACACACACACACAATACACGCCGCCCCCACAGTGTGTGTTATCGCGGCAGCTACAAAAATTTTGTGAATTTGTTTAACCTTTTTTTTCACCGACGTTGTCAGTTTTTTTTAGTTAAGTTTTTTAATGAGCTCAAAAGGCAGAGCCCCGTTGGCCAAAAAGCAATAACAACAGCAACAACAGTAACAACAATAAAATAAAAAAGAAAAAAATTAAGAAGACAACAAACAAAATGTGGCTCAGCATTTTTAAATATTTACACAGCATTTCTTTTCAACAACAACAGCAACAACAACAATTTTTTTTTTTTTGTTTTTTAGTACTTAATTTATTTGTCTATAGACAACGAAATGGAGCACTTGGTGTCATAATAATGTTGTACCCAGTCTTCTGCTTGAATTTCATTATTTAGACGCAAGTAATACATTTCTGAATGAGGCGTAAGATATCTGTATAAATACCGTTAGCTCTTATCTAACTAACTAAATTCGCTTTAGCCAAAATTCTTAGTCGAAAATGCAATTCGAGTTTAAGTTTCAATTTCAATTTGAAATAAATGAAAATACATATGAAAATTATAAGAAGTCTTAAATACAGCACATACAGATAGTTTAGCATGGTGGCATGGTGGTAACTTTAGTTTTAGGTTGCAACTGGTAACTTTAAAGTGTCCGTCTCTGAGTCTCCATTCTGATTGGATGGTGTGGCGTTGCTGTTCTGCTGACCTTCCACTGGCCGCACACATCAAAAGCTGCAGCTGGCACGTTTGCAGCACTATTTTTGCGACGACATTTTCTCAACCAATTTTCCGCTGTTTTTCAGTCGCCATTTTTCATTTGGCTCGTCGGTGTGTGTTTGTGTGTGTGGCACCTAAAAACAGTCGGCCGTGTGGCGCTCGCCTGGTTTTTATGGCTAGCCTGGCCCCAACTAACCAAAGCGAACCACCCAACCACATGCACACAGCCAGCTCGACTGGCCCATAACCTTTTTGGCCATAAAGCGCGTCCTTTGCTCATATGTGTCTATGTGTGTGTGTGTATGTATGTGTGTGTATGTATGTGTGTGGGGGCATAAATTAGCACAATCAACGTATTGTTTTCTGTGGCTGTGCCACGCCTCCCACAGCAGCAGAAGCAGCAGCAGCAGCAGCAACTGGGATGTCGGGGTTACAGCCAGCAGAAGGCGCTGAAATAGTGTTTCAGTGGTTAGGGGGGATGGTGGGTGGTGTTGGGTGGTGGCAGTTGTCGCAACGTGCAGTCAATAACATGAAAATGTTATAAATAACAAAAATACGAGCTAAGCAGACAACACACACACACACACACACACAGCCACTTACAGAAGTAGATGTAGATGTGGATGTGGATGTATCTGTATCTGCAGCCCCTACTTGAATTTCATATTTGTGCGTCTTGATAATTTGCGCAAAAGTCCTATTAATATGTTAATTCTTAATTGTCCTACTTTGCCATCGCACACACACACACACACACACACACACACACACACACACACACATACACAGATACACAGATACAGACACACACTTAACTTAGGCGCATATTAATAGCCGCAGGATAGTTTTTCTTATTTATTTGCCAGGGAGGCAAGCGCCGCTCGTAAATAAATCTTAAGCTGCGCGGTTTACAAATCGACGCACTTCAATTTATTTATATGGTGAGCCGGAGGGTCGGGGGTTAGCGTGAACAGCGGTTGGCGGGGAGAAGTTGAATTAATTATGCCTATGCGATGACATCACAAATATTTCTGATCAAATTTTAGCGAATTTTCGGTGAATTTAGCAATCGCTTTTACATCCTAGCGATTTAGCCAATATTTTTAGGCAGTCAACGCAGCTGGTCAAAAGGGTTAAGTAGATGGTAGCTGAGGGGCAGTTGAGTGAACTGTTAGCGCATTGGTTCTGGCTGCTTAAATTGTTGACTGCGCTTCTCTGCTAGTGTGAGTGTGTGTGTGTGTGTGTGTGCGTGTGAACCCTTTGTCTGTGTGTGTGTGTGTGTGAGTGTGCTGTGTGTCCTTTTTGCCCTTTTGCGGAGATAATTCAATTTATGAGCTGACTTTATGAAATATTCGCCAAATACACGTGAATTTGCACACACATACACACACACATGCACACACACACACACACACACACAGGCAAGCAAGCAGGCAGATAAAGAGGGAGACTGGGGGAGCTACCTTCTGTTGACACTTGTCAGGCGACTGTCAGCGTCTGTCTGACATTTGACAGTTTCGGGCACTTTGAACACCCTTTCAATACACCTTTTGGCCAGCAGCTGCTGTCGCTGCTTAGCTCACCCCCGCCCTTGCCTCCGCCCCCCCACCTACCCCTGTCTCTGCCTGCAGCAACCCTCTCGCTTTTTCTCGTTTGCGCTCTTTTGCGCGCAATATTGCAGCAGACTTTTTGGAGCTGTCAATAAGTTTTTGTATATTATTTATATTTACTTAGTTTTTGCCAGGCATACACGCTAATCTCTCTATCTACACACACGCACACACACACACACATACACACACAGAGACAAATAAACAAACACACACGCATACACATCTACTTCTAATCTAATCGCTTAGTCAAATAAGCTGGTTACGCCTCCGCCTCCTCAATCCCTAGCCCTCACTCTCAATCTGACTCTCTCACTCTCTTTGTCGCTTATACTCCTACACTCATTCGACCACAATTTGTTGCGGGGCAACGCCTACCAAAATAAAAGCAGGCTGGCAGCCAAAAAGGCAAGCAAGCAAGCAGGTAAAAAGTCAGTTTTACCTGGCCGCTAACTGTCCACTGGCCAATCGTACAACAGCAGCTACCAGCAACAACAACAACAACTGGCAACAACTGCGAGCAACCGGGAATGGCCAACAGCAACAACTGGCAACTAGCAAGAACACATGTTTAATTCATGGAGTCAGACAGGCGGCTAATTGCGTCCTGCGTCGATTTCACGCCAATGATCGCCAATCAATAAATAAAATACCCGACAACAATAAACACGCGCACACACAAAAAAGCGGCAAAAAATGAGGAAAAAAAGCCAAAAGTCAATAGGGCAACGGACGGAGGGCAGAGCGGGGTAGACCGATAAGCGAACGGCAAAAAAAAAGCGAAAACATATTTTTTATTTTATTGTTATTGAAACAGAAACCAAAACGAAGCGAGAAGCAAGTCCGTCCGGTGCCCGCCCAAACAATCAAAAAAATTACCCAAAAAGAGAAAATATATATGTAATAATATGAGATAAATATGAGCATGTGTGTGCGTGTGTGTGAGTGCGAGGACCTTGTTGTCACCCCGTCGCAGGACAATCAATTGATAAAAAAGAAAGAAAACACAGCAAACGAGCGGGCGGACGGGCGTGTGGAGGGGGGTGGCCAACAAGAAAAAAAACGGACAAAGGACGTGGCCCAAAAAAAGTTGAGCAACGCTTCGGGGCGCATTAGTTGTTGTTGTGCGATTGTGTGTGTGCGTGTGTGTGTGTGTGTGTGTGTGGGCAACCGCAAATTGTTGAAACTGCCCAAACAGTAGCAGCAACAAACTTAACAAGTGGCAACCGACAGCGCGTCAATAAACATTTTTTTCTTTCTGACTTTTTTTTTATGGTTGTTGCGACAGCTAATTGACAAAGTCAGACCGAGGGTGGTAGGGGGTGTTGTGTGTGTGTGTGGAGGATGTGTGATATGTGATATGAGAGGGTGTTGCGAGCAATCAACGATGAGCAATTAGCTTAAAGGCCCACACAGCTTAGTTATTCAAGTTGGAATAAGTTCAAAATAAAGAAAGAAAATATTTAAAAATAAAAAGAGAAAACAGAACTAAATTTAGAAACTTTATTTTAAAAGAAGTTGGTATGCAAAGCACTTGCAACGATTTTGAAAGACCTCTGAAACTGGTCAATTTTGATTGACCAATGTGTGGGGAGCAACTCAGAACAAAGAAAAAATGAAGGAAAACCCGCTAACAAAAAAGCAGAAAACTTTAGCAATTGTTTGACAACATTTCAATCAACTTTTTCCCAAACCTAGAATTCGCCTCTGTGCGTTTGCCTGCCTGGCGGCTAATTTACGGCTGCTTCTTATTCTTATTCTTATTTATATTATTTTCGTTGTTTCGATGTTTCGCATTCATTTGTTCGTTTCGGCCCTTTTTCGGTGGCTGCTTTGCTGGTTTCTTGGTCAATCAAAATTCATCGATAAATTGCCAAAAGTTGCATAGCCCCAGGGGCAAGTGTTGTTGTTGCTGCTGCTGTTGCTGCTACTGCTGTTGCTGCTGCTGTTGCTGCTGCTGCTGCTGCTTCTTCTTCTTGTACAACAACAACAACAAGGGCAACAAGGATAAGAATCAATTGCCAACGATTTTTGCGAGTTCATTGCGACTCGAATTAATTGCAGGCGCTCGCAAATGTTTGGTATTTTATTCGCAGTGCTACTGGAATTTATGTTCACATTTTTATCCACACACACTCACACACACACACATGCAAATAGTTCAGTGGTTGGGTTCGTTGGTGTGAGCTTAGATTACACTCTCTGCTGTGTGTGGTTTAAGTGGGGTGAAGTTGTTGTTGCTTTTGCTTTTGCTGTTGCTGTTGCTTTGGTTATTTGGGCGCGCGCAAATACATAAATTAAAGTGCAAGCGAATCGATCCGCGGACTATACATCGACCTCACCCCAACCTACACCACCCCAACCCACCTCATCCGATTCCATCCCATTCCATCCCTCCCCTCCCCACGCACGCCCTCTCTTATCAACGCCCAGAGCTGTGCTCATATGTAAATAAGTGAATTGCTGACTGACTGTGAGAATGGGAGTATGAGTGGGTGTGTGGTTGGTGCGGGTGGTGGGGGTCTGGGGTTGTCATAGCTACCATTTGGTCATGGGTGCTGTCTGTCTGTCTGTCGTCTATTCTTCTAGCCGCTTGTCGCCCTAGCCGTAATAACCCAGCGCACAATAAAATTGCCAGGCGCAAATTGTTGTTGCAAATCAATTGTGACACATCTCTATAAGTATGTGTGCATGTGTATGTGAGTGTGTGTGCGAGTGTGTGTGTGTGTGTTTGGCTATTTAGTTAAGCTCGCTTAATGAATGCCACACCGAATGCGAAATAATTTTTGGGTAGCAAATTAAAAACAAAAATCGGTAGACTTATCGATAGGCAGCCATTAAATAACGGTTTACTCAAAGAGTCTATAATAGTTGCTCTATGTTATGCTTAGACTTCGCTACTGCTGCCCACTAGGTTATTTGCAGCAAGTAACAAGTTGAATATCTTTAAAAATCAACTAACAATAAATCGACATTTATCGATAGGCCACTCTCTGTCTCTCTCTCTCTCTCTCTCTCTCTCTCTCTGTTTCTCTTATAAGTGTCGCCTTCAGTTAGTTTTTGCTTACCACAAAATTATTCATGGCTGTCAGTCGCCAATTGCTGCCATAAAAGTGGCGAAAAATATATAAATAATAATAACAACAGTAACAATAACAACAGCAGCAAGCAGTAGTCAGAAACAGAAGTAAATTAGGCAACCACCCAATGGAGTCATGTGGTTAACTTGGCGGCGCATTAAGCCAGAATTGATGGCCAACAATCGACGCCCATAAAAGCGAGAACTGTCGAGCAAATTTATGAACTGCAAGTGCAAAAGTGCCACCAGTCAGCGATTGGTGGTTTGCGATTGGGGTTTGGTATTTGGCGTTGGGGGCGTAATGGAGCTGTGCAGGTGGTGTCCCAGTTACAATTACTAATCAAGAGCATTCTCACATTGCAGATTCCGACTCGACGGAGAACGATGCGGTCGCAGCGCAGGACATTCTCACGTGTGGCGCCTGTCAGAAGACCTTCGCACTGTCGGACATTGTCCGCTTCATTCAGCACAAGGTGCTGCAGTGCAACAAGGAGAACTATGGTCAGTGCACCACACAGGCGCCCAGCATGGATCGCGATGCCGACGAGGGTCGACCACTCAGTCTGGTCAATCGCCGTCCATCAATTTCGGCGCCAATCACAGGCCGCAAATCGGCGCCAGTTGCTGGCAGTGGTGCCACAGTTGCTGCCAATGCTATTGCCAGTGCGGCTGCTGCCACTGCTGCCGCTGCAGCGGCGGCAACAGCAGCGGCTGCCGCAGCCGCAGTTGCAAGCAGCGCTGCAAGCGGCTCACGCATACACACACCGCCGCCGAGTCCAGCGGATCTGCTCGCCGATGGCGCCAGCAGCACTCCCAAGCGCCTCGTCGATGGTAAGCTAAACATGTCAGCTAAATGCGAGTATCCATCTACAACTATCTTTTCCCCTTTGACAGAGAATGACAATACGACGCCCAAGGCGGACAGCGATGCGCTGACCACCGCCACAGGCGCAGCCGGACTGGAGTCGAGCATCGCTCACAGTCCACGCACACAGTTGGCGCAGGGGCAGATGATTGGTCGCGAGGAGTGCGCTCTGCACGATGACAAGCCAAAGGTCAAGCAGGAGCCCTATGCCGACGATGAGCAGCTCGATGAGGAACTGCAGTTGGAGCAGGCTCCCGAGCAGGAGCAGGAGCAGGAGCGAGAGCAGGAGCGGGAACTGAATGCGCAACTGCTGACACAGGCGACCGACAGAGACGAGTGCCAACAGCCGCTGGCCAAGCGGCCCAAAATGGAGCTCGTCGATGCCGAGGCGAACACAGTGCACACAGGTGAGTCTCACAGACTGAAAGCGTTGTTTGTTGTTCTTGTCGCATATTTGCGCGTAATCAAAATTAAAATCAGTCCCAAACCAGCCACGGCACAAAAATGACCAGCGCCCCCAAGAAAAAAATAAAATGAAACGAAATGAAATGAGTGAAAAGCCAAACATCAAACGAGGCACACAAAATTGCGCTAAAAAATGTGTTTGATGTGCGTGTGTCGCTGTGTATAGATGGGAGTTTATAAGTGTGTGTGTGTGTGTGTTTGTGTGTGTGTGTGTGCGAGTTTGTCAAAGGACATGCACTCGCGGATGTTCATAAGTCGGTGCTGATCGGGCCGCGGGGCTGCTGAGCGCGCGATAAGCTGCAGCTGCGGCTGCATTTAAAAACACACACAAAAAAACACATTCTCAGCCTCAACAAGCCCCCCTCCCCTTGCAGACCACCCACATCCACACGCCCACTATCTGACCAATTGCGTTGTAAAACGTTTTGTTTATGCTGCAAAAAAAAAAAAGAAAATAAAAAAAAAGCAGAGAAAATGTGAAACGTGGGCGACATCAAAGCGCGACTGCTGATAAAACTGAAGTGCAGCAGGACCAAAAAGGACACTCGGACAACAGCAGTAGCAGCGGGAGGGGCGCAAGAGCGTAAGTAGGGTAGGGTAGGGGAAGGTAGGGAAGGGATACGAGCTTTAATTGTTACGCAGCGGTTGCTGCTGGCCTTTGACTTGTGACATTTTTCAATGCAAATGCGAACGATGATGAGGCTGATGAAAAGCCAAAGCCAAAAGACAGCAATAAAAACAATGCTAACGAAAAAGCGGGAAAGGGTAAAGCCAACAGGACAACAGGACAACGAAACAAAGCAGCAGGAGCAGCAGAAGCAACAAAAGCTGAATCTGAATCTGCAGCAGCAGCAAACAGAAGTCGAGCTGCCCTTAGGGGTTAATTTTGAAGAGGAACCAAAGGAATGTGAGCGACGAAGCGGGTCGAAGGCGGAGCGGAGAAGAAACCACTTGAGTGGACAAAGGACGCAGCAAGCTTGAAAGTGAATGTGAATCTGAATATGAATCTGAATGTGAATATGAATGCGAAGTGAAACTGGACTTGACACACGCACAAAACAGAGAAAGGTAAACGGACGAGTTGAGGGGCTTAAGGGTTAGCGATTTTCTTATGCAAACGATTGAGGCGGTCAGTTTTGTTGTTGTTGTTGTTGTGGTTGTTGCTGTGGTTGTTGTTGTTGCTGTGGTTGTTGTTGTTGCTGGTGACTTGACCAGCGCATTGCTGCCACGTGACCGCTTGCTGGTCAAAGGGGTCAAGGTTCGTGGTGAGCTGAAACGCGTGCCAGCTATTGACAGCAAGTCATTTCGCAATTGACAGGCGACGATCAAGTTCGAGTTTGAGTTCGAGTTAACCAAAAGCCGATTGAGTGACTGATTGAATAAGTGAACACAGCGGGCACTCAACACTCATTCTGAGTGTGACTTGTGACTCGTGACAGCAACTCGTTTCATTTGCATTCAGCACCACAACCACTCATGAGTGCACTTGCGAGATTGAATTGTTTTTGCTGGCGCTTACTAGCATTCTAGGTACACTCATAAATAAGTGTGAATATACTCGTAAAAAGAACGCATGAATACACTCATATTAAACAAAAAAAAGATATAAATAAAATAAAAAACGTACCTTTGCATGTTTTATGGAGCTGAACATATTCCACTTGCTGCACTCACTCAGTCAGTCAATCAAAGCTTGACGCTTGCTTGTCATTTGCCTTGAATGCTATTGCTGTCTGATTTCACTGATCTGCTTGAGAGGCAAACACACACACACAGACACACACACACACACACACATATGTAGATTGTCGCAGTTTAACCCTTGAACTTTGCAGCTTTTGACACGAGCACGCAAAACAACATGCTTTACCAACAGCAGAAAACAGCAACAACAAAAGTCACTGGCAACAAAGTTGTTTGACTCCTGACAATGCAAAACTGTCAACTCATCAACGCAGCAGCCACAGATATGTGTTGATACAGATACAGATACAGATACGGATACGGATACAGATGCAGATATGTGTGCGCTGCAGATACATTTGTATCTGTATCTGTCACGTTAATTACGCATTGTTTTATTTTCATTCTTTTTGCCGTTTTTTTTCCTTCTCTTGCTCTTTGCTCTTTGCTCTTTCTTTTTTTATGTTTTGTTTTGTATGCTCTTGTTGCTCTTCACTGTTGGCTGTGGTTTGCCGTCCTCGCATCCAATTGTTGTCCATTTGGTAATTATAAATATGGAGCAACGGCTGCCATGGCAACCCCCCACCCCCCAGCCCACTCCCCTTTTGCACTTTTACCCTGTGAAAAACTGTCAACAAAATGGGGAAAATGAAAATATTTGTTGCAATGACACAAACAATTTTTTCTTTCATTTTCAACAAGCCTTCTTTCGCTGTTGTCTGTCAGCGTGTGTGACTACCTGACTGTCTGTCTATCTGTCTGTGTGTGTGTGTGTGTATGTGTGTGTGTGTCATGTTAATTATCAATTTACTGGCGCACTTTCAAATGCGCAGCGTGTCGCGACCGCAACAACAATGAAAAACCATCAGGAGTCTGGAGGTTGAAAATGGGGGGAAAGGCGGGCTTGAGATCTGAGGTCTGAGGTCAGCAAAAGGACAACAGGACTTGAACCCATTTTATCCATTTTGCCCATACAGTATTCATTCACCGCACTCACATTCAATTATTGACTCATGCTGGCACTAAGCCAGGCATTAGTGTGCCCCCCCCCCCCCCCACCCTTTAAAATAGAGAGCAGAAAGGCAGCACCCAACAACGCTCACCACCTAGCTGACCACCCAACCACCCAGCCCGCACCACCTGGCTACCATTTCAATATCGAAATCAATGGCTAATGCGCTCGGCTCATGCAATTTCACGCCCACCCACCAAAAGGATTACGCGCGCCTTGCTTTGTGAACAGCAAGAAAAAAAAACGTAGCAGCTAACAAAAAAGGAGGCAAAAAATAAAAAAGGATACAGGGCGAAAGGCTTAGGCAAAGGTCGGGCCATGCAAATCACCGCAGGAGCCCGCAGGACACTCGACAACATAACGTTGGCTGCTGCGTTGGCAACATGCGGCAAAAAGCTGCAACAATTATCCCATTACTGTTCAACCCTTTCTTTTTTGTTGCTGCTGCTGCTGTTGCTGCTGCCATTGCCCACCCGCTGACCCCACTCTTTACAGTCTTAGTCTTTTCTGTGCAATGCTCATACGCGTCGTTGTCCTGGCGCACTTCCTGGCTCCACTTTTGCAGCAGGCGGTCAATTTGCCATTTCCTGGCCCCAGACCTCTGTCGAGTCTCAGTTCTTATATTTTTTTTTTGTGTTTTGCTCACTTCCGTCTGAGCTGCTTTGAATGCAGTCACTCGGGTCACTTGAGATTGCGACTCAGCTTGGAGCTTGTGCTCTGGTGTCCTGACTCCCGCAAGGACAATGCCAGCATGTGCGAGCATGAGCAGCTGAAAGAGCTGCCAAAATCAGAACGTGCCATGCCCAGGACACAACCAGGCAGACAGATAGCCAGACAAAAACACAGACAGACTGAACGGAGAGCCAGCAGTTAGAGAACCCACAAAGAGGACATAAAGGATACGCGCTTGGCGCGTGCGCAACGCGCGTCTAACTCAACACAAACAAAAAAAAAATGAAGAGTAAATTCAAATAAAATTAAAGAGGATCCTTGAGCAACGCGCTGCTTGCGCAAATGCCGCACGTTTTTCGACAACTTTTGCCTCGTTTTTTATGACAATCATGATGTGCTCAAAATGATAATGATCATGATCAGTAGCAGCAGCAGCAGCAGACGCGACATTAGACGTGTTAACCCCTTAGCAACCCTTAACCTCTAAGGCACTAAAGAGCCCCTAACCCTTTTCGAAAACAAATTATGTATCTGTCAGATTCATTTGCATTTCCTGCTGCCCGCATGGCCAAGGATTTCCCCTGATCGGCATTGTTATCCTTGCCGCCAGGGTTCGTGGCCAAATCATGTTCAGCACACTCTCACCTTTGACAGGAAGCCAGGCAAAAGTGAAGAAGCTGCTGCTGCTGCTGCAGCAGCGCGGAACGTCATAAAAAATACCCAAACGTCAACCAAAAAAAAAAGTGGAAAAATATACGAAAATGTAAACAAAAGAAAAGCAAAAGTGTAGTTATTTGATAGGTGTGCGTGTGTGTGTGTGTGTGTATCTAATGCTCATCCTTATGGACCCGTGCGCGACATGCGTTTTCCTCAACTGTGCTCTTCCTCTTCCCCTTGCTCAACGCCCAGCTCCTTTTCATTTCACTTTTTATTTTCATTTTCATTTTTTTGCCTTTTTTTTAAGGCGTCATTTAAATGCAAAGTGCGTGGCGCAACTTCTTAGTTTTTTTTTTTGTGTTGCCTTCCTTGTTGTATTTGTTGGGGGTAGTTTGCTTGTAATAGTTAAGCATTAACACCTTGTTGCCCGCATGGCCAGCGCCTGTGGTGACATATGTTGACCTGTGCAACAACAGCAACAACAGCTTTGCCATTCGTTCGCTTCGATTAGTGCCTGGCGCCCGACTGCTTCTGTCTATGGCTCTACGTGTTAATACTCTAGCGCACAAAGGATGCATATATATAGCCAGCTAGTTGGCAGCGAGTGTGTTAGCAACTTAAGAACAATATAATAATTGCACCCGTCGATTGTTCCATCTCGCATCGTTAAGGCATTAAAAGTTGCAAACACAACAAATATGTTTGCAGTTTGCTAAAGGATCTTTTCTTTATATATATATATAGTGTATGCTCGAGTCGTTGTGCTTTTTGCTCTCGTCTTTTATCACATTTTTTTTATCATCTTTCTTTTCTCATTTTTTTTATTTTGTTGCCGTAGCCAATTTTCACATTTTCACATTTTTCATTTTAAAAATCGCATCTGTTGCTGCGTTGTCCCTTAAATCGCCCTTCTCCGCCCCACTCCCCATCCCGTGCCCAATCTCATCGATAGTTATGGGCTCATGTGTGCTCGCTTGTAATTTCCGCCGCAGGACATGTGGGTGGCTTCGGGTGGTTTCGGTTGCTTGTGGTTTACGCTTTTTGATTTTCGGTTTTCGGTTTCCGTGGCAAATTAACAAATGTCGCGACAAACCGCAAGCAACATAAAATAAAAAACTATTACGGCACAGTGTGTGTGTGTGATTGTGTGTGTGTTTTGGCAATATCCTGCTGCCTGTTTGGGGCACCTGCTGCTGCTGCTTCTGCTCTTGCTGCTGCTGTTGCCGATGTTGCTGCTGTGCGCGCCCATTTGTATGCAATGCATGCCCGCAACAGCACACGTCTGTTCTTTGCTTGTGTTTGTGCGAGTATATGTGAGTGCGTGCGAGTGTGTGTGAGTGTGTCTTCCTGCCGTACACAAAATCAATAAATATATAAATTCACCGCCGTTCAAAAACGTTGCAGTATCCCCCTCGCACCTCACACCGCGCATCTAGCACCTCGCACGTCGCACGTCATCCGTGGCGTCTCTTTTGCATTTCATTTACCGCATATTTATTAATAATTAATCTAGAAATTGCTGGCTGCCTCATTTCCTGCCATCATTTCACATATTTGACTGACAACATGACTAAACATATACCCCATCCCCATCCCCCTCTCTATCGTTGCAGAACCCAGCAATTACACATGTTCGACGTGCAAGACCCGTTACACATCCGCGTGGCGCCTCATTCAGCACGTGCAGCACTCGCACGGCGTCAAGATCTACGTGGAGACGGGCGGCTGTGGCGCCACCTTGACTGTGGCCACACCCGCCGCTCTTAATGCTGCGGCAACAGCAGCAGCAGCACAAGCCACCGGCATCAGCGTCAGTCCAAATCGTTGTCCCAGTCCCGCAGCAGCAACTGTTGGTAGCGTCTCCTTGCCACTGCCGCTGCACTCGCTAATGGCGCAGTCGCCGGCGCCTAAGCGGAGCAGCAGCAACAGCAGCGCCGCCGCCGCAGCAGCAGCCGCAATTTCTGCAGGCTCGGCCAATACGAGCAGCAGCAGCAGCAATGTCAGCAGCAGTAGCAACAGCGCCAATTCACCCACACAGCAACTGTTGCAGCAGCGTGTACACCACCAACAGCAACAACAGCAGCAGCAACAGCAACAACAACAACAGCAGCAGCAACAGAGTCTAGTGCTGGCAGCAGGCATGCGTCATCATGCGCTTCTGGCGCCACCAGATTCGCTGCACGCGAACCCCTTCCAGCTGCTGCGCATGCCACTGCCACCTGCGCTGTCGCAGAGCAATGTAGTTCCTAGCGTGTCGCCGCTGTTTGGCCGCCCCACGCCCGCTGATCACTATCGCATGGAGCAGCTGGTTAGCGAGCAGTTCCGGCATCATGGCTTCAGTCTGGCCGCCGCTGCTGCCGCCGCCCAGGCTCAATTCAATGCCAACACACAGCAACAACAGCAACAATTGCAACCTGCTCAGCCCATTGCTGTCAATGTTCCTAATCCCGTCGAGCAGCGACCGCCATCGAGCAATAGCAGTCAGCGTGGCTCAGTGCCGCCCGCTGCACTGCCGCCTCCGTCGCTCAGCTCACAGCAGCAACAGCAACAGCAGCAACAGCAGCAGCAACAGCAGCAGCAACAACAGCAACAGCAGCAACAACAACAACAGCAGCAGCAGCAGCAACAAGTGGCTGCAGCGGCTGCTGCTGCTGCAGCTGCACTGAGTCCAGCTGCAAGTCTAAATTTGGAACCGCAGCAGATGGATTTTTACTCGCAGCGATTGCGTCAGCTTGCGGGCACAACAAGCCCTGGAGCTGGCAACATTGTTAACTCGAGCTCGCCGAGTCCACGACAGAAACAATCGCCGCGCTTTGCGAGCCCCTCGCCCAGCTCTGCCGCGCTTTCGGTTGCCGCTGCAACAACGCCGCCAGAGAAAGGTATCGAGAATGGACAGGTAACATCGACGCCCCGTTCCGCCAGCACGCCCACACCCACCAAGCCAGATACGGAACGGGAATCCGAGCTGGAATCGAGCTGCTATTCGTGCGGCTACTGCGACAAGAAGTTCCGCTATGAGAACAACTTGATTATCCACCAGCGGACGCACACCGGCGAGAAGCCGTATAAGTGCACCGCCTGCGATTTTGAGTGCTCGCACATACAGAAGCTAATGAAGCATATGCGGGTGCATCGCAGTCCAGCCGATCAGGGACACGATGGTGGCGATAATCATGATGGTCATGATGGCGGCAGCAATGCCGATTCGCTGGAAACGAATGAGGCGGACAACGATGACGATCCCAATCCCGATGAGTCCGACGAAGAGCTAAACGACGAGGATGCCGACGCAGATGCCGATGGTGAGGATGATGACGAGGATGAGCTGGACGATTGCGATGATGTTGACTACGAGGCCGAAGATCTGAGCGTCAACAATCGCATCGACGGCAAAAGTCAAAGTCCCAAGACGACCAGCTCCGGTGCCACATCGCTGGTGGGTGAGCTGATGGACAAGTTCGGGCTCTCCAATATTGCCCAATATTCGGAGGCGTACAAGCAAGCGCTGCAGGAGTCCGGACGCAAGGAAGCAGCCGCTGTGGCAGCTGCCGCTGCTGCGGCCGCCGCTGTTGTTGACAACAACAATCGCGGCTCGGCGGCCGGTGTAGCTAATCCAGGCGCTGGCAGCGGCGTTGCCTCCACCCAGCCACTGGGTGACAAGCTTAACGGTTTGCCGGTGGCAGCGTTGAGACTACGCGATGAATTCGCCAAGAACTGTAATATGTTCCAGCCACAGCCACAGGATGCGCCGTCGCAGGTGCCGCTCTTCAATCCGTTTCCCAATCCCTTCGAGCTGTCCAAGCGCATGAAGATCGATGGCGGTGATTGGTGGGGCATGTCCGCCCTGCATCGCAACGAGGCGCTCTTCGAGAACCTCAAGCTGAAGCCGTTGGGTTTGGGCGGTGCAAATTCGCTATTGCAAGGACCGCTGCTCAAAAAGGAGAGCCGGCAGCGCAACGATACTTGCGAGTTCTGCGGCAAAGTGTTCAAGAACTGTTCCAATCTAACGGTGCATCGTCGAAGCCACACCGGCGAGAAGCCATACAAGTGTGAACTGTGCTCCTATGCCTGCGCCCAGAGCTCCAAGCTCACGCGCCACATGAAGACGCACGGGCGCACCGGTAAGGATGTGTATCGCTGTCGTTTCTGCGACATGCCCTTTAGCGTCCCCTCCACCCTCGAGAAGCACATGCGCAAGTGCGTCGTGAACCAGGGCAAGGCGGCTGCCGCTGCTGCAAATGCGGCCAATGCAGTTGCCGCTGCCCAAGCCGCCGCTGCCGCACAGCAACTGCAGGCCGCTGCTCAGGCACAGCAACAACAGCAGCAGCAACAGCAGCAACAACAGCAGCAACAGTTGCCATCGCAATCGCAACTATCACCGCCTTGTGCAATGGGCGTGGCTGTCGGCTATCCGCCGCAATTCGGACATAATCTGTCGCTGGCGGGCAGCGTGAGTGGCGACAATGATTCGAATGCATCCTCCAGCCTGCCAGCGCACTCCTCCATTTCGCTCAAGGAGGAGGCATGACTTTTTAGCAGCTGGAGCAGCAGTCCTCTTCCGCATTCGCATTCGCACCCACATCCGCATCCACATCCGCTTGTGCTGCAGCCACATCCGCATGTGCTGCTACCACCGGTACACCCACAATCGCATCCGCATCCGCACCACCATCACCATCAGCACCACCAACAGCAACAGCAACAGCAGCAACACCAGCAGCAACAACAGCAGCAGCAGCAGCATCCACACCAGCATCCACAGCTGGCCAGCAGCCGCAGTCGCCTCATGTCGCGCATCTTCTAAAGATGTTGCATTATCCCAACCCCTCCCCCCATTTCCCCTCTCAGCGCCGCCCTATTGTATATATATATGTATATGTAGCGCAGTTAACGTGCCCCTCTCAGACACAGCCCTGCCCCGCCCTGACTGCAACTTTCTAAAAGCTTGTCTAGCAGTTGTTGCCACCGCCCCGCCCCCAGCCCCCTAGCTGCTCCATTGCAGGCGACTTAAACACGACCAGAGGCATTTAATACCAAAGCAATAACCGTTATGTAATATAATTTTAAAGCATTTTTTTGCCTTTTTTTTGTAATTATTATACATATGTATTCATTCGTATATACTATGTGTATCTGCTAAAAGAAAATAATAATGATATATATGTATGTATATATATATATGTATATGTATATATGTATATATATATGTATATTTATATAATATAATTTTTCAAATGTTTCATAATTTTTTTTTATTTTAATTTTTAAACATTATTTATAAGAACTCAAAAAAAAAAATGAGAACAGTTTTAGAAATTACAAATTTTTGGCTGCAGCTGCGCCAGTGACACATTTTCCAGTGTATTCTTAGCAATTAAGCAAAACTTTGTATAAACGCAAAACTAACACAAAAATACTAAGCAAAAAACTAAAAAAAAAATTACTGCAACTATGTGAAGAAAGTAAAAAACCAACTAAACGTAAATCTGAATAAAAAAAAAATCGAAAAGAAAAAGAAAAAGAAAAAAATAAAAACCACACGACATGCGCTCCCCGTGAACCACAAAATATTTAAGAAAAATCTGCGCTAAAGTTGACTATATACATGTATATAGATATATATGCCCATATACATAAATAGTATATACATATATATATGTATATGTATATGTATATATATGACTTTTTTTCTGTGTTTTAAGATCGTGTATTTGTTAAACATCGATGTACATTTTAGTAAATCTAGATATCTAGGCACTAAAGAGCAACACTTGTATAAAAATCTTATTAACTATAATTATTATATTATTATTATTATATATATATATAATTTTTTTTTTTTAAATATAATTTCGAGAAATTTTTTGCATAGAAAATAATTCTATTATTAAATGTAATTTAAAAAACCGAAAATAATCAAATTTTTTACGTACATACATAAATAAATCTATAAATGTAAACACAACTTTTTTTTAAACAACTAGCTTAAGAATTGACGAAATTACAACAAAACAAAACAAAACAAAAAAAAAATCAAAGAAAAACAATGTTGAAGAGAAACAAATTTAGAAGCAGTCGAATAATAGGAAAGAAAAGAAATGCGTTAAGAAATCAATGAAATAATGAATGAAATTTGTACGTAAAACTTCACAAGCCACAAGCAATTAATAATTATATTACAAATTACAAAACCGCGACAACAACAACAAACAACTAGATTTAGAAGACTGAGGAACTAAAGTACGTATTTGTTTTCTTGCGAATGAACAATACAAAAGAGCGTTAAGAGCGATTCGGGTAGAGAAACGTGAGAGAACACAAGCAAATCGAAAAAAAAATTAACTTTTTTTTTTGCATAAATGTTTTTGCTGTTGATTTTCGTTATTTGATTGGAAAAAAAGAAACATTTTGATTAATATTTAATAATTGTTTTTAGTAAAAATTTTTTTGGCAAGCAAAAGTCAAATCGATATCGAAAAAGAAGGTGGAAAAAGAATTAGTTTAAACTAGGTTTTTTTTTTTCTTTCTGATGTGTTTTTTTTCTTTTTGTTTTCTTTTGGCTTCAAATTTACCACACAAAGAAGAACTAAGCGTCAAAAATTGCTTCTAATGTTGCAGCAGCACACACACACACACACATACACACAGACACACACAGACACAGACAATTAGACCCACCCCAAAAACACACCCCTCACAACTCACAGTGACTGCTGCAATAATACAAACAATTTTTATTCGTAATCCCAACTATGAAGTTTATCGTGCATAATTTATTAAAAAAAGAGTAGCGAGAGCGAGAGCGAGAGCGAGAGAAATTTATAGCGAAAGAGAAAGCATGCATAAGAACAGTGAGGAAGGTTTTTAAAATGCAATTCTTAAAACTGTGAGAACCATGCATTGTGTTTCAGACAAGATATATATAAATATGTGTGTGTATATATAAAGTATATATACATCTATATACCTATATATAGTTCATATTTAAAATCCAGAAAAATGAATAAAAAAGAAAATATTATACAAATTATACAACATTTCTCTTTTATTTAGACCGCAAACAAAATTATTTCTCTTTATTTTTGTTTACTTTTTATATTTTATTTCAGTTTTTTTTTTTATTTAAACAGCAACAAACACAAGCGAAGCAACAAGAATTTGAATTTGAAATCGAAAAATAGCAGCTGCAAAAGAAAAGGGGAAAAAAGCCAGCAAGCAAACAAAAAACTATCATAAAAATTTAGAAAATTTAATTATAGCTATTAGAAAAGGAAAACAAACCACTTTATACTAAATAAAATTAATAAGAAACGAAAACAGCAAACAAAGCACAAAAAAAATAAATGCTTAAAACTAATGAAACTGTTGTAAGCAAGCAAAACGAACGACGAGAATGCGAAGAAATGTGCAACTAAAAATGTATAAGTAAAATTTCGAAAACAAAACAAAACAAAACAAAAAAAAACCAAATATTTTTCAAGTGTGTGTAATTTTTTGAACATAAACAATAATAAATACAAAGCGTAAATTATTAATTAAAAATAGTTGTCTGTGTTACAAAATACAAATACGAAAATACAAAATACATACAAATTGCAAAAACTGTAATGAAACATGCATTTTTCAATTAACACACACGATCGCGTGCTATAAAAATTATGGCAGCGCCCGAAAGTAAGCAACGAACTTTAGCAGGCGATCGCGCGTTATCTGTTAACAAAATGCTTGCCTACTTTGCAGCGCTCGCATAAAGCCGCTAGGTGTCGCCTTCGCACGAAATGCAAATAACATTCTCCTCACACACACACACACACACTCACGTACACCCACATGTTGCGAGCGAGACAGACAGAGCGTTTGTGCTGCCCAGTGGAGCCCCATTGGCCGCCAAAACTCATTTGAACGCCAGCAGCTGGACTAGCAGTGTGACCCCCCCAAAACAGCTCACAAAACTCGACCAGCAGTGACCAATCCAACGGAACTGGCCGCCCAATTGGCGGGGCGGAAACTTCAATTCGAATTGGACTCAAACGACTGCGAGACTAGCACACATGTGGCCGGCGCATGTGTGGGCCATCCAACAAAGCCAACGCAAACGCTAGCAGCGCTGCCAGCGTCGCTGCTTCGGGTGGCGTTGCCACCCCATGGCCGAGGTTTCCAGTGTGGCCTGTGGCCGGCTCGAACATGTGCACGTCGAACATGTTCGTTGGTTTCGGTTTCGGTTCGAGTTGCTTTGCCCAGTTGTTGTCGTTATATTTGTTGTTGCACAAATTTTTCGAAGCTTAAACAGAAATTAGATGGTTGCATTCAAAATGCATTGGCTAAATTGCTAGAAAGCACAAGCTGCGGCATACAGTTTGGGGCACGCAGGTAAGCCGAAGGGCGATGTGAAAAATGGGACTGTGCATTGCAATCAAATCCAAGAACCCAAAAACTTGTACAAATTTAACTGCAGTGCGAACGGAACTGAGTCCATTTATCGAAAGCTAAAAGACCGATGTTAATGTCCTTGGGTTAGTTTGTAGTCCTAATCAAAACAAAATATTAGACATAGAACTCGTCAAGATACGCATGGATTTTACCATGCCTTTTTCTATTTTAAGAAAAGTTCTTTTATTTTCGACGTTTGAGAACTTTCGCCCTTTAGTCCAACGGCGGTCTGTGGTCCAAAGGACATCCGGATGTCCCTTAAAATTACCTAAATATTCAGGATTTTTTTTAACTCATTTTTTCCGACCTTGTGTAATAATTTTTTGGTTGAATTCTGAAAATCTTCGAATGCCCATTGAGAATCCTTTCAGGTTTTTGTGCTCAAAAATGTTTATCCATGGAAATGACCAAGTAATGTCGCAACAGCAAATGTCCTGTTTTACAAACTTAGCTCTATCACGGTAAAATTGTTTCAAATTATCAAAAGACATGTGGCATTAGAATCGTAAGTACCTAAGCTGCCTTCAAGGATTTTGTGGAGAAGCCTTTAAATTTACCAACATTTTCAATCGCATTTGTAAATGATTTATGTTTACGTATCTTTAATTAGGCTAAATATATGCATTCTGCTTTATCCATATCACTGGGAATTCAAGGATGTGTATATGCGGGGCACCTTTGGCGACGCAGCTGAATTCGCGGGAGACAATGTCAAACAGTCAGCTGTCCATCAGTGTGGCTCTCGCTGGAAATATCCTGTTGTCTGAGCTGTCATCCACAAGCCAACAAGTCGCTGGAGCCTTGCAGCCACTTATGCTGCAGACACAACGCTGAATGGCCACTTCCATGCGCGAATATTGCTAATGATATTAATATGTATTATAGCTATATATAATATAGCTGTGATTTGTACACGAATCCGAAAGATAGTTATGTATCTGTAAGATTTTTTGTGATATAAGAATATATGCATGAGATAAAAGTATATTTGAACTATTTAGTTAAAAGATATCTGCAACATACAAAAGTATATTTGAAATACAAATGTATCTGTGAAGTACAAAAGAATATCTAAAATACAAAACTATCTGCGAGCAGCAAAAGTAAAAATAAAAATGTAGTTTTGGCAAAACATAAAAAGCTTATTTAAATTCAACTTAATTGATTTGCTGTTTTCCTGTTTGTTTATAAGACATTAAATTTGAGTTCGGAGTTTTTTGGGGCTATGCTCAAGTAGTCAAGTTAACGGCCAAGTAAGCCCAAGTTAACGGTTTTCCTTTCGACTGTCGGCAATTAATAACGGTTCTTCAGAGGCATCCATTTGCCAAGTTAAAGGGGCCAAATTTCAGATGCCCAAACTCTGACTGTGGCTAATATGGAGACTACGGCAGGGTGCGAGGAAGTAGTAAGGTTTGGGGTTTGGGGTTTTCTGGTGGGAAAGTGGGAGTGTGAGAGAGTGAGAGGTGGGCGACATTTACCCGTTCAGAGCAAGCAATTCAAGTGTGTGTGCCTGATACTCGTATATAACGGACAACCTACACACACGCGTGTGTGTCTATGGGTGCGTGTGTATGTGACCATAAGGGTGAAACTTTTACTGCTTGCTTACAGAGATTCTTTTCTGATGATAAATTAATTTATTATGTTCGAATTGAAGCACTCGCACAGCCACAGCGAGAATCCACAAACGTGAAACGAAAAATCCGGAGTCGGAGACTCAGAGACCGAGACGGAGACGGAGACCAAGCCAATGCTGTTAATGCGAGCGGATGTAACAGCCATTGCCGAGGCCAGGACTAAAGTCATGTAAATGTACACATACATACGCACACAGGCAGAGAGAGAGAGAGAGAGAGACAAACACACATATGAGCTGGCAAGTAAATACGTGTGAACTGCCTCAACTTTGGAAGCACAAAAACAAATGCAGGCAAAGGAAATGTGTGTATGTATTTCAACCCTATCGCAAATGTGTAAGCAATTACAGCAACAGCAACAGCAGCAGCAACAAAACACAACTATGGAAATAATGAACAACACCATCTGACCACTTGAATAATTTCCAAAGTGGCGGGTGGCTGCCAAGGCCCAAGCGTACCCGGGTGATGTTTTAATTGAAAGCACACAGCACACAGCATATAGCAAATAGCATATAGCAAAGAGCAGACAGCAGTCGGCAGTCGGCAGTCGGCAGTTGGCAGTCAGCATGGCGGACCAAATGTGATAAGGACAAGGCGACCACCCACCCGACTAGGCAGCTAAATGTCCAAGGGGACAGGGCAGAGTCAGCTAAACATGGCGTCCACGCAAAAATGCGTTGATTATGCGAGTGTGTGCATCTGTGTGTGTGTGTGTGTGTGTGTGCATTTCTTGGAGCATGGAATTAAGGTAATATCGAAAATTCAAACGCTTTACAGCATTCAGCGAACTGGCCCTGAAAAAATGATTTATTTGCGTATCTCTCGCGACCAAAAAAAAAAAAAAAGAAATAAAAGAATAGCGAAAAGAAAATGGCTAAAACCCAACTCCGAATTAGATTTTAGCATGGTCCTTGGCCATTGGCATAGCAACGCACAGCTCTCCCACACATGTGACACCGAATGCTAGCAGCTTGAGCGGACTGAGGCGTGGCAGGTGGGCAAGCGGCAAGCGCAGAAAGCAAAGCAAGTCAAAGAACAAATGGATATGGCTCCGCAACGTCTGCGGCATCATCGCCAGCGTTCACAAACATTCGCAAAGGCCAAATAGTATGGAAAGCAGAGCCTAAACGACTACCGAATACACTATAAAATGTAGAGCTCGAACTAATTAATATTCATTAATATTTTAGATATTCATTTATGCTAAGATACCGATTGACAAACAAAAAAGATGTGCTTCAAAATATGGAGTGTATTTTTGGTATTATAAGATACCCTGCAATTGTCCTAATTGAATCTGCTCTGATAGAAATGGAATGTAATTTCGTCAAGCAGTTGAGGTATATCCATCCAATATCTACCTGCTAATTTCTTACACATAGCTCGAATGGACATTGGACCAACTTAATATTCTATATTAAATGCCATCTGAATCTAATCTGAAGTGCATCGCCACTGCATGAATACATATATATATATATATATATATATTTGCAGAGTATACATGAGGCACATTTATATGCACGTCCATTTGGATGCAGGATGCCACCGCAAGGCAACCAAACCCAACTGAAGCAGAGTCAAGCCAAACCCAACTTAACCAAGTCAAACCGAAGCAAAGCGACCGGAGCCAGATCCAGCTTCAGCTGCAGCCGCCCAAACGCCTGTGTGTGTGTGTGTGTGTGTGTGAGTGTGTGTGTATGTTAGTGTTTGTGTGGATGTCCTAGCGCTGGATATCGTGCTCTAGAGACCAAATGGAAACTTAAGCCTTTCTTTTGTGCCCGTCTAAGGGTCCTCATACTGTCCATGAACCTTTGTGGCGCTTCAGCTTTCTCATAGTGGGCAGAGGGGCACAGACAGAGACAGCGACAGGGAGACAGTGCAAGAGAGAGACAGAGAGAGAGGGGGATATTGTTTGTGTGTGTGTGACAGAGAGATAGAGAGGGAGAGAGAAGGGGTAGTGAGGTAAAGGCACAGAGAGCGGTCGAGGCGCGTTCAGTGAATGCATCCTTTTTTGGCGCGTACCGAAATGTTGTTGTATGTGTGTGTGAGTGTGTGTGTGTGTGTCTCTGCGAATGTGTGTTTGAAAATATCGTGTGGAGTGCACTGTCCTCACATTGTCTGCTGCTTGCAGTGACACGAAGAGGAAAAAACACACACACACCCCCATACCCGCACACACTCACAAGAGAGTGGTCTGCTTGGGGTGGAGTGACAAGGGGGGTGGGGGGTAGGGACTGCGGTTACAGGACACACGGCAGGACACAGTACGCTCGCTTGCGCGTTCGCTGGCTCGTTAATATGAGCCCCCGAGGCCCCCACTCGCACACAGCTGGCGGACCGAGAGCGGCCTCCCAGCGGTTCTTCAATGTGCCACGCCACGTTGCATGTTGCACGTCTCTGGCGCATGGCTATGGCTACCTGACACAACAACGCCAACGCCAACCCCCATCCCCCACCCGACCACTTTGTTTCTGGCTAAATGCGCGTCGCTGTCCAAAGCACATGCGATATATGTAAAGTTAGCATAATAAAAAAAAAAAACAAATATCTAAAAAACATAGAAGAAAAACCAAGGGAGAATAATGAATAAAAGAATCATTAAGCCGGCGAACGTGTGTGCGGCAAGGATGCAAGGATGCACAGGCTCCTACAGTGCAAACTCTTAAAGTGGAATACTTCGGTTCCCCAAATTGTTGCAACTTGCAAATAACTCTGAATAAGCCATTCAAGATTTGAGCTGGCAGCAGACTTTAGACTGAAATGTGGCATATAGTTTTCGATAAAGTAACAAAAAGGAGTGTTTAAATGCTCCCAAATATTAGAAATAGAAAATAATGAGTAAAATTCCTGCGAAATTACTTCAGCTAGTTCTTACTGCCTGGAGATCACTGTGCCACACTGTGTGGCAGCTGTGGGTGTTGCCAAAGCGTAATGAGGGGTATTCGGAGGGGGTGAGTGGCTGCGGTAGCTACTGCTGATTCTGTAATTGTTGTTGTAGTTGTTGTTGTTGTTGTTGTTGGGTCCGAGGCGCCTCGTTCTCGCTCCTGCGTTTGCTGCATGGCTGACATTCAATGACTTCTATAACTTTTCAGTGGGTTTTGTGCATTCTGCTTCTTACTCGGGCGCATTGTATGCGTCTGTGTGTGTGTGTGTCTGTGTGTGTGTGTGTGTGTCTGTGTGTGTGTGTGTGTGTGTGTGTCTATGTGTCTGCGTTTTTGCTGTGTTTTTGTTGTTCTTTCGACTTTTTGAAACAAACGCGAATGCGAATGCAATTGTGACTTGCCTTTTCAGTACCCCCTTCGTCGACAGCTCTGCCGCTCTTGCCACTTCTTCCTGCTGCCACGCCCCTTTTGCCTACGTTTTGTTTATTTGCAAAATACATTTGTCCACCTTGCTTCAAGGAGTCCGCGTGCTCGGCATGCACCCCGCTTCCGTTGCTAAATGTCAGACGGACTTTTGCTTTGTTGCCCGCACCGCTTGCCACGTTTTGTTGCACAATTGCAAGCGTGCAATACATTGCGATGCCGCGTGGTGCAGTGAGGAAGTGGGCATTGGACGCATCCCCAACTATCGTTGGCATACTTAATGACCAGCACATTGAGCTGCTTGTGCAGCGATTGCCACTAAATGGGGAACAACAATGAAAAAATCTTAATCTGGATGCGATTTGGTTTCAGCTTTGTACTATAAAAAATAAATAACAAAAACCACTACTGGAATGTCAGTTAAAACTGTAATTATGAACAAATCACTATATATATATTATAAATGAATAACGACAAGATAATATTATAATATTATTAATACTTGACAGTTGCCTTCTACACACTTAGAGAAATGAATTGTTTGCAATTGGCACTTGAATGCAATTCATTGTTCAGCTTTTCAACAGCTGAAGCAATTTGAATTTTTGACATCATATTGTTGCCGAGTTATAATGAAATATAACTCATGTATATGGCATACATTATATTTAGCTTATTTGCCCATATTGAAGCTTACCTGTTGCTATTATCCAGAATGCTTATTATCTTCGTCCTTAGTTCTTTCCGTGCGTTACTGTACTTTTCTTGAGTTGGAAAGCCCGTATTGCCAAATGGCGTTTGGCGGGCATGTGAAAAACAAACTTGGACTAATTTAATTAAATGCTAAATCGCAGTGCCGCCCATTTAATTGCACTCTACGCAAATTTATTGGGTGCGTGCCCATTGCTCGGTCACCCACCCACTTCCAAGCCAGGTCCGCTAAAGCTAGAGTTGCAGGCGCAGCTAATTGGCAGGTAATGAGTTCGCACATGTTGTCATTTTAACACTGCTCGTCAAAGAGTTGAGAGTGTGGCATGTGGCATGTGGCATTGTTGCACGTTCAGTTCAGGCTGGCAGAGAGTGTTCGGGAGTTGGGTATGCAACTATTCACGTCACAACTGAGACGAACCGTCAATTGTCGAATTCTTAGCTCAGCGCTTTGCCTCTAATTAAATTCCACGACAAAACGCGCCAATTACCGGCTAACAGCAACAATTTGCTGTTGGCTGCGACAAAAGGTCAGCGGGTCAACAACAAGTTATTAAAAGAGGTTAAAGTGCCAAAGAGCTGCCCCTCCTCTGAGTACAAAAAAAACAAACAAAAACCATACAAAATGATGTTAAAAAACTTGTTGGTTTTTTTGTATGTTAAAACAGGCTCACAGCATCCCAGAGAGAGAGAGAGAGAGAGGGAGAGAGAGAGAGAGATCTACAGATCCGGCAAAGGTTAATTGTCTCATTCACAGCCTCATTTGCCGACTCACTACTGACCAATGGACCGTTGCCGGGGCAGGGGTTGAGCCGCATGAGTAGGGGGTTGTGATCTCTCTGATGCTGCACAACAAAAACCGAGCGCGAAATTTGGCCTTTTACACCCGAAAATAAACAGCAGCAGCCACCCCTGGGTCGAGCATCAACCGGTTCCAAATGCTGCGGAAGCTGCGCTGTGGTTCGCTGTTTCTGTGTGCGTGTGTTTTAATGTCGCACACTATTTATTAGCCTTAGGATTAATAAATCTATTTGGTCACCATCCTAATGAAATCACCAACGCCCCAGTCCCAAGACTCCCGGCCACTAACCCCTCCCCAGTCCACCATCCTCCAGGCCAAGACACTTTACTCAAACAGAGCCGCTGGCGCAGCAGCCCCATATGTGTGTGTGTTTGTTGATGTGGCTGACGCAACGCCAGCAGATATGTATCTTCACACACACAGCAGCAACGGGCAGCAAATGAGACCAGGCCGCGAGCGGGGAGCCTGCCGCATCACGATGAGAAGTTGGGGGCATTGGGTTTGCAGCTCAGAAGTTGCCAATTTGCCTTTTTGAATTTACGCATAGCTAAAAGTATCCTTTCGGAAACCACAAATATTTACCCAGCTCAAGGCTCAGGTCTGCGGTCGCCTCGAGTCCTACTGTACCCCACGTCGTACTCCATTTCTACCCCACAACGCGGTCGTTGTCTGCCCCCTCTCAGCCACTTGCAACAACTGCCTGTCGGCTGTCTGTTCCCCCCCCCCCTCCCTCCCCCATCGCCATACCTCCTGACTGCCTCGGGGTTTCCAAATGGCGGCTGGCAATTTTCAAAATCTGTCGGACCATCATTTTCAATTCACAGCCCGACGCAACCCGTCCAGCGAACCCCAAAAAGCCCTCGACCAGAACTTTATTTTTCCTTCTGACACTAGCCAAGTTGGACCAATACTCATATTTACACCATATGCACACACATGTGTGTGTGTGTGCGTGTGTGTGTGCGGCGCCTGGAAAGGACTTTTGAAATGAGATTAAAAACGGTAAATTCCTGCAAGGGTTACACATCCTTTGGCTAAGAGTAATGAATGCGGTTTCTGCCCAAAGTCAAAATTTAGAAAGTGTTTTATTTGACTAGGTTAGCTGCACGGGGCCAAAAACATACAAAATTGAACAGTGAGGAGAAAGGGCGGCAGAACGAAGTTGCGAAAAAGTGCGAAAGAGAGAGAGTAAGAGAGAGAGGAAGGGAGTGAGAGAGACAGACCACACACAGAAACACACATAAAAGATGTAAATGGATTCTATATACTATAGAAGATTTTCAAATGTGGTTGCTATAAATAGAAAATTTGAGAAATCGGTTATATTAATTTTCTGCAACTGTTTCTCAGTTTCTCAGTGCAGTGTTGTAAGAGAAGGTGACTATATCTAGCCGTCAATGCAGTGTTGGAAACTAATCAGTTACTGAGTCATTATCTTGAGTAAAACTATGTGTTTCTTAAGAACTTTTATTTAAATCTAATCATAAGCTAAGAAGCGTAAAACAAAAACAAAAACAAATCATATAATTATAATTAAACTAAAGCCTGAAATGCATAAATTGCCTAAGATAAGCTCTTAACTTTTAAGGGACCATATATCCTGGGTGTCCTGTTAAAGTTGCCGAACAAGCTGTCATAGCTTTAATGCACAACACCATCAGCAACAGCCAACAAACGTGCCCAACTCTTTGCCGAATTACAGGTCCTTCAGCGCAACAATTGTTGCTAAGATGCACATTATCCCATTTGACAAAACACTTCACATAATCTTTCCTTAACTGAAACTTACGGAGTATGCTGCCAACTAACAAAGGCTTCACAATCAGCAATTCTAAATATATGCGCCTACTTTCAGAGAACCTGCCACAAACTACAGTTTACACAGACTACAAATGGGCTGTAAACAAATGTTTATTGCATACTTGGCAATTTTTATATATCTATTTATATATATATATTATTTTTTATTGTAGGCCGCAAAATTGGAAAACATTGAAACATTTTGTAGGCATTTATGCAACTCATTTGATTTACGATTCGCTTTAATGGGTTGGCCAGCTTACTGCTGTAAGCAGCGGCGGCAACAACGAGCACGTACATGCCACAAGCTGCTTTGCCAAGCTGCCACGCCACGTCGAGTCAGTGCCTCAGCCGGGGCCCCTGACAAGGTCGCGAGTGCTAACCTTTAATCTCTCTTCGTGCGTGCCTGTCCAACTGGCTCCGAGTCTAAGTCCGAGTTGCCTTCTCTCTGTGTGTGTGTTTGTGTGTGTGTGTACTATATGTTGTGTGTGTGTTGTGCCTATTTTCGATTTCTATTCTGATGCCAGCTGAACGTGCAGTGTTTAGAAACACACTCGTTCCGTTGCCTAACCCAAAATTCAACTCCCAGTTGTAGTTGATAGAACCAGATGCAATGGCTGCGTTCCCCGTTCCCATTCCCACATGCAACGTTATCAAGGGTTGAAAAGCGACTCACACATACACACACACATACAAACAGAGCGAGAGACGAAGCTCAACAAATTACCAAAGGCCAACGCCGTTGCTGACCGGCCGACCAACGGCCAGTGAATGTCTCCCCGGTCTCGGCCCATTGTGTGTAAATATTTTGAGGCACGCGTGTGTTCCTTGCTCTCATTATAAAGTTTAGCAATCAACCCTCGAAGCGTCTGCACAGGCGGCACATAATTGAAACTTATGTACATTTGGAATTAGAATTGAATATTTAAATAGCATATACCTTATGCATACATATATAGCATGCATACAAGCAACCCGACGCTGTCCAGGCTACAACTTCAAAGGACACTTTTGTTTAATGACAACCCTGATGAAAAATTAAGTTACAAACTCAAAGTTCGCATTGATTTCTCAGTCCTTAGTAATTAGTAAATGGTCATTCAAATTATCCTAAAAGGCAATAATCATGTAACTTGGAATACATCCGTCTTCTCAGCAAGAATATATATCGTAGCCGACAGTATTGGACCAATATATCACAAAGCGATCATAGGAACTATCTGTCAAGCGTTAAGTTTCTTAAAGGAATGGGTAATAATTTTCCACAGCCATAATATTGTCAAAACTACACTGATTTTCGAAAGTAATACATTTTTGTGTATAGCTTCACGTCAAACAACTAATACTGCATTTAAATTTCTAATACGACTTAAATTCGATACTTATTTATTTATGATAAATAGGGACATAATTTGTAAACACAGCAAAGTGTTATTATTCGAACTCGCAGATGATCCGCTCTATTGAAGTCCAAGAAATTTGGAAAAGCTAGCGTTATTAATATATCCGAAGTAGACTTACTAATTTCAAGTGTTATTATGCAAAAGAAACAAAAACATAAACATTCTATAGGCAAATCTGTGGTTTATTAACCTTGATGGGTACCTTTTGCCGTGTATATGTTATTGATCAGCATTACCAGTCGATTCGATTTGTTCTGTCCGTCTGTGTGCCTGTTCCCATTGGTTGCACCTATTTTAAATAAGTTGCTATCTCTCAGTCTTAAAGCTATCTAGACAAAACTAGACATATATCAGTAATTTTGCTTTGGTGTCAAAGTGGTAAATTAGTAAATGCGATGAAACCAATCGGTCTAAAGATTTGAGTTGTAGAATCGAGATATAAGCCAATACGTGTTCCTTTCTCGTACAATATAAATGTTGAATATTGAAATACAAATAAAAGTGAAAAATTAAACATAAAACGTTAACAGACTAACTCCGATCTATAACTACAACTACAACTATAATTATGTGTCAAATAAATTGATAATGAAAGGATGTCCACACTTCTATATGAAGAAATGCTTATTAATTGCGTTAAATAAATTCAAATTTACATTTACAAATGAAGAAGTCAATTTTGGATACCAGCAGTTGAAATTTAGCCTAAAGAGGGCATCTAATCTTCGGCGTGCAAAAGATGGAAACATTCTGTCTTGTTTTCTAATATTTTGGCATATCTTTATGTTGGAGTGCTTGGACCTGCGCAATATCTAACTAAATTGCCCATGGAAGTGAATTACATTTTGGGCGCTTTTCATGTTTTGCTAATTGTGAACAAGAAACTTTCCAAGGCTGGACATGTTTTTAAGCTAATGCAGGGCAGTGGGCAGCCGTTGCGGCAACCATTGAATATCCTACACACAAGCACACACACGCACGCCCAGATACACACGCACATACCGAGAGAAATACACAGTTAGAATGGATGCGCATTGTAATGGCGGCGGGTGGATTTACGGCTGGATGGTCGGTTAGCAGCCAAAGGCCGTCGACAGTCGGCTGTCCGGTGTCCACACGGTCCGCAGTTGGTAGCCGGGTAGCCGGTGGTGTTTGCTTGCCGGCAGCAATAACCCTTTTTCAGCTCGCACACACAGATACAATTGCACACACACACACACACATACACAGACACACATATGTACAGCTTGTTGGTGTTTCGCCCACTCTCGGCATGTCGGGCGCAGTGCGCCTGCCTGTCCGCCATAGCCACAGCCAAAGCCATTGCCATCAGCATCGCCATCGCCATTGCCATCGTCGTCTGCCCAGCCACCCAAAAAACCCATCTCATTAAATAATTCTGACCATTTGAAAGCGAATTTAACCTTTTGTTTTCGACGCGAATGTGAGAAAGAGAAAGCCAAAGCGAATGAATGCGTCCAGGAAAGAGAAAGAGAATGAGTTTTTTTTGGGGGGGGGCGGATTGGAGCACAGTTGGGAATTGAGAGCATTGCGAATCAGCCATGTGAAGCTGCAGCCATGTCGTAAAAAAAACACACACACACAACTCAATGTTACACACATGTGACATAAACACAGACACACACACGCACACACACACACATTATACATATATATATATATATGTATATATATATGTAGAAAACCGTGAGCAGAAGCCGATGCTGGGGGCCTTTTGTGCTCGTTGGCGACTTGGCTTCGGTTTTTTGGCTTCTAATTGTGCCCCTTCTTTACCAAGTTGCCGTTGTCACCCGATGCCGCCCGCTTCCACTGACGTGTGTGTTCCACACGTGTATGAATGTGTGTGTATTGGGTGTAAATTAATTTGAGACCACTCGGAAGATATTCAAATGAGCGTCTCTCCTTCTCTCTATCTGTCTCTCGCTCTTGTTCTCCCTCTCCCTCTAAGCGTGTACCTTTGAAAAGTATTCCAAACAAATCACAAACAGATATTCGACATTCATTGTTTTTAGGTCTAGACGCAAGTCGTCTTGACAAACCCACCCAAGTTGAGCTGAGCCGTGCCCAGCCCCAAGCCTGCCGCTCCTCGCAGTTAGCCTTATTCAAATAACTTCAAATGCAAAAACTACACACATTCCACATTCGTCAGGCAAATAATTTTCAACATTGATCAACATTCCATCGTGCACTTGGAATTGCCATCCCCCGCGGCTAACTGTTAATGCCCCCAATCCCAAAAAGTAGGCAATGAAAAGTGTAATACATAATAAGACAATTGATTTGATTGGAATTTGTTCACTAATGAACAATGATTTGGATTTGTTTACCAACAATGTTGAAATGTCCAATATTACTCAATGAATCTAGCTTATATAACAATAGAAAAGAATTACACAAGTGTAAGGTATTTCGAGTCTGGCGCTGATGGTCTTCAGCAGTTCCCAAAAGCTGCAATCTACTTTTATTAGCAACTTTCTTTAAATAGATTAGATTTATTTATTGCTTTTAGATTTAGATCCAAGTCAGCTTAAAGCCTCTGACTCTTTTTTGTTCTACGCGTTAAGTATTTTGAGATTAAACTAAGTAGGTTATTTGGAAATCCCAGAAGATTTGTGAACTAGCAAAAAATGTTATTTAGCCTTACTAAAATCAGTGTAACACTGAATTAGCATATCCTTTTTCCTCTTACTATATTTCTATTTATATATTTATATCTAAATTTAAAATTTAAATCACATTTCAAATATGTTAAGATACAGTTGGGTAACCAAATAATGTATAAATTTACTAAGCTGAGTTGATGCAATATATCATAAATTACAAGAGGCTATGAAAGGTAGGCGTAGCACAATTTTTCATTTCTTTATTCTTTGGCTTTGGCTTAGGTAACAATTGAAACTTGAGCTATGCAAATACCCAGGTAAATTTTAACTATTCTACGATTTATATCTCTACTCTCCGTCTCTTACTCTCCACTCTCTTGCAGAAACATAGTCCATCTCTTTCATGCGCAGCCCAGCAGTCATTAATTAAGGGTTGATGCATAGCCGAGATCACCAACTACCCCTAGCAGTGCGTCGAATACTCCCGATTGGGTGAACTATAATTCCAATCAGATCGGGGAGGTGTCTGCTACGTGACCTTTTGCAATGCCAAGCAGGATTAATATTTTGGACGCGACTGTAGCATACAATCCAGAGGATCAGAGGTGCCATAGAAAGGCTTCAGTTGATGAAATTCCTTCGCCTGACTAGTTGTGAGCGTAGCTTGATACATTTTTTTGTATATTAAGAAGAAGCAACCACACAGCGATATATAAAATAAATAAGTAAATGTTAAAAAAAGATAACTTAGATAATGGCAACAAACATTTTCAAATACTCGAACTCAATCCTAATGCAAGTTTAAGATATAAAAAAAATTACTTACGTTATTCAACTAACAGCTTACGTGAGTATTGGAGTTGTCAAAAATGAATTTTAAATTGGAGGAAAACTCAAAAATGGCACGAAAAGAAATTAAACAAAATTGTGAGAACTAGGTAAGGTTAGTCAATTGCCAAACATGAAGGAAATTGATTTGAACAAGACAAAGCATTTGAAATCATTAATCACTCTTTTATCAGTAAATGATCACAGGTCTCTGTAAGCTTAATATGAAGTTTGTGTCAGACCTATTCTTTATTACAAAGATATTATATTTAACTTATTGTTATTTCTCAATCGAATCGAATATAAGAAAAAAAAAATCATAATTCAAATCCATTATAAATTTGTCAAATGTCTTGACCCTCGAAGTGTACCACAACCGAGTGCATTCATAATGATTCAACGATAATCAATTTGAACTTTGCTGTCTGACGTGTTGTGACACGCGTCTCAAGCAAGATGTGCACCAAAAGGTGATCGAGGCGAAATGCCAAAGGACCGAAGCTGGACGCACAGTCCAAGCAGCGTCCAGCTAAGTGCCTGGCTGGAGATATCCTTCTTAAAGCAACCCCCTAAGACTTGTGCCGCTCAACTCGTTTCGAGGAACCTTGGCCAATGGTCAAATGTCCTGCGACTTGGACGAGAAGTACGCTTGGGCCAAATGGCAGGCACCCCAATTAGGCGGCATGTTTTAGTTTTTCACGGGAAAACCCACAAGGAAAATGCTCAAAATGATTGATATGTTTTTTTTTTTGTGTTTTCTTTTTTTTCTTGCAGTTGTTCGCTGTCTTGTTTTTACGTTGGACAACAACGCTGAAGTGCACAAAAATGCGCACAGAAATTAATCATGTTTTATGCGTCAAAAAAAACTTGGAAGCGACTTGTCGCATCCACGTAAGCAAAAGGACTTGAGCAGGGGGTGGAGAGAAGCATGCCACATATTGGCAACTGCAACGGCATCGATATCGACATCGGTGACGGATATCGGGTTACAATAACGGCCGCTAGCACAAGTCATCCTGTGTTCTCACTGCTGCTTTTGTTGTAGCCGTTGTTGTTGTTGTTGTTGTTATTGGTTTTTTATAAGCCATAAAACTTGCCAATTTGGCTCGCTGTCCGTTTGCCAGAAGGGCCAATTTACATCGCAATGGAGCATTTACTATGTTTGATATTCCGCCGGGAAATGGTGAGGGGCCAATCTTGAGCCATAACTCTCCCGTATTCTCAATGTAATTGACAGCTTGCAATTAGAAATGGATACAAAATTCCAGCGTATCTCAACCCTGCCGAAAAGTATCGTGTTACCAATAGTTACTGAAGCAAAAAAAGAGTAAAATAAAAAAATAAGAAAAAAACTGTTGGCTACCTCAGGAATGTAAATTGCAAACTTTTGCCGACCTCTTGAATGGCTTTGTGATTTATGAAAGTGAGCAGATAAGTTGGCAGTGGCAAACGCAATGGAATTGCAAATTTCCAATATATTTAGAATATCAGCATCTCAATTTTCATTATAATCGCATTTGAATATAGGATTTTATTTATGCAGAGTTGAGTCTCCAAGAAACTATCAATTTGAAAAAGTTGAACAATTATATATCCGTAACGAATTAGGAAAACGAAAAGATTGAATTTGTAGCAGAGAATATGGGACAGGGCATTTGGTAGTCTCATTGGCATCAACTCCTTCGACACCCCCCCCCCCCCCCCAACTACTTTCTTAGTAATATACTATCTGAAATTGGTATGGGAAATTGGCAAAGTTTGGGAGGGGGGGCCTTGGGATTTTTGGGATTGCCTAACGGATGAATGGGTACTATTCAAATGCTGGGGCGAGTTGTCGGTTGGTCCAACGACCGAACGACCGATGTCAAAAGGCGCTAAAAGAAATGCTGTGCGTGTGTGTGAGTGTGCGTGTGGCCATAAAATACACAAGTCCCCAACCAAACCGAGAACCCCACCCAAAAGGCACGCGCACTCACACACACACACACGCAAACACACGCATGCATGCAAATAGCCCTTTTACGCAGGACGAAGGACATTTGACGCCCGGCAACGTTCGCCACGTCCACAAAAGTGACCGTCGAAATCGTAAAACGTAAGACGAAAACGAGCTGGAAAATAAAAACACATTAGACACAAGCAAATATCCTTAACGCCCAGCTCCCCGTAGCTGTCCTTGCGCTACTATGCATATGTATATATGACCACACACACATAGACAGAAAGAGAGAGAGAGCGAGAGAGAGAGCGAGAGTCGAGCACACACAAATTTATCTCCATTTGACCCTCTTCAAAGTGCTTTTTATAGTCATTTAGTGTTTTGGCCCTCCCGTCAAGTACTTTTATTATACACGTATAAATCCAATTCGGCATTCGGCGGAGCCACAAAACACACTCGCACACACACACACACGCACACACAGAAGGATATGTGTGTGTGTACATATATTTATGCTTGTACATCTCCCCAGCTGGCTTCGCTTTGCATAGCTACAAGGTAAACGAAACGACAGTCCAACTAATGAAACGGAACCGGGCAACCAAGCAAGCTTCTGGACCTTCTGCCACCCAAAAAGGACCACAAAATACACACACATACTCGCACATACATGCATATGCATATGGACATATGTGTATATACAAAGAGTAAACTTTTTGGCCCAATGCTCGTTGTCAAAACTACACCCAAAAGCACACACAAACACACACACATTCACACACACACACACAGTGCTACACCCACACACATATTGAAAACAGCTGCCAAGGTCCTTTCTGGTCGTCGCCTGGTCGCTGCTGTGGTGCTTTTTAAAATTTTAAGACATGTAAATATAAAAGGTCCTGCGCTGTCCCGTCCATTTCGAACAGTTCGCCATACAATACACGCGCGCACACACACACACACTCCCCACACACTCCCCACACTCACACGCTCTAAAAGTCCAAGCAGCGTGGCGTGCGTTCCGGGATCCCAATGTGTATCACTCCATTCGATCTATAGTCCTCTGTCTGTAAGTGTGTATGTGTGTGTGTGTGTGTGTGTGTGTTTTTATGGCGCTTTATGTTTGCTCTGTGCTTGTGTGTGTGTATGAGTGGTGCGGGGAGCTGTACATGTCCTGACCGGTCCGTTTGGATACCCAAAAACCCTCCCATGCATGCTTGGGAACAACAACAAACGACAAAATATCTGCAAATGTTGTTTTCCTTCGGGTTGTTATTATTTTACATTTTTTTTTTTTTTGCATATGTTTTTGATGTTCCTGTCTCTATCTCTATCTCTCTCTTTCTGTCTCTCACACACACTACCTCTCTCTGTCACTGTTTCGGTCTTTTCTTATTGTTTTTACTCGTTTGTAGCCACTTCAGTTGCCTTTAGTTTGGTCTCTCGGCTCAGTTGCTGCACTTGATATACTAGTGTGTACATGTATTTCCCTTTTTGCGCTCAATTATTTATTCGCATCCACCGATTATCATATCTACCATCATTAGAAGACTAACATTTCAATTAAATATGCAAATTAGATGAAAGAAATGGAAGGAAAACACCTTTTCAGTCTAATGAAAATGAAACGAAGAGCAAAAGGTGAAAGGCGAAAGGCAAAATCAAGTTGCATTTGCCAAATGGTAACTCAATTAAGAATAACTTAATATTAATAAGGATACTAATACGATATTTTAATAATATGGCATATATATAGTATATACTAACATAATAGGCAAATCGGAATATTATATATGACCGCGAAGCTGATACTCGCACGATGCAAGCTGGCTGGAGCAGCTGAGGCATAAATTTAACTTCAAATGGAAAGGAAAGCCACAAAAATGCAAAGGTCCATTCGAGCTGCACACACGCCAGAGACAACCCCACCCAGCGGGCGGCAAACGCCTCCTATCAGTCAGTCCGGGCGAGAGAACAAAAAAAAAAACGACGAATTGTTAAAAGGAAAAGATACACAAGAAAAAAAAAAGATGGAAAGGAAAACCCTTTAAAAAACAATACACGAGCCGTAACAGGGCCATTAATTTCCCAATTTACAGTCTATTCGCAAGCCGTTGCCGAAATTGTTTAAGGTTTTAAAACCCACATGGAGATACCAACACACATACACATATGCACTGATAAATGTGGATATGGGAGGGATAAGGGGGTTCGGCCATGCCAATGGCCATATGTCCATTTTGGAAAAGGAAAAAACAACACAGTTACCAACCAGAGAAAAAAAAAAGCAAACAGGAACAACAACATTAACTTGAAGAATTTCAAACAAGAGCCAAAGGTGTATGTGTGTGTGTGTGTGTTTGTGTGTGTGTGTGGGTGGTTTGCTGTACCGTTGTCTTCTTCGCAGCTGCCTGTGAATGGGGTGGTAAATGCTGCCCAAGGGACTTGTAGCCGGATACCAACAAACTTTTCAAAATAAACGAAAAGAAGACGCTCCACAAAAAAAAAAAAACCCAAAAAAAAAAAAAAATTGGAAAGCAACCGTTTTCTTATACGGCTCATGTGTCGGCTCTAACCACATGACCAAATGCGCTCCCGTTAACCCACACATACAGTTACGGCTATACATATGTGGTGCAGCGCATCCAGCAGGCGCTGTAACCGCAACTGTAGCGCAAACAGTCGCAAGGCCAGCGGCAGCTGAAACGCAAAAGGAACGTCACCGCATGGTTTTATTATATTGTGAATGTGATTACCTTAAGGATATGCAATAAGCACACACAACCAACACACTCACACACACACACACACAGACACACACATGGCTGGAGTCTTTGGAGTTATCTGAACCACCCTTTGGCCATGGGCTGCGGTTGGACGATTGGACAATCGGACAGTAGCTACAAAAATGACGCAGCATTGCAGAAAAGGAAAAGGCAGCAACATCATTAAACTGCACAGCGCCAACAATTGCACAAAGTATCTTAAGGATAAAGATACTTGCAGCATTTGCAATTTGCAGCTATTATCATCATCAGCTATATCGAACAAAATGCTATATTTAATCTTAATATTTTCAATTACTTTGTTCACATAAATATATTGAAATAAGTTACACTTGATGAGCATATTAAAAGCGCATTTTGATAGAGAAGCTTTGTGTTTTTTTATATTTTTTATATATACTTAACAATTTTAGTATATGATTTTTATATATACTTTTTAAATCGTGCCAATCTTGACACTTGATTCCATCTACTTTAACCAACCCAATCAATTGCAACATTTTCTTATTTTAGTTATTTGCCAAGCGGCACGATTCAAATGCAATGCGAAACAGGCCATGTGCATCACGTGGCAAGGTTTTACGTTATATATACATATATATATATGTATATGTGTATGTGTGTGTGTATATATGTGTGTTTTCGAATCTTTGGCTGCAAAAAGTGACTAAAAGGGTAAAAACCAAAAATCGAGGATAAGAACGGATAATCTAATGTCGCTGTGAAGTAGGTAAAGTTAGTGCCACGGCCACACGGCAGTCACTCAATGAGGCGTCGAGTCATCGACTACACACACACACACACTCACACACACGCACACACACATAAGCACTGGCTGGTGCCAGTTGAAGGTCTATAAATAACTGCAAATAAATCAAAATCTATCAATGCGAACAATTCGATGTGTTACAATTGACTTCACCGATCAAAGCCGTTGTTGCTGTTGTTGCTGTTGCTGCTGTTGTTGCTGTTGCTGCTGTTGTTGCTGCTGCTGTTGTTGTTGTTGTTGTTGAATTTCATCCTCTTTTTCATACCTTTTGTATGAAGTGCACGACCAAAAAGTATCCTTTGTGTCAATATTATTAGCAGCAGCAGAAGCAGCAATCGAACGGATAATGGCAAAAGGGTGAAACGGACACGGACACCAGGATGAGGCAGTTACCACTGGGTGAGTGTGCGAAATTTTACAGTAATTTAAAAAAAAAAAAAAGAGTAGACAAGAGAGAAGAGGAGAGGAGAGGAGAGGAGAGTTTCACCAATTTAATCAATATTACACAACCCATTCAAACACACACAGACACAATATCGATGGCCTGAGTAGCAGATACAGATACAGATACATTTGCACACCAGGCGTATCTGATAGGACGCGGGTAATGGACAGCAGAGGCGCTGCTCTAATTTTATTTATGATCTAATGTGCTGCCAATGACGAACAGAAGGTCCTTTGGCAGGACATTCGTCGGGCTGCCGCTGCCGCTGCTGCTGCTGCCGAGGGTCGCCGATAACGCGGTGTGAAAGGGCATGTTTCTGTGGATTGATATCCCGTTGTCCTCACACACACACAACAACACCAACTGCACTGTTTTTCTTTCGATTCCTTTTTTTTGCAACAATTTATGCGTTTCGTGTCAGTTGCTGGCACATCCTGACAGTGGGCGATGGGCAATTTTTTAAAATTTCTGCAAGGCGTTTACCGCAAAAGCAGCGCATGAAAAACAAACGCAACAAACTCAACAACAGCAATTACAGATGGAAATAGAAATGAGATGGAAAAGCATGGGAATCGCATTGGAAATAAAAAAGGAAATGCAAGTTTTGAATAGTCAACAATCCAACAAATAAAATCAAAAGGAAAAGATTTTATTTATTTATTTTTTAATTTATTGTGATTTATTTATTTGAAAAAAAAGAAGCAAACGAGACATCATACTTCATATATACTATATAAATATTAAAATTTACTAATTACTTAAGGGTTTCCAAATCCTCAGACGTATACGAGGGTCGAAATACTTCAAATATATCAAAATATTACTCGGAGAAACATTGCAGGTGCTCCTGGGTATGTTAGCAACTCTGATACTTAAGCATACTTTGTCCTATATACGATATTAGCAAAACATATCAGAGATACCACAATCGATTGTTGACCCATGAAAACCCAAATGTCAGTTTACCCATTATATAATGGTACGTTAGACAACTGAAACGATGTCATGTTGTGGTCTTTGGAGCATAGTTTTTTAGATTAGAGAATCCTAAGCACGAATATCTTTGAGCATATTGAAATGATTATTTTCGCATTAAACATTTACTTTTCCAGAGCCAGTCTAGGAATGTAAGTTAATGCATCAAAAGAAATCCGATTTCTCCTAAGCGGACTTTCAGTCTACCTTCACATAGAATCAACCCACAGTAATAAGTAACTGTCTCTTAGCTGTGTGAGTGGTGGTGGTGCTGCTGGTGGTGTTGCTGCTGCTGTTTGGATTACGCAGATGCCGTGTACAGTTGACCACTCGGCAATCATTTTAACTCTTTAATCAAAAGCCACATAGAAAGCCCGGCTGCGGTCCTGTGTCCCCCAAAGGGCCGTTTTGCACTAATTAATAAGAGCAAATTCCCCAAACGAGCGTCAGACGAGCCCGGAGCGAGTGTAGTTGAATCATTCCCGGTGTGCGGCTGTGTGCGCATCCTGTCTCGACACACACAAGCACACACATTTATATATATACATATATATAAATATACATATATATGGAGAGTGAGAGAGACAGAGAGAAAACGAGCGAACATCTTCTGGTGACTGCACAAAACTGACAGTTAAAAATGTTGCATAGTTTTTTACGTCTTTACGAGTGTCAACCACCCAGCTGGACGGACGAACGGAACAATTCTTGACTCACGTGGCCAGCTGCTTCAGATCCTTAAAGATGTGTTGCTACATGAGCTGTGCGTGTGTGTGTTATGTGTGTCGACCACGGGCAGATAGAATCGGAACGTTTCCCTTTTTGCTAAATTGGCAAAATTCTGGCCTATTCATCCATTCAGCAGCAACGTCCTTTTGCCTGACCCCAACCCAACCCCCAGCACCACCCAGAATCCATTTCACCCACCCACTGGGCGTCTTATGGCCCATTTTGGACATTCAAATGCGAAACGATGCTAATTCATATTCAAATGAATGCGAAATAAACCCCAATCACAATTATTATGAGACATGTTAAATGGACCAAAAGTCCTCTACAGAGACAACAACAAGGAATTCACACACAAAGAGAGAGAGATAGAGAGATAGATAGAGAGAGAGAGAGAGAGAGAGAGAGAGAGTGGGAGACATATACTCATATAGAGTTCACATTCACATATGTACAATACGCAGAGACACTCACACATTCAGATGAGAATAGATGGGCAATGGGCGATGGGCAAATGGACGGACGCATCTAACCAAAGGATAAAGTACAATACACACACAGATTGGTTGTGTGTGTCTGTGTCTATCTGTGAGCGCAATATCGCGCATGTCCCAAAAGCGGACATATGGAGGACCACCGAGTGGACGAACGGACCGCAATGTGGACATTGAGTGTTTTCATGTGTGAGTGTGAATATTGCAAATGTTGGACAAAATGCAATCAAGTCCATTAATGTAGAAACACTCAGCAAGTGAATAAACGCACTGAATGAATAGAACGCAATACGAATGCAGTTGCATTATAATTGAATATATTCATGTCCACTCAGTTGTTAGAATGATACACAATAAAAAAAAGAGTAAGACTCATTTACCTTTATTAATGAACGAATGCGGAAATATTCAATAAAAGGTGTAATTATAACTGAATGTATTTATTGTGTACTGACGGCAATCTGAAAATATATGAATATAAATTAATGTATTCATTGCTTGCCAACCCTTTCAACTAACCTAACGATAGTGCTGTCACCATTCACTTATGACTATGTCTATATAAATAGTACATTCATTACATTCATGTCCATTGTTCATGCATTTGTTTTGGCAGTACAAACTCACTTATGACCATGGAAGTATGACTGAGTGTATTCACTGCACTCATATGCAACTTGATTATTTACATATATATATTAATCACTGAAATATAGCAAAAATCAGATTGCCTTATGTAGATATTCGTATGAATGTGAACAGTTACTCGTATGACTGTATTCATTTTTGGCATTCACACTCACAACAGTCTGGGCAATAGATCATCATTATCATAATCATCATCATCAGCATCCGCATCAACTGGGCCCCATAATGAGCTCGAAAATAAAAAGGATGGGAAGAGAGCTGCTCAGATTGACAGTGGCTACATTCTCAGTCCCTTTGAGTAGCGGCTGGGGGCGATGTGGAAGGGGGGGTGGTGGGAGGGGTAGGGAAGAGGCTCTAACTAAGGTAGGGATGGCCTGTAAGCAAGGCAAAACAAATAAACATGCTGTCAACTGGCGTCTGACACCACACGTCGCATCGCCGTGCTGCGTGCTGCGCCCCCCCAGACGCGCCCATCTGCACATGCTACAGCCGAAGCCACATTTGCATACGTGCGGCCAATGTCCCAGGACGAGAGAACACACACGCACACTCATAAGCACTCATACCAAGAGGGAGAGAGTGAGAGTGAAAGAGAGAGAGAACTGAGTTTCCCGTAAGCGGCTTGCAAAAGTTTTTCGGAAAGAACTTTCATTAAACAATGCGACCAACTCGGTACATTTGTGCCCGGCCCATTCATCTCTTGCCTCCGTCCAGTGAATGTCTGTCTGTGTGTGTGTGGGTGTGTGTATGAGTGTGGGTGAGTGCGTGATTGTTAGCTGTGTGTCTGTCGCTTGTGGGTCTGGGGCGTGGTTTGGTCCTGAGTTTAACAGCAGCCATTCAGTCTGCAAAAAATGATTTTAATATAAGCTAATGGATAACGCCAACACAAACAAACACACTTAAACAAACACACACGAACACACACACACACACACACACAAAACACATTGGCATTCATATTCATATGTATAGCGAAAAAACGACCCATGTCCCGCATCATGGTATGATATTTCAAATGCTTAATACTAGCACTCAAAAATAAGAAATGACACAGCTATTTTATTCCATTTTATCTCTCTCTCTCTCTCTCTCCCTCTCTCTGTCTCTGTCTTTCACTCTCTCTATATGCACCTCCATCGCTCTTCCCCATTAATTTTTGTTTTTATACTCTGATACCGAATGTATCACGAGTATCTTGGTTTTATGCTATGTCCGACATGCTGTCTGTACGTTTGTCCGTCCCTTCTAGTTGGAGCCTTGAAGCTTGGAAGATATTCTGCTCAGTTCCCGCGTCCGATAAACTGTCAAAATTTAGGTGCTACGTCCTCCACAAAATTTAACGATAAAATCGATTAAGCGGTTGATAAAACCGATAGTTGCCAGTTGGTATCAGAGTATTTCGCAGTCGGTAACGCCCTCCGACAACGTTCTCACTTGTTTTCTTTTTTTTGCTTTAAAATACTCACTTGTATGTTTTCGCTTTAGCTATTTGTTATTAATTATTTTCATATTCTTCATTTTTTCATATTTAATCCTTCCCCTCGCCTGCCCTGTCGAACGAACCAAATTGGCAACCCTGGCAACAGCGCGATGTGGGCCAATTACGTTGAAATTGTCTGCAAAATGTTAACGTTTATTTTTAATGAGTGCGCGCCTCGCCAACATACAACATTCACAAAGTGGGTGGTGTCAACCAGCTAACGAGTACTCGTACGAATATCTGACTCTCTAAGTGGGTGTATGTGTATGTGTGTGTGGGTGTGTGTGCGAGTGGGTGTGTGTGTGTGTGTTTGTTTTCTCTATTGATGCCATTGCAACTGCGGTCGCAGTCATATTTGCCTAATTCAAGTTTTGCATGCACAATTTGAAAATCATAAAGAATCCTTTGGAATCCAATTACGTAGAAAATGCAAAGTTTATATATACATATATTCTATAACTAGTTCCTCAAATATCTCGATGTAACTTGCTATATATATACGTAATTTGGTGTCAGTCCCATCGGCTCACTATATTTTTTGTTTAGCTGATATAGAAACTACTTTTGGTTTGCCAAGTTCGCCGCACAAAAATCACCAGTTATGTATTACTCTGCTGCTAACATTTGGACAAGGAATCATCAACAAAATATCCAATTCAATTATAGCGAAATTTTAGATGTCGGCAAGTTGACAACACTGTGAAAGGCCGTTTCCTAGACAACCATTTATGCCTCTCTGAAGTAAATTTGAAGCAATCTGCAACAAAAACTTTGATGTGTGGCCAATAAATGTCTGGAATGAAAGAAGAAACTGAATAATAAATGAGTTTAAATGCCAAAACTGATCTTTTCCTACAATAATAATTACTTTTTTTGGACTTCAAATTATAATCTGAATCAGCATAGAAGACTACGATAAATATTTCGCAAGCAAATTGTCCGTTTACATAGGAAGCCGTACACCTTAGCTAACTCTCTCTCTCTCTCTCTCTTTCTACCACTGTCCTGCAAGACAACTGTTGCCACGTTTTCCCTTGATTCCCTTAAGTACACATCAATACGAGATTTACATTTTCCAATAGCTGAACCCAAAAATTTGAATATATCCATGCCACTCCACCCCCAAAGCCAATCCCAGATTTGCAACAGGCAAGGAAACTTTTTTGATAAGCTTTGACACCTGAACATTGACCCATTGATATGGTCGCTGCCCCGTAACTAATCTGGAAAGTGTGCAATCCAATCGACCGTATGAATTATGGCCAGTTAGAAGTGCTCCTTTCTCCTGTTGGCGAGGGGTCAAGGGGAAAGGTGGCTCGAACAAACACTCAATCATGGTCAAATCTTGACAAAAGTATTTACTCGCATGGCCCGGAATTATGTTTATCCACATGCATATTTTATGAATTTAATGGTCGTTGGGTGTCAGGTATGAATAGTGCGCTCACAACAAACAAACAAAGCAGACGACAGACCCATACACACACACACACACGCACACGCACACACCCACACACACACATGCATACTGGGGATGCAGGACAACGGACCAACTTATTTCGAATGCTAAATCGTTTGAATCCTTTCTCAACGACATAGTTGAGCGGGCTAGTGCCAAGGATTCGCAGACAACACGCTCAATAGCACAGGCACAAGGACTTTAACTGGCCTGAGGTCCTGGCTCTGTTACTGCCACTGCTTCCACATTCGACAGCTATCGGCATTTGCGGCAGCCTAAGCCTCGCTGCCAAAGTCCCCATGGCACATGTCCCATCCATCATCACACAATCACAAAATGAGTATCATGGCCTTGCGCCCACTCCTCTATAGATCCTCTTAGCTTAGCCAGGCTATCGAAGCTATGGCCATGGCCCAGTCAGTCAGTCAGTCTCACAGTCAGTCAGTCAGTCAGTCGCACGTACCATTCGAACGCACTTATCAGCTTCTCCCCTTCCCCAGCCCAAGCCCCGCACACCCCACCATAAACTGAACAGAACTGAAGCGCTGAGCTGCTTAAAATACCAAAACCAAAATCTCGAATGTCCATTAGCATACGTATCCTTAGCCAGTGTTGAGGCTCCTTCTGCTTGTTTTTCTTGGGGCCACGTCTCTCTGGCCTTTTGCAACAGTTTCTTTTATTCTTCGTGCACACACACACACACACACACACACACACAAAGACAAAGTGAGATAGCAACCACCCTGGACTAGCGTTGAGTCCGCAACGGTCGGGTTACGGCTAAGCCCATGCCACACAGCGACGCTCCTCCACCGACCAAGAAAAGTCACACACACACACACGCACACACACTCACAATATTCCATACCATCTGCTACACCTTACGCCTAACAATCCAATTCCGAGCCAACAATATGCTTGGAGGCGCACTCCAACAAGAGTGGGTTAGATGCTCGATTTGAATTGGGTTGGAGGGAGAATCAACGGGTTAAGGGGCTTTGGGGGTTTCTTGGCCAGCCACATTGCAATGTATGACCAGGGCGCATGGCGCACACGCATCCACATCCACATTCACATTTACAACTACTACGTGATGTCCCATCTCCATTTGCGTTTCAAATTTAAATTTAACCTTTTGTCTTAATACGCCAATGGGGTTGACTGAGCAGAGGGCGACGACGAAGGGAATGGGAACGGTAAGGGGAACGGGAGCGGGAGCGGGAACGGTGAGCATGAGAATTGTTCGTATTGAGCATAGGCTAGATAGCTGACATAGCATAAGTATACTCTTGTCTGCCCCATCTCCATAAATATATCCCGCTTGCATGCACTTAGGTATCCATATGGAGTCCCACACACGCTGGCAGGCAGCATTTGATGCGTGTAATGGATTTGGCTGGGCGACAGACCGACAGACGGATAGGCGGACAGACAAGCACTTGGACACCGGCTTAAGTCGTCTTATTGTTTGGCTTATTAGAGCTACACATGTATGTGGCGCAGCAATATGGGTTCAGGTAAAGCCGGCATTACAGCATGGCCAGCTAATTTTCGGGTTTGATAACAACAACTGAGATGTGTGCGTGTGTGTGTGTGTGTCAATGTTGTCAAAGTGAATTGACCGGATGGGTATTTGGCTCTAATACGCAATTGATAGATGGGCTGGATTGGGGGAATCCCTTAAGTTAGATACATTGGTTTTCCTCCTACTTGTTGACATCGCGAATTAGAAGAATTTGTGACCGGCTTAAAAAGTTGTATAAGTAATCCAATAAGAATAAACTATAGCTATAAAATATATATAATAATATACATGAATATACTATCTTAAGTCTTCAACCCTAACTGTGAAGTATATTTTATTGATTACAAACAATTTTCTTTTTTTTCATAAATTTTACTTATTATGTGTCTTGGGTCTAGGAATATTTGGCATCTAACGAGATATAGACTGTTATTACAAATCGTGTAAAATTCTCAATTTAAATTAAAATTTGGGTATGATTTTAAAGGAAATAATAAATGCCGCATGTTTCCATTTTAATTAGTTGAGAGCTGTAACCAAAAAAAAAAAGGAAAGTATCTGCAAGTATCTGCGCAGGCCTTTAAAGTAACTGTCAGTGCTTGAAAACATTTCAGACAAAACCCCAAAGCTGGGGAAGTTTCTCAACTTTTAGGCCATAATTCAACGGCAGCTGAACCTGGTCAAATGCTTGCGACTCAGTTATTAAAATCAATTGTTGAGCCGGTCGGAAGGTGTAACTTGTGCTACTCGCGCAATTCAAAATGGCCACCTGAGGGGTGGGTAGTGGTAACAGAGTAGTGGACACACACACACACACACAGACACACACACACAAATACAGACTTTGACAGCCGAAATGGATAAGAGACGTCGGTGGGCACAGGAGGATTAATACACACACAAACACAGACACACACAGAGGCAGAGGCAGAGCTATCAACATAAAAGTCAATCTGTCCGAGGGGTTGAACAAGTACAGCCAGAAACCAGAACAGAACAGAACAGAGCAGAGCAGAGCTGAGGCGAGGACCGGCCAAAGCTCTGTTGTACGCATTGACCCTTTTGTTGGAGCGAGAATCGGACAGGACAGCGCAGAACAGGAGAGAAGAGCGGCACACCACGTCCAGGACAAGGGGTAAGGTGGTGCGGGCAACGAACGCAAATGGGCAGCTAACCACCCTCACACTCTGCTGTTGCTGCTGCTGCTGCTGCTGCTACTGCCCTCGACTCGATTGTGCCAGCAAGTCCTCAGTGCTGGCAGCTCGTTAGTGTTGGTGATGGACGGCACTGAAGGTACTGAAGTGGCTGCCGCTGGACTCGCGACAAAACGGTGAGTGGTACTGTTGGTGATGGTGGTGGTATCGGTGGTGCACAGAGTGACAGCGGCAGTGGGAGTGGACAGAGCAGTTGAAGTGCTTTTCATATTGTAAACATTTGAACATGTTGTCGCAGTTGTCTCGCTTCCACACAGCTCTGGCCATATTTTTATTATTGCGATTCGAATTGAATCTGTATTCGAATACGTAACTAAGTCCGAAGTCCACCCCTAATGGCTAACGGACAGCGGCCATTACTTCAACCCCATGGCCACCACGTATCGGCCTTAACCTCAACTTGCAACCCACACAAGAACCCCTTTTTAGCTGGCCCGACTATTGGCATAAGCAGCCCATTTATACAATTACATTTATAAATGTTGTTCTCTGTTACCAAACAGACAACACACAAAAGGCAGACAGACAAAACACATTCGCCATATTGTTAAACAAATACCCAGACCAAATAAATTGAATTGAATTTCTCGAAATTTCTCTGCCTTTGAAAGCAAGTTTTAATGGCTGCTTTCCCAATCAGCTTTTCCCAGCATAAAGAGTCCACAATATTTTTGTCCAGTCTACCAATTTGGCACTGCATAAATTGGCCATAATCAGCTTGCTTCTGGCCCTTGTCCCCGCTTCTATACAAAAAAAAAGAAAGAAGGCTTTTAAAGTTGTTGAAATTCTTTTCAGTGTGCGACATTCCAGCATGAGTTAGAATTCTTTTCATGAAGTAGAATTTGACAGGCTAACAATAGCCGATACTTAATGGCTCATAAATTTGTCTCATAATTAATGGTTTAACATTCAGTTAACTGGAACATGTGCTATTTGTACTATGTGATTATATAAAACAAGACAATTTCTATAAATACAGCTTAGCTGCTTTATTGATGAATCCACTCTCTCTGGGAAATATTAGTTAGCTAATATTAGCGGAAAACTTAGATGAAAAGACAACCTTCTGCTTCAAAATTGAAGATTTATTGCACATCGACTTGATTTGATTTATCATAAGGAGATAAAACTATTTATCTATTCAAGTTCATAAATCTGAAATCTCCCAATGTGGTTCATGACTAAAATGTTACGGTCTGGGAAGACGGTCAAGTTTTCGATTGCTTTGGGTAACTATCAAAATCTCTATTTCACTACGAATACAAAACACAATAATATTGCACTATATTTGGGAAAAAAAATTCTTTAATTTAGTTGCTAACCGAAACGTTCGATTTGTGTACCCTTTTTGAGTTCATATCTTAAAAACTGATCGGCAGCAAAAGCACAGTCTTGAAAAACGCAAGCAAACAATGGGAATTGGCTAATTGATGGCACTTTGTGGCGGCCACTTGACTGGATCGGATTGCGTCCGATCGGAAGATTGTCGGATTGTCGTAGCTGTTCGACCGTGAAACGGCTTCCGAGTATCCGCACTGGAAAAGCGCATTGCTGGCGATCGGACCGATTGATAAGATGGCGACTGCCACTGATAATTGACGAGTGCTGTTTGAGTGGAAGGCACAACCCGTTGGGCCGAGAGACGTTCGATCTATGCGGCACATGTGTTCTAGGATTTTGGCTAATGCTTGTTCTCTCTCTCCCTCTCTCTATCTTCCACTCTCTCACTCTCTCTTTGTGATCGTGACGCTGCACATTTGCGTAAATTCGGCGCTCAGGGTTAATTCACTTTGAGCGTAATTTGTAAGCACTTCGGCGTTACCCCCTTGCCAGGACCTCTCGACGTCGCGAATTAGGCAAGCAAAGGAGCTCAGCTTTTGTGCACTCTCATTGCGCATTATTCACATATACCCAAACAGGACGAAGAGTGCGACACAGAGAGAGAGAGAGAGAGAGAGAGAGTAGACGACTACCTGGTTGTCCCTCAAAAATTGGGAATGGGAATAGAACGGGTAATGCACATTAAACACTTTGGCATATTTTGTTATTGGGACGTTCGCTGGATGCATGCGTAACCCTTTCGTAAATCGAGTTAATCCCGAATACGCAATGCATATGCCTATCCCGATCCCGATCCCAATACCAATCCCCTATCCCCTGCCAGGTAAATCAAGAACAACAACAACAACACACACACACACAATGTTAATAATTGCGTCAATGGAAATTATCATTTTTCATTATTATATTTTTTTTTTCGCCTTTGGGTTCTTTGGGGTTGAGCATGGGTCGATGAGGTTTCGCTTTAGTAGGTTTCGCTGCCGTCTTGCGTTGAGATCGCTGCCGCCGGTTTGCTGAAGTGCCTGTGACAAGTCATCAAAAGACGGAACCAGGGGCGACCCGGAGATCGCGAACAATAACCCGAAATGTCACCGCGCATAGGAAATGGAAATGAAAATGCAAGTTCCACTTAAAGGGCAACCAGAATTAGAATCGAAGCAGAAGCAAAAGCAAAGGTGGACGAAGTAGAGGCCAAAACAAGGTGAACATCTCACTCCAAGGACCAACTGACTTATTCTTTTAAATCAGTGCCAAGGACATGACAACTATATGAAGATCCTTGCCTTTGCATTAAGGTAAATACTTGGGAAATAAATTTGGCTATATTATTTGGTGGTTGGTAAGATGAAAACTCCAAAATGGAAATTTGCTAAAGTTCTGTTGTATACCAGATAAGATTTCCTATATAATACTAATATGTTCAATAAATCCTTTAGTAAATTGGCATATCTCTACTGACTATAAATCTATTTGAAATAGTTATTTTAAATTTAAATTTAGATTGCAGCTTTTGACTCTTTCTGATAGTGTGTACCAAGTTCGGTGTGCCGGGATTGTTTTTAGCTTCTTGTTTTTATTAATTGAGCGCACAAAACGTGACTCGCTGCAAGAGCTTTTGTTAGTTGTCGCCGGACATGCTTTGGAAGAGAACCTTCACCACTCCCTCTCCCTGTCCAAATGCCTCTCCATCTATCTGGTACCACCATGCGCCGTGAAAGGCATTGTTTTTGCCCTGCCCCGGCTCTCAGGCCGAGGACAATGCGTTGCGTGCCAATATTGGGAAGTACGGCCTGTCACATGTCACCAAAACAATGGGCCCGTAAGGAAGTCCTCGAGTCAAAGGCAATCAGCAGTGAGGGAAAGCGAGCTTCCGTTTTATTTTTTATTTATATATATATATTTTTTTTTTTTTTGTCAATTGTGTGGAGTAGGCCATCAGAACCCATTCGGTTGGGTCAGTTGCCTAGCAGAAGCTGCCGTACCTTAAGCTGGATAAGGGTAAAGTTAGTCGAGATCCAAAAATAATACAACAATAAAAGACTCCTGCTGGTGTCCAATTTTGGATACACTTCTAAGGTTTTTGACCAAATGTGCAAAAATAGATTCAAAAATTAAGAGACCAAAAACTTAAAACCGACCATCGGACTCGATCAGAAGAGAACAAAGTCGGCATTATTGATTGTTCCGAAAACAGAGATGGGAAACTCCCAGATTCTGAATATAATATTATAGTATTTTCAAGATACATATGTATCCCCGCTTATGTATCTATGTAAAACGTTGAAAAAATCGTGTAAAGAATATAAAAAAAGCCGTCTTTTGAAATTCCAAATGTTGACTAGATTTAATGGCCATTTCGTTATACATTAATATATCCAAATTTTGCCCAGTTTCAGAAAAATGTAAGAAAATTCACTTTCCTCCTATCCAGTAAATCAGCCTATATTTACTGGGAGCTCCAGCTTAGATTAGTTAGCTAAATCAAAAGTTATCATCCTATTAAAACAAAATGTTCGCAAATTTTATAGATGATAAGAAAACGTAATCCAATCCAAGATGCGCTTCCACAGGACTCAGCTTAGAGAGTAGTACACGCAAAAAGAGCAACCGACACAGTCTGGATCGAAGTCTGGGTCACATGAATATATTTATTGCACTTTCGATAACAACACCCCACCCAACCCCCTGTGTCTGTTCCCACAACCTGCAACTGGTAGCTGCGAATTGTTGATGCTGTTGTTGTCGATGTTGTTGTTGTTGTTGTTGTTGTTGTTGTTGTTGTTGTTGTTGTACTCATCTAATCCCTGAAATATGTAAAATGAAAAATTGAAAAACTAACTGACAACGCAGCAGTTGTAAAAATCTGCTGCGCTGTGTTGTTGTGTTGATATAGGATGGTTGACGGTTGTGAAGCGGGTGGTGGGACGGTGGAGAGGGGGGAGGCGGGGAGCGGGTCGGTCCGCACAGTCTTTGCCAGCTTATCAACGCGCTGCAGACAAGGGCAGAGCATCAATCAAGAATTTCCAATGAATGGCTATCGAGTGAATTAGAAGGCCAGTGCCATTTTTTTTTTGCTTTTTTTACATACCCCTCCTCCCCCCTCCCCCTGCCCGCTCAAAAGCATGTTTTGCGAATTTTACTGCCAGATACATATACACATATTTCTATTTTTGTACCCTTTCAGAGGATATGACACTGTTTGCGTGCAATGTAGAAATCTTCCACGGAGACACCTCAAATCTTATTAAAATTGATGGTGAAAGATATTTTAAACAAATATTATAAATTAGTTTTATTTTTTAGTGTTTTTTTTCCATTCTTTAAACTTAAGTAACAACAAGTTTAAACAAGTAAAAAACATATCGTTGCAATGCTCAGCTCCCAATTGTAAGAGTATTTGGTTGTCAGCAACACGAACTCTGCGCTTTTTTCCTGATTTACTCAAAATACTCCTTTTTTTTGGCATGGCGACCAGCAGCGCACGTCTTACTACGACGTACCCGGCAATATTTTTGCGGCTTAATATGTGTTAAGAAAAAAGATGAAGAAAAAAAAAGAGAAGAGAAGAGAAGTGGAGAAGAACCCGTTGCCGAAGTCAACCGAAACGCAATGTTAAAAAATGTGCGGCCCGGCGAGTGTGGCGACTTGTAGTAGAAACAGTCACTAAGCAGGGGCGGGGATTCGGTGGGTCTTGCTCTTGGTCTTGGTGCTGGCAGCAGTACTAGGTCTGTCGCCTGGCTTATCGTTTGACTGTAGCCAGTGACAGGACATAACATTACCCTCGGTATCTGCGCAGCGCCATGCGTGGGCGCTGCTGACGAACGGACCTTCAAAGGCAGCCAACTTAGATGGGGTGGTGGTTGGGGGTGATAAAAGGGGTGTGTTAAGAGTAAGGGTTAAAAAGATGCTGACTAAGTACTTTGCAAAATTGCTTACATGCGTTGCGCCTGTGTCCTGTGAACTGACTGTGGCGGTGGCGGTGGCGGGGGCGGGGTTTGAGTTTGGGTTTGGGTTCGCTTTGCTAGAGAGACCAACGTCCGCCCCCCGTTTAGTGGTAATACATTGTCATATGATGCAGCGGCTGGCGTGTCTTCCACATTCTCATCCTCATCCTCAAACTCATAACCAATGCCCCACAAATGCCATGCCCTCCCGCCCCCTCTGTCTCTCTCTCTCTCGCTTCCCCCTTAATCATCCAGATGCTTAGTGGACGTTGCCAGGCGACAAGCGTCTGAGGACGGACATGAAACAAGTGTTGGGTGCCATGTTTATGTTGTTATTGTTATTGTTGTTGTTGGTGTTGGTGTTGTTGTCTTTCGTTTCATTTCGTTACGTTTCTTACGTTCTCTTTTATTTACCGCACTCTCTTTATCTCTGTGTCGCCCACTTTGCTATTGCTGTCCTTGTCGCTTCTTTTCAAAACCAAGTTTGTGAATTTTTATTCTACTTATTTGCTTTACGCTTTGTATTTGTTGTTGTTGTTGCTGTTGTTGTTGTTGCTGTTGTTGTTATGCACGTAATATAAAAATTCAGCAACGCGCAAAACTTCATATATGACAACTTGCGCGGACAACAACAATAAGCATAGGTAGAGCAAATGAAGAGTAGAGGAGAGGAGGGCGAGAACGCAAAAGACAGAGGACAACATGTCACTGCGACAGGCAGTCAACACAGACGCAAGACACAAGAAGCGGCAAAGACTTGGCTATCAACATCATCATCATTATTATCATCCTCATCATCATCCACATCATCATCCACATCATCTTCTTTGGCCAAGGCGGCTCCAATGTTTCTGATTTTTTGAAGCGGAAAATCAAACGCAACGCAATGTTTACACTGTGAAGCAGCAACGATTGCTGCAGCAATTCATGATTTTGTCATGTTTTGCTAATATCTTCAAATCGTATTCGAGTTGCTGATTAGCATCGAGTTTTGCACTTGTTGCTATTCATATTGCTGCTTGCAGAAATTGTGGTTGCTGCTGCAGTTGTCGCTGTTGTCACAGTTTTACCTGTTGCTATTGTTACATCGATTGCTATTGCTCTTCTGGCTGTTACTGCTCATATTCTCATTGTTGCTGTTGCTAATGTTGCTACTGTTTTAGTTGCTGCTGCTGTTTGTTATTTTATACACAACTCGCTTCCTGTTGCTTCTGCTGCTGCCGTTATTAAAAATATTGCTGGCATTTCTGTTGCTGCAGTTTCTGGTACTAAGCTTGCTGCTGCCACTTTTGATTGTATTCTTGATAGTGGCTCAGCTGATTTTCATATTGCTGCTGATGCTGTTTGTGTGTAGCTATTTCATTCAACTTTTGCTGAGCTATTGCTCGTGTAAACTCAGCTTGAGGCGCTCTTCCAACGCTGTGCTTCTTGTGTTGTTTTCGCGCGTGTGTGTGTGTATGTTGGTTGAGTTTCAGAAAATTGCATTTTTTCATATCATTAGGTTTTATTGGTTTCTTCCTGTTAAATATTCTTGCCCTTACACTCCGCTCTCCGCACTCCCACACCCCAACCCTTCACCAAACTGATGCCACACATATGCGATGCTTGTATTTTCTTTTGTGTTTGCGTTGGTTTATAGAGGTACGGGAGGGGGCACAAGGCAAGGCGCAGTGGGAGGGAGGGGTTGTATGTGTGTGTGTGTGTGTCGGGGGAATGGGGCAGGGAGCCTGGTCGCATATTGTGCCAACAAGAGCGCGTCGGTCGCGCTCCAAAAACAAGCAGAAGAACAAACACACACACGCGAGGCATCGCGTACGCATCATATCATCGCATATTGTTTTGTGCCTGGTGACTAAAGACTTGTCCTGCCCCCCACCTGTGCCCTCCCCGCAACTTTTGACTGCGTCAGTCGGCCAGCGCCAAGCTGGGCCCAAAAGACAAGCGTTTGGCAGCTAAGTCTGGCCATGTCAGTCCGCAAACAAACTCCCTTCCGCCAGCCAGTTTCGGTGTTGCTGTTGCTGCTGCTGCTCCCACTGCGCCCTCCCCCCCCCCCCCCCCACTCATGTGGCGATAAATGCAAGTTGGCGATTTCCTTTGTTGTTCTTCTTAGAGAAACAACCCGAGCTCCACATAGAAGTCCATTACGTTCGCTTTACCTGGTTTATCTGCTTCTGCTTCTGCTTGACGATGGTGACAGAGAGACTAGAGACTGGAGATTGGGTGGGGGAGGGGGTTTGTGTGGCAAGAACAATGCTCATCGATTTGCCAGTTGTGAGCTCCAATTAAATGCATATCAAGTGGGGTATCAAAGAGCCGAAAACACTTGAATAGCCAGTGAAGCGTTAAGCTGCTGAATTTCCATGGATTTTTGGCTGTCTGAAGTTCAAAAACTTTTCAAATGAACAACAAACAACAAAAAATGGGGTTTATATAAACTTATCTTAATGTCTGTTTTGCGGAAACTTTCATATTTTCAGCTATGCACCAATTGCTACTCAAATGAGGATGAGCATAATTATAATTTCCCGATAGAAATTTAGTCAAATCAAATTCAAATTGGTATTTTTCACAGATACTTCTAATAATAATAATATCAGAAAAAACACAGATTGATTTGAATTGATGCAAGGGGCAACCAACAAGTCAGCTCATATCAATTGTCAATTTTGGATCTACCCATTTCAGTTTGGAACTATCCATACTCTAAAATCAAATCGATTTCTATTCCATGCTAAATTCGGTCTATCCAATCATTTCTGTTGACCAAGCACGCACTACCTTTGCCAATGTCAAACACATTATTATCGAAAGGGGATTTCGTTTAGGCCATCTAATGCACTGACATCCATCCACAACAACCCCACAAAAGTATCTATCTGTGTGTGTGTGTGTCTGTGTTTGCTTGTTTGTGTGTGTGTGTGTGTATGTGTTAGCTGTCTTGCCCACAACAATACAAACATAGCCACAAACGGAGTCAAGTTGATGTTACCTGCGTAAATCAGGAAATGTGGCAAGCAGCGTAGCATGCTCTGATTGACTGCTCTGACGTATAAATGGGATGGATCGATTGGATGCTGGTTGGAGTATTGAGCATAGAGGATTGAGGACAGAGGACAACGGAGGACTCTGGTCAAGAGAATGTCTCAAGAGCTTGGGTTCGTTTGCAAAACTAAGTCGCCCTAATGCAAATGGAAAACCAAAAACGGCTGCACACATAATTTCAATATGCCAGCACCACAACAAGCCGCCCACAACCCAATTCGAGTCCGGACCCAGTTTTACGGCTCCAGTTCCAGCGGATGTTGTACCACCTGCAGTGACTGACGAACGGTCGGTCGAGTCGAGCGACCGGTCTGGCCCCCGGGGTCGTTTTGCATACGCCCTTGTGTTCTGCGACTTAGATCCGCATATGTGCGGGTGTGAGTATGCCTATATGTATGTGTGTATGTGTGTGTGTAAGTATGTGTGTGTGTGTATGTGTGTGTGTAAGTATGTGTGTGTGCCTTGTTGATGCGCTTCGGTGGTCGCTGCCGCCTGCCAACGGAAAAGGAAATGAAAAAAGGCGAACGAGAGCCCCGCCTTAGATGCTCAGCTCTCAGCGGCTGGACGGGTTCTTAAGCTACAGCCTCTCCTCTACAGCCTTGCCAATTCCGCTTGGTTGGTTTGCAAAATTTTTGAATTGGATACTCTGGCGACCAAATACGCCCACACGCCCAGGCATATCGACTGCCTACCTGCCCAACCCATCCACAACACACACTCCATTCTCAGCGTCCAATGTCGTCCGTCCTACACATGACCAAAAGAATCAACATATATATATTGTACGTATGTGTGTGTATGTATGTATGCGTGTGTGTGTGTGTGTATGTGTGTGTGAGGACTATTTGAAATGTCGCATATTAAAATATCGTCGTGCATGCGAAAGGTCGCTACTTCTTATTTGAGGCAAAAGGTGGCCGGCGCCGTGCGACGCTGTTGTTCGTTGCGTGAATGTTGCACTGTGGAACGAACTTACTTCAAGCTTCCCCACACAGCCACAACATAAAACAATCGGACAAATTGCCGATTATTGATACACTCAAATTAAAATTCTATGTTAATTCTAACAATTGTCGATAGTTAGCCATGTTCGCTTGAACGCAAAATGCTTTTAGAGTATTTACAAATTATATTAAATTAGCCACAAATAAATCGAAGCATTAAATTATCGATATGTTAGAAGCCAAATATACAAAAAAATATATAATAGCAGCAATGTATTATAGATTGAAGATCAAAAATGAATTGGTCGTTGTATTTCTACATAATCTATATCGAACTAATATATGCAATCCAATATAAAGTACTATCGATAATCGATAAGCGATATCGTTATCAAAAATATTTATTGTAGTTGATGTAGGAAAAAGTTTAGCTTGTATTTTGTGTCCACTGTGCGCAGTTGTTGGTTGCCATCGCTGTTGCTGTTGCTGTTGCTGTCACGATTGTTGTTGTTGTTATTATTATTGGACAGACTGCTGGCTGACTGCGAATGTGGCTAAAGATGTCGCCGAGGATGTTGGCGCACCGTCACCGTCACCATCACTGGGACTGGCACTGGTACTGGCAGTGGCACTGGCAGTGGCACTGGCAACATAACATTGGGACACAGACACATCGCCTGTGGTAACACAATAACGAATTTCCGTAGCAACTTCATCACCAGCTCCTGCCGCTGTTGCCAGCCACGTTGCTGCTGCTGCCGCTGTGGTGTTTGTGGTTGTTGTTGTTGTTGTTGTTGTTGCTTTGGTTGTTACTGTTGCTGCTTTTTGCTTTTACTCTCAAATGTTATCCACTTTACATGGACTCTGGTCTGGTGCTGTTTCGATTGGGCAATGCTTTCTCCATTTCATCTGCTGTTTTCATTTTACTTTCCTTATTTGGCTGTTGTTGTTGTTGTTGCTGTTGTTGTTGTTGTTGTTGTTATTTTCTTCAACATTTTATATTTTTTGCAATTTTTGTTACATTGTAGACAAATATTGGGAGGCGAATGCGGGGGTCCGATGAGCATAAATGAAATTATACACTTTTTAGATGCTGCTCCTTCTGCACACACACACACACAAACACACACACACACACACAAAAGACAACACACATGGCAGCAATAATAATAACAAGAATAATAAAGTAAATAAATACGCTAAATAAACAGAATAAAATAACAAACAAATCCAAAATCAAACCGACAACATTTTGTATTTGCTGCTTCTGCTGCCAGCAGTGTCCTTTGTTGTGTGTAATTTCCATTTAATATGCTTCCCTGTAGCCACATCTCGAATTCATCACGACATCATCGAAGTCCTGCAAATGGACGTTACATGAGTAACATTTACACAGCTGTTCGAGCAGCAGCTTCCAGTCTCGGGCATTCCCACAGCATGCACAACAAGACGACGGAGATCAGCCCACTTGGTAACCCTTCTTGCAAATATTATGAAACTCTCAAGCAGCGTCTTCATGCCTTATCCTCATCCTTACCCTCAACCTTACCCATTTGCTGTCTGCTGTCATGACAAACAATTAAACTTAATCAGTTATCCAACTGGCGCGCCCAACGAAACACTTTTCCCTGTTGATCTGTCGAACCGTCGATCGTTCCAAAAAATGAGAACCCGTTACAGCCCAAACTGAAGATTGAAAGAAGGAAGGCAGTTCGAAAGGTAGCATAAATGAATTATTGCAAAAGACTTTTGCGTTTTCCCTTTTCATAAATATATTTTTTTATGGATTTCCATTTTTCTATTTTTATAGATCGTGAGAAAGTTTAACCCCTTCGTAGATTCTGCAGCAGGCCATACTGTCTGTGAATAAGGATGAGGCTAGGACTAAGACTGTGGCTGTGGATGACGCTGGCCCATTGCCACATAATTTATAATGATTAGGTACCGTTGAGTTGCACAATGGAATCGAAAAAGGAAACAGTTGCAGGGCGCCTTCTTGGGCCGCAGCAAAAAGAACAAGAAGACGAGTGACGGGTGACGGGCAAGGCACCGCGATACCGAGGCGTCATCCCCTCAGCGAGGGGCATATGCGACAATCTGTCTCAGGGTGCCTCATACCAGCGACCCTGCCACACACTGCACACACAGATGTTAATCTAGGGTACATGCCAAGGAAAATGCTTGAAATGCCTGAGGATTATGTTATTAGTTGGCAAATAGTTTCCGGAGTTGATCGATAGATTTCAGAGATCGACCTTTCTGCTGATGATGTATGCATATCTATTTAAGAAGCAAAGTATAGTGTTATATATGTGACATAGTGATCTCAGACAGCAAAGTGAAGGTTCTAAGGTAAGGTTCTCAATGGAATACTGAGCTGTTATCATAAATAGAAGAAGAATAGTCAGCTGATATATGTCAAATTGATTATGTGCAGATGAACGCTGGCCCTTCACAGCTCTGCTGGGTGACCTCTGAATGACCCCCCGCCCACACTGCAACAGATCAAATGACCGCTTTTGTGATCCATGGTCAGCTACATCAATCTATTTATACATTAAACAGGCAATTAGTCAACTGGCACAACACAAGACACACACACACACACATACACACACGCACATTGTGGCATTAGAGTATAAATATCAATTTGATCTGTCAAATATTGACACATCAAAACCTAAACAAACCAATGACAGGGTCCTCCTCCTCCTCCTCCCTCTACCCTCCTCGCATCCACCCGGCAACAAGCCATTTAGCGGCAATTTATAAGCAACAAAACACCCAAAAAAAAAAGGACAAAAAACGTGGAAAATGGGAGAAATAATAAATGAAAACAAAAAAGCAACAACAACAACAACAACCACAATGTGAAAGAGGGATTTTTGTTGTTGTTGTTGTTGAGATCATTTCAAGGGTCCTTGACTTTTGCGCCGGCAATGAGGCAATTGAGTGATGCTGCCGGCTCAAAGCAATTATGTGTATTATATTAGATGATATTATATGGTATTATATGGCATCATGTTTGCACTTTCCTGTCGAAAAGCGAGTTTTTTACACCAAAACAAAAAAACGCATTAGATCATGCTTAGGTTAGATATTTTTTTTCTGTTTAGGGGATGCTGCGAACTCACTGAAACTGAAGCTGAACGAATGCCCAGCAAAGGTTCAAAGTGCGTGTGAAAATGAGGATTTTTGTTGTAGTTCCTGTTGTTCCAGTTGTTGCAGTTGTTGTTGCGGATGCTGGCAAAACTTTTGCGGTGCTGTTGCTGTTGTTGTTGTTGCTGCTGTTGCTGTTGTTAAGGTGTGAAGCCGTCGATTTAGGGCACAAAAGGATGCTGCTCGGACAATTACTGTGAGTCCCTTGAGTCCCGTGTAATGCGATAAGGCGCCAAATAGCACAGATTCACAATTATCCACATGATCTCTCATTGTTGAGCTGTCAACCCGAGCGTTGGCATTTTTTTCCATCTCTTTTTGGGTCAAAAGGTGCAAGTTTTTGCCTCATAGCGCGGTGCCGGGGCAATTAGTCAAGTGGTTAATGGGTTGAGTCGAAATCGAATCGAATCGGATAAGGCAAAGGCCACACAGCACTCAGCTGAGTGCCTGCCAGGATAATCGTAAACACTGTATGTAAGGAAATCCTTTTCTATTTTTTGGTCCATGGATTTATAGATTGTGCATTCGCAAAAAAAAAAGTGCTGCAACTGCACAAAGTACAGCAACGAAACAGAATAATGCAAAAAAAAAAAAGGGTTAAGGGGCTTAGGGGGTAGAATTTGCGGCTGCTGCAGTTAAAAAACGTCCGCGAATTCTGTCCAACAGGCAAATTTCTTTTCCATCCGGGTTGCAGAAGGGGTTGTTCAGAGAAAACCAAAAAAAATATATATATATATTCCTAAACTGCAGCAGTTATTGAAAATTGTTTTGAAATTGTATTGAATGATGGCAATGTCAATGTCTAAATGCTCATTACACTCAGCGAAAACCGAAACTGAATCTAAAAATATAATTAATAATGCAAATATTAAATAGCATGCTGATCAAGCAGTTGTCATTAGCGATTTTGGATTAAGTTGCTAAAAGACAAAGTTCATGAAAATGTATCTAAAAACATAATAAAATCAAATATAAAATACATCAGTTGAAAATTAAGCTAGAAACTTGATTATTTACTGCATTAAGTTTTTATGTTGCCTTCCTTTAGCATACTTAAAAAAGGACTAATTTTGAAACACATGTTAAATGTGGAAAATATGTTTCGAAACTGTTCAAAGTACTGCAGCCAGTTGTGGCTGAGCAGATCGAAATGTGAAAAATACAAATAGAGATTGCAGCTGACGAAAATCTGTGCCAATTTTTGTATTCATCATTTGTTTTTTTCATTTGAAGAACGAAGCAGCAACAACAGTAATCACTCGAAAGAGAGGCTTCGATTCGACTTGCTGTTTCGTTTGAATATTCAAATTTCAAATTTGGAGTCGTTTAAAGTCGTGGCTGTGGCGATGTGTGTATGAATCCAATCGATTTCGACTGCGATTCGATTTCGGTCGGTTCAATGTTGGCCAGGTGTTGCTTTGATGTTGCAAAATCCGCTACAGCTTACTCCCCCCCGGCCACCTACCTACTCCCAGACACACACACACACACACACATGAGGGGTTTGCATTTGCATGGCCTCGTTTTCTCTTTGCATAGCATAATTTCAAATTGCGAGCAAATTTTCCCGCTCAACAGCACACACACATGTGTGTGTGTGTGTGTGTGTGTTTTTGGCATAGTTTTTTTGTACATGGAAAGGGATTATTTATTTATTACGAAATTTTCGTCATTCGATGCGCGGCTGGCGCGTGGAAAGCTGCACACACACACACAAAAAAAAAAAATAAGTCGAAAGGTAGTAAAGGTTGGACGCGGCAATGGTAGGATGTGAATAAGGACGAGAACGGGAGAGGCAACGGCAACGGGAACGTGGCCAGGCAGCCAGCGAGCCTCGCTGGCAGGCCGCAAATGTCGAATTATTCAAATGATGATTCAACCCCCTCGCCGCACCGCTGTTACCCCTTTGCCGTGCTGGCATTTGATATGCAAAAATAAGAAAGAAAAAAAAAATAAAATAAAGAAAATAATAGAGTAGAAGAGTAGAAGGAAGCAGCGGCAATACGCACAGGACGCACACAGGACACACGCCAGGAGCGAGAGAGATACAACGGTGTGGCGTTGATTTTGTGTGCACTTTTTTTTTTTACTCTGTAGCTTGCGGCAATCTGGTGGTACACACAGACACACACACACACACACGCAGGCAGCTTTTGTTGTTGTTGTTGTTGTTGGTCCTTTGTAGTTTGCATGTCCCGTTTCGTCATATGAGATCGCGAACGCTTACAAATTTGTTCATATAATTCGAATATAAAACGTTGCCGCACAGATAGCACAGAACAGGACTCACCACGGCCTATAGCCCAGTGTGTGTGTCTGTGTGTGTGTGTGTGTGTGTGTGTGTGTGTGTATGTGTGTGTGTTTATAAAAAAAGAGAGTCGCTTTTAAGGACATCTGCGTATTTTCCCTATCCAATATGCAAACCTCCAGTGAATGCCCTCCCTCTCCGCAGTTACACCTCTCGCTTGCTCTCTCTCTCTCTCTCTCGCTCTCTCTCTCTCGCCCTCTCTCTCTGTCTCTCTCTTAATGTACATAACTCAACCGCAGTTTGGCATTTGAATTCATTTAATTTGCACCTTGTTCGCCAGTTCAGTAATATTATATATGCACATACAGATATGTACCTCGGTGTACCTCTACGCATTATGCTGGTAAGCAGCATGGGAACATCTGCTCCCGATTCTGAGTGTGGCAGTTGTTATGCTGGTTGCATAAGTTGCAATTGAGTAAGCAGCTCGCCAAACGCATGCATCTAGCTGGGAAACTATCATGTGACATTCCATTTGGACAGCCATACAAGCATTTGAGATAAACGCTTGCAAAGTTGCTGCCATTATTTGAATAGTTTTCCTTTTTTTGATTTGTATGTTTTGTAACCTGTTCCTATAATTGAAATGTGTTCTTGAATATGTGTTCGAAAACCGTTTGAAATAAATTGAATATGTGCTTATAATCATAATCAGTTCATTTGCTGTTTGAATACATTTTTATTTACTAGATGTGTGGAATGGGGTCAAGACTTTAGCTAGCATCTTGCAGGAGCACATCTACTTTTAGTCAACCTGCTACAAACTCTTCACCAACACTAAGCAAACAGTTAACTTAACTCGAGCTGCATTCTTTCACTTGCTTACTTCTGACCAGTTGCCATCCGAGGCATTCCAATATTCCAGACACACGCAAATCAAATGAAAACCACAAAGCAGCTATACAAATAGAGTAGACACACATACATATGTACTTCCCAGAGACATTTATACACGGCATTCACACATGTAGAAGGTCCAGAGCAGCAGCCGGACTCAACCTCAACCTCTAACAAATTCCAATTCCAATTCGAAATTCGCATTCGCCTTCATATTGCCAATGCCATTGCCATTCCCATTGCGAATTCGCATTCGCATTCGCATTTCAAAGGCGGCAAAGCCACATTGAGAACTTTGCATAAATGTCCGCAAACATGTGTCCCTATACCCAGTCTGGGCACCTCCTACCACCTAGCCCCTTCTGCACAACATTGTGGGAAGAGAGAGAGAGAGGGAGGGCCCATCCAATCTTTGGGGCGCCTGCCTCATTGGCGTCGTTTTCGTCTTCGTCTTCGGCGACTTTATAAAAATGTTTGCCCTTCTGTTTGTTTGTTTGTTTGTCTATGCGTCGATTTGTTTGTTTGTTTATTTGTGTGTTTGCCCGACTGCGTTTTGTGTCGTAAATTTAATGGACAACACCAACGGGAACAGCAACAACAACAACACGAACAGCAGAAATCGAGAAAGGAATCGAATCGAATTGAATGGCAAATGGGATCCATGCATAAAAAATTGGCAAAGCCAGCCAAGGGTTAACTTCGATTAGCCCGAAATGTTGTCATGCCCTGTGGTCGCACATATGTGCGGGTGATGCCCACAACCCAAGGGGGGAGGTGGTGGTGGCAGGAAGGGGTGTGTGTGAGCGTGTGTGTGTGTGTGTGTGTGTGTGTGTGTGTGGTCATAAGGCCAAAGCACAAATAATAACAGTCACGCGTCGAGCAAAAGCAGCAAACGCGGCAAAAATAAATAATAAAATAAACATGGAAAAAAAAATAAAGAAAACAAATAAGATTTTGAAAGTGAAGCATGCACGACTATGAGTTACTCTTCATATTTTGCCTATATAATATTCATAATACGGTTAATGAGAACTTATTTCGTTCAGTCCATATCTGATTGCAGATGCCAAACAAATAAATCGAATAAAATTTATGCTAAACAAGAAATAAAATGTTAAAAGATCTTATCTGATAAGATATACAAGATAAAGATATTGATACAAATATAGATATAAACATAAAAACAAATATATACATATATAGTAAAGTGTTTCGGATTCAGTTCAAATCTTGCATACATAAAAAAATATTATTATATTTAATCTGTTTTCCTTATCTATATTATATAAATATGCTTTTCCTAAATGTCTGGCAAACTCTTATCATAAGCTCAGCTAGAGTATAGGCTAAGATCTAAAAAAAAAAGGACAAAGGACGATACAAAAAAAAAAAAAGACGAAGCGAAAAAAATGAAAGGCCAAAAAACATGCGAATGAATATGAGAGCGACCAGAGGCAGTGCTTAGGATTGGCATTGGCCACGGCATTGGGTATTGGGTATTGGGCTCTAATACATATTGGGCCCGCGGACAGCGGACAGCGGACACCGGACCAAATAGGGCCATTGATCAAAATTGTTACAATAATGGCGAAAAATCCACCCCGTGCACAAGCCAAACGCCCAAACAGAAAGGGAGGTGGGCGGAGCGGGCGGGCAAGCAGCAGCAAACGTAAAAGCGAACCAAAAGTAAATACGAACAACGCCATTGCTGTCCGCACTGGCAACGGACAGGGGCCGCGAGTCCAGGACTGCGAGTCCAGGGAAGGACATGGGACCATTGGACCATTGGACCGTTGGACGCTTTGTCAGTGTCGTCGACGGTCGTTGCGAGCAAGTTGCAAACTCTACGTCTGCCATTGAAAGCCATTTGATGGCAAATGGTGGCGTTGGTGATGGTGGTGGTGGTGGTGGTGCTTAAAGTGGTGGTGTTCGCTGGTGTTCTTTTTGGTGGGGTGTGCTTGGTTTACTACCATGCTCGGGTTGAAGCTCTTGCGCTTGTACTGAACTTGCTGGCTGCGTGTTTAGTCTTGCAAGGTAGCTATGGACCAAAAGGACCAAAAGGACCAACACACATATGTACATATGTACAAGTGTGTGTGTGTGTGTGTGTGTGTGTCTGTGTGTATTTCACATGCTCTGGCAACGTAATGGCCACAGTTGTTGTTATGGCAAAAGTTCGTACGTGAGGGTCGAGCCGCGAGCGAGGACATTCTTTCGCTTTGGTCCTTTTACTTGGCCGTTGTTATTGCTCTTCCTGTCGTTTTGTACACATTGCATCAAAGCAAAGTTTTCTTCTGCTGGGCAAAAATAAAACACAAAAGTCCTGCACAAGGACGCAAGGACATTGGACCGACCATACGCAGTCGCAATGCAAATAATAAAAAATAAAAAAAATATTTCCTTGACTGTGCGACACACAAGATGCCAAGCCCATATGTATGTATATTACACATATATATATACATATGTATATATATATCTATCTATCTATCTATATACTGCCGATGCAAAAGTCAATCCCCCACGTGCTGGCGCCACAGCTAGCGCCCAATTCCACAAATCCCCGCCAAACCCTTTCGCAAACCGCGTTTATCAAGTTAAGACGCGGAAATTGGCTGCCATTTCGATCTGCCTCACACACACACACACACACACACACACAGCAAAGGATAACGTGGCATAAGCATAACTGATAGCTTTGGTCAGAGCTTTGGTCACATAGCAACGAGCTAACTACAAAATACAGTTTGCAGTGCTTGCTTCAAATCTGGCTAACAACTTTAACCAGTGCCAGTTCCATGCCGAGCAGCTTTCATACGTCTAGGCACACATTCAAAAGCTGCCAGCTAGAGCGTGCTTACGAAATGCAAAACTTCATCAAATATTCTTCTTTTTGCTGCATACGCCGAGGTTGACAGGATCAAATCACTATATAATACAGGTGCCATTGGGATGAGTTCTTGCATAAGTTACTTTTTAGCTTATCAAAATATCGAATTATAATTATAATTTATGGTAAAACTTAGACCAAGGCAACTTGATGCCAGTCGACAAGGGCAGCTAATCTTCGACGAATAATATTGTTAGATATTCGTTGAATAACATCCTAGCTCTGCAAACTAATTAAGATATATTTTTATTGCGTTTTTTTAAGATATTATTTATTCTATTGAATGCTCTTTAAAGTTAAAAGATAGAACTGATAAGTAAAGAACTCAATGCGCATCAGAATTTTCAGCAATTATTACTTCAAACTATTTTCTGTGAAAGAATAATGCATGTAAGAGGTAAAAAAGAAACCCTTTAGGGTTGCCACCCAATTTAACCAACATCAGCCGGATTAAGTCAGCATAGTTAGTCAAAGTCGTGTAACGCAAACGCAACCCCCATTCCGGCGAATGCGTTGAGGGCCGAAACCGCAATCTCCCGACCCAAAAATGCCGCAACAGTGCACAGCATTTGGACCACCAACAGGACCAGGACCAGGAACCAGCGCAAACTGTAGCCGTAGCCGTAGCTGGAGCAGGAGCAGGAGCAGACATCAGCGGCAGCCCCTGATCTGTGTAAAAATATTAGTTCTGTCAAAATACATTTCTTTGAGTAATGTAATCCCATTTTGCGGTCTTGACACACATACGCAAACGATTCTTTAAAATTTTTTTTATTTTTCTTTTGCATTTTTTTTTGCCTTTGCCAGCGCCCGGAAAATGGCCTGGCACAAGTAACTCGACCGTTCGCAGTGCCATTGCCAAGCTACTCCCAGCCTCCAATTTCGGGTCACATATCGCATCAAGCTGAATATGAATGCGATAAATCTGTTCGTGATTGTTTTTGCTGTCGCACATGTTGGGCACAACACCCCCAAAAACCCTTCTCCCGTCTACGACAAGGTGTCCACCACTGTTCTCCTTTTTTTCATTTTTTTTTGCTTGCCTGCTGCTGGAGTGCGTAAAAAAATGCCAACGGAATTCGCTAATCCAGCCAAGATGCCAGCCTGCTATTGCGATGGTGGGTGTTCAGTGGTTGTGTGTGGATTGGGGAAGGAGTGTTGTGGGAGTTGGGGGTGGGGGTGGGGGTTGCACAGTTCAGCTGTCCTTTATTACACTATTTCCCCGGCTAGGCTCGAGCATGGGCAACGATTACGGACACATGTATGCTGCCATGGCATATACAAATTTGAGAAGCCTGTGACCAGGTGGGTGGCTGGGTGGTGCCGGTTGTGCTAGGTGGCTTGGTGGTTGCGTTATTGGGCTGGGCTGTGTGGCTGTGTGGCTGCTTCACTGGTTCGCTCGCTGGCTGCCTGATGATGACAATGTGTTCTGACAGCTTTGCGGCTGTGATTGCAAAAAATGAGAGACGATGACGAGTAAGGAACAATAAATTGCAAATTTTTTCTACTCCAACGCAAACACACACACACACACACACACACACACACACACACACACACACACATACACACACGCACACTTGGCAACACGTTTAACTAAACACACTTGAAATTTGCGCCGAATTATGAATACCCTTGCCAGCTTTTCATATACTTAAATCTACTGAACATCTGCTTAACAATATATTTCTGAACTAGGCCAACTAAATCAGCTTTTGATCGATTTGGCCCTGGATAGCAACAAACAAGTCAAACACAATTAAATTAATTACTTTTTGATTACAGTTCTAATCAAATCTAATCTTTTTGATAATAGTTCGTATGAATCAATCCAGCCAACTTTGGCAACAATAGTTTTGAATAGAAAAAAAGACATTTCCACTTATTACACATTTTGCCACAAAAATATGATATGCCCAGCAAAAGGATATAAAGGATATACAGCGAAGAGAAAGAGTACAAATTGTGTAAAGTAATATAGTCAAAGTCACAGTCGAAGTCACAGTCGAAGTCGAAGTCGGTTGCGCTGCGAACGTGTTGATGGCGTCGGAGTTGACGTTGCGACGATGTTGACGCAACTGAGGTGGGGGCGGTGGGGGGTGGTGATGTGTGGTATTGGGGAGCGGGTTGATGGTGATGCGAATTGGGGCTATAGGTCGCAGCACGGCAAAGCAGAATTGTGATTCGAGAACAAACATTGATGAGCCCAAATTTCTGTGATTCGTCATCTAAATAGGTTTTATTCACACACACACTCACACACACACACACACACGCACGCAGCGGTGTAAAATTACAGCGTATTACATGCACACACTTTCATACATTGCATACTAGCACACACACACACACACACACACCATAATAACAGTGTTTGCCATAGCCTTTTGTAATTTCAGGCAGCTGTCGCATGAAATTGGTAAAAAAAAAAGAAAAAAGAAAAAAAAAAAAGACAAAAAGAAAAGCTCAAAAAAATTACTTTTCCATACGAAAGAGAAGAATTACAAAATAAATGAAAATATTGAAAAATTGTGAAAATTATTGAAATATAACATCAGATGTAGTCCGCGAAGTAAGATCCAAGCTTGATCAACTCGGGACACATAATAGGCGTACCCTAAGATGGGTCCCGGGCCACAGGGACATAGCGGGGAACGAAGCGGCAGACGAGCAAGCAAGAATGGGGGCAGGGAGACCCCTGAAAGGACCTGGACCGTATTGTGGCATAGGAAGACACACAATACGGCTACAACTCAGAAACGAAGAAAGACAGCGGCGAAAACGGAGCTGGGCTACACCAGGACTCCGACAAGCCAGAAGTCTTTCAGGTGGCTATAATCAAAAACGATTCAAGCAAGTAATATCCATGGAGAAGAACAGGCTCAGGATACTCACCGGTCTATTCACAGGACACTGTAGACTGAGAAGTCACCTAACCTAATCACGACGGATGCGGGCTTTGTGGGAGCGAAGAGGAATCCGCAATGCACATCCTAGCAGAATGCGTCGCCTTAATTAGGAAAGGGTGCAGCATCCTAGGGAAGCATGTCATGCAGCCCAAGGACATAGAAACTCTCAAACCAACAAAGATTCTAGCATGCGTACAGGCGCTGGGATTGATGGCGGAGCTGTAGGCTCAAAAGGGGGCACAATAGACCTTATAGGTCGCAGTGCTGGTTCCCCAATTATAATAATCATTTTTACAATTTCTAACTTGAACATAATTATTGAATTATTTATCGAGAATCAAACGAAGTTGCTTTCAGATAAGTCCAGACTGACTACAGAAAGGATCCTGTGAAGTATAGTCCTAATATTGAATGTTATGTAATATCTGTTAAAACCCGCTCGATGTTCACGTTATTGAATTAATTTCCTGTTATTATTCGTACTTTTTGCAAATTGATGTTTTATATATATATAATGATATACAAATAAAAAAGGAAATTTCCAATAAGAAGATGCGAATGTGTTTACAAGAATCGATGTTCTTATAAGAATCTCGAAGGATACGTTACATTTGAGCTACAGATGTCGCTATCAATCCCAGTAGGCAATAGGCCTTCAGCGGTCACCGCTAGATGGCTTTCAACTGGTGGCAAACACATACATTCTAATTGGATATTTGTTGCAGCGTGTTGAGAGTGAATTAGATTTGGCAGCAGTAATAAGAATTTTCAAATTGTTTTTCGTTTCTTTATAACAGTTTGTTTCTTTTATTATAACACTTTCGAATGTGGATGCTTAGATAACCGTCTGAAATTTGTAAATAGAAATCTATATAATTAAAATATAATATATTACATTTGCTGAATGATAAATAGGCTTTTGTAGATATTGCAGTTACTTAAAATTATAATTTACCGATGCTTTGCTTTTCTGTATTTCTCTGAAAATCCAAAAGGAATTTACGCAAATTGAAAATCAACCGTTTCAGCAATCAAGCGAGTTTATTATGTTTACACTTGTTAAGATAATCATTGTAGAATCAATGGCGGCGGTTGCTAAAGCAGGACGCAAAATTATTAAAACAAAAAAATCGTAAATGTGTTTAAGTTAAAGGAAAATAGTCACCAATTCGATACGTGACCCCAATGTGCGACATGACCTCGAAAGTATTCGTGGATGATTAATATATGCTTTGAACTTAATATTAGTGGTAATTCTAAATAAGCTGCGGTTGCAGTTGCAGTTGCACGTCCCGTACATACTTTGCTGTGTGCCAGAGCAAGGCAGGTCAACAGAAAAATAATGGGCATTTTGGGTAGATGCGCTTGGCGTTGCCAGTGGGAAGCGGGAGCGGTGCGGTTACTGCGTGGGAGGATTGTGGGTGATGGGTGTGGGGGGTGGTGGATCGTATGTTATCAGGTCAGTTTGGAGCGTTTCTTTGCAATCGCATCCTCAACGGCGCGCAGTTGCTTGAGCAGATCCTCGCGCCTTGATTTTTTGCCATCCTTGTCCTTATCCTTGTCCTTATCCTTGGCACTGTCCTTCTCCTTGTCGGAGCCGGGCGAGTGGGCCGGCGGCGATGCTAGCGCCGATACGCCCACCATATTTGATGTTTTCTTAATCTCAATGGAAATGGGTGATCGCTTCTTGGCCGATTGTTCAGAAGCTGCAGACAAGTAAAATAAGCAAATCAATTGAGGATCTACTGGACAAATATTCACTTACGTTTTTTAATTAGTTTGCGCTCGTTGAGAGCTTTGTCTGCGGCCCGCACACGTTTCTGCGGTGTATCGCGCGAACCCGACGAACTTTCCGACGACGACGAGCCCGATTCCGACTCCGTATACGAAGTGCCTGACGAATCAGCTAATGAGTGGCAAGATAGATATATATACATATATGTTTAGAGAGAGAGAGATCAGTTATATGTAATAGTACCTGAATCCGATGAACTGGAGCTGCCACGCCGACGTATCTTGTCAAACTTTTTCGGTGTCGGCGAAAGTTTCTTGCGCTTTGGCGCAGGACTGTGTGTGCCACCAGCTGCGAGGCGCTTCTCCAGTGCGGAACGTTTATACGCAGACGATGCGCTGCCCTCTGCCAAATGGAGAATACGTTAATATCGCGTCATGGTAAAAAGGATCAGTTCGAATTACGCCAAATGTATGGTGCCCCCTAAAGCTCATCCTGCAACCCCAGCTGCTGGACGAATGCAAGAACCATTCTGTGTTTTCTGAGCACTGAATTTGCTAGAATGTGCTTTAAGGACTCTGGCTCGATGTCGGAAAATCGGCATAGTTCCCAGTTTAGATTTAGTGTGACTTAACACTAAACTATTGTGGACTATTGACTTACTTGACGAACGTCTGGGACGTCGAGGTATTTGGCTGGGCGAGCGAGCACGTCCGGCCGGATGTCGTCGCGATGCTGCGCCGGTCATGAGCTTGTGCGAATAGCGACGCTTCTGTTCCGATGCGCTGCTGGATCGCGACGAATCGGAGCTGGAATCGCTCTGTGAGCTATTGGAGCTGGAATAGGATGAGTTGCTGCTGTAGCTGCGACGACGTGGCCGCCGTCGATCATCCCGATCGTATGAGGGGCCGCGCCCAATCGATTTGGATCGCATCCACGGATCGCTCCATTCATCGCCGCGTGCAACTGCCTCGACGCGTTGCACAATTACCTCGCGTGCGGGCCGCAGCCGACGATCGTCCTCATATTGTGGCATCCGATGTGGCGGCAATTCACGATATCGCGTCATCCTTCCGTACACATCGACAACCTCGTACGGCCCGGGCGAAATATATGGGGCACGATAGCGATCGGGCGGCTGGCCATACATCGAGTAAACGGAGGGCAGGAGGGCGCGAGGATTGCCATGGCTGATAGGATTGCTCGGCGGCAATTCGCGTGCAACGCTCGGCGAATTGCCCCGCTCCTTGAGATAATATGGATCCTTTTCGAGCTCATCGGGCGAGAGGGTCAAATTCATTTTCTTATCCTCAAAGTCCATGTCCTGCTCCTTGCGCTTGTTCGCCTTGCGCATCATCTCCTTGGCGGTGCGCAGGCCGCGCTCCCACGCATTCTCCACCACCACCGGCACCTCGGACATGAGCAGACCGCTGCGCGCATCATGATGACCGGCGGCACCACCGACCGCCGCATAGATGCCGCCGGCATGATGCAGTCCACCGGCAGCACGATGATGCAACGCTGCTGGCCGCTCGGTACGATAGTCATGATAGTCACCGCCGGCGGCCGTCACGCCGGCCATGTGACTGTTGTAGGCACTGCTGCTGGGAGCACGCGATGAGCTGCTGGCTCCGCCGACGCCACCGGCGCTACCGCTTTGCATCGGCACCGAGCGCACCAGGCTCTCGAACATTGTGTAGTTGCCCTTGTCGGTGACGCCCGGATGCAGAAATCGACAGCTCATGCCCCAGGTACACTGGCCGCGGGTATAGAAGCGACAGACGGGCTTTGGTTCTGTCTCCTCGGGTCGCTTCTCATCCTCGTCAGACACCTCGCCCTCCTCCAGTTCCTCGTCCTTTTTCTTCTTCTTGCCACACTCCGAACCGCCGGCCACAGCGCCATCGCCATCGTCATCGTCATCGACCACCACGACATCATCATCGTCATTAGCCTTCAACGGCGATGACTGTGACTGGCCGGCAGAATTTTTGTTTTGTTCGTTACCACCGTTCGCTGCTCTGGCTGACGCATTGGCGTCCGCATCCGTCTCCGCATCTCCGTCCGCGTCCATCTCCGACTTGCCGGCGAGCTCCGGACACTCACCCTCCTCCGCCTCGAAGTCAAGCGCGTCGTCGTCGTGTGGTGGCTTAACCATATCACCCAAGCCATTTGTGCCATCCGAGTCCTGCAGCAAAAAACAATAATATATATTTATAAAGGACCAATTCACACATATATATATATATTTGAAAACATTTGTCACCTTTGAGTCCTTCGAGTTTTCTGTTGATTGCTTCTCAAAGCGTGCTTTGCCATTGAGTGTCGGCGATTCCCGTACAGCCGGCAGCGAGTCATCAGAAATTGCGCCCTCCTCATCTTCGTCATGATTTGCTTTGGCGCTGTTGGAGTTTTTGGACTGTGCCTGCCTCTCCATATCAATGTCGCTCACATCACTGAGATCCTCGTGGCTGATGCTTAGATCAACTGCCGCCTGGTTGTATATCGGCTCTAGACTGTTGCTTCGACTCCGCACCGAGCTCGACTGTGATTTCTTGGAAGACACGGTTTCCGTAGTGGCGGCGGTATCCACATCGCCACTGGCGTCAACATCAGCATCAACTTTGGCGGCAACGTTGGCAGCAGCAGCAGCCGCTGACGCTGGAGATGTTGGTTTTCTTGAATCGTCGTCATCGTCATCTTCGCTTGAGCTGCTGCTATCTGATCCGCTGCTACTGCTGCTGCTGCTACTGGAACCGCCGCCGCTGCTGCTGCTGTCACTGCTGCTGGAGCTTTTCTTTTTTGTCTTGGACCGATCACTCCGACTGGAGCGTGAGCTTGCCGCTGAGTTGCGTCCGCCGGAGGCTGGTGCACTTTTCATCGTTTCGTCATCGTCGCCAGGCGTTTCCTTGATGGGCGTTGTCGCACACGAATTTGATGGCGATTCAGACGTCGATCGGAAGGTACTGCGTGAATCCTCCAACTCCATGCTGACACCCATGCGCTATGTATGCCCCTCACGCTCGTGTTGCTCGTTTTTGCCTCGATTTGCTGCGGGAGACGCCAAAGATTAGCTCGGAGTCGATGAATCAATTCAAATGCAGTTATGGAGCATATATTTGCTCTATTTTCTTTCGTTTGCTCGATTTTTATGCTATTTATGCATCCTAGGGCAACTCATCTTCGGCGCACCGAATTTGTGGCTTTATTTTGAAACTCTTGCAATCAGTTGGGCAACGCCGACACACAGAGAGAGGGAGAGAGAGAGACAGAGAGAGAGGGAGACAGCGATAGAGATATAGAGATAGAAAGAGTGTGGAATGAAAAGACTTGCAACAGACGTACAACTCGCGAAATTCGATTAAAGGCATTAATTTTTTCCTTGTAAAATTTAAACCAGCTTAATCACAATCTAAAATCGACACAATTAACAAAAAAAGTTGTGTTAATGTTTGACATTTAACTCCTCTCCTATATCTAACTTTCGTAGAACAAAATATAATTTTGAAAATCTGGTGTTGGAAATCTGTTGTTGCCTGCGAGCAACGATAATTGTAACTTTCTTAGGATCAAGACTTTTTGCGCTGGTCTGCTTCTGCTTCAACTACTGGCATGTGGTTCGACTACTTGCATGTCATGCGAAGCAGTCGCTTTTGGTCGCTGGAATCGCTCCAGTTCTTTGTACTTAACTTCTGAATAAATAATCGAGAAATTTTAATATTATATAAGGAAAAAATCAAGTGGTCTTAAACGAATTTCGCAGAGTGTAGTTCTTTAATTCGCATATAGAATCATATTCCAGCAAGGGTTTATCGTTTAATCGGGTTTGCTGATTTAATAGATATAACAATAAATAGATTTAAGAAGGAAGTACGACTCCAAGACTCCTTTAGTGTGTCTTATTTAATCAGAGAAAAGAGGAGTAAAACAATTTAAACAATCAAAAAGTGAAGTTAAGATAAATGGGAATATGGCAGAATTGTCAGGGCCAATGCAGAATGTAGCGGAACCACTCTGACTGTGGATAAGGGCTCTCTCGACAACCTGTGAAATGTAGGCAAAATGAAATTGAAGTGAAAATTAAACCAATTCAGGGGCAAGGTACTTAGAAATACACAAAAAAAAAAAGGTTTTTTTTCTATTGTCTTTGTTTATCTTTTTGTTTCTTTGACTTATTTCTATATATTTTGTGTGTTTACAACAGTCGACTGTGCATATTTCTGTTCATTGTTTTTTATTTTAATTTCTATATATATATTTATATATTTTTTTTTATCTTTTTTTTATATAGAGGGAAAGAAAAGTTCTTTCACGTAAAGTTTTCTGTTCACTTTGTTGAATTCTTACCTTCGTCATTGTACTTTTAATTGTTTAGGCTTTTTTTTTTTATATAGTTATTATGTGTGTGTTTTTGTCGAAAACTATTACTTGACTGTTTACTTTAGAACTCGATTTTTCGACTTTACGCGAACGAGAGATAACAGAGAGAGAGAAAGAGAGAGAGAGATAGATAGAGAGAGAGAGAGAGCAAATTCAATATATAACAAATACATATTTGCATTTTACAAGAATTTTACTATGTTTGCTCATGTCTCGAGGTTACAAATGAATGTAAGACACAAACACACACACACACTCGCACACAAGCGCATATATATATTTGTATATATATATATGTATACATACATATATATATCTATATAATACACACGCACACACACTGGTTACTTGCATATGATAGCGCCAATCGACATTTCATATACGATTAAGGTGTTGTAGGTATTTATTTTATTTGTATTTGTTTTTTTTTCGCACTTTTCGCGACCGATAAAGTTGGTGTTTAAACTTTTTAAACAATTTCAATTGAACTGAACTGAACTGAACTTAACTGAATCGCAAATTTGTACTCTTAACGAAAGCCAGACGTGAGAAACGGAGCTTTTTAACTTTCAAGCACGACTTTAAACTTTTTTATCACAGAGTCTAATACGATTTAAAGCTTTATACTTTTTTTTTTTTTTGTCTTTCGATTTTTGATTCATGTTATTGATTAGATTTGATTTATTTTTGTTACTTCTTGATGTGTGTAAAACACTTTTTCACTTACGTAGTGTTGGAGGGGAAAAATAGAATACTTGAAAATATATATATATCAATGGTTGGTTATAGTAATGCAAATTGCACAGTTTATTGTTGTTGCTCACCTAAAAGCCAGTTACCGTTGCAGCTGCTGGCGTCAGTCAACGTCCAGTTCCTCTCCTTTTGTCTCACACTCTCCCTCAGCTGGCAACACACACAATTTTATCAGCAGGCTCCGGCTTCGTGTTAATCTTGAATGCGTGAGTGTTTTTGAGTGTGTGAGTGTTTGTGAATGTGAGTTTGACAGTGCCGCCGTCACCGCTGAGTCCGCAGCTTGTATTTACAATGTTACTGCCGTTATTTGGTGCTTTTACCTGATCCTTACTGTATTTAAACTTAATTTAATATTCTGTCACGAATGAAGCCACCGCATCTGCAGAAAAAATTAGAGATGAGCGCTTCTTGCACTGATATCGATAACACTATTGCTCTTTGGCAGTCTTCGCTTACGCAGCATTGCTCTTCTAACATTTTATCGGACAGATCGGACACACAAAATATTTACAGCTGCATACTTTTCTGCGCAAAATATCACCAATTGCTGGCTGTACAATTCATTGATTGATATTTGCGCGCCGAAATTGTTATCGAAAACAGCAATAATTTTATTTTTAAATTTAACTCAATTTTTTTTTTTTTTTATCAATTTCATATCAGCTTGTGCTTGGTTTTGCCCTTTCTTCTGAAGAACCTTTCAAATTTTTGTAGTCGATAATTGACAGCAGCACCCTATCGATTGATTACTTAATGGTAATATTTGCTTACAAAATTTGAACATAATTCGGAACGCTTGTCACAGCATGACTTTCGTTATTAAAAGTTATTTCAACAAAAATTAAATAATATTGGCCAGTTTCGGTTATGCAGCAAACAATATATAACAGTTCTCGATATCGATAAATGTTTGTGCAACTGTAGCGAAATGCAGCTGTTGAACGGAGCATTACGTTGTCTTCAAGCAATTCACGCTGCCAAACTCAATGCCACCAAATGCCTGGTAAACACATATCCTGCTACTCAATGCCTTCGATGCGTGACCATACAGCAACGCCACTATGCCGAACATGTCCCAGCTATCGCCATGGCCCACGAGCAATTTGATGGTCCCACACCAGACGCCTCACGTCATCCCCTTATCACAATGCACGGCCTGTTCGGGTCCAAGCAGAACTGGCGCAGCGTAAGCAGAGCGCTGGCCAAGCAGACCAATCGACGCGTAAGCAACTGTGAAACCCCAAAAAAAAATAGATGTGGATATGCGGCAACCACTTAACGACCGAACATGTCCGTCATTCCAGGTCTATACGGTGGATTTGCGCAATCATGGCGACAGTCCGCACTCCAACATACATAACTCGTTTGGCATGACGGCGGATCTGGCGGCATTTATGCTGGCCAAGTCGCTGTCCAAGATGAGTCTGATGGGCCACAGTATGGGTGGACGAGCCGCCATGCACTTTGCTTTGAGTCATGTATGAAATGCGATCTGCTCCTGCTCCATCTATAAGCATGATTTAACGCTGACTTTCACTTGCAGCCGGAAAGGTGCGAACGCTTGATTGTTGTGGACATATCGCCCGTATCAATTCCCAGAACCCTCAATGATATGAGTGGCATATTTACTGCCATGCTGGGCATGACCCTGCCCGCAGATCTATCCCAGTCAAAGGGCCGTCAGATTGCCAAAGAGGCGCTATTGCAAACCGTGGCCAGGGACACTGTCGATTTCATCCTACTCAATCTGCGAAAGAAACCAGAAACTGGCGAGTATGTTGAACTGCCGCTGATGCATCATATGAAAATCGAGTATTAAAAGTATGCAATCTCTTCCAGATTCTACTGGGCCTGCAATGCGGAGGTGCTGCTGAAAAGCCTGCCAGGTTTTTCCAACTACGGAACGCATATAGCCAACTTGCCGCCATTCACGGGTCCCACAACCTTCATTTGTGGCACCCACTCAACCTATATGGAGTAGTTATCTTTAGTTTAACAAATGTTTACGGGAATAGTACGTATCTCATTCGCCCATTTTGTTTTTGCAGTCCCAATGATTGGCCTCAGATACTGAAATTCTTTCCCAATGCCACGCAGCATTGGCTGGACACGGGTCATTTGGTGCATCTGGAGCAGCCGCATAAGTTCATACAGATTGTCACGGAGTTTCTAAATAAGCCCTAAACATCTCAGGCGTTCACAAATCAGAGCGAGACGGCATACAAACCATGTATATAGCGCTGAATCGGAGTAGAACCAATTGCAAAAAGCAAAAATATAGTCAAATACATTTCAAATGTAAATTTAATTCTCGTTGTCATGTCTGGAATTTATATAGTAAAGACGGATTTCAAAATATCTGAACACAAGGACAAAACTAACGAACAATAAAAAGGGAATACATAAAAAAGTTACTTAAAGAAATACAGTGTGCGGCATACAGAAACGCTGCACGATCTATATATATATATATATATATATATATATATAAATAATAAAGTACAAATAAGGTTAGGGGGTGGTGGTGGGGGGAATGCAGAAGGGGAAATCACATTGAACTTACAAATTAAATCGATTTTTTAAAATAAAATATTTTTTGCTTTTTTTTTTGTTTTTGTTTAACACTTCTTATAAATGAACACAGTTTGCGTGCGTGTGTGTGTGTGTGTGTGTATGCTGATGGAGGTGTATGTGTGTTTATTATAATAAATACATTAAACAGGAATGGTGGGTAAAACATTGTGCTAAGGCTAAAATGGTTTTTTCCTTCATTTTCATTTTTGTTTTTAATTTTCATAAATTTGTGGTTTACTTTGGTTTCCGTGATGTTTGTGGTATGTGTGTGGTGTGTGTGTGTGTGTGTGTGTGTGGTGTGTGTGTGTGTATGAGTGAGTCAGCAATGTAGTTTTGTTTTAGTTTAGTTGTTTGTTCTAGGTTTTAGAGTTAGTTAACAGCTTTAGCTCTCATCATCTCCGCAATTAGACAATAATCCCGCCGTCGTAGGCGTAGTCCGCCTTATTGTGCATGACGAGCCGATTTTCCACAAAGTAAAAGCTGTCCGAGCGCGTCTCAAAGGGGCTCGAAATCATTTCAGCAACTGCAAGGGGATTATGGAAAAAAAAACGAAATTAATAAGCTAGCTGACCTAGTTTAGTACAGTGTGTATTCGTTGTGATGAACACTTTTATTGGACATATTTGAGGTTTCTCGAAATTCACCTTCTTCACACCCTTTAAAGTCCATTAAACCGCATTATCATCCGCAAGTCTCGCATACCTCTTGGCATATCATATATAAACTTATTTATCGCAATTATGGTACGGCGGTTCATCAACTCAAGCACACACTGTACGCACTTATGCGAGTGCATGTCTAAATTTGCATTTTTCGAATGGCCTTGACCTGCAGCTGGCTGCAGTTTTTCTGGTGAGGCTTGGTTTGGCAACTTACCCAGGTCTTGTGGAAGATTAGGAAACTCGTAAATGTGCTCGCACGTATTCTTGGAATATGGAATGCAATATCCGAACTCAAAATCGAATGTTTTTAGCAAGCGATCGCGGAAGAAGTGACGCTCAATCATGCGAAAATTATTTACCGGCTGGCTGCCCACAGTGAACTCCACCCTGTCGGAGCCAAACATAAAGCAGACCGATTAGTTGGATAAATAATAGTACAGATCATATTACATTATAGCGTACACTCTCGAAAATCAGTAATTTACAATGTACAAAAATAATATTCATACTTTCACGAATTAACAGAGAAAATTCAAAATAAGAATTTGGAAAATTAAAGATTCCCTATTAGCGAGAGAGCACTGTGCGTTGCATTCATTAGCGAATCAGCTTACGTGGCGCCCACTGTCTTGAGGTTGAGAAACGCTGGGGTGAACTGATAGCGGACATAGCGTCCGGCATTGGGATCGGCAGAGTCATCGAGCGACAGATCTTCGGCGGCGGCCAGCATGGTCTCCTCGTTGGATAGCCCATCGGGATACTGCTCGCTGGGCGGCTTGGCAATCTCAAAGAGGACGGCACCGCTCTCCAGGTCGCGTATCTTGAAGCGTGTAAAATCAATTTCGAACACATTGGCGTTCGCAGAGCAGAGATAATCATCGGTTATCTTCGTCAGATGCAGCACATCCTCCGGCGTCACATTTGATTCCTCCTTGCCTCGCTTTCCATCGCCGCCGGCGGCGACACTTGCCCCACTCGCTGCTGCATTGTTCGACTCGCTACTGCTGCTGCCCGCTGCACCAGATACAGTTGTGGATGAGGAGCCGCTGGAGGTGGCGGAGGACGATTGCACCGGATTCAATTGCTTGCCAACGACGCTCATTGCTGCCGTTCTGCTGCGGGGTGGGAGGGGGAAAAGGTGTCTACTGTGCCCACCTGCGTTTCAGGCTGCAAATATAAAATGCGTAAACTGTACAATAATTTCATAAATAATATTATTAATTCAATTTGCCGCAATTAGACTCACAACTAACCGAAACATTTATTCAAAGTTGTCATAACAAGAAGTCCACCAAAAAAAAAAGAACGCGACCCAATTTCTGGAAAAGCTGCCTTTGTTTGTATTTGTTTTTCCGCCTGTCTTGTGCGAGTGTTGTGTGTGTGTGTGTTGCGTGTGTGTTGTGCGTGTTGTTGCCTTTGTTGTTGTTTTGTATAATTCCTTCTAGCAGCAGCTGCCGTGCTATTGTTATTGTTATTACTGTTAGTTGTTAATATTGCTGCTGCTGCCTACTGCACTCCTTTAGCATCTGTCTGTGGCAAAATGCAACAAAAAATTATTTATATTGTTGACATTTTGTGTTTGGCTGAGTATTTCAAAGTAAATCAACTCGTTCACACACACACACGCACACACTAACACCCGACGACAGTGTGTAGAAAAATGACAAGTTATCGATACTAAATGGAATATAAGCAGACGACTGCTATCGATATAGCATGTTTCTGCGTTTATACTGCTCAATTTTGCGTTCGCGCTCACTCACTTGGCGCTGCTTATGCGCTGGGGTGTACACAATGCCGCGAAATTTGAAATAGACGAATTTGTTGTTCGCTTTTATCTTTTACATACAACTGTAACTATTTAATTTAATAACCTTGAACAGTTTGATAAACAATATAACGTTCATATGCCCGATATCTGTATTATCATATCTTATCGAACATGAAGAACTAGAAGTGCTTAAGAATTGGTAAGCTTGACAAATATCACTTTAACTGGCTTAATATATGTAAAAAAAAAAATAATTTAATAAAAGGGAAAAGGGTAATGATTTGGAAGCAGTAATTAAATTATTAGTTAAATCCTTGTAGAGGATACTATGGTGTTGTTTTCAAGCTTGTACGGCATTACAGAAGACGTCTCTGAACCCATCACATAGGAACAATCGATCGATAGATGAGTTCTGTTTGAACCACTTTTAAGTATACCTAAATAACCTAATTAGTGAAATTTACATGTTGACAATTTGACTCCGGTCTGAAAAGGTATGGAATTCTTCTTCTTTCTTGTTGAGCTTGTTGGCGTAAGACTAGCTGTGCATTACTAACCGAAAAGTGGCAACACTGGCTAAGGGCGCCAATGCCTTGATGCCTCCTGGCTGCAGATGATCAATCCGATTGGTCTGTTGCCCATCGAACTGTAAGTCTGTGTGTGTGTGTGTGTGTGCTTAAGGGTACTACTTACCATTGTTGCCTTTGTTGTTGTTGTTTTTGTTGGTCTTAAGTGGGTATTTTAATATTCGCAGCAAGGCAACAGTATTGGGTTTCAGACCACATCATGATGCACTTATGCCGCGTCCTCCGCCCCGCTCCTTTGCCGTACGCCCGCCCCTTTTCTTTTCTTTTCTCTCTTGTGTTTTTTTCAGTTTTTTGTTTTTTTTTTTGTTTTTTTGGCGTCCACGTTTCCTGTATGATTGCTCGCCTGCTGTGTGTGTGTGTGTGTGTGTGTGTGTGTGTGTGTCTGTGTCGATGTCTGTACATGTGTGTGTGTGTGTGTGTGTGTGTGTGTGTGTGTAAGTGAGAACGTGTTCATGCTCACTTCTATCTTTAGTACAGTTGACTGTGACTGCTGTCCGAGAGGGCGACCCGATTCCGATTCCAATTCCGAGCGACGCGACTCGACTCGACTCGACTCGACTTTTTCTTCGTTTTTCGTATACGCTATCCTGAAAGGGTAAACCGCATTTTAATCACAGCTGGGACGCCCAGTTCCTTGTGGTTTCCCTGGCTCTCAGGTCGGGGCTTCTTCAAAGCAGGAAGCACTCAAATATAAACTTAAAAAATGCATTATAATTTCCATTTAGTAATTACTCACTTTAAAACTTGGCGACTTTCTACGTCTAACGATAATAGAATTACAACTTAAGACTTTGACAGCTATGTTATACAGTGGTCCGATCTGATGGGTTACGATCTGTGGACTACCTTTGGTATAATGACGGACGAATCTGAGGAAGTTCAACTTATTCGAAAAATGGGTGTACAAAAGGAAGGACAGACATGCCTCTATCGACTCTGTTAGTAATGCTGATCAAGAATATATGTATATATATTGTTTGTGGGATCAGAACCGAAAGTACCAGTAATATATTTACTTTGAAAAAATGGTTTCTTTTCAGTTTCGAATATAGTTAGAAAAGTTATGTAATCAAGAAGATAACACATACAAATCCAGACAAAAACTCAAATTTCTCAAGAAACTATAGTCAGATATTCGTTAAAGCAAAGTATTTGCGAAAGTTCTAGGAAATACTTCGAAAAATGATTTCATTTTGGCTTGCGATACTCTGGGGGGTTTTCAGCGCTTTACGATTTCATCATCACAAAATGGGCATAAGTAAAATAATGGGGCGGAACTGAAGCTAAAGTTCAAATTTCCCAATCGTCATATATCTTGGCTAACATATAGAATTAACTGTTAGTTAACTACAAAGTATTTGGGGAAGTTCGACAAATACGTACCATAAACGAGCAGAATGACCTCAGTAAAACTAATAATGATAAATTTGACAAAGTAGTTGTAGTTGTTGTCCGGGGAAGTACCCTGGAACACATTACTCCCAACTACCTCAAAAAAATATATATATTTCAACTTAAGCTCGCCTTTGACTGCAAATCAAATAAATTATAGACACTGTCTGGGAACACAGATGGAAATTAACTGCCTGTTAACTATAGATTATTCCTTGGAACGGTTACGTTTATTATTTAAGATATATGTATTGTAATCTGACTAATAATGAATGTAGATTTCCTTTCATAATTTCAATCAAGTCAGTCAAGTGGTTCTTTGCCGATCTTAAAGTGAATATATTTTGCCAATTGGATTGCATACGCAGAACTGGGACAGCTGAAGGCGAGTCACAGCTGATTAGGCCCGGCTCGAAGGTTGCCCCATTCCGGGGCATCACGATCGCTGCAGTTGGCCCAAGTATGCCCAAGTAGATGGTCGTGATTAGTGCTGGGATGATGGCCCTGGTGCGGGGATCAGTGGACAACGACGTCTCCAAGATCTGCCAGAAGATTCTGACCAAGCAGAGACACAAATTCCAGCTCTGACAAATTCAAGTCCAGTGCCAAGGAGCAGCTCCAGTGTGACGCACTGGGAGGATGCCCCCCACATAGGGATCTCGGTGGGTCTCGGCCTAAAGGCAGTGGGCATTGTGAAGGACGATTGCATTAATGGTCACCATTCTGATCACCATTTGGAAAAACCTTCTTCAAAACAATTCGGTAAACTAGACTGCAACGAAACATCTCCGATCAATATATATGTATATAGTATATAATATATATAAATAGTATTTATAAATTATATAAATTTTCCCAATTTTGCCATAATCTTCAAAGACCCGAAGAGTTATGCGAAGAGCAGTCTCTGAATCGAGACTTTTTTTGGTTTGGCTCGCTCTGGTTCCTTTCGACCTTTGTCCAAATTGTAACTGATTATTAAATTTATATATAAACACGATGTTTGCGTATCTGACAAGGAAGAAGAAAGTAAAACGAGATTCCGACAACTATCATTTTGTTGGGGTTCAATATAAGTTTGATTTAAGCTCTACATCAAATTTGCCTCCACAGTTGATTATGCGTTTTGCTTGGCCTTTGCCTATGCTCAAAATAGAAAGAATAAGAATCGTGTGTGGTGTAGCTGCCCGTGTATGTGTGTGTTTGTGTGTATGTGCCACATCAAGAGGCAGTTGGAGGAATGCATGTGGCCAGGGATTCGACTTAAAACTTGGACACAACATGTCTGTCTGGAGGTGGTGGGTGGTGAGGCGTCAAGGGGAGCAACGGATAGGTGACAGTTTCTTATGTCTATGTGTGTTGGTGTGTGTTGCTGTGTGTGTGTGTGTGTGTGTGTGTGTGGACAAACAGCCACGCATCTGGAACGTTAGTTAGTTTGCTATTTGAAAGTGAACTATGGCAATGGCGACAACATAGGAACCCCCCCCTCCCCCTACCTTGCCCCGCCAGTTGCTGTTCCTGCACTCAAGTGGCCCATGTACACACGAGTGTGTGTGTGTGTGTGTGTGTGTGCGAATGCCAGTTGTTGTTTGAGTATTAGTGGCTAGGGGAGGGTATCAGAAACAAACAACACAAACAAACAACAACACAAACGACAACAACACAAATCGTGGGCGATAAAATTCGTACTCGAGTCGCAGCGCGTCGTCAACCCAAAACAAGCAGGCCCAGTTTTGACAGGGGCGTGGCCAAAGGGGGGTCGTCTCTGTCACATATTGTTTGCACCTTAGCCACTGCAAGCATATTGCAAATATCCAAAATTATATAATCTTGGTTAGCTCAGAAAAATGTTTTTTTCCTTTTTCGTTAGTCAATAATCAAGTTTTCATCAAGTATTTTAGTGGAGCCCGACTAGGAGATACCCTGCACCCAGCCGTAGTCGATTAAAACACAAGTTCCAAAGTTATTGCCACATTTCTCTATATTTCTTCACTTGTTATGCTAATGGGATCGTATATCAAGGCATGCATATAGTTTTAATATCGAACATCGATTTGTATCGGTATCATTTATCGATAAAATAAACTTCAAGAAATCTTATTTTCCAAATTTGCAGACTTCAGCTCTTATTGCCTCCAAGATCAAAAGCTAATCATGCCTGTACTTCATGGGGTCGCATATAATATTCCCCCTCTCTCTTGCCCAACTTTCTATAACTTATTCCTTCTTAACCATTTCTAACAGTTTCTGAGTTTTAACTCAAAATTAGACGGGCCAAAATAGAAGCAGCAAAAATGTTTTGAAGCAAGAGTAATCAACTCATTAGTTGAGTACATTTTATACAACAACCAATGTGTGTGTGTGTGTGTGTGGGTGTGTGTATAGATGCCCCCCATTAGGCACGCCACTGTTGTTGCCGCTGACCCCCTCCTAATGCTGACTGGCGATGACGTTATGTGACGGCTGTGCGCGCCGAATGGTCTGGCAATGCAAGTCGCTGCTGCTGCAGTTGTTGTTGTTGTTGTTGCTGCTGCTGCTGCAGTTGTTATTGTTGTTGTTGTTGTCGGTGTCCGCAGCACTGTCCCGCATCCACATGTGCCAGAGTGTACACATATATGTATGCAAGTGTGTGCCACTGCGAGTGTGCCTGTGTGTGTTTGTGTGTATTCATTATGTATTGTAACACCTACCAAGCTGCCGCACAACACGTTGCCAGCGCCAACAACAACAACAACAACAACAGCAAAGTAAAGAATATAATCTAAATGGAATTCAGCTTCGCTTTTGCTTTGCTTTTGCTTTGCTTTGCTTTTGCTTTTGCTTTGGCCTCGCGCTTTGCTTCTGCTTCTGCTTCTGCTTCAAAGCGATTTCTCAACAAGATATACGACGAGAAGCGCAGCGCACTCTGCCAACTGCGACGCGAACAGCGACGCAAACGACTTGGAAATACAACGCCAACGTCAACGTCATCGTCATCGCCATCGCCATTGCCCATTACCTCTCACACTCGCACTCGCACCCGCACTCGCCATCCACACACAGTCTCTCTCTCTCCCCGCACCGCACCGACCCGCAACGTTGCCAACGTTTTTCGGCTTGTGCTCTTGTCGCTCTTGTTGTTGTTCTCTGTTCTTGTTGTTGTTGTTGTTGTTGTTGTTGCTGTGTGTCGATTTTTGTGGCGACAGACTGTCTGGCTCGACGCTGCCGACTCGGCCTGGGCTGACTGGCCTGGCCTGGCCTGGCCTGGTCTCGCCGCACGTTTGTGTTTGCCTTTATATGGCAACTCTGTGCATGTGTGTGTATGCATATACATATGTCTCTCTCTCCCTCAGTTGTGTGTGTGTGTGTGCATGAACTTTCATACGTTTGCCAGGGCATAAATGTTATTCTTTTTGTTGTTGTTGTTGTTGTTGTTGTTGCTGTTGTTGTGGCGTGCTGATATGGATTCTCTGTGCATTTTAGGTATCCCAACGACGCCACATACATGTGTGTACATACATACATATATACATACAATGCACAAACAGCGACTGCAAGGCACACACACACACACACACACATACACTCACATGTAAATATTTACTTTGAATGAAATGCCCAAAGCTGCAGCGAAACTTCCAAGTCGAAGCCAAAATGCTTCACACACGCACACACACATGCACACATACATGCGCATACACACATATATAAACATACTTGTGCACATACAAATGTCAATCTGTCTGTCTATCTGGCTGCCCCCAAGTCCAGGTCTATTTGTATGCACTTCCAATCCATGGAGTACAAGCCAAGTGCAAACATGGCATAAATACAAAATGTTTATTTATGCATACATAATATGCACAAATATGTACATACACACACACACACACACACACACACACACATGCAAGCACGCATACATCAGGCAGAATGTACAATTGGATTTTTCCAATTTTCCCAATCAAATTTGATTTATTTTGTGTTTATATATATTTCTGTCAGTTATTATCCTGGTTTTTTTTGCAAATTTCTTCGAAATTTGAATTGATAATTTTCAAAATTGGAAATTTCTTCATTCATTTTACATTCCTGCCCCTTATTTATCGGGGCAAGAGGTAGTTTTGGAATGGTTATTATATTTTAATCTGCCATCAATAAAATCGGTAAAATCTGCAGATCCCAAAAATTAGCCCGAATCCAAGTTGAGTTTCATTATCATCAATTTCTAGAAGCCTTAAATCTGTATTGATTAGGATTTGATACGAGAGATAAAATACGAATAATACAGTTCTTATATATCCACTTTGGATGAGTTTTACGTATGCAGTATGCAAACTAGATGAAGATCAGACACCTCCCATAAATCGATATATAAAATCCAATATGGAGCATAAGACCAGGCCAAAACTGCTTCAATTATTGATAGATTTTTGCTAAATGTCGAATTAGTTTTAAAAATGCAATATTCGATATGGAGCCAACTAACGGCGTTTGCCATGGATCAATGGAGTTCCGAAGGAGTCGTAAATATGTAGTATCCAAACTAGGGGATGGTTCTGAGAGTTCTGCTTGATTTTGTTTGAATTTGAATTTGTATGCTGTAGAAAGCGAGTTATGACTGAATATTGAATATATATATATATATATATATATATATATATATATATATATATATATATATATATATATATATATATATATATATATATATATCCAATGTTCAATATCCAAGTAAAGCTAACGATTTCGTATTCAAGAAGGGGACGCATCAAATATCAGATGCTTATCGCTAATCTTTGCCACTTCTTTGGCAATCGCTGTCGCAGTTGTTGTTGATTGTTTTTGTTGTTGTTGTTGTTTTTGTTGTTGTTGTCGTTGGTCATGAGCCGATATGGATGCGATATAACGCCTTTGAGCGGAACCCAGTGTCTGATTTATGGCAATGGATATTGCATTGGAGGCGCACTCGACGCTTCGATTTGTGCTGCATGCCACTAATTAGTATTTCGGGTGCGTTGCCTTTGACACTATTCTCTCTCACTCACACACACACACACATTCCCTCTCTCTCTCTCTGTCTCTCTCTGTCTGTCTGTCTGTCTGTCTGTCTGTCTCTCGCTGAGCGATTTATGGACAGCTGCGTCTAGCGGCTACTGTTTGCGATCGCATACGATACGATTCCACAGTCCAAACAAATCCAAAAAAAAAAACCTTAGAAAATGTTTGATTTTATCATATTTTTGTTGTACACTTTACAGCGTAGGGTATATCAACAATGTCGTCCAGTGTGCGACGCCATGAGCGAGAGTCCTCTTCCTTTCCCTGACTTTTGACCAACATCATCAAAAGTTGCAGTTCTTAAACTATCCGAATAAAAGTCCAAAAATATAAACGTCTTTGGCGGCAGTCAGTATTGGATGGATCGAAGAACTATATCTTTTAGTTAACACTCAGATCAACGATTAAACTTGAAGTCAATTTGGATGTGAGATTGCAATTCGCAGTTGATATCAATGTTTGGGGCAAGATCAAAGTCGAACAAACCTTTTGTAAGTGTATTCAATGTTCGTTGCAATGGTGTTGAAGTGTCTTTCGACTTGTGTTTTCTATATGCCACACGCGTTTGCGGGGCATGGAACATGGCAGGTGTACCTAATGGGGTACACTTGATTCCACTTTGATGCTTATGGACACCTGCTCATCGATATAGCCAGCAGTCTGCCATTTAGCCTGTCTGCCCATTTAGCCATGTTTGAGTATATTTAAATATTCATTGATTCATTGATTCATGATTCGTGAATCGTGATTCGTGAATCGTGCATTCATTCGATTTACCCACGTACTCACTTGGCTCGGATTCTTTGCATTTTCCCATATCGCAGACCGGATGTGGAACCATCCATCATCTTCGACTGTCGTCGTCGGGTTTGCCACCTTACCCTTGACAAGGGACACAGTACGTGCCACTGCCACAATATTCGGGTATCTTAACTCATTCCATTATATTGGATTTTTATTCATAAACACTTTTTAATAGCCCCAAAAATATGCTATGTAAAAATTTAGTTAACTTAACTAACGCAATAAAAACAATAAAGAACTTAAGTAACTGTAACTGCCGATCTACAGATTATGTATTGTTATAATGGACTTTGACCAAATACCCAAGATTATATCTACTGCAATGAAATCAACAGATTATATATTAGGCAAAGAAATCAACAGATTATATATTATTTTTGATATATACCCAAGATTATATCTACTTCAACTTGTTGTCCACACTTTTGAATAATTAATAGATAATATATATATCTATATATATATATATATATATACATGTCTTGTTAGTGTTCTATTCATGGTGATTCCTCAGACTCTACTACTGACTATGCCTAGTTTGATTAGGTAACTTCCCTGTCTATAATCTCCATTCTCCTTTCTCTATATAAATACTACTTGCTCTCATCGATTATTAGATATATTTGGCGGTAGTCCGTACCAGGGTCCTGCAGAACCTTTGCAACAGGCATCGGCCAAATGATGTATGCATGCAAGAGGGAGGGAGAGGTGTGTGTGAGGGGTAGGGGGGGAGGCATAATGATAAATGATAAATATGAATGCCTTTCAATTGTTTTGGTATGCAAGTCGCCCACGTCCAAATCCCGTGATACCGTCGCGGAAACCGTCTCGGGACCGCACACAAGCGCTGAGACAGAGAGAGAGAGGGGCTGAGGAGCTGAGGAGAAGTCGATGTAAACGGATCGAATGGAATCGAAACGTGGATTACATTAATTAAAATGCAAGTGACGATGGGATCGCCAGATCTGGGAGTGTATTGAACGTGGGAGGGCAGCAGAGGCACCGACGGTGGGCAGGTAGTGCCAGCAGTTGCAGGCCAACTTTACGGTCGGATTGTAAATGCAAGCCAAGTTCTTTACAGCAGCTACAGTTTTATGAAGCCGTCAAAATGTGGATTACGCTAATATTGAGCCGTAATAAAAAAAAAAATAAAGTACAAGAAAAAGAAATGCGGCGAGTGTTGCAAGTCTGATTGGGTTTTCCCACGATTACAATTAGCGGTAGGGCCAGCAGGCAGCAGGCAAACAGGCAAACAAACTACCTTCCTCCGCCGCCGCCTGGCGACCCGCCTCTTGGTCCGCGCCCCGCGCAAAGTGCGGAACTGAAGGAACTGAAACCAAATAACGGCAAACGGTCCGACGGATTGTGCACTAAGTTGCTTAATCCGACGGGAAATCCAAAACAAATGCCGCCGGATGGTGTCGCACACACACACACACACACACTCCTTAACTGTGTATGTGTGTGTGTGTAGTGTTATTGAACTGACTCGGACTACTGGCGCGAGCCCAGGTCGTTGTTTGAGCCACGTTTCGTGCCTGATTTTCGAGCACCTAAGCCAAATTTGGAAGGCAGAGAGGCACAATGCGGATTGCGGATTGCGGTCTTCAGGGATGAGAGCACATGTGTTCCTGGCCATGCGGGAAAGCCCCATCTTAAAGCTGGCCAGTGAACAGAGGCAACCAGGCAAAACAGGCAACAGGCACCCGAGACACATGTTGCGGCCATTTGTCGGGCCATTTGTTGCACAGGTTGAACAACTCCAACAGAATCCTTGGAAACGCGCCCAGTTAACAATTGAGCTGCTAACTAGTTGTGAGAAATTCAGTTAACAACAGGGCCAACAAAATGAACAGCTTATCGCTATTTGAATGTGGCCTCTCTGTGAGGCGACTCGCTGCAAGATGGGATTGAAAGTAGTAGCTCAAAAAGATATCGATAGCTGTTCATAATTATTGATAGTTCAGTTATATATATATATATATATAGCTAGTCTTCTAATGGATCTTACAGTCTTCTAATGGATCTTAAAGTCTTCTGAAAGATCTTACAAGTGAGCGAAATTTTGTTCCTTTATTGATTATTTGTTGGGTGATTAACCTTTAGGGCTTAAATATCGGTCGAATGGAATCAGTTTCGTAATTGTTACTCAAATGTAATATATATACATATATATATACATATATACATATATATATACAGACGTTTAGGAAATATTTCGTATCACGCGTTTACCAATCAAATTTTGGCTGATTTCTTTTTTTTTTGGGTTCGACGTCGCAAAATATGATAATGCGTCAAAATAGGAATAACAAGTTAAGTAGAATGCACATGCCACATTTCTTGCCACCCACTCACCAAGTCAAACTGATGCGTCGGAAAATTGATTACAAACCTGAATAAAAAAAAACATTTTTCGGCAGTTTTCATTTAGTGCTGACCAATGCCAAAAGTGGCCCAAAATGTTTAGTTACAACGCCATGCGCTCAAAATGTAACCAAAAAAAAAAAACCGGGGGCGTATATATATATATATATAGTATATATACTTATATACTATATGCACCATATTGCACTTTATGTTGACTGGACAGAATTGCAGTTATTGCGGATGTTTGCTGACATAAAACTAAAAATGCATTGAGAGCAACAGTATTGGGAGACTGATCAGAGACATATATACACATAGTTATATATATATGTATATATATATATATATATATATGCATATATTTAAATTGGGAAAAACAGCTACATATATATATATATATATATAATGGTTTTGGAGTTGCTTAATTGTGGACAAACCGGAAAACCAAACAATCACCTCAAAATATTACTTTTTAATATATATATTTATACACATATATATATATATATATATAACTTACGTCAGTTCCAAATCAAATCCATAATCCATATTCTTGTCAGTTCCAAATCAAATCCATAATCCATATTCTTGTATTTATGAGATTTAGTATTAACTAGCTTTAATTGATAGTCAAATCCGAACTGATCAGACCTGAACTACTATTTGCATTGATTGGCATTATCTGTAGAATGGAATATAAATATATGCACAGACATATACATATTCTATAAATGTACTTAGAACTTGAGCGTCGCTCAGAATAATGACATCATCACCAACTTTGGAAACTAGAAACGGATCAGTTTAGAAATAGAAAATCGCCGATTATAGAAATTAATGATTAAAGTTCATAGTTTCAACTCGGTCAAAACTTTGGGTAATCGATTTATATTCGCACTGATTTATTAAATTTATGACATTTTGGAAATTCCTTTTAGATTTTCAACCATTTCAAACACCTCCAATCACTTCTCATTTTTTTCCTTTTCTCCTCTTCTTTTCTATATAGAGTTTTGATCCGTAAGATTGATCTATTATTGTACATTATACAACTCATTTTGAAAGCATTTCTTGAGCATGGAATTTTTGGAAAACCTCTGTAATATTTTGAAAATTAAACTTACTATATATATATATATATATATATATATATATATATATATATATATATATATATATATATATGCTTTGCTGTCAGAGATCGCACTAAAACACATAACACACATGGCATATAGTATATAGTGTTGGTTGGGGAATTTTCGGAGCAGGGGACTCGGGAATGGATCAGAGGGTCTGAGCAGGGAGAGGGCAAAGCAGTGCGCATTGGCGGCTTCTGCATAAACTGCAAAAATAAAAAAAATACAAAAAAAAAAAGTAAAAAAAGCAACGAGCAAAAAGAGAAAAACTCATTTAAAAAGTGCAGTCCAGGCAGAGGCGGGGCGGCAGGTCAGCTGCAGGCAGCGACTGAAGCTGAGGATGAGGCTGAGGCTGAGGCTGAGGCAGCGAACGCGCTGGTAGGCAATGGGTTAGGGCGACGTTAATGTCAGCGTCGGCGGGGGGGAGGGGGCGCAACGTGTGAAATGTGATTTGACGACTGCGCCGACGACGATGGCAATGGCAACGGCAACGGCAACGACTGCGACAGCGGCAGCGGCAGCAGCAGCGGCGACAACCAGCGACGACAGTATGTCTGGCGTAGCATGAACTGGCGACATTCTGTCTGTGCCGATCGAGTGCGCTGTTGCCGCACTTCAGAGCAGCAGAGCACTCAGCACGCTATGCTGTGAGCGCTATGGGCATGAGCACAGCTACAAGCACATATGTATGCACGTATCTGTGTCTGTGTGTGTGTGTGTGTGTGTGTATGCCAGCAGTACCTGTGTCGCTATCTCTCGCTCTTTGAGCGAATGAATGAACGAAAGACCCACACTCCAATACAGAGACACACACACACATACACATACGAATAGCAAGCGAGCGCAGACAGAGCGACGACGACAAATGAATTTGGAATGAATGCTTGGCTCACGAGCAGCGCCAGTGAGCGAAGAATTCATTCTGTGTTCATTCTCACACATACCAACACCCACACGCACACACACACGGAGTAGGCAACTACTTTTGGCGCTTGTTCACGTTGTCGTCGCTGCCCACGTTCGCTGTTGCTGTTGCTGTTGTTGCCTGACTCTGTCCCACTCGCTCACCTCAACGTTTGTCACTTGTTCTGCGCCCGCTCCCATAAGCATCTATATGTATTTGTGTTTGTTTGTATGTATACATAACAATTGTGTAGGTATGCGTGTGTGTGATGTGTGCTGCCCCACACCACAGAGGCAGATACGAAACGTGTGAATACAAAAATAAATTAAATAACATTAGCTTGAGGTACACCTTGCCGGATCGCCACTGTATGCGGCGGGACAGCAGCTCCCTGCGCCGGCGTCGCGGCCAACGCAGACGTTCAGGCGCCGATAGTTTCAGCCATTCAAAAGCTCTCGCTCACATTTTGAACGTGGCAAAAGCTTTCCTTCAAAAGCTCTCTTCAAATAAGAGGATCATCATTTATATATATGTATTTATATATAAATGAGGATCATCATCAACGACAAAAGCTCAAAGTTGCGAGCTTTCCAAGGCAACGGCGCACGACTCATTTCATTATGAGCGCAGCCCCCCTCCCCCATTTACCATGCAGCCCAGTAAAAGCCCGCTCCGCTGCTTGCCGTGCGCGCAGCAGCTATTTACAACGGAATTTCACACCAGAGGTGTTCGCTTATTTTAACGCGAAATGCGCATAGCATCATCAGGGGACCCAAAAGAAGAAGGAACCAACAAAATGAAAAACACACAAAAAACACAACAAAATACAGTGGTTATCCGATAATTGAAACGCACATAAAATGCGTTTCAAATAATGCTTATGTATATACAGTAATCAGAAATTGTCGAATATAGAAATGCCAATTCAAATGTTGAAATCTTGTCATATATGTAAGTTCCACTGTTAGAGTGACCACTGTAAATGCACACACACACAAATATGCATGCATGTGTGTGTGTGTGTGTGTGTAACAAACTATTGTGGCGTGGGGCAGGCAGCAAATTGCGCAAGCCAGATGGATTGGGCTAGGGGAGCGGTGCGGGGGGGTTTGACCGAAAGCACAGAGTTTCCTGTGTGCGGCGCATAGCCCCACCACAACCTGTTGTAGATCGGTCAGCGCATGGACATTGCCAGGGTTGCATGTGCGCCGCCATGTGCGATACGCGACTGACTGGTTTTTTTCTCTCTGTATTGTGTGTTGTCGTTGTTGTTGTTGTTGTTGGCGCCAGGGCTGCTATGGAAAATTAGTTAAGCTCTGGCCAAACTGGCTGCCGCACTGTCTGCCGACGTCTCCCCAATTGAAAATCGACAACAGCGCGCAGCGTTGCAGGCGGAGGCGGCAGCAAAAGCATTAGCAACAGAACCGGCACACACACACGCACGCACACACACACACACACATCGATATTTACGGTGTGGCGCTGAGGGGCAGCTGGCGACGGCAACGGGGGCAGACAGACGAGTTATTTGCCGCGGTGTAAAAAAACCTGTTTGTTTAAACAACAATCTTGTACTAAAAATACATGTGCCTCACTCACACACACACATACACACACACACACATGCACGCACACACAAAGAGCGCAGCAGCAGCAGCGGAAGAGAGGGAGAGCAAATTCGAGAGAGTAATTTTGAACTCTCTCACAGCAGAAAACTGTGTGGCGCTTTAGCAGCAGCAGCAGCAGCAGCAGCAGCAATTGTAGGCTGCCAGTGTGTCTGCCAGTGCGCCAGTCGTTGTCTCCCGCCCCTCACCGCTCCCCAAACCCCCTACCCATAAGCCCCGCTGTGCTGACTGTGTAAACCGCAGCACAAGCAGCAGCAGCAGCGCCATTGCAGTTTACCCGTTTGCTTGCACGTAGGCGTCCGCTGGTCTGGTCTCAATGTGTGCGTGTGTCTTTGTGTGTGTGAGTGTGTGTGTGTGTGTGTGTGTGTTGGCGTTGGAGGGCCCCGTTCCCGGGTTAGCAGCTTCTAAACCGACAGTTGTTGTTGCTGTTGTTACTTTTGTTTCACGTTATTTATGCGCGTTTCGTTCAGTTTCGTTCGATTCATTTCGTTTCAGAAATTGACTCAAATTGACGACGCTGGCAACGGTGGCAACGCCGTGTATAATCCCCTCCCCCTCATACTCCACACCCCTCGTAGCTTATGCAGCCAGCTAAAGAATGCTGAGACTGCGACGCAGACGCAGACAGCGACTGCGAAACAGACAGCGGCGTTTGCTAACAAGCAAAGCGATGCCAGATCGAAACTGAACAACACCTGAAGCTCACTCGTTGTGTGTGTGTGTGTGTGTGTGTGTGTGTGTATTGTGGGTACCTGCATGTGGGGAACTGGGAACTGAGAGTCTGGAGACTGAAGCTGAAGCCTCGCATGAGCAGCAGCGCATTTAAAAGTCAGTCGAAGCGAAGCGAAACAGCAACAGGCACACAGGATCCAAGAAATTCCAATTCTTGGAAAAGTTAATAAAAGTTTTGCCTTCGCGCGCGTTGCCGCCTTTAACACACACACGCACACACACACACACAGATATACATGTACATATATTTGCGTGTGTGTGTGTGTGTTTGTGTTTTTGTGTTGGGCAACAGCATTTTTTATGCGCCTGCAGCTTCGGCGGCCGAATGTCTGCCTCTGTCTCTGTTGGCCCCTATGCTCCTGCCCTCGCTGCACTCCCTTCCCCCTCACCAGCACCGCCACCACCACCACCAACACTGTGCACACCGTCTCAAGACTGACCACGTTCCTTCTTTAAGGCAGGCCGCTTTCTTTTCCGAGAAGAACTATCCATTAGGCGCCTGAGATCACCAAGCGAACATCAGCCATCAGCGCAGCAGCAGCAGCAAGCAGCAGCAAGCAGCAAGCAGCAGCAGCACAGGGCCCCAGACCGCAGTTCCAGTCTTACCTGGAATTCGCCAAGATCGTGCTGTAAATGAAACGATCGCCAAATGATCCTTTTGGCTCTCAACCATGCTCTGGACCCTGGTCTCCCCACATTGACTGTGACTGTGGCTGTGGCGGTGGCGGTGGCTGTGGCGGTGGCTGTGGCGGTGGCTGTGGCGGTGGCTGTGGCGGCGGCTGTGGCGGCGGCGGTGGCTGTGGCTTTACCTTTGGAGTCATGGAGTCTTGCCTTCAGTTTTCGGCAGCTCGGTTTTCAAAAATAATTATGTTGCGGAAATTTCCAGGCATTGAAGGTAACGATCTTTCTTGGTTGTTTTTTATGCGTTTTTTTTTCTCCTGCTAGCTTTGAAATTTTAAGCCCCATAAATTGGAACGTGATGTTTGAAAACATATTTTCTCATTTTTTGCGAAATCATTTAACGTTTATTACACCTATAAATATATTTGCTTCATATAGGACTCAACTGATTATATTATATATACATATATACATATATATATATATATATATAGATTTTAGAATGAAACGCTTAAGCGATTTTTGCAATCTTTGACACTTGGCTTATCAGTTTCGAAAACTGATGAATTGAAAGCAAAATCAGAATCCGAATCAGAAGCAAAAGCAGAAGAAGAAGAAGAAGCAACAGCTAAATGTGAATCATTTGGAGGAGGCGAAGATCAAAGGTATCATCGATCCCAACGATCCCAACGATCCCACCGAATCCCATCGATTAGCCAAAGAATAGTTAATTGACTAATGTGCTTTCACCTTTCGATTGAATAATTATGTAAGCGGAAGAAATGGAAAAGGAACAACAACAACAACTTCAAAAACATATCGAATACTTAGCCATAAAAGTCGGGGTCAAACATTATCATTATGGATCTGTGTAAATGTTTGCTCGCATACGATGCGATTCGATGGGATTCATTCGTTGATAACAGCCTCGACTGCTGCCTGGCACATGCTGATTGATTGCCGATAATCGCACACTTTATATATATATATATATATTCTTGATCAGCATCACGATCCGAGCTGATATAGTCTGTCTGTCTGTTTCTATTTAAACTTGACCCTCAGATTTGAAAATATCTTGTTGAAAATTAGCATATATGCTTCTTTTTGTTGCAATCAGTCCGGTCGGATCGGTTAACCATATCATATAGTTGCCTTAGAATTGATCCTTCGAGAGATGAGTTCCTGTGTGAACGACTCTTCTTGTTTAATAAGTTATCCAACGTGCTATGCGCTCAATAAATAAAAAATGAGATCAGCACTACTATATCTTATACATATATATATAGCATAGGAACAATCGGTCAAAACAGGAACAACTTTTTTGTCTACATAATTATCGTAACTAAACTGCGAACAAAAAATGATCGAGAATGAACTATAACTGTTATATTGCTATTATCTCACTATATATATATATACAGCGGTCATAGGAACTATCAGTTTACAGACGAGTTCTTGTATGACAAACTATTTTGCCAACTAAACTTGGCAATTATATATTTTAACATACTTTTAACATTCAAGCAAAAGATCATGGCGATCAAACTACCATATACCATATAGCACCCGGAGAACTATCTACCATATACCATATACCTTACGCAGAACTATCTTTCGGATTTTTTACTGAAATTGTAGATCTTCGACCTGCCTAAAATTGCCGTTCTTATATGGTTTTTGTGTTAGTCAACTTGGACAAAATTATTTTATATGTATATATATATATATATATATATATATATGTGTGTGTGTGTGTGTTGTGTGATCGCAAGCTGAAAGCGTGATTAAGACACGTGCAGGCCTCGGGGGAGACAAAGAGACGCCAAGAAAACCAGATAGACATTCAGTGACCAAGAGGGCTTTACAATATAGTTCATTATAGCCACGTTAAGTGCTTGCAGCTGATTACCAAGCCACGATAACTATACATATATATATATATATATATATATATATCTGTACATATATACGTATTAATTTTGAATTACTTTTTGGAATATGTTGAAATTAAACTTGAACATTTCAATTTCAATTCAGTTGCAAATTGCCAAAACTTGATTAAATAATGTTTCGGATCGATAGACAGAATATACAATCTAGAAGTGCCAATCCATAGATAGATCCATGTTCCCAATTTATATATGTATATATAAAAAAAATAAAAATAAAATTTAAATTGCAAATTGGCAACACCTTCCAACCGGAAGCATTTAAATGATTGTGCAATCACTGTACTAAATTTACACACACACACACACACACACACACACACACACACACACACACACACACACACACACACACACACACAGACACACACACACTTATACACACATATGTGTTGGTTTAGCACACAGAAGAAAATGGATCAGCCAAAAGGAATGTGTATATATATATTTATATATATTTCAAGTGGACAAGATAAAGATTGGCGTGAGTTTGCCATAGATATATATATATATATATATATATATATATATATGTCTATGATGATGACTGTCTCTGGTGAAATATCGTTGTACTTTGTAGTTTAATAATAGTGCTGATCGCCTGATTACTTAATACTCTCTTTGTCCGATGTTATCGCCTGATAAGCGCCGCCAACTGCCCAGCGCAAGTTGATCCAAGTTTATTGCATAATGCACACTATTAACTACTACTATGTGTGTGTGTGTGTGTGTGTGTGTGTGTGTGTGTGTGTGTACTAATGTACGTATTGCCAGACCACACCTTTGTCACATTAGTCATGCTAAAATGCGTTTTGGCAATTTCCCATTTCAATTGAAAAACAAAAAATATAAAAAAAAAAATTAAATAAATATTTTTAAATATTTTTTTTTTATATTTTAATTTATTTTTAATTTGAAACTTTATTTTTAATTTTATGTTATGTTTATTAAAAATTAAATAAATATATTTTTAAATATTTTTTTTTATATTTTAATTTATTTTTAATTTTATGTTATGTTTAATAAAAATTAAATAAATATTTTAAAATATTTTTTTATATTTTAATTTATTTTTAAATTTAAGCTTTATTTTTAATTTTAAAATATTTTTTTTATATTTTAATTTTTTTTTTAATTTGATATTTTATTTTTAATTCTATAAACTTTAAATATATATACATTTTTTTCTCACACATATATATATATATATATCTCACGTACGTCAATTTCATAATCTTTTTGGCCGAGTTCTTGGAATCTTACTTTAAGTGAACGATTTTATTTTTAAGTTCTTAAATTTGCTTGGTCAAGGTCAACACTCAAGAAAATAAATTCAAAAATCCAACTTTTAGTTCATCCGATGTTATTTTGCTAAAGCTATATAGTTATTTGAATAATGTCCCTTCTTTTGAGTACTTAGATTGCAATATAAACCCAGAAACTTTGCAGCATTTTGAATGCTTAATTAAAGCTGTTAATTATTAATTATCGCTCAAAGTAATTAAAATTATGTAAAATAATTTGCAAATGAAAAAAATTATAAATCTTGGATAAATTGGGAAACTATTTGTCCAGTAAACTGGCTATAAATGAGTATATATACTAGATATATGTGTACTAGCTGTCTAATTATAGTAATGAGCTCACTTCGATAACGACTTATCGACTTATCGATTTTAATCGCTGCGCTTTGGCTTAGCTTAGTTTAGTTTTAGCTGAATTTGGCTTGAATTGCGCGTGCGCAACTTCCACTGTTGCCCCCCCGTCCCCCGGCCCCGTGCCCCGTGCCCCAGTCCGCCCTTCCTGCTCAGCATTTGACATGTGCAGAGCCGACGCTCGCTTATATGTCTCTGTCTGCATGTATTTGTATATAGCGTGTGTGTGTGTGTGTGTGTGTACATAGTTTTGATGTTTGCGCCTGTGTTTGTCTGTGTGGGCTTCGGCTTATGCTCCGCATTCAAAGGCAGACAGCACGGCGTCGGCGCTGTCCCAAGTCCCCTCCACCACCCCTTCCCACCCTCTGCTCACCGCCTCCTTTCGCTTGGTGCGCTCCCCTTTGGCTGCCCACACAGTCCACGACAGAGCGATCGCACCGCGCCCTTTGTGCTCCAAAGACAACTACACACACACACACACACACACACACACCCCATTTACCCCTTGTCCAGCAACACACAAATGATTTTTTGTCTTTTTTTGTTGTATTTTTCAACTTTTTAATCAATTCATGTGTCTGTCTCTGGCTCTGCGTGTGTGTTTGTGTGTGCGAGTGTGTGTGTGTGTGTGTGTGTGTGTGTGGATCTATTGTGTGTATAGGTTTTCGATTTTTTACGTTACCTTTACCTTTTTACATTCAATTTTTATCTCTTTGCCAGCGTCTTTTCCGCTTTTTACTTGAATGTGTTTTTTATGTTGTTGCTGTTGTTGTTGTTGCTGTTGTTGTTGTTGTGTGTGTGTATTTTTTTTTTCGTTTTCTTCTTTTTGATAAATCGATTTAGAAGCCGACGGGGCCACAAAAGTGGAATTCTTTTGATTTTATTTTAAACACAAACATGCAGCGCTGCCTGTGTATGTTGTTGCTTTTGTTGTTTTCGTTCTTTTTCAACTTTGGTTGTTGTTGTTGTTGTTGCTGTTGTTGTTGTTGTTGTTGTTACTCGTTGTGCGCATATTGTTTTTGATATTTGTTACTTGGAAATGCAATTCAAAAACATTTTCATGTGCAGGCAACGGCGTTTTGGGCGCTCAACGTCTCCAGACAACTTTTGGGGCGTGTTGGGATGCCAGCAATAACAACAACAACAACAACAAAAGCCTAAGGAACGACGTGGGAATCTATGCATGCTGTCCACTGTCCTCTGTCCTCTGTCCTCTGTCATCTCTTCTGCCTGAAAGCCTCTCTTAGCTGCCATCTCCCTCTTGCACACACACACACACCAATAGCGCTTACTATCGCTCGCTCCCTCGCTCATTCTCGCCTTAGCCCGAACATGGCAGAGTAGCAGAGATCTATCATCGGGCATCATCAGAGTCGCCGTCGCCGTCGCCGTCGCCTTTTGCTCTGACTAGGTGACTCAATGCTTTTTTATCTGACTTGTTGCTGCCGCTGCTGGTGCCGCTGCTGCTGCTGATGCTGCCTTTGACGTGCGTCTTTCTGCTCTTTCTTTCTTTCTACTTCTGCTTTGCTTTTTTTTATTTATTAATTTTTTTTAATTTTTTGCGCTTGCGCCCTCGCTTCATCTACTGTTGAATATCGCACGCGCAAATGACAACAACAACAGCAACAACAACAACTTTCCATAGACACAAAACACATTTTTTATTTATGAATTTGCATACACACGCAGTCCATCCAACAACAACAGCAACAATAAAAAGCCGCAGCACCAACGACACACACACACACACACATACACAGGCATGCATATGTGTTTCATTCATGAATTCCAGTTGACGACGACAACAGCGACGACGATCACAGCGGCAGAAGCAGCAGCAGCAGCAGCAGCAGCGCAGATTTTGGTTTTTTTTTTGTCTCTGCGCGTTCATCGTTTATACAATTTTCGTTTGTCATTTGCAACAAGTGCGGCCCACTGTTGTTGCTGCTGTTTTTTGTGTGTTGTTGTTGCAGTTTCTATGAATGCTGTGTGTGTTCTATGCCCTTTTGTCTTTCAGCTTAGTCAGGTGGCATCGCCAGCGATAGCAGCAGCGACGAATGTGTTAAATGCACCCACAGCCCACAAGCAACTGCATACAAATATACACACACATGCATACGTACATATCAGCAGTAACCACAAAATATACATACATACATGTGCACACACGTATACACCTACGATGCATGTATGCGTACGTAAAATGCATTGCTCTTTCGCTTAGCCAGCAGCAGCAGCAGCAGCAGCAGCACATGATGGAATAACATGTTATTCCATCATGAGCCAGCACAGCACATTACACATTCAACAGTTGATTCTCGATTGTGTACGTATCGCACACATGCACACAAAGCACACACACATGCACGCATACACACATAAATGCATGCATGCAGTCAGCAGCATAAGCGAAGAGCGCGAGAATCAGAGAGGCAGTGACAGGCATGGCGTGCATTTTCTCCTCTTCGTATTCCCCCCTCACGGACAGACTCACACTCGCATACACATAAACACGGTTAGCGCTCAACAAGTTCAAGTGACGATTTGACGCAGACGTCGCTGCGTCGAGACGACAGAGCAAAAGCAAAAGCAAAAGCACCAAGCAACATGTCGGCCGGGCCGAGCCCTAGTGCCAGAATGTCTGGCAGCCACAACTCACACACACGGCACATACACGCAAACACACTCACTTACACTAGCGCAGTGTATGCACTCTGCGCCGTGCATGTGTGTGTGTGTGCGTGTGTGTATCGTTTTAAACTGGCAGAGCTAGCGAAATTGTAGCGCAAGTTGGCAGCGGCCGCAACGTGGTTCGCAGTCGTCGCTGTCGCTACAGTGGGGCAAACATATTATTTATGCTCACGAAACCAAAATAATTTAAATTCATTATATAAAATTTTTTAAGGATAAATAAATAATAAGTAAAGTCATAAATAATATAGTAAATATCAGATTTTTGTCGAAAAGAGATTTTTTCGTTTCTTTTTTTCTTTTCATCAATTTAAACTTTTCCCATGTGAAAATCTGATATACATTTTTTCTTACAAGTATTTTAATAATTTCGAAATATATATAAAGCAACAAAAAAAAGTAATATATATACTGTTTATTTATATATATATATATTATTCAAATTCAGAATTCGAGTTTTTGTCCCACTATGCGCGGTTTGAGTGGCCAGCACACACAGAGTTTGTCAGTTAGTCAGCCTGTAAGGCAGGCGGATCGGACTCGAACTCGAAATCGGTATCGGGCCTGGGCCGTGCCCGGGGGCAGAGCCAGCAATCGTCGTTCGACAATTCCGTCCCCTTCTGTCCAATACGTCCGACGGCGTCGTTTCGTCGGTCGTCGGTCGTCGGTCGTAGCTGAAAATCAACTCTACACCAGCGCACAAAAGCACCGCGGTCGCAACAAGCACAACAACCATGATGGAATAATATATTTATATTTATATTAATATATATACATATGCATGTACATACATACACAAACACACACACACACACACACACACGCACACACACACACGCATACGTTATTCCACAAGAAGTACTCTCACACACTACATACACAGATATAGGCTACATGCATGCATAATACAGGAGCGCAGACACCTCGCCGACGGTTGTCGTCAGTTTGTCTGCAGTGCTCAGCGCTGTTGCTGCTGCTGCAACAATAACAACAACAACAACAACAACAACAGCAACTGGTTTAGTCTGGCGACGGCTCTGGGGCCCGCCAAGTGTCTGACTCGTTCACACTCACACACAGATGCACGCACACTTGCTGCGCTGCTGCTGATGAGCTATTAGAACGCACACACAGATGCACAGGCACAACACATACACAGGCACACACAGATACCCACAAGCAAGCAGACAGAGCGTCGACTGCACTCACACTCTCAGACTGAGAGGCGCGCGCGAGCTGTATTGTTGTTGTTGTTGTTGCTGCTGCTGCTGCTGCTGCTGCGTTCATTCGTTCATTTCAGTTCGTTTGGTTTCGTTCTCGCTTACGCCTGTAGGTGTGTGCGTGCGTGTGTGTGTGTGTGAGCGACTGCGACGGCAGCGCCAGCAGCGACGACAGTCGACGACGGCCCAGCCAGTCTAGAACGTAGAACGCAGCAGGCAGAACAATTGTGTTTTGGATTCCTTGCCGTACGGTTGCGGAGCGCGTCGCGTCAGCAACACAAATAAAAGAAAGATATTTTTTCTCTCTGTGTGTTTTTTGTGTGCAAATGAATTCAAACTACAACTAAAAACAAAAACAACAACAAAAAAAAAACAAAATTGCAATATATATATATATTTATATATATATATATATTTATATATATATTTTGTGTTGTGTTCTCCGGTGTTTCATTTAAACTTTTACAACTGAGCAACTAAGGCTGAATAACACAACAGAAAATCAACAACAACAAATCAACAACAACAGCAGCGACGAAAAAGAAACATTTTTTTATTTTTTTTTGTTATATACAACGAACGTGTTTTTTGTTGTTGTTGTTGCGCTCACTTGTTTCCAGTGCCAGCGCTGCCAGATCGCGAGTTATGAAAGCGCAAGCGTCGCCAGCGACGCACGCAAGCAGCAACAACAACGCCAGCAACAACAACAGCAGCAGCAGCAACAAGAGCAACAGCAACTAATGCTTATGTACAAGTAAATCAAATATTTATGTATATATTATAAATACAATATTTTTGATATACATACATATATATATATATACATACAACAAAAAACAAAAACGTTATTTACAAAACTCAAAACTCAAAATGGATAACAACGAACAAAGTTCAATTAACAACAACAACAATAACAGCAACAGCAGCAGCTTTAATCAGGAGCAGCACAAGCTGCCCGCTGCAACAGCAACTGTTGCCGAGCGAAACGGCAGCAGCAACAACAACAACAGCAGCAGCAACAGTAGCGGCAACAACAACAACAACAACAACAACAGCAGCAGCAGCGCTTGCAGCCCCAAAATGGGCTCACGTCGCATTTTTACGCCGCAATTCAAGTTGCAGGTGCTGGAGTCGTATCGCAACGACAATGATTGCAAGGGCAATCAGCGTGCCACAGCCCGCAAATATAATATTCATCGCCGCCAGATACAAAAGTGGCTGCAATGCGAGCCAAATTTGCGTTCCTCCGTTGCCAACAATCAGCATCAGCAGCAACAGCAGCAGCAACATCAGCAGCAACATCAGCAGCAGCAGCAACAGCAGCAACAGTTGCTATCGCAACAGCAAGCAACGTTAATCGTGCCACAACAGAAGCCGCATCAGTTTCATCAGTTGCCACATCCTTTGGCTCATCATGTGCATCATCATCATCATCACAATGCTGCTGCTGCCACCTCGATGGCTGCAGCTGTTGCTGCCGCAGCGCGGCATCATTTGTTTGCCAACGGCTTTGCACCGCATCCACATCCACATCATCACTTTGCAGCAGCAACGGCAACAGCAACAGCGGCACCACAGCCACAACCAATAACACCACCGCAACAGCAGCAGCCGTTGTCGTTGCCCCACAGCAATGGCAATGCAGCGACAACAGTTGCAATTGCTACTGCAGCCACAACCGCAACGGCAACAGTTGCCGCGGCCAGCAGCAGCACCAGCAACAATAACAGCACGCTATCGGCAGCCAAAATCGCTGCCGTTGTTGCAGCCATTGCCAGCAACAACAACAACAACGGCAGCAACAGCAGCAGCAACCATTGCAGTAAGAATTGCAGCAGCAACAACAGCCACACAGCGTTGCCATATTGTTCAAACACAACACAAGTGCCAAATGCAGTGCCCATGCCCAGCAGCAACTGTTGCTCCTCGACCATCAGCAGCAGCAGCATCCACAACAATAGCAACAACAGCCAGCACATTCCGTCATCGGCACCGCAGCAACAGTTGCCGCTGGCCTATGCATATCAGCTGCCCGCCGCCTATCTGCCCGCCACACCCATGGATCTGTCGCTAAGCAGCGCAGCGCGACGCCAGCGCGAACAGCAACAGCAGCAGCAACAGCAACAACAGTTGCAGCAGCAACATTTGCAGTTGGAACAGCAGCAGCAACAATTGCAGCTGGGCTGTCGCAAGCGTGCCGCTCATGATTTGTGGGCGGTGGGCGTGCCGCCAGCGGATAAACTAAGCAAACTGGAGGCCATCAAATGCGAGCCGAGCGACAACGAGCTGGAGGACGATGTAGACATCGATGTGGAAGCCGAAGCGGAGGCGGAGGCGGATTCAGCAACTGTTGCTGACCGCAAACTGCCCGCCAAGCAGGTAAAACTCTTCAAGCCCTATCTGCTGGACGAGGCAGCCAAGCAGTCGGACGAGGAGGAGCAGCAACACCAGCAGCAGCAGCAGCAGCAACAGGAGCAGGAACAAGAGCAACTGGAGGATGAGGAGCAATCGCAGCTGGAACTGCGGGTGGAGGACGAACGTGCTGCCGATGCGGATGATGAGGAGCATGCAACGCTTAATGGTGCCAGCACCAGCAGCAGCAGCAAGAAGAAGAAGCGCGTCACGCTGAAGCAACAACGCGAGTCCGTCATCTGGAGCAATCATCCATTTGCGAGCGGCAGCAACAGCAACAATTGCTTTCAATCGCCGCCGCCGCCGCTGCTGATGTCGTATGCAACGCTGCCGCCGTTTCCCGCCGGGAGTCCTCAGCAACAGTTTCAAAATGGCGCCAGCAACAGCAACAGTTGCAGCAGCAACAGCAGCACCAGCAGCAGCAGCAACAACAGCAAACCGGCCACGCCCACAATTAACGTGCTCAGTCCATTCTCGGCGCCGGCGCTGTCGCCCATCGGCTTCTGCTGCCCCAAAGGATCGCCCGTGTCCGGCTACGAGAGCAGCTCCTCCACGTACAGCGACAGTGCCAGCATCAGCGCCAGCTCCAGCTCCACACACGGCTACAGTCTCAACCTGCAGCTGCATGCCGCCGCCTACAACGACAATTTGATGCAGCAGCAGCAACAGCAACAGCAGCAGCAACAGGCGCAACAGCAGCAACAGTTGCTGCAGCGCTGGCTGGATCAGGAGGCGCTGGCACGTCTAACCACAGCTGCTGCTGGTGCTGCGGGCACAACGGCAACTGTTGCTGGCGTTGCAACGGCAGCAAGCACGCCCAGCAATAGCCCAAGGGCAGCGCCCATAACGCTGCTCGCCTAAGCACCAACAGCAGCAGCAGCAGCAGCAGCAGCAACAGTTGCCACAGAAGTGCACAGCGGCAGCAAACGGAAACAACCACAATCAAACCCACCTAGCAAGGAATGGGGGGCGTGGCCTTGGGCCTGGTCCTTGGCCTTGTAAGTTTATCAAACATATAGATATATATATATATATATATCAAGTCTAAAATCAAGAAACTTTTTTTTTTTATTTGCTTTAATTGTTAAATTTAATTTTTGATATAATTAATAATTAATACTTCCAAAAACATATCAGAAACCTTCCCACACACACACACACACACACAGATACATACATACACATACACATACACACACATAGGCATAAGTAACTGTCATAATTATATAAAGAAAAGCTTAAATTTAATTTTAATTAGTTTTAATTACATTTTAAATTTAATTTAAACATTTATCGCAAGAATTTTTTTTTTTATGTATTCTAGGAACAAATTAGCTTAAGGCAAAATACAGTTATATTTAATTGACACAATTTTTTTTTTATTATTATTAATTATAATTATGTTTAATTATTTGAATAATTTTTTTTTTTTTTGTTTTTTTTTTGGCGATTTTATTTTTTTTTTGCTTTATTTGAGTTCATTTTCTTTTTGTGATTTTTTTTTGTTGTTTGTTTGTTTGTGTAAATAACTTAATTAAATTAATGTACAAAAGAAGCGAAAAATATTCAAGCAGAAAATGCAATCAACAAAAGAATTTTCACGCTAAATGACAAACAAACAGACAAACAAACAGACAAACAGACAGACAAACAAACAGACAAAAAGAAAGGAGTCAAAATCGCTGGCTTTCGCTCGCCGAATATGCAGATACCCTTCACATGTCACAGATCTTCCGATGACAGCTATATATGATAGAGTTGTTCGACTTGCAACACACACACACACACACATATATATCTTTTGCCAGACAAGTGTTGCATTATAATTGGAAAAACCTGTACGAAAAAAATCGCAACTGAAAAGAAATTTACAAAAAAAAAAAAAAACAAAAATTAAAAAATAAAAAATTAAAAATAAAAAATAAAATACAAAAAATAAAATACAAATGAAATTCAGAAGATTGTAAGAGAAAGCTTTAAAAACAAAAACAACCAACAAACACACACACACACACACACAAACACACACACACACTGTTACACACACACACACACACACACACTCTCACACACACACATGAATTTTGTTGTCATGGCTAACAAAAAAAAGAAGCAAAATATATATGTATAAGTATGAAAAACGGGGCGTGGCCAGCCCACTCTATTGAGTTAACAAACGGGCACTAATCAAATATGTAACTCTTTTTATATAGCTGATAAATTTATATATATATATACATATATACATCTAATATTACAAAAATATATATATATTTTTTTTTGGGAAATTGAAAATTCTTGTGATATGAAAAAACAAAATTTAATACACTGTTAAAAACTGCTGATGCATATAAAGAATTATAAACCGATACATATATATATAGATATATATACATGTATAGTATATTTACAAACAAAATCAACAAGAACAACAACAACAACAACAAATATATATCTATATACAATATACATATATACAATATATTTATATACAAGAGATGTTTTTTTTTTGCGTGCAACCGATATATATAGATAGTTATATATATGCTCATAAGTATATGCATATATATATGTATGTATGTATACAACAGTATTTTTATATATTGAAACAAAAACAAAATTAAAAATAATTACAAAAAAACAAAAAAAAAAACAAAAAAAAAAAACAAAATACAAAAACTGAACAAGAAATAAAAAATTATTCAATTAACAAAAAACATCAAAAATCGAACAGTGTTTTTTTCTTTCAACGTGCCCCAGAATCGATGCCGCCATTTTGTTGGCCAGTGTACAGCCGCCGTTAATCATTTGGCACTTGTACAACAAGTCAACAGCTCCGCTCGCTTGGCCCTTATGCAATTGCCAATTGGCAATTGGCAGTTGCCAATCGGCTGATCACAGATCACGCTACTCAACTCAGGTATTATGTGATTATCTGATCAGATCAGATCAAACACCCCTCTCCCTCTCTCTCTCTCTCTCTCTCTCTACTACTACTACTACTACTACTTTTCCCTCTTACATATTGCACCCAAAAATCTGATCAAGTATTCCGAAAGTTATATTTTCTCTACTCCACAAGCTGTATATATACTGATATACTGATCCGATCCGATCCGATCCGCCTGGCTATATATCTACTCGCTCTCAATTCTTGAGGAGTAAGTAGGAGGAGCTAGTCGAGTTGATATAGTTCCTTAGTTGAAGTTGAACTAGTCGAGTTGATATAGTTCCTTAGTTAAAGTTGAATTTATAATGATCAAGAATATATATGTACTTCAGGGAGTCGGAGTCGTCTCCTTCACTACTACAACCACGATTTTCTTCCATGTTTCTCAACCAACTTGACTGCAATTAGATCATCAATATAATCGATAATAAATATATATATTTACGACTGTGTTAATTGTTGCTATCGCAAAGCGATTTATATCGATATACGCGTAGCGGGACAATTGATCGAAAGCATTTGATATATTTAATCTTAGTACAAGTAGGACTTACATTCGAAATTTGAAGTCTCTGGGTCTTATAGTTTTCATACAGATGGGCGGACGGACAGACCGATCAAGAACATATGTTTCTATATACTTGACTAATTACAGCTAAGCTTGATAAACACTTTCAATGGGTTTCACGTGCAACAAGTGCGGAAAACAGCATTCATTTTCCGCTTCACCTAAAATCGCTTTTTTGTTATCGGCTTAAACTCGGAAAAATTAGCATCTGGTTTCCTTCTCGACATACTTGCAACTCTGGTTGATTGTGACTGATGATTAATCATGTTCTAACCTGAACATATGAATATATATATACATATAATGGTGATCAGCCGAGTCGAGTGCTGATCACAGCATCTGAAGGAGTTCAACTTTTCCAAATCCTAGAATCGAAACTAACACAAAAGATTTCGAAGATGCCTTAATAGAAAAATCAAGTATGTGTCGCCTGAAAAGCTAAATAATAATCAATCCAAACCCGATTTGGCTATAGTTTTGGATGAATTCTATACGCCTCATTGAATGAACATTCGATGTGCATGCTGAAGCTACTTCCGCCTCTTTTTTTTTGGATACCTAGAAAAATGCTCTATGGATTTTTCAATGATGGATGGATGGATGTGTGCGCGTTGATCTTGTGATCTTGTGATTAGTGTGTGTGTGTGTGTGTGTGTGTATCATTTTGGCCAGCTCATCACATGGCTTATGTATGTATGTGTGTGTGTGTGTGAGTGTGTGTTATGTGTGTGTGTGTTCAGTTTTCCTTTGGTTGACGCGTTTCGTTTCGTTTCGTTTCGTTTCGCATCGGTTTTGGTTTTGTCTCCCAGTTCTGGTCAATTCGCCTAGCATATTTTGGTATTTTCTTCTTCGTTTTTGTGTCTCTATTTTGTTGTTGTTGTTGTTGTTGTCATTTTCGGTTATCGCAACGCTTTGTGCTATGACTAAGCCGCTAAATTCTATAATGCCTGTATTTTTAAAACGTTTAAAAATAAAGTGCTCTCGTTTGCCAATGTGTGCGCCAATCGGGAGCCAGAGCCACCGACGCCGCTGACGTTGGGCAGCTACTGCTGCTGTTGCCGCTGCTGCTGAGACGCGGCAGCGACGGCCAGTCACTCATTCTACAATGTTGATATTTTTGCATAGCCCCTCTGCCTGTGTGTGTGTGCGAGTGTGTGTGTGTGTGTGTGTTGTGGTTGCTGCCAAAGAATTTAACGCTGTGCTGAGACGTGCAAGAAGTTGGCCAAAACAGACCAAGCAAATGCCCTACGATCGTCAGCAGGCGATGCATTCCACACACACACACACACACACACACATATATATATATATGTGTATACATATATATATTGTATATATTCCTTTTGCCATTGAGAATTGCTGACTCATTTGTGTGTTCTAACTGGAAGACAAATTTGCGACAGTGATAAACTATTTGATTTGTGTCGCGATTACTTTGTATATATATATATATATATATATATATATATATATGTATATATATTTCATACTAGCAAGATCAGACAACATAAAGACCAGTTTAATTTTCAAATAATAATTTTAGTTTTATTCTTTGATTCTTTGGTCTTTGCCAAGCTTACTTTTGATGGATCATGGAAGTTATGACAAGTGAGATGACGATATCTGGATGGGTCTTGACGGAATGTGCGCTTTATGATTCGAGACTAAATTCACAGTTATTGAGTGATTCTTGTTTTCATTGTGGTCCAAATTCACGGTTCAATCTTTTCGAAACTCGATCGTGTACTGACCAGATTCAAAGTCAGCGCAAGTCTCACCTGAAAGACCAATTTGCTTTATAATTTAGGATACTTAATTATTATATTTATATTTAATATGCTTTGTTATATGCTATATATAACAGTTCTGTATATATATAATATATGCTATAGCTGTGCCTGACGACATCGTCGAATGGTTGCAGGGCAACAGTGAACATTAAACACAAACTTGCAGTTGCACTACACGTGTGTACTAAATCTGGGTTGCATCCAAATTTAATGTACTTTATACACCCCTCCCCCCCCCCATTCACCCTGCCCACACACACATAGAGCCCCCCCAACACCAGCGCGCCTCTGTGGCAACCGGGGCATTGCACATGTGCCTCATTTTTGTTTTGTGGGGCATTCGACGAATTTCTTTGATATTTCTCTTGTTGCTGGCCGACATTTCTTGTGACTTTTGTGATGCCACGTGACAAACATTTGCGCTAGCCAACCCCCACCAGCCATCCGAATAGCAGCGCACCACCGACACCACTCAGCTGGTGCGCCTGATGATCATGTGCACCATTCGCGAGCTGTGGTTTGATGAATTTGCATCAAATGCAGCCAAAACACAAAGTTAACAAAGCAAGGGGTTATTTAAGGCGGGGGGCGGGGCAGGTGTATGTGTGTGTGTGTGTGCGAGTGTTGGTGGTTTGGCGTTTATTGCTGCATAACACACCTGACTGCATTTGGCAAGGGCATTGCTATATGCATTCGCATATTTAGAACCGAAACTAATAAAATTCAATTATACTATTTGAGTCTATTTATATCTTCTGATGGTCCCTGTAGTTATTCGAATTACACCGCATACAGATGGGATTCCATCCATGGTTAATATATATATGGACTTTAAATCGAATAACGAAACGAATTTGGAATCAAAGCATAAACCTAAAATCTGTGAGTAGTAAGCCGACAGCTGATCGATTTGCTAGAAATATTTCCTTTGAAGAAAGAAAATGATAAATGATATATATATATATATATATATATATATATATATATATGTATATATATTTTAGGCAGCTATTGTCAGAAATCGTTTGAGCAAGTAATAAAGATTAGGGTAGAACAGAGAACAGACTTGGAATACTCAAGGGACTTTCATGAGTGGTTTATCATCAACGATTTACCAACGTTTCGAGAGTCCAAACAGTAGATAAAAGTATATATATATATACATAATCATAATTGTATTAATCATTCCCTTCTTTCTAAATTCCAAATGCACTACATAAATAGTTGAAAATGAAAACGGAGAAGCAAAAAAGTTCAATAAAAAAAAAAATGGCAGAATCAGAACTGGTTGAAATATTGTGTAAGGTCGCCATTATCTTGACAGCGGTTAAAAATCGCGAGTGTTATAATCAATGAACCCATGGTTTAATACCCTGTACCCATAGGCAAACGGGCAAAACGAGGGTATACCCAAGTAGTAGTGTAGAACGCCAAATCTGCATTTATTCGATTCCAAAATTACAGAGAATTTGAAGTTGAACTCAAATATCGTATAAGTAAATGCGATCGAATCAGACTAATATATAATTTTATAAAAAATCAACATTTTTATATTAAATGGTGTTATATGGAAACTATATTATATTATCTGAAGGCAGTAAAAGAAGTGAACTTTCTAGGCGCAGAGATCAGCTTAGGGTATTTAATATTCGTCACTTTTCCTTTGCTGGCTGATTTTTCTGTGAAAATTGATAACTGTTTGGGGCAAGATTTGCAACACGATGTGTGTGTGTGTGGGGTGTGTGTGTGTGTAGAGTTCCTGGGGCCGGTCCAAGCTTGGGGGCTGTTGTTGTGTTGCTGTGGGAGGGGTTCCTTATAAATAGCATGCAACGAACTGCTGTCGAAAGAGTGAAATGCGAGAATAAATAGTACGAATCGGAATGATCGATGAATTGAGGTGCAAATCTATTTGCGCTGCGTACAGATCTATATCTATATCTATATCTAGATCTATATAGTACAAATGCTAGATCAAAGCTATATGTGTATATATTATTGCATAAATATGCTACATAAGTGCTGTATGTATTGTACATTGAACTTAGTTGATAAATTAGATGCTATAGTTGGTTGTTGTTGTTGTATTTGTAAATCGATCCGTTTGTAGATCGGCCCTGGGTTAAAGCCTTAAATCGCTCGCTGGTAAGAACTCTCCATTTGTCGACAAGAATGAGTGTGACTTTGACTATGATGTGTGAGTGTTGGTGTGAGTGTTGGTGTGAGTGTTGGTGTGAGTGTTAATGTGAGTGTTGGTGTGGGTGTTGGTGTGAGTGTTGGTGTGAGTGTTGGTGTGAGTGTTAATGTGAGTGTGAGTTATGCGTTTTCATAGTCGACCGATAAATGCAGAAAGTTGTCGGGATAACTCAAATGCTCGGACATCCATTGCAGTTGCGTCTCCTCATGTAACTCGATGCCATGCGTGCGAAAGCCAACTGAAAACGAGAGAGACACAGAGAGAGAGAGAGAGAGAGAGAGAGAGAGAGAGAGAGGGAGAGATAATTGTGATTAATTCGAGTTGAAATTGATTCAAGATTAAGTGTAAAAATTGTATTTGCTTTAGCGAAAATGCACTGTCATCGTAGTAATCGATTGCTTGCCTTAATTAATTTATCGATGACTGCTGATCAGTGATCGAAAAGTTGTAAAATTGACTTATCACAATTGGCACCCAATTGATATAATCAGCGGCTATTTATAGCCCATATGCGGGCATTTTGTGCCATCTGATTGCCATATAAATCACAGTTAACATTATCGGGCCATGGCCCAAAGACTTTTCCAAATCGTTAATCGACAAACAAGCAACAACAACAACAAGAGCAACAATAATAATTTGAAGTGGCCCGAACATTGGGTTGAATTTCGTCATTTATAATTATAGCTAGGCGTATAGTAATTATATATTAATCGCGGGGAGCAAGGGGGGATCGTTCCTCGACTGGAATAAACTTTGTGCCTGCTGCGATCAGTGGAATCTCCCTAGGAATCACATAATATATATTAGCTAACAAAATGTGGCCTTTAAACGAGTTCAATATATATATATATACCATAAAATGGGATATAGTATGTATATATAGGATATATAGAATGTAACGATTATCTAGTTTTTTTGGTGTTTCATTCGTTTCATATTTGCATAAATTTGGCAGCCGTTTGCTGGGATTCATGTTGGAATGTCGTGTACACTTAGCAGGTTGATGGATTTTGAATAGGTATACTGTATATAGGGTATACTCGGTTACAGGGTATCGCAGCACATGTGAATGGACAGCCAATCAAGTAAGTGGCACACACACAATTCATATCGCCACATATTTCTATATATATATATATAGTATAGCTCTGATAATGCCTGATTAAATACAGTGGGAAGTGAGCGAGTAGCTGTGCGTGTGTGCGTGTGTGTAACTGTGTGTGACCAGAGATAAGATTTGTGCAACGAGACCGAGTTCAAGTAGAACGCATTCGTATTAAGTGCACGACGATGTTCAACGATACGAATCCATTTGATGCGATTTAATAAGTTCGCGCCCACCCGCCGATTGCCCCGATGGCAATATGCCTGTGATCCATGCATAATGATGATATATGGGCTATAACGCATTACACACATTCTGTATACACACACACACACACACACACACACACACACACACACACACACACACACACACACACACACACACATATAGAATAGCGTAGAATTGCAATGGATTGGAAAATGTGTGTCAAGTGAGGTTGTGTCTCTAAGATCGGAGGCAGCAAGTCGTCTCCGGGTATCAGACTAGCTGAAGTTATATCATAGGCAAGGAAATGAGAGGACAACTAAAGAGCCCTGCGAACTGAAACATAAGTACATTATAAGGATCATAAATGATAAGGTGGATAATGCCATGAGAAAAAGCGAAGATCTTGAAGATTCGCCAATAGAATAGACGACTATATAGATATAGAAAAACTGCAGCATTCGAGTGGAAAATGAAAGTAAGCTGAAAGCAAGCGAAGCCTGGAGAAATGCGTAATATCAAATTGTCTGCATTGCAACAAGTGGACAGACTTTGAGAAGATGTTGAGCGTATTGCTTTCATGATGCCAACGACACGTGATTAGCAGCAGTAACAACAGCAACAACAACAACAACAGCAGCAGCAGCGATGGCAATAAAAAGCGCACATTAACAACAAAAACAAGCATTAATAATAATAATAAAGAAATAAAAAAAAAAAAACAAAAAAGAAAAAAAAATGCGACGAGAACGTTGAAGCGCCCCCAATGCAGAGAATGGCGCCAAACAGTCTTATAAGCGACAACAACAACAGCAGCAGCAACAACAACAACAACAACAACAATTGAGTCAAAAGTGATTGAGCGACAAGGCGACAACAAGCGTTGTTCTTGCTATTGCTGTTGTTGTTGTTGTTGTGGTAGTTGTTGTTGTTGTTGTACATTGCCCGTTGCTCGATTGAGTTGGACGCGCATAGCTCATGCCTAAAAATAAACCATTGCAGCGCGAGTGTTGTACGTATCTGATAAGAAAGCCAATCATCATAATAATTTCATAGATTGCGCACTATAAACCCATAAAATCCAACTATAACGATTTGCTATATCAGAAGGCGTACAAACCACCGTTAGCTGTAATTCTTGGCTGAATATGTTTTCTTCTTCAATCCATAATCTCGAAAACTTCAACATTTTTCGTTGCTGTAAAAACCTTTTACAGAACAGATATACAGATCATTCTATATACACATATATATAGTATGTCTGTCTCTCTCTATCTATGTCTATTTCTCTCTCTCTTTCTACTCTCGTAGAGTCTTGTTGAAGACATGTTCGAGATATGTTTGAGCACTGATTCATTCCTATTTTTAAGGGGAAAGCTTTCTTCTTATCTTTGCTCGGGGATCTAATGCGATTAGGCCAAGTCATACAGCAGTTCCGGTTATATACATATATATATGTATATATATATATATATATATATATATATCGATTGCATATGTCCATTTTGCAGTTCAGTGACGCCATTAAAAACTGCTAATCAATTGCTTTTTGCTTTGTCCCATGGTTTGTCACTTGTTATTGTTTTCGTTGCTGTTGCTGTTGATTTGTTTGTTTCTTTTTGTATTTTTTATTTATTTTTCTTTTGTTGCTGTACAAGTTCTCCTACGCCATTAAAATCCGATACGTTGCAATCCGTTTGTTTTGCTGGCGCAACAATGTTACCAACAACGATGAACCAAAAGTTATGGCAAAGGCAAAACTCAAATTAGCAGAAAAATAGATATTTGAGCGCTGTGAATCATAAAATACCCTAAAAATATACGGAATAAACTGTTTGTCATATTATTTCGGATAGTTACATGTTTTTAGCTCCTATCGCAGCTATATATACGACAAATAATACATAAAATAACTCAATAACAAAACTGATGATTTAAGTTTTGAATCAAGTTTGCCAAGATTTTAGAAACATGCAAAAAAAAAAATGTTAATGTCAATGAAATACGTGATATGCGTTACGAGTTACGTAAGAAATGTAAGACGCCCTCGACAAAGGGGCAGAAAAAGCGTTGAGTGGACAACTTTATATTTTGGCAGATTGCACCCCAAAAGGCACATAAACAAAACGTAGCACAGGAAGTGAGAGGAGCACTGCTGACAGATATGGAAAATATGCGATGCGATGCGATCAACTTGATTCAAAGCACAAATCGGATGTTGCCCGCCGCCTGTCAATGTAAACACTTCAAACAGTTCTGTGCAAAATTTACAAAGAGAAAAAGCTTCAAAAAAAGAACGCGATAAAGTTGAGCTTAACAGCGAGTGAGCGAGCGAGAGAGAGGGAGAGAGAGAGGGCTGGAAGCAAGCTTTCCAGTTTTGTGAGTTGTTACAATGTCGCCCATTGGAAGCGACGTCAAGATTTTTAAGCGGATTTCGTTCAGATAAATGCATTCAAAGGACCAACTTGTTGCTTGATTTTTTTTGTTTGTTTTTGTTTTTTTGCAGCTGCCGCATAGCCCACCCAAAATGCCAGGGCGTGGCACAAACAATTGTCAAACAAACATACACACACACACACAGGCACACGCATACGCACATGTAAAGAGCAAGACGTGTGAGGAAGGGAGGGGAGGGGAGGAGAGGTTCGTCCTGATTGCATTGTGCATTGTTTGTCTGATTGACGAAATGCAAACGAAAATGTGTCGAAATGGCACTAAGCAAATGCAAAGGTGGCAAATGCAACACAGGCAAAAGCAACAACAGCGAGGCAGCAGCAGCAGCAGCACCCGAAACTGCTGACCATAAAAGATATGGTGCAGCAGCAGAGGCAGCAGCAGCAGCAGCAGCAGCGGCGGCAGGGCAAAGTGATAAATACACACAAGCGATCGCTGTGCGAGGTGCGATTTCCGACCAGCCAAGCTGCTGGTGGAGGCGGCGGTGCAGGTGGAGGTGGAGGTGTAAATACAAATAAGCGGAGGTGATATCTCAGAACTTCCTTTTCACACATTCGAGAGCAGCCTACACAAATACAAACGAACGCACGTACGCAGAGAGCGCAAGCAAATACACGCACACACACACGCACGCACAGACAGCGAGAGAGCGAGCAAATGAGAGAGCGTGTGCATGTGCATATGCATGTATGTTTGTATGTTTGTGTGTATGGGTGAGCATTCAAAAAGCCAAAACGCCGCCGACGCTGACGCTGCTTTCCGGTGAACGCCAGATCCGCAGTCACAGCCGGCGGCAAATCATGAAAGCGCCTGTGCTACGGCCTCCCCCCACCCACCCCCTACCGTAACTCCACCAACCCACCGCATTGCACGATAAAAAAAAAACCAAAGCAAAGCAAAGCAAAGCAACAACAAGTAAGAGTGCTTCACTCGAGAGCCAGCTCGACTAAGGGGTACCCTGTACACGCTGTGCGCCGGCTACTTCTTCTCTTTGAGCGAGGTATGTTTGAAACAAGTTTTGCGTCTATTATCCGATAATTATATAGTAAGAAAGAATGAAAATGTTTTGCATTAATTTGATATTTAACAATATATATATTGTGTATATGCGTGCAGTATACCCCTGTTGTAATGTGCACACAGACAGGGTGTACTTCAAAAAGGAGACAGCAGTAGCAGAGGCAGTGGCCAAAAGCAGCGCAGTCGAAACGAAATGCGTTTTCTTTATTTTTGACGCGTCTTAGATTCTTCGGGCCGCCTTTAGCCGCTGCTGCTGTTGTTCTTGTTGTTGTTGTTGTTGCTTGCTTGTTTTGCTGCTTGCTTCTGCTTGGTGTTGTTGTTATTGTTGTTGTTGTTGTTGTTGCTTACTTGGTTTTTTTGATTTCTCGGAATGGCATCTACTTTGAACCGCCACGACGACTGCATTGTATATTTGAAATTCATTTCAATTTAAATACAAATTTTCTATGAAAATGCACGCATTACAAATACACACACACACACACACAGAGACACGCATATAGACAGCGGTATACGTTCAAGTGCCCCCATCTACACTACCCCCACCCCCGCCCCCGATCGTTTCAATTGGCAGACAGTTGACCACGTTTTGAATGTGATTTGTGGGTGTTTCATGGCGGATGCGGATGCAAACGGCAGCGGTGGAACTTTTTCTTTCTTCTTTTTTTTCTCTCTTTTTTTTTACACAAAACTGCAATTGGCAAGCAGCGGCTGGCTGGCAGCTGGAAAGGGCCAAAAGCGTTGCGTTGGTGGGGTGGGATGGGGCGGACTGAAATGGTAGCTGAACGGATCATCTTTAGAAGCACTGTAGTAAATGCAGTGTGCGAGGCAAAAACCCAACTATAAACAACTCATGCTTGGCCAACACAACACAAGCCAAAAAAAAAAAAAAAAAAGCAGCAGCAGCAACAACGAGGGGAGCAAATCGGTTTTCGGGGGCCTGGGGGCGGGGTGAACACTCATAAACATATTCATCGAATGCGTTTCGGTTAATGGATGGATGGCATGAGCTATAACTGCACACAAATACACACATCCACACATGTATGCAAGTGTATGTATGTGTGTGTGGATGTGTGGGTGTGGGTGTGTGCGTGTGCAAGCAAACGGTTTTATGTTCATCTTAAATTGCCGTGAATTCGATGAAATTTGCATAAACCTAAAACATTTTTTTTTTTTGGTTTTGGTTTTGATGTGAAAATTTTGCGTATGTAGGAAAAGCTCTGTATATAATCCAATATATAAAGCTGTACATATATATATATATATTTTATGGTATATATAGTTAATGGTTTGGACAGTCACAGCTTTTCATTTTAAAGGAACTACTAGACAACTTTTTTTTCCCCGCTATACAGTCGCTCTTTATACGGCATTTGGCTATAACGACCCTCTTAAGGCACGTTTTTGCGATTTACGGCCTAAAATGTTTCGATCCTGACGTGTCGAACGTAGCGCTAAAGTTTCTCGAGGAATTATCAGTTATAAAAGACTGAAGAACGAAATAGACAAGCAGACAAGAGACAAACAACGATCGACAATTTGTTTAAGCCAGGTCCATCCTTACCATAAATGATGACGACTGTGATCTGATCTACAGGATATCATTTCTTCGTCAAAGCCATTTTCAAACTTGGCTTTTATTTCAATTTGTACAAGAATCAAATAGTATATTAAATCATTTTTAAGAATACCAAAAAAAAACCCATAAAAAATAAATCATTTAACAAATTTGAAATTATGTTAATAAAATATTTAATATTTAATATAAAATTAATATTTAATTTAATGAAAACTTAAAATTTGACGAATAACTGAAATGCTGAGTTGAGTTGCATAATGCATTATCTATAACATGATTATCTTATCTATTCTAATGCCTTAAGTATAATGTCTGATTTTGAGGCATATCGAAAATGTTTGACAAGCTTGTCAGGTGTTTCTCCGGCATTCCTTGAGCCTAATAACAAGTTTTGATTTGACACAGTTTATGTCTGTGTTGCCTTGCAGAATATATATATATATAGAATATATAGAAAAACACAAATTTTACAGTTAAGGAAATTTAAAAAGAGAGCAAAACCTAAAAAATTATCAAGTTCATTACTGGCCTACTCAAGCCAAGAGTTTTTTTGTGGGGAGGAATTAACTTATATTTGAGCCGGCACAGCTAACTGATCCATAGGCCCACTTAAGTCTAGGCTTAAGGCAAGCCAAAGCAATTGCATAAAGGTGTAGTTGTGTGTGCGTGTGTGTGTGTGTGTATGCATCAAGGACAACAGAAGATTGTAGTGCAACTGTCACTGTTGGATGACCTTTGGGAAAATACGTGTTACAGCCGATTTTTGGCATCCATGGGCCACAAAGGATCGATCCTTGAGTTTCAAGCTAACTAAAATCTCTCACCTTTCAAATGGGAAATTCCGCTACGCCCAAAGTGGCTGGGCGATGCATGCAAATAAAAATTTCACACCTTGAACCGGGGAAATACCAACCTGACGCTGTTGCAGATGTGAAGGTAGCCGTGAGCGTGAGCCTAAGGACGAGGACGAGGACGGCGCAACAGGACAATGCAAGGATACAGGGGATGGGCACATGAGAATGAGTGGAGAGCGCCGAGAGAGAGATGGGCAAATCTATTTGTAGTCAATGCTTCTCAATGAAAGAGAATTGAACAAATGTTGCCAGTTGAGCAAATGTAAAAGAGACAGAGACAGAGACAGAGAGAGAGAGAGAGATGGCAAATGAATTCTAGAGATCTACACGAAGTACATACATAATTCGTAAATCCCAGCCGCAGGTATTTAGTTCCGCCTTTTGTCTAGCAATGGAATTCCCAATGCTATTATTGCACCTAAGCCACTGCGACACGACTACGGCCAACACAGACACACACACACACACACACACAGACACACATGCACACAGCGCAATGCACACCTACACACAGCTAGAGCTAGCTATGCGCATTCTCGCTCGCACTTGCGCCTGTCGCCGGCGCCGCAGGTCAGTTGGAATCCAGCAGCGACTTGCAACGTTCGCTTGCCACGAAAATCCACACACACACTCTTTTCATACACACACACACACACACGCATACTATACTATTTTTGTTGAAAACTTACACACACACACACTTGGCGTTGCATTGCATTTTGTTTTGTCTATGCGGCTGAATGGCCCAAAAAAAAAAAACACTTGGCCAAAAAGTCTAACAGGCAACCTGCACAGTTCTCGGCTGCTTTCAGCCCCGGGGTCTGCCTAAGGGCTATTGTTCAATCATTTTTCGTTTCGTTTTTTTCTTTTTTCATTTTTTTGTTGTTTCTTCTTTTTGTTCTCGTTGCTGAGCCCAAGCGACATTGATGAATTGAAGAATGATTGGCAGAGCCGCAGGGTCGTAGGACGTCAGCGTCGACAGCGACAGCGACGGCGACGTCCACTGCAGCAGCGTTTTGTGCACTTCAATAGAAAAACAAAAACCGAAATAAGTCAGCGAGCCGACAATGTTGTTGCTTTCGGCCCAGACTGACTGGCACCTTTTGGCCGCTTTTCTAATGAATGCCTCTCAAAGCGAGACAGACTGACTGCCTGTGTGTGCGTGTGTGTGTGCGCGCGAGAGAGAGAGAGATAGAGAGAGAGAGAGAGAGAGAGAGGTATTGTTGGCTTGTAAGGATTTTAGCCGCTATAAGAATGCCAATGTCGATTGCCCAAAATAATTGTGAGCGGCTGCGGCTAATTGATAGCCGGCAAATCCCTCAGCGAGCGTTACTAATGCCCATACAGATAGTATATATGTACATATATATATATGATGTATTTATATATATATATATAGTTGGTAGTCAACTTACCCGCTTTGCGCACAGGTGTCGATAATTCGGCCATCAGGTCGGCCAGATTCTTCTTTTGTCCGCTCTGCCCAAGCGGCGTTATTAGCTTCTGCACGTACGTGAAATCCTATTGGGAGCGTATCAAAAATGAAAGACAATTAAACGGTAACATCACTTAAATGCCACAGCAAGCAACAGCTGTGGCAAGGATCTTTTGATTAAATGTACCGCGTGTCGCATGCCTCCGGCTTTACTGGCACTCTCATTTAGCAGCATTAGATTATTTTGAGTGCCAATTATATATAAATCCGAAAGTGCGCCTAACCTACTTGATCTGTGACAACTTATCTCGATTTCGTTCAGATCTTAATCGATTAAACTGTTCGTGTATTTCATTACAGGATTACCACCGATCGCCTAGTGATTCTACAAACTTAAAAATGGAATTGTATAAATTAAACTGTTACTTTTACTAACATTACTTTTGATATATACATATCATAACTTTATCCGATCTATCTATACATAATATAAGCAAATTAGATTGTGGGACCACAGTTGAGACTAGAATTAGGATTGCAACGTTAACCTTCTATGTTATATGAAGTATTATTTGAAACAATCCACATTTAAAAGCCCTGCGATAATCTTATATCTGAACAATTTAAGTTTGCTGTTGAGGAAGTATATGATTCCATCTACATAAGCCTTAATATAATACGAATTTTTACATAAAATGCTATAATTTTGCCAGATTTCTAATAAAAATCTATTTTAGGACCGCGTAAAAGCTCCTCTATTAGAAGCTTATATCCACGGCGATTAATTTCCAAATGTCCACTGATAGTAATATAAATAAAGGATCATAATAACTAAATTCCCGATTTGAAACCTAAACAATATGACTAAATAGCATTAGCCTATGTACAAATTGGAATGCCAAAAATTTGCCTATAAGTGACTTGAATACTTTTTAGTCCCATTTCTGCCAGATGATCGTGCAAGAAATCGATTTTGCAGATTGCGCCAACTTACATCGTCGTAGTAGAAACGAATTGGAATGTTTTTGAATGATTCCTGATCGCTGTAGGGCTCCATGAGGCGTCTGTTGACCGCCCAGAATTGATCGAACTTGTCATTGATCAGGCCCAGCCAGAGCTGATTGTGATCCTTCTTTTGCATCGCAGAGATGACCAAGCCGCGATGCTTGAGCACATCGGCCTCCTTCAGACAGGACAGGTAATGCGATTCCAGCAGTTCTCTAAAAGTCAATCAATCACTATGCATTAGTTATGGGATTATAAATGAATATTTTATCTTTAGTATACTTTGTGTTTAATTTGACTAGCTTCTCCTCAGGAAATTTGGAAAAGTGTATGGTAATGCTCCACGGTGTGCTGTCCTCATCCGGATGCAGTAGATCATAGAGCACACCTGTGCGGAACAAAACAAAGCAAAAAAAAAAAAACATAAGAATATGCAATTGGAATTGAGGCGCCAATTCGCCCATCCCTTCTCCGGCTCACCCACCAATTGGATAGTGCAGACGCAGCGGCGTTCCATTGAAATCGAACCAAGCCGCGCCATCCTGATGCTCGGCGGCAATGTAGCGGGTGAAATATTTTCGCACCTGAAAGCAAAATTGCATTTTTGCAAAGATAAACAAAGTGTCACCATTGTTAGTCGTTAAGTTTTACCTTGTCAGTGACTAAAGGTAAATAGCTGAGACGGGAGACCATCAGATAGAAGGGCTCGGGCCTAATGCCGACTATTTCCTCGCTGTCGGCTTGAAAGCAAATGCCAATCTGGCCCTCCCATATCATGCGCAGCACCTCCCGATCATGTGCCATTGTTTATTTATTTATATTTTGCACAAAATACACTTGCAGGTCCCGTATGTTATTGTTCTTGCCATTCACCGTGAAGAGCCAAATAGTGCGTTGGCAGCGCATATATCGGCTTATCGATATATCGCTGTGTGTCTGTCACGACCACAAATCAAACACAAACACGAAGGTTTTGAGGTATTGTGGTCAGTAAGAAAACTCACAATTTGAAAAAATTATGTTTTACACATTATTATCAAATTGGAAACAATAAATATGTATATAATATTTTTCAGCCATTCCGATACAAGAATTGCATGCGATAGTAATCGATGCTTTCAAGTTGCAATACTATCGTTACCAACCGATAGCGGCCGTCGTCACTATCGAGTGTGTTAGCTCGATTACGATTGCAGCATACCAAATGCAGCTCTGGCAGCGCATAAATAAATAAAGTTGCTCGAATTTTAGGCCTGCGCTTGCGTTTAGTTTTATTGCGCTTGCGTTTAGTTTTATTGCGCTTAAATGTAAATATGAAGTGTGCATCTCCCGTTGCATATGCTGAGGAATACGAATCTTTAAACATACACATATATGAGAACTGACGAGATCGCGCTTGTTTTGGCCAACTGAATAAAACGCAAAACGAGAATCATCGGCAGCAACGGGCCTCAACAGAATGGATGTTGAAATACCTGTTTTGGCTGGATATCTTAATGTTCCAACACAAACTGGATTTTCGCTTAAGCGTATCTCGAACAAGGTAAGAGCCTGCCAAAGATCTGATCTCTTGCGTTATTTCACATTTAACATAAAACAATGTGCACACACTGCAATGCCAAACCAAATTGTTTAATGCAATTTTATATATATATATAATGTCAAATGCGTATTAAAACAGGACAGTTGCCATGTGCATGTCCCTATTGTGTGCGTGTGTGTGTGTGTGTGTCTGTATAGTTGTGCCATTGTGTGTGTGTGTGTGTGTGGGCTCTGTGTGCATGTATGTGCGTTCGTCTAGATATCTCCGTCTGCATACTTGTTGCATACAAATGAGTAGCATAAGGTGGGAGAAAGAGAGAAACATGCCAAACGGCGAGCCGAACATATTTTCGATTTGCGTGTGCGCGCCTGACACACACACACACAAACAAACACGTGCATGTGTATATGTATATGTATATATTTATATGTATGCTTGCGATGACGGCTGTTTTGGGGACTCATCCATATTTCATGGTGCTCTTGCTGTTGTTCTGGTCTCCATATAAATACATACATAAATGTATGTAGACAAATGTGCAGGTACATATCACATATTGCATATGTCAGGAAATATTCTCTGAGGATTGGGGCCGGGCCCTGTGGCAATATATGCAATGCAATGTTTGTGTGTGTATAGGTGTGTGTGTGTGTTATTGTTGTGGGATCGTTATGTAAGTAACGCTCGAAATTTCATTGGAGATTTGATTAGCACAACATTAAAACTCAATACCACAACGGTTAGTTCGAGTAACAACTTCGAGATGTACTCAAAAAGTTGGCTAGCTTTATATATACATATATTTATTTATATAATATGCATGCTTAATACTGATATTGATATTTCCATATTTTAAATGTCAAAATAAACCTTTGGAATGGACTCAAAACGTTCGCTGAGTTCAGTTCCCTATTTCCAAGTGATGTATTTTAAGACAAGTACAAAAGGAATAGTAATTTTCCAAAGTATTATAGATAGAAGTGAGTTTTACTTAACCCCATAATTATATTTGTGCATATATTCTAAACTTTATATAACATTTTCTAATTTATTGATATATTTTTTGTAGAAATCATGCAGTCGTTTCTGTCTCTTGTTCAAGGCCAGTCGCCATGGCATTGCACGCCTGGAGATCTGCGAGAATAAAGATGACAAGAATCCAAAGATCTTTACGTTGGAGAATTGTGTAAAGATCACACAGGAACCGCCGCCAGCGAATCTCATACAGATCGTCAAACGCAACTTGCAGCTCACCTTGAATACCAACAGTGATGAGGAGCTCAAGACTTGGGTTACCGCACTGCAAACGGTCGCATTTTGCGACAACAGCGGCCTTCATGCCGCCCACAGTGCCATCGAGGAGGATAATGATCTATACTGCAGCTCATTTGTAAGTTCATTGTTGTAATTGGATGTGTTGTCCTTGTTTAAGCATAGGTCAAGCGGGGTTTCCTTTCTACGTTTGTAAACATTCAAATCGTCCACGTATTAACTGGCATATTCAAGACGTGTGCGTTTAATGCAATATTTCAAAGCGAGTAGCGTTCATTAGTTTAGCTGTAAATTCCTAGAATTGTGATTAAAATTGCAGTGACCTTTATAATAATAACTCTGCCCTTATTGAATGTGGTCAGAGCAATAAAGCGATCAGCTGTGCCTCTATGCTCTTGTTCGCTGTCGCTAAGTTGCTTAAGGCTATCAAAACTCAGATTAAGTATGATTCCGATTTTCCATGAAAACGCTCAATATCAACTTTTTGTCCTTATATAAATATATATATATTTATATTTCATACTTTCAGCATTCAAAGCGAGCAAACATAATGGGGGCGTTCGATCAACTACCAGCTAGTTTGTTAGTACATTCCCTTAGGTTTCCGTGTTAACCGTCAGATTATCACAGTCATCCAGCTCAACAAACTCCCGCCTTGCCACATGAACAGGGCATTATTATCTTCTTGATCTAGGCACAGCATTGGGTGGTCAGCTCACCGAATGAGCTGCTGTCCAACGAAGCACTGCAGTCCGAAGCACCTTCCGATCAATGTCATCTTGACTACAATCGAGAGGGAATTGTTGCCGTGGATCCAATGCAATCCACAATCAGGATTCCCAGCAGGGCGCCAGTTCTGTGAGCAGCTCAACCAATTTAATCCCTTGCAGCCACAGGAGCTCCATAAATGAGTCCATCCTGTTGTGTTCCTCCTAGTGCAGAAGTTGATCTTAGCTCGCTTTTTAGTGAGTTTAACTGTGATTTTTCATTCATCATCATCATCTTTATCAAGTCGCTGCACGATTGAATAATATTTATATGTAGGCATTATTCACCGAATCGAAACACAATATTCGATGTAATTTTACACTTGCTATGCCCCAAACCAGTTGCACAAACAATAGGAGAAGGGGTACAAATGTGAGCTGTGGAAACAATCAAACAAACAAACAAAGAAACAACACAACTTAATCAAAATACTGCATAACAACTGCTGCTGTTGCTGTTGCTGATACTTGACACTTATTGCATATATTAAGATTAATATTTTGTTTCATTGATAGGACGGACTGTTTATAATAACGCTGATACCGTCGGAGGCGTCCATCAGGTGCAACATTGAGCCGCGCACATACATGCTGCAGATGACGCCAACGGAGCTGCAATTGAAATCGGAGGATCTGAATGTGACGATTGCCATGTGGCCGTATCGATTCATACGCAAATACGGCTATCGCGATGGCAAATTCCAGTTCGAGGCGGGACGCAAGTGTACAACGGGGGAGGGTGTGTTTACGCTGGATCACACCAATCCGCAGGAGGTATTTCGCTGCATGTCCGCCAAAATGAAGTCGATGAAGAAGCTCATCAGCGGCGACAGTCTCAGCAGCATCGAATGCGGCGAGAATCAGTTCAGTGCCGCCGCCGGCATGGAGCCAGGATCGCGGAGTCCGTTGCCGCCATCGCCATCGAGCAATGTACATGGCGGCGAATTCGAGATTAATTCAACGCAGAGCTGCATATCGTTGCGCGGCTTCATCAGCTCCAATGATTCGCTGAATAACTTCTCCAGCAATGGGAATAGCGGCATCAGCTTATCGGTGCCATCAGCGCAACAACAGGCCGCTGGCAAACACATTCCGAACAAGCCGCCGCGCAAGCTGCCCGCCCCGCTTGACCCTCAAACTCAATGTGATAAATACAAGAATCTTGTGAAATATGAACCGGTTGCCATAACGACATCGTCGCCCTCGGATGCCAACAGCAAGAACAGCGGCTCGGCTGTGATACTCAAGCCCGCCTCTCCCGATCCATTGCGCAACAGCAACAGCCTTGCTGGCGGAAGCGGTGGCGGTGGCTGTAGCAGTCCGCCCGATTTACCGCTGCGCAACGAGAGTTGCGCCAAGCTGACAATGGAACGGGATTACGAGTCCATTGAGAACATAACCGATGCGTGGAAGACGCGCGGAGTGGGCGATGTGCGCCACTGTGAGCGCATACCCTCGACCCACAGTTGTGACAGCGACAGCTTTGTGCGCCAACGTTCGCAATCGAAACGAAAGGATCTAACCAGCAGCAACACAAGTGGCAGCGGCAGCGGCAACATTCTCAACTCCAGCAGCAACAGCAACACGCCCAAAATCATCGACATTGATATTGGGGAGGGAGTCGGTGTTCTGGTCTCACCGGATGTCAGCTATGATCGCTTGGACTTTCTGTCGCCGAACAATAAAACCTCCAGCGGCTACAAAACCATTGTTAATGTGACGCTGCCAGCGAATCGAATGCGTTGCAGTCCGCCGCCGCCGAATGAATATGAACTGATTGCTAGTCCCGATACCGAAAGTTTTCGCAAGGCCGATGACAGTCATCTTGGCTACGGTGTCCTGCGCAAATCCAGCAACAACATAAACACCACTGCCAGCAGCAATAACAACAACAACAACAGCAACAATAATAATAATAATAATATTAATAACAATAACAACATCAATACACTGCCCGCCATAAATATTAACAACAATAACAACAGCAGCAGCAGCAGTAATAATATTGCGGCTGGCATCTGTGCCACGCCCACAACGAACAAGAGCAGCGATGCCGCCCTCGATCATCGCAATTACAACGGCCTCAACTACACCATCGTCAGCAAGCCCAAGCGTGTGTGAGAGCAGCACAGAAAGCAATGAGAAAGGGAGCGAGCGAGAGGGAGATACAGATAGAAAGAGAGAGAGAGAGAGAGAACAGAGACAAATACATAGATAGTTAGACAGAGATAGAGAGAGAGAGAGAGGGAGCAAACATTTTGGAGTCGTTATCTCATTTAAAATACGCACATTTCGAATATAAGCGAACAAAAATTTTGTATCAAATAGAAAGAGAAACAAATAGACAGACAGACAAACCGAGAGAGAGAGAGATAGATAGATAGAGAGACAGAGAGAGAGAGAGAGAGAGAAAGAGAGGGAGATCGGACATTGTCTCACGTAAGGCAATCATTTTCAAACATCCAGTGGATCTTCAGAGCTCTCGTTGCTTGCAGTACATGCTTACAATCAGGTTTCACACAACATCAATACTATAACTCTGAAGAATAGGACATTTTCACAATGGCAGTCAAGAAGTGAGCATTCCTTAAGCATTTAACTCTAGAAACTATTGAGTATGTATACAGATATGGATAATCTCAGCTGAAACGAATGTGCCTTCACAAAAGATATATCTCTAAAAACACCACCTAATTTTAAGCTTGCCTAGCATATTTAGTATTGGTTTTAATACACATATTAATCCTATTCACTTTGTCCGCTGAGTAATATTTCTCTTTCTAAGATTCTCTGTTTTTTTTTGTCATTTATATATTTGACAGAGTAAACAATTGAATTGATTTCCCCATTATTCCCTAATATGAATAATTTTGTAACAATTTTGACTTTATAGATCAGTTTGACTGTATATTTATTTAATGCTCATTGTATTTATTATAATGATTGGAATTTAATCATTATGATCTAAGCCATATCCGTTTGTCTGTTTCTATGTAAGATCTAGTCTAGTATGGATGGCAATATGGAAATGAACACATTCATTTTGGTTCATTCTCTATTGAAACAAACGATTATCAATCAACTAAGCTGCCATATATATCCAATCTCCATCTCCGTCTTGTTATGACGTAACACAAATGATTATAAGTAAGAAACATATTGCTTACACTCCCAAAACATCTACTCAACTTTCCGTTAATTGAATGTGACATATTTTCAAGGTGTTTAATGTTTACTTAGTATGAGAACGATATATATATATATATATATATATATATATATATATATATATTTTTTATTAGTATTAATTATTGGAAGCAGCAGATTCGGGTCTTCAGCAGAGTATCATTGGCAATCATTTTATTTATTCTTTTTTTTTCACAAGTCCAACAATTAGCAAGGTTAAGACACACACACACACACACACACCTTAGAAAGAGAAACAGCACCACCGAATTCAAATTCAGACAGGATAGAGTGTGTGAGGTTGGTGGAGTGACTCACTCATTTGTCAATCCAACTGCATTCCACTCTGCAACTGCTGTGGTGCTCTGTGGTCACTCAACGATGAGCGCCACACAGCATCTAGCTTCCATTCAGCAATTACAGGCAATAAAAGAGCCAACTCTCTCAGCAGCAACAATAACAACAACAACAACAACAAGAACAATATTTTTACTTTGTTAATACCTGTGCTTATGGCTAATACACATCGTCAATGTTCGTCTAAAAGAAAGTGAGGAGAGTGGTGATGTGAGAGGAGGGTGGGGGTGGGGGAGAGGGGGGGGGGAGTTGATCTGTGGCGCCATCGTTGTGTGTCGTTGTAAACGGCATTTGGTATTTGATTTGAGCATATACCAAAATAGTGGCGATTTTTTTCATTGTACTTTTATTATTATTATTTTTTACTTGCAACTACAGATTTATTTTATTTTTATGTTTATGTAATTTTTTTTTTTATTGTCGACCCTATTAAATGTGTAAATAAAGCAAACGAAAAATTATAATAAAAAAAAAAAAAATTATAAAATTAAAATCGATAAATTGTAGTTTTTCATATGAAGTACGAAGTATTATAATTAATCTCTGAATCTACAGTTATTATTTGCTTGAGAACTTTCCTACTGCAAACCCAGCAAACTTAAGACTTTTTTTTATTAATCTATTTTCATTATATACATTTTACTGTTATGTGTACTTATGATGAACAAATTCTAGATGTGAAAAGTGAATGTTTCTATTATATATATATATACCTTATTTCAGATCTGGTTAAATAGTATATAAGGTTTTAGTAGGCGTTCATGTATATGTTGATTGTTATTATTGCAGTGGCATTAAGGCATCGAACATCATTTAACAGAGCTACGAGAAAACATTTCAAGAACTTTTGGAAAATGTTGCTGCATCGAGTGGAAGGATTCCAATGGCGCCTTTTGGTGCGCATCTGTTCAACTAGGTGAGTGCTGTAAATAATAATATCAATATATACATATATATATTTATATATTTATAATCCCCCATAGAAATCGATTATTGGAGAACTGCGCAGGAACTTTGAGGAGGATGAGCTTAATGGTTCGGTGGTGCCGACATTTAAGAAGGCCATGCTCTATCCACATAAGATAGCAATGAAGGATATATCTGGTGAATTTACATACTTTCAGTTGGCCAAACAAATCTCAAATTATTGTGGTAAGTACTTAAACCAATATCTAGGCAGGCATCAATTTGGAATAAATGTTTGGTTTTCTTCCCAGGCAAGGCCTCGCATACGAATGTGGTTTACTTGTGCCCGAACAATGCCCTGTAGATAGTTATGCAGTGGGCGTGCTGGATCTCTGGCCAGGTGGCTGTGCCGCTGGCGATCGATGAATTGCCTGGCCACGACCGATTGCAAGGCGCATCTGGTGATTGGCACACCCGAGTGCGAGACAATCACCAAGGAACTGGCACAGAAACTCCAATCGCCCAGCATTGTGGTCGTTCATAGCTTTGTGCCCACCAAGGAGAGCATCTCCTCGACGGCCATGTATGCCAAACAGTTGGTTGGCTCCGACAACAAAATCTTACCAGAGAGCAAACTGTCCAACGCTCCAGCTATGCTGATGTATACGCCCAGCCCATCGTATTGCTTGAGCCATAGTCAGCGAGGAATTTCCCTTTTAATAATAATAAACGTTTGATTTTATATGCTCAACTTTATTACAAACTTTATTGAAGTTTATACCCAAGTTTAGGGAAATGTTGGAAATTTCTAATTTTCAAAATTGTAATCAATATCTTCGTTGATCGAGCACAGAGCCGGATAATCTGGATTGGTGCCACTCGAGCAGTCTTCAGCCGGTGCATCGCAGGCCGTATAGACGGGGCGGCCAATAAAGTTGGTTCCGGCATAGTTGCATGCCACTAGAAGCATGTCCCAACCATCGTTCGTATAGCTGGAGATAGCACAGCCAACGGCAACAGAGCGCTCCTGGACAACCGCAGTGAAATGGCCAATAGTGCTATTGATGGAGTCATTTGGTTACTGCGATTGCTTTCTTGTCTGTATGAATACACTTACGGTCCGCTATAATTATCGGGATACTCAGCCAAATAGTCTTCCGTGACATACTGCCCCTCTCCGGCCCAGTCCTGGACAGCATCACGCAGAAGGGTGGACACATCCGGTAAAGCCATTCCCGACGAGCCGCTTATAAAGAGATTCTGTCCGGAGTTCTTGAATGTATCGGTGTTATGGCATTGATCGTGCTCCATTTCGCACTGCTTCACATTCAACGCGGCCAGTTCGGCGAGCTCGTCGTCCCAGGTAATAGTGGCCATGCGGCATGCACTCACTGGCAACAAGCCATTCCCGCTGGCCCATTCTTGGCGCACCTCATTGTGTGCATCCAAAAGACTCTGTTGCGCCGCCCCATCAATTTCGAGCAGCACGGCATCCGACGGACAGGCGTCTGCCCAGCTCTGCAAGGCAGAATTGTGAGGGATGCAGGCTGCAGAATCAGTTTGGCACCACTTACCCCATCGTTGCCGCATGCGATGTGCTCTTGGTTGGAGCGACAGAGCTTGGGATTACAATAGTCCGTTGCCTGACTGCCGGCCAGTAGACCAAGTACAACAATTGCCTGGATCATTGTCCTAGAGTTGGAGCTGCGACGTTGAGTGAATTTGCTGTTAACCATGATGGAACTGCTTGTGCTTTACTCGGTGGGAGCGCTCCTTATAGCCCACACTCACATGGCCATAAAACGTGATCTTGGCACGAAAGCATAATAAAATCCAAGTATGTTGATAAGCTTAATAGCTATGGCAGTTTTAGCACAGCTTTAACTTAATTAAAATAATCTAACTTTAAACAAGCCAAGATAAACAAGTGATTGCGTTGCACTCGTGCACAGGCGAGTGCGGTGTACTCGCTTGCCAGCAGTTAAGCCTGCTTATCACAGTTGGCAAATACCCTACTGATGGGGATGCTTTTTCAACTCACAAACTTTGGCAGATATATATATCTTAGTAAGCCACCTGCCAAGTTTAGTAATTGAAGCTCTAAAATTGTGGAATCTGCCTAGGCGCTGTTGTGGCTGATTCCAGGAGAAGGATTCCTTGAAGATCGACTGACTTAGGAGATATGGGGGAAATCATTCTCGTCGAGATTAGGCTGGTGGCAAAAGTTCGTGGCAGTTTTGTGGAGCTAATCCAAATCCCACCGCCAGGAATACAAAAAGTGAATGTTGGCTTTAAAAATGTGAAAAAATGTGGATCTGCATGAGGTATACGAGAATTTCCAGATTTAAAATCTCTAGCTCAAATAGTCGGACAGACGGACATATCCACTATATCCGCTATATCCACTCAAAAACCAATATACCATTTCTACCCATTTTCAATGGTTTCCGGGTATAAAAATATTAAAACGTTTCAGTTTGATGAGTTTTCTTCGGTATCTTTAGCGCAAGTGAATATGCGAATATATCTTAGTTGTTTGCTAAGGTTGAAGAGAAGCTTAGATTATTTACTGGTAAATTAAAACTGTTCCATTTCACAAATTCCGAAATGTATTGCGCTTAGACTATTTGTTGGACTGGGAATGGAGCCGTCAACGGCAGGTTAAAGAACGTTTATCCATATGGGACCCATCCATCCGTGGGATGACAATGTGGAGATGTCGCTGCTGCTGGTGATTGGATGTTGTATTATGTTGTACTGAGCAGCGTGCAACCTTGCGCGATCCTTGAGCAACCGTCGTTGCCTGCTGCCTGCTGGCACAGCTAGATCAAGACCTGCTGCTGCCTGGCATGGAGCTCAGCTCATGTGTTGAAGCTAAGCAGAGTACCCACTCAGCGATACGTTTGATCCGGCACGATGCCACAAAGGTGCTCTATCCCGAACTTGAGGTGGACTTATTGACAGGCAGTGATGCGTATTTCCTGCTGGACGATGAGGGGGCCGAACTGAAATCCGCTGGCTATGCCGGCGTCGTATTTAATGTGACGCATGCCTTCCTGGAGCCTGGAGCCAAACACAACCAAATCGTGAAACTCACCAAGCTGGTACCTAAAAGAAAAACATCGCTAAAAGCTTAACCCGTTGACCAATCGAGTTGGGTAGACAAATACGAATTGTATAACATTTAGATGTATATTCCACTCGCACACAAAACCAACTAGAAACATAACATTAAATACGAATACATTTACAAATATTTGTTTATATATAACACATTAGCATCCTGTCAATATAGATATATATATTGTACGCATGGCCTCGCATACCTTCAGCTATGTACACTCGATGACGAATCAGAACAACAAAAATCAAAAGCATTCCATTGTGTTGGTTGGTTCACTTCTTGAAGCAGATCTTGAGGACGCGTATGACTGGCGCCTCGAACAGGGCCGAGATGACAAATGCGGAGCAGAAAGAGACAACAGCATTGCCCAGAAATGTGGTCAATATCATCGGATTGTTCAGATGCACCGTGCCGCTCATATGCGACGAGCAGATGAACATGATTATCGGATGGATGAGATAGGCGCAATAGGTGAGGCGCGACAGAGGCCACCATACCCGATACGACAATATCGCATTGACTGTGGGCGCCAGACCCCAAAAGCAGGAGAGCACAATCCAGATGAGGCCGCATCCAAACGCCGTGTGTCCAACGCCCACATAGAAGGCGGTATTCAACACGCTCAGCTCGCCCGGCCAGACGCCAAAGATGACAACGAATAAAATGCATAGGCTGCAGGTCCACAGACCAAGATTGAGCCGTCTCGAGATTTGGGGCGGCGTCTTAAACTTGAACAACACATAGCCAGAAAACATGCCTGTGTGGAGGCAGCATGCAGTGAGTGCGATTCTCGAGTAGATGTCTATGTGCAACTTACCCACTATGTAGGGACCGACACGCTGCCAGGGTTTGTCGTAGAGAAAGTCAAAGGACTCGAAGGGTAGCGCCACCTTATGGGTGTACTGATGCTGCAGCGATATGATGCCCGCAATGCTCCACGAGCTGACCAGGAACACAATGAGCGTCACTGCCACAATTCTGAAGTATCTGAAATGTGAACAACAATGGAGCGTTACAGTTATGGTCTTCCAAGTCAAGAGATGTTCTGGATGTTCAATACTTCAATGGTAAGATAGAAAGGGAGAACTCTTATCAAGAAGATAGGTAAAGACGTGACAAGAGCTCTCCCAAATTCTCCATTGAGATAATATTTTTTAAGTAGCATTACTAGCTGAGCCGCTGTAGTGGCTAAGGATGGGACTCATTACTAAGGAACAGTCTGCCCAAAATTGAAGAACCCCGGAATTTCAGAGATATCCTTTAAGTTCCCATTCGATTTTTAACTTTAGCCAACTTTTGTTTCAAGAGATAAGTTAGCAGTTTTCATCAAATCTCCCAAAGCATTTTGGCAGCAGTCCATATTCGATATATTAAAAATAAATGGCTTGATAGATGTATGCATATAGCTTACTTTCTGGAGAATGCGAGTAAAACTGTTGACATGACATAGAACTGCATATCGTTGGCCATGTACCAGCTCCACATCATGCACATCTCGTGCTGCGGAAAGAAGTTGTTGATGTAGAGTATGTTGCGCCACCAATAGATGCGGCAGGTGTTGTGCTCGATCTTGGCCGGCTGAAAGACAGAGGAGTCCAGACCCTGCCGCACCGCAAAGTCATTGAACAACACCACAAAGAGGTAGACGGGCGTGAGGCGTAGATAGCGATAGACCACCATCATGAGCGTGTCCAGAATGCTGCGTCTAATGAAGCCACTGGATGGCGCCTGATGCTTGCGCTCCTGCTTCACATAGAGCAGGGTGACCAGCAGGCCGCTGATAAAGAAGAATGAATCCACGGAGAAGGTGGCATTGCCAATGATCTGATACCAAAACGAACGCTCCGTAATCACGCGCTCAAACTAGATGATGAAGAGTAAGAAGAGGAAGAAGAAGATAATGAAGTTGCTTAAGCTTAATCAGTTAATATCGACCTTATTCTCGCCTATGGCAAACATTTGCAGATACGTGTGCACCATCATGGTCCAGAGCACGGAGAAGACGCGCAGCCCATGCAGACAGGATGTGTGCGACTGTAAATGGCAACGAGATGATGGAGATGTGGATGTAGAGCGAGTGTAACTGGGTGCAGGCGACACTTACCTCCTTGGTTTTCTCTATGTTCAATATGGCCTTTGCGTTTGTTTGCAGGGCAAAGCACAGCAATAGCTGCTGATGCAGAGCTGCAACAAAGTTGACAAATATTTTCTTAACTAACATTTTTGGTTTGGTTCTCAATGGGTATCACCTATTGGCTGCTCGGCCTCGTAGGTGCCTTGCACACCCGTACAGCTGCCGGTCTCCACCTGGTAGTCCGTCATCTCAGTCTTTTCTGGTTGCTTGGCCAACACGCTGCCCACCGATGTGGACGCTGCGGTGTCTCCAATCACTGCCTCTGCTGGATTAGCAGCGGCATCTGTATGCCGCATCTGTTGCCTGTTGCCATTCATGTCCACGTGTGCGTCCAGTGGGGTATCTGTGGCCACAATCCCATTGCTGCCCAACGGACGCATTTGGAACAGCTCAAACGGTTTGCCATAGTAGGCGTTCTCGTAATCTCCAGCCTTGGTGGAGGCATCGCATTTGGCGCTTATCGCTGGTATTGGTGCCGCAACCAGCCGTCGATCATCGATCTTCATCTGGTAATATGTGGCCACTATCATAACCAGCAGTAGCGTTAGCAGAAAGCTTCTACAATGTTTTTCAGTTTCGAATTGTAAGAGAAGTTGCTACAAATTGTTTACTGTGTACTCACATGAATACCTGGAATTTGAGCTGCCGCCAGTGGCTGTAAAGGCCGGGTACGGTGCGGACACGTAGTACTTGCAACGCCGGCTGCTGCACACTGGTTACATTATGTGCTCCCAGCATAGTCAGCATGCGGGCATAGGGATCGAGGGACAGTATGGACTGGACATCGTGTGCCGAGCATGACTTGGGCAGACATTCGCCCAGACTCAATGCTTGCTGCTGTGTTCAAGAGAAGGTGAATGTTAGAAATTACTGTCTGTCCGAGGTGGCAATCATCATACCGATCGATTGAGACGCGGCAAGTGGAGACTGATGTCTGCCACATAGAACTCCAGCTCGAAGTGTTTTCGGTCTACATTGGACTGCTGCCGGTTGAGCTCCAAGCAAAAGGACAGCTGTCCCAGCCACTTGTCATTGCCAAACAGCAGCTGGCCACGATATCGTCCCGATGCATCATACGCTGCAATCAGAGAACAGTTAAGATAGCGACTTGAAGAGTCATCTAGTGATATGTGGAAGTCCACTAAGGTTGCTGATCTTTCAGTTTCCAGAAACACTATTCGCTGCGCTTTAAGAACTACATTTAATCAAAATGGACTCAAATGGATTGGAACTTTTCGGATTAATTTGTCAGCTCAGATTTGTAACATTCGAGAACTACTAGGAGATAGAAACGGATTATGCAATGAATATGAGTTGAGTACATAAATTGAATATTGAGAAACTACTTGAAGGTTGTGGATTGCTTCTCGAAAATAAATGTAAATATAAATTCTCAAAATTTCTCCCACTTATTGGATGGGAAACTGCAAAACAGAGTCGCAAAAGATCGCTAAATTCCGGCACTGACAGTGGCAGAGAATTGAAATACCAGAAAGTCTGTTGGCGATCATTAATTCTTGCCTATAACAGCGAACATTAAGTATTTTTACAATCATAGACAACTAAGTGAATATTGAAAAACCCTAGAGATCGTTTGTGGTTTCTAAAAAAGTATTGAAATGTAAGAAATAATTTCATTCAATATTTTTTATTATATATGCTTAATATTGGGAATATTGATGGAGCTATTGAAAGGCTAAGCAATGTTGATGCCCATCTATGGCATATTAACATAAACAATTCCCAATTCGTAGCTCCACTTGGGTGGACTGACCTTTCTGTGCCCACTCGTAGCTGGAGTGGAGTGCGGTTAAATATGCTTGCATCTCGAGCCCGCATCCGGTGCGGACATTTGTGCGTATCTCGGAGATTTGCCAGTAGAAATGATCGTACAAATTGGTCATTATTTGAAAATAGTTGGCCGTGCCATAGAGGCTGTCGGCCATGGCGCTTCCGGTGGCATTTCCGGTGACATTGCTGCCCAGATATCGACTGATGCTATTGATGGTGCTGCCCAGGGTCTTTAGCTGCATATCATCATCGATCTGTTTGAGCAGCTCGCGACCCTTTTTGGTGGATGGCTTATTTCGGAGTATCTTCAATATGTGTGTGCCGGATGTGCTTGTTGTGGTTGCTGTTGTTGTTGTAGCCTCCACTGCTGCTGCTGCTGCTGTTGTTGTTGTTGTTGTTGTTGTGGGCTGTGTGGAGCTAGACTCGGGCAACTCGGATATATTCACATCGACTGTGTCATTATCATCGGGATTTGTGGGCGTGTAACTGAGTCCGGGTGCATTGCCATTGCTGAGGACGTGCTGCTCCTCACTGCTGAGATCACCCTTCTTGATGACCTCATGCTCCAGATCCTCCAGGTCACCCAGATTGAAATCAAATGTGACTGGATGCAGTTCGTATTCCTTGAGCGTATGCGGTTGTTTCACATACTCAATGCTGGGCAGCACCTTCTCCAGCGGCAAATAGGGTTTCTTCTTAAGCGGCTTCAGCGGCAGCACCTCGTGTGTGTTGAGTGTTAACGGTGCCACCGCCTCCTCCTCAGTCTCATCGTCCCCGTTGACCTCATGCAATATGGTAACGTTATCCCTGCTCGTGAAACGATGCACAGCAGCAAAGTGATCACGTCTCGCTGTGGAGGCCAGCGCCTTGACATCATCCGAACTGGTTGCCGTTGAAGTAATTTTGGTTTGATTTGTTGCGTTTGCAACGGCATCGCCTTGGCTGGTGAGGATCAGGATAAGGAGCACGAAACCGAACACAATTCCCCAAAGTGCATCCCATAGTCTGGATGACCTTGACATAGTGTCGCTAGATACTGTGCGTTTTCAACAACAGCTGCTTCTGCTCCTCGTAGGCTCCTCCTAGGCTCTTGGACGGACTCCTCCTTGTCGTGCCGGGATTATCGGTTAAGTGTTCAGCAATTCGGACGGAACTCTCTCTAATCGCTTGCCTGCATTTTGCTTATCATTTAATACTTGTGGTCTTCGTCAGTTTGCGATTCTCACTTCTTGCTGACATCGTGTCCTTGCCTCCTAGCTTTAGTTCATATGATCATTGGACGGGTACGTATATCCTGCATATATATTATTGAATTGAATTTTTTCCAATTCTTAATCAACACCCCCATTCCCCTAGTGCACACTCTGTTTAAGCAGTTGTTTATGATCAGATTTTGTTGTGATTGCTGCTGTTGCTTGTACATTTATGGCTTTAATTGTTTCTAGGCGGTCGCAGGTTGCTGCAGATTGCCACAGCCTGGCGCAGCTGCTGTGCTGCTGTGAAAGCAAGCAACAAGAGAAAAATTACAAAATTTCCTGGTTAAACTTGTTAAACTTGTTGTTGTGACCACCGACCGCTGCAAAGCCGAATGCCAAATGCTGATAGCTGGAAAATGCTGCTGCTGCTGCTGCTGCTGCATCGATTGAGCCTTTCTTACATAACTTCCGCATCGCGCCATCAATTCGCATTCAGCTTTGATGATGATCTTCGCCACTGCATTCGCAGTTTTCACCTTATTATGCAATTTCTATGTTGTGATCTCAATTGATCGTTCGTTCATGCGCCCCAAAAACACGGTTTGGACATGCCAATAATTGATGGAGTGTTAATTGAGGCGACTCCACCTAGTCGTTAGTCCATTATCTCTCTCGCGCCTTGCATGATTTGAGAACCAAATTGGAATGTATCTCGAGTGAAGGTTATTTTAACTTCAATACACTAATATGATTAATCATCTGTAAGCCAATTCAAATCTGGCACACACGTAATCCATTTCGATACGGACATTTTAACTGGCATCCCTGTGTATTTATGTCAATAGATAAGTGCTATCAATTCAAATAGAGGTTATTCAAAAAGCTTATAACTTTAATTAAGGTGCTACCATAGCTATATGTTTCTCAAATACAGAACCTAGCCTTAAAATTAGTCCTAATGTTATCCAACAAAATATATCAATTTTGTTTATTTCAAGCTTTTTTCAGGCTTCAACTTTAAAGTTAAGCGCAGCTTAATAACTTATATACTCAATCAGCACCAAAAAACATTAAGCTTATGCGTAAAACTCCAGATTATTGAGAACTGTAAAAGTTGTTATATATTTGAAGCTAACATCTGCCTGATCCATTTCCACTTGAAACTAACCTCTTTGAATTCCTTCACTTAAAGCATAAATTTTACCCATTTAATCTTGACAACCAACTCTGAACGAATTATTATTTCATACTCTTAAGTTGATTGAATTCAACTTGTCTTTCAGAGAGTATCCTTGCCACCAACAACAAAATACAGTTCATATCGTGTCTTTAGGCCCAAATATCTGTGGAGTAAGCAAAAGCCTGTCCAACTGAAGTGTGTTTTTTTTTCGTGGTAACTAACTCGAGCCGGAAATTACTCAAACAATAAAGTGGATGACTTAGCTTATTGTAGACTATGTGAAATGACTGACTTGGAGTTAAGATCTAATGGAGCCACTGATTGCTCACACACAGAGTCATTAGCGTGTCAGAGCCTTTGGGCAAATTGCCCATTCACTGGCCACAATGCAGCAGCGTCCGCTTGAGATGTGGGTGGGTTTTTGCCATCGAATGTGGTGCAACATATTGCAATTCAATTGTGTGGCAATCGTAGTAGCAGCAACAACAGCTATATGGCCAGTACAACAACAGTAGAGCCACGCAATGTTGCAGATGGGTTGGATGGTGTTAGGGGTGGCGGCGGGGGTGGTGCGATTTGTGCGCATTGGGTGGTAATTGGAGTGGTAAACAATAACAAACAACAGAGTAATGAACAACAAAATAGCACTTGAAAAAAAAAGAGGTACAAAACTGCCAGTTGGACACAAAGTCCACCTTGTTATTTATGGTTTGTTTTTGTTTATTTTTAATTATTTTATTTTTTTGTTTTTTTCTGGAACTTTAGGATGACGACCGATGTTGAACCGAACCGATGAAAGTAAAAACCGCAACTGATCAGGCGCCGCAAAAGTTGGCAGCGTTGCAAGCCAATGGACGGCCACAAAACCATAGCCGAGGTTACTCGCGAACCAAGCCGAGCCTTGGCTGAGCTGAGCTGAGCTGAGCAGAGTTGTGTTGAGTTGAGTTTAGTTGAGCAAATACACGCAGTCGTGCATATGCAGAAGGGACGATGCAAGACAGGTGGAGGCAGAGACGCAAATGCAGTTGCAAGTGCAAAAGTCCGCCTTTGTGCAACTCTGGGTATGCGTGTACCTGTCTCTGTGTGTGTGTGTGTGTGTGTGTGTGTGTGTGTGTGTGTGTGCGAACGAGTGTGAGCATGTGGAAATGCACAATAAAGCAAACAAGCAAAAGTCATAATATACACTAAAAACCAGGCGAATGCAATTGCCATGGAGGCCATAAGCTGGTCCAAAGCTGGCTTTTTTTTTGCAGCTATCCCAAATGAAAACGAATTGTATGGATGCAGTTTCTTATAGAAAAGAGACATGCCGAGAGGGCTGGGGCGGGGCAGGCATAAGAGCATGATGGACATGATCCAGACTCCAAACAAACAAAAAAAGGCATGAACTGAGCGCACTGACTAGCCAGTTAGTCAGCTAGTCAGACAGTCAGCTAGTCAGCCAGTCAGCCAGCTAGCTCCAGGTGCAATGAGCCATTGCCATTCGCTATACCCCCGGCTACCCACCATCCCTCATGTGCTCGCCTCTTGATCAACTGGCAGAACTAGCTGGTGTCCAACAAATAGAAAAACATGTTGCAATTCAACAAAAATGGTAACAAATGTTTCACGATTTTTGTAAAAATCAACAAATACAAAATGAGTTCAGTGGCAGCCACACAATACACCAACTTTCAACAGCCACAGCCCCTTAAGGCCACTGCTTGAATGTGAATTGTTTAAAATTATAATTATTATTTGTATGTTTGCATATTATATATTTACATTTATGTATTTGATATTAGCAAAACAAATTTTGTGGGTTTGATTCACGATTCGAGCGAATGTCTCAGCCGGGGATTTCCAGGGTTTTTCCAGGTATCCAGGCTTGAGGTTTGGTTCGTCACAGTTTCGTGAAAAAAACCCCAATGTATTAAATAATGGAAGTTATGCAATTTTACACTTTCATTATAAGATATAAGTTTTTATATTACTTAATTAAAAAATAAACTCTAAAACAATATTTATAAATAAGATGGCTTAAATATAATATTATAAGAAAAAAGCATATATAGAATATGTATGCATAAATGATTATCATATTTTTCAATGCTGATCCATGATAATCATTGTTGTGTTTTCGTAACCCCAACCTCAGTTTCAGCTCTGTTAATGAAATCGACCGAGCTGCATATAGTTAGCAAATGCGTTACAAGTTTTTGTCATGCCATAACTCAAAGATACAAAATATGGTTATTATGCCTAACGCCTCAGAGTAGTGTGCCAGAAGATGTTGTGGCATGAACGAGTTGAGCCTTGAACATTGGCGGGTTAAGACCGTGTGGCAAAATTTGTTCGTGTCTTTACATAATCAAGTGCATCGAATGTGCTTTAGACATGGATACGCTATCGATACTGATACACTTACAGGTACAGATTTTGCCATGGTCGTATATATCTGCAATGGATAACTAATTGCTCTGCCCTCGAAATCTGCTTAAAGTAGAGTTCAAGTCGGCTCAGAATAGCCCCCAACACCCCCTACACCCCTCACCTATTTGAGGCCAAACACAATCTGCACCGAGTAGCCAATAATATAATATTTAAGGAAAGCGACTTGCTCGTGTGTTTGTGGGAAAACACTCGAGGCAGGCACTGCTTCCACCTGCAACGGGCGTTATCATTTGAAAGCAAAAGAGGGGCGCCAGCAATTGCTGGCAGTACCTATGTTAAATGCAGCTACAGCCCTATTGGCCACGTCTCTGCTTCGTGTGGCACGAGCCATTAACCAGACTGCAAGTGTTTGCAATACTCTGTCGCCAATGCGATAAGTGGGTATATTGCGTATGCGCAGATCGACTTTTCAAATGTAGCTGAAGCAAGCTTTGATCTTTGATTTGATTTGTAAATTGAATCCGATGATAAAGTGGACGGTTCATTTTCTTTTTTTACAATCTTCTTATTCTTTGTTTCAGAATTGACACTTAAATCGTGAACATCGATATCTTCAGCTTCAGTCAATATTATTCAATTTGACTAATGATGATACCAAAAATGTGGTCTAAGCAGGAAATCAAAGTGAATCGTGTTTCAGATCCCGTTCCGGCTGTGCATCTGCATTTCAAGTTTCTGAAATTCAAGTTGTTACATTGGGAACAGAGTATTGTGCAGTCGATTACGTTTCTTTTTTTTGTAATACATATATACATATACATTTATATATATATATATATATTGTGGCAAGCGCGTCCGTTCCAATGACGGGGCACAACGGGCGTCGAGGCAAGCGAAACTTGCTACCATCGCCTGGTGATAGTCGTTCGTCGTCATGAAATTAAGTGAGTGTGTGAATGTTTGAGTGTGCGAATGTTTGAGTGTGTTCGAGTGTGTATTGTGTATTGGCTAACCGGCAGTGTGATGCAATTTGGCAGACACTCAGCGATTACGATAGCCATCGTGGTAGCCAGTTAGTCAGTTAGTCAGTTAGCCAGGCGCTGATGGCGGGAACAATGCTTTCGCATATTGAGTGTTTTAGAGAGTGTTGGCTTCATTGCCGATTGCCCCAATGCGCAGACGACACGAATTCCCCTGGGTCGACATGGACACCACAGTTAGTTAGAGCTGATTGCGGTTTCACCTGTTAGGGCTGCGTTGTCTCCCAAATGTACTCGTACATGACATGCAACGTGTAACAGAATTTTGCAACGCTTTAGTGTGGCATTTAGTAAGCTTTGTTTGCATTTGCCATGAAACTCATAAATTGATTCATTTGGCTATTTTCAGTTCAGCACTGATTGATTTCCAACTATTGCATACTTATGATAACTTGAGCTTTGTGTTGCATACTTTCAGGCGGTCGGCTTAAACTCATTTGCATTTTCTATTTGTTGCTGTGCGCTTTTCAGAGTTTTGCTTTGATTGCCTGCTGATCAAAAGCTTTATCAAATGTGGTATCTATATTACCATAATAGCAATCCTATATAATAGGATCTGTCCGAATATCTTTTAACGATCTCCATAAGATAACATATTCTTGTGTTCGAGAGAGTGATTTAACATTGTGTTTTGTGTGTTGCAAACATTTGGAAGCCGTACAACGTTTGACACAACTATGATTATGGAGAGTTTGGAGTTTCCTGAATTTTAATCTAATATTGTGTAAAACTTAAAAGTAAGTATTATTCTAGAAATCAAGCCATGACCAAAACGGTAGGCATATAAATATTTGATCAGTTTTGACAAAGTTATGACGGTGAAAAGGTTCGATCCATTCATCAAATTCATATGTAACCATATTAACAGACTTTATAAATAGCCTCAAGGGAACTCCAAAATTGTAAGGCAAAAGGTAAGAAAGCAGAAGCATAAGAGCTAAAATAAACAGCTGAAAGCAACAACAACAATAATGCCTATTTAGTTGTTGCTGCTGCAAGTGCAGAGCTCAAATTATATGTACATATATGTATATATATATATATATATATATATATATAAATTTCATTTGTTGCTTTTGACGCACTGAAACACTCTCGAAATTTGTTGCGTTTCAACAAGTACAAAAGGCTTAATAGGTTTCTAATAAGTCTGTCTTTTATGTTTTGCCTGTTGTTGCGCAACAGGTGCTTTATATATATATATATATATATATATATATACATATATGTTTAAAGTGAAAGATATTGATCTATTGTTGCTGCTTACAACGGTGAGTGCATTATTTGAAATTTTCTCTTGATTCAATTTTATAATTACGCACATACACAGCAACATTCAATATGAAAATGGTCTTGTTTATGCATTGTACTTATTTGAAATGACTGAAAAGGGTATCATAAGATCACATGCAATTGCTTTGTACTCGTACTACCTGTAATTCTCATACAAATTGACGCGATACTTTTTGGGCGAAGACCTTAACGGCTTCAACCACTGCGGCTGTTGATTGCCCAATTGCCCGTATTTTTTTGCGGTAGCTCAAATTGAAAATTGTAAATTAAACGTGCTGGCTAATTTTGAGTACGCTAAAAAGATGCGAAAATGCTGGCAAATTCCCAGTGCTGCCAGCTGTGCTGTGCGTGTTGGCTGTGGCCACACTTTGTTGAGTTTGTCGACCAGCGGGCGAGCTCGAATTATGATCGCTTTAGCGCCTAACGACTAACGGTACATGCTCCATTAGGAATGTGGCAAGAACAATCATCATCAGACCAAACCGTACGCAAAACTACTTACAAATCATCCCATGCGGTGCGGGGGATTGGGGATATACGAGTGCTCGCAAATGAACTGCAAAATATAATCAAGCATCTTAATGACAAGAATTTTTGATTTGATCATGTTGAAGTTGCGGCAAAAGCAGTCTAAAGAAACAATGCCAAGTCATTATTGCTATACTTAAGGTTAGCGGGTCAATGCCCAATGCGGCTAATAACTCTTAAGTATAAGCTCTGTCAGCTCCACAACTTTCCCTCTCCTTTTTGGCAGCAGTACCAGCTGGCAGAAAAATGAGCACTAAAGCGATATTAAGAAATTATTAATTTGCCTGGCGTGGAACATAGGTAAAAACAAAGCTTAACTATCAAGTTCATAAATGTTTCACATGCGGTGTGCTAGTTTTTTTTTTATTATTGCTATATCTTAAGCCATGAGCGTAGCCAGTTATGACAAGGGGGGTACTCTCAAAAAGTGCTTGTAGAGACGAGTCAAAACATTGCCGAGCCATAACTTTATTAAAAGTGATTCAATTTTAAAATTGACAATCAATGATTTTTGATCATTATCCCCCTTTACGAAAATCCCTTGACTTAGGGTATATCCTAGTCAAGTTGACTTGAACAGAGCATTCTAAATCGTCCATAATAATTAAATTCGAACTTTCCTTTGGCAAGTAGAAACCTTACAATAACTTAAAGCCAACAATATATGTGTATGTATCCACATCAGAGTTAAAAACGGCGACACGAATCGTTAGGAAACCGTATGGAACGATGCAATCGTGGGCAGCGATCATGTCCAGCTTGTGTCTGTCCTCACAATGGTCATTTGCATTTTGGCGAAGCTGGCGCAGGGCCCAAGCCAACAAACGAGAATTTTTGCTTGAGATTGGGCTTGATGGAAAAGGTCAATTCGTCAATGGGAAAAGAGTTGGAGAAAAGACTTTTTTCCTCTTGCGTTTATGGTAACATAACGGTTCTATTCTCGTTCCTTGACCAGAAATTCTCATGAGTTCTTCTTCTTCTTCTTGTTCGTTTCGTGTATTTCTTCCTCCTCTTGTGGATTGTTAAAGAGCCATCAGCAGACACAGCAACAATTTGTAGCTGTGGATTGTCCCTACGGTTCTTTGGGGGCTGACATCTACAATTAGCCATCTACAAGTGAAAACGATGCGAAGATGATTGTTTGCGACACAGGTGTTTCATCTACACACACACACACACACACACACACACACGAACACAGTGCTTAACTGTCATTTTATGTTTAGTTAGTTACGGTCAGTGGTTAACCAGCCTTATCGAATGGGCAACTGCTATATTGTAATACCCTTGCAGTGGCCAATTTGACTTTGACTTCAAATGAGTAACGCATGAAGAACGTATCCTTATTTTTAATAATATTAACTTATATTCGCGATGTAGTCGATATGGCTATGTGTGTTTTTTAGCGAGCTAGCCTCTCGGCGGCTTGAAGCTCAAACTTGCTGCAGGCAGTACATATTTTGGAGCCGATCTGATCGGTTCACTATATCACATACCTGTCATAGGAACTATCGGTCGAAAGATGGTTTCTTGTGTGAAGCACTTTTTGTTTTGCAAGATGTTATTCAAATGTCGCAATGTAATATTCATTATGCCTAAAAGCGTCGTTACTTATCAGGTTTTTTAACAATCTTTCTTTATTATATTTATTATTAGTGTATCAATAATTTAATTAATTATAATCAAAATCATAAAAATAAGTTAAGCACTGCATTATTTAGATTCTATTTTGGCAAAGATTCTATTTTGAAAAGTCTCCAAGTTTATTTCGTCTTTGGCACAGCAATATAATTTGTTTCTGTTCTTGTTTGCAAAGGTTTTAAGAAGTTTCTGTCATGGCCTAATTGGTTCTGTCTTGGCTATAAGACTTGTCGAATCAGATCTTTTTTAATATCGCTTTATTACTCCAGATATGAGCATTTTTCTACTACTTAAACTTTTACTTTCTCCTTAAGTACTTAAATGTAGCTTGAGCCACATAACAAATTACGTCTGCAGAATCATTTCTGTGTTCTTTTAACCCACATTTTGAAAAATATTTTTTATTATTACTTTTTTTTTTTTTAGGAATCTTAAGTATTTAATTTCCCAAGAGCTGATTTCATTTTCAACAAAAAGCTTGTAATTTGCACTGATTGCTCTCGGTGGCCAACTGCCCCCATCATTTTGGGGCAATCGGCATAGATATCTGTAGGCGACTAACGATCCACATGGCTCTGTACACACATCGTGTGTATGATGGTTTATTTTTTGTATGCTCTTTGTTGTGGGAATCGATGATTTTTATTGAGAATGTGGGCAAGCTGGCGATTAATATCGCTCCTACAGCGTTTTATGCAATTTGTGGGTCATTAGAACAACTGAATTTTCTAAACGCTCTTTAATTTATATAATTATGCCCTGGGTCCAAGCATTTGGACGTTTGTAAACACGCCAAAACGGGATGGTTCCACTTCAGTTACAGCTTCAGCTATCAATTGGGAATATACACAACATGCAACTCAGGGTGGTGTGTTGTGATCTCAATCTTGAAATCACTCTTTGCTTTCGCTGGATTTGTTTGGTCTTGTTTGCATTATATTTGATTCGTTAACGTTTAAATTGATCTTATCATAGACTTGAGGTATTGAAAAAATGTATACATTTCTGTCAAGAGTCCGGCAAACATATATAATAATAATAACTGATTAAATTGTAAGCTGATTAATTGCGAGAGCAAACCACGTTCGAATTTTTACTTTTATATATTAATCAACTTTTTACGAGTATTGAAAGAAATTTCAAAAGGTAATATTTTGATAAGTTTTTATTAAAAGCATTAGCCGGCAATCAAATTAAATATAAAGTTAAGGGGGACTTAAGTTATGAAGGAATGTGTTTGATTCCAAAGTAATTAAGGGGAAAATGTCGTGAAAATAGTAGTTTCACATATGAAGTACAACTTTCATTGTGTTGGGCTTGCAGGAATGTTTGGAGGAGGCCTATCAATGGACTTTATAATTGAGCAATTTATTTAATGGGCATTTACATGCACGTACTATGTAGTTATATGTATGTATGTACCTGAATGTACGTATGTACGTATGGAAAAGTGGTGCAAGGTAAACAGAAACATTAATTTAATTAACAAGCCGCCCTAATCAGCGATCCCTAGATTTTCGATGCTCCGTTGTTGCCTTTTGGAATTGTTTTGTTGTTTTTTTGGTTGTCTTTGAGTTCTGGTTGTGTGCAGCCAGCACGCCATTTATCTCTGACCTTTTTATTTATTTATTTTTTTTTTTTTTGTGGTGTGTGTGTTTTGGTATTGTGGCTAAATGGGTCATTCGTCAAGGTAACTTTCATTTAGACTGGAAAACTCAGCGAACGTGGAGCACTTAATCATAATTTCATTCTCTCGCTTTGCTACGTTTTGTTCTTGTCATTGTTTGCCGTTTTCTACGGGTGGTTAAAACGATGGATTCACTAACAAGCCTGCCCTAGGAGAAACGGAACGCGTCTAACTAATTGGATCGCAGTTTCAACCTCTCTTGATGGGGCGGAGGTAGAGGCAATGGTTTTCCATTTTGGTGGTTGTATCAACTGTCAACTGGGCGTCCAAGCGTGCTCCATCTGAACAAAGGATGTAAGGCTGCCAACTTACAACGGTAAATTGAGCTGGCACCTTCTTGGCCAGCGGCCCATTAGCCCGGCAAATGCCCAAGAGGGTCAATGCTAATTTCAACCTTTTGACAACTCAACCAGCTTAGCCCCCAACTTAACTCAACTCAACTCAACTCGCAACAACAAAAACCAGCTCAGATCAGCTCAACTCAGCATAGCTCAGCATAGCTCAGCAAACTGTGATGAGTGAGGAAATTGCGCTTGGAGGTCGTTTTCGAGTCGAGCTGGCTTTTGCCGGAGGCCATTCTTTCTTGGTCTGCGAATCACTTTCCTGGCATTAAGATTGTAATTTGAATTGAACTTTCATGCTGGTCAAAGCAAAGCGACGCGACGCCTCTCAACGTCTCATCCCCTATTCATTGAGAGAGCCCATCAGCGGCAACTCTAATGAGCCTGCCTTGCCACATCCGTCAGCCACAGTAATGGTGCTGTTGCTGCTGCTGGTGGACGTGGTCGTGGTCGTGGTCGTTGGTCGTTGTTGTGTCTCTGTTTTGGCTGTGAATGCTTTGCTCGCCGCATATTATTAAAACTGCAATTCCGCCAACTCTTGCATTTCTCCAATTCATTTAAATCACTTATTTTTAATGATTTGGCAAAAGCCAAAAATAACTAAACTAGAAAAATTCAATTAATTTGCAAAATGTTTTCACTTAATTAGTGCATTCGAAAGTCTTAACGGTTACTTCAAAGGTACCCATAATCAACTGATCGTAGATATAATATATATATTATGCAGATTTCATTTCATATTTCAAACTAAAATGCAGATAATATAATAATGAAAACAATTAATAATAATAATATTGTCTTGAACACAGGCCCAACTGGTCGAAATTCAACGTAAAACAGTCTGAAAAATTCTACGTCCAACCCATTTCAAAGAAGCAAGCTAAAAATTAACTCGTAAAACTCATAAAAAATAAATAAATTTAATGAGTTGGTTTTCGCTGCCTCTCTCTTGTGCTCTCTCAGTCGTCGCGATTTCCCATTTATCTCTGTTGGCCATAGGAATCGTATTTGTAGGTATTCTTACCTGCTCTTTGAAGAAGCTGCAAGGTGCAAGTGTGATCGGAAATTGCTGCCCATCGATAAAGCTGAGATGGCTGAAGGCATCTTCAGGTGCGTGGGCTGATACCTGCTCCCTCTTTTGAGCTGTTCTTGGTGCAGTGATTCAGCATTTGAGGCGTTTGTTTGTTGATTGTTGTTGGCGGCTTTCGTCGCACCGCCAACGCCTGTTCAAGCCAAGGCCCAACCAACATGTTAATCATTTCGCGCGTCAAGCGCTGTCAAATAGCTCAGCTGCCTGTTTGCCCAGGCACTCGCTGAGAGAGATATAGAACCAGGCCCAAGACCAAGACTAAACCCAAATCCGGCTACAGCCATAGCTGGAGCTGAGTGCGCCACGGGCGCTTGTTACAAATTTTGATGGACGTCTTGGGCTCGGAATTGATTGGCTTTAATGGTAATGGCAAATGCCGTAGCCGCTAGCCAGAGGAAGATGGCTGCTCTAATGGAAATGGAAATGCGTATGGATGGGGTGGAGGTGTTGCCAGCATCTGACAGCATCCAAAACTATCAAGTACATTTTGGATGGGCAGACAATTTGCCTCACAGTAGTCCAGCAAACATCACTGTTGATGATGATGTTGATGGCAATGGAGATGGAGCTGCGGATGATGTTGTCTGAGCCAGGGATGATTCCTTTTAGGCCAAGTTCAAGGCCAAGTTCAAAATTGTTGGCACTCTGACAAGCTCAACTCAAATTGCAGTGCATCAAAAAAAAAAAAAAATAAAAAAATTGAAGAAATATATAATGAAACTAAGAGGGTCAGAAACGACAGTAACAACAAGTGCTGCCACTCATAATCGAATAATGCTAAGAATGCATGCAGTTAACGACTGCCAGATACTCTGCTTGTGCATTCAGCTGACTTTCTTATTGGGCTATACATTCAAGGAGATATATGTACTTAATCATGTACATGATTAATAGGGCAGAAGTAAACGTGACAGAAACATTATTAATCACATCGTTTAAAAAGTTGAAAAAATGTTATTTAATCAGTTTGGATACAGATTCTAATGACTTCTACTAGTTATAAATTTAAACTGGAATCTCTTATTTTAGAGACAAAGTTTTTAAAGTCTTCTGTTCGGAACCACTTACCAATATGGCCATCCGACGCCTCTTTAGAAATATATCTAAGGAATTTGCTAAATTTTAATTACACTTGACAGTTAACAATTCCAACCCTATATACCTTAGCTCTGATAGCGAACAGAATATAATGATTTCTAAGCTGCAGCAGCAGCAGCAGCGGCAGCAGATTATGACGATGATTATATATATAAATATATATAAGCATGTGTATATATTTATGATGACTGCGCTCAACTGACTTTGATGAAGGATGCCCAAATGCCACAAAATGCAATTTCTTTTGTTTGCCATTGTTGTTGTTGGCATAACGAGCATTTTTATGGGTCGACATGGTCAGGTTTTCTCTCTCTCCTACATGCTAGTCAGAGATGTAGCTGCCGCCGTCGTCTTGTGATGTCGTCAATGTCCATTTCCTGGGCCACTCACAGAGACCGCAATCTGTTGCGTTTAGCTATGTCTTGGGCCAGGTTTCTACGACTTGTGTTTGTGTGTGTGTGTATGTGTGTGTCCGTTTTGTGTGTGTGTGTGTGTATGCGTGAATGTTTCTGCATAATTTGCAAAATTATGGGAATCGAAATTCAAGTACGCCAGAGACGCGGCCGTCTGCAAATGCCAGTTAACCAGTGAAGCCGCAACGTCACATAGTCTCTGGCATTTCCCTACCGAGCCCCACACCCCCATCATCCCACCGCACCCCTCAATCCCGCTTAAACCCCGTACCCCCTTTTGTCATCTAACCTGCAGGCGCAATGGCTATGTCTAGTGACTCCTACTCTAGGGTAAACACGATTGCCCAGCCAACTTGATCTGCGGTTTTCGACTTTCACAAACAGGCAACTGGCAACTGGTTGAAGAATTTACTTGCAACGCAGTTAGTTGCTGGCAATGACAATGAGCCACTCAGAATGTTCATGATGATGATGATGATGTTGTTGCCATTGCAGTTGTTGTTGTTGTTGCCATTTTATGCTTCATTAGGCCAAAAATTATATAGTGGCATCAAAAGCCTCACTGCCAGCTAAGTGACAGACAAGCAACAGCCACTCTGCAGCTAAACTGGCAACTAAATGAGCCAAGCAGCAGCAACACAATGTTCCCCCCACGTCGGGTGGGCAGGGGCATCAATTGAAAAAGGGTGACTGGAAAAACGGGGGAGGGTTGGGGCAAAAATTCAGAGAATAAACGGGTCGCTGCTGCACTAAACTAGGCGCTGGTGGTATAATACTTAGATTTTACTTTGCCAATTTCGCCAATTCCATTAACAACAGCAACACCAACACCAACATCAACACCAACATCAACACCAGCATCACCACCAACATCTCCATAATCATCTTCATCGTCAGCAGACCAAACACCCATTTTGCGATTTCTTCGTATAGTTTTAAGTTTTCAAATTGATGAGCTTGCTGATGGAATCTGCCCAGGCGCTGTCCAGGTGTTAACGCCGCGTATAACAACAAATTAATCAAAAAAAAAAAAAAAAAAAAAACCAGGGAAACTTGATGGGTTTGTTTTTATTTTGTATTCTAAAGGAGTGAATAAAGTGATAAATACCTCAATTAACTTCAGGAATGTGTTAACGATTAGAAAAATCAACGATTGGATTCCATGAATATTCGGTGTTAATACAACAGAAATATGATTTTAGGAGGACATAAATTACATAGGCAGAACACTTGATATCTATCAAATAGCAGAAGTGTTCGTCAAGGAAATTATGTTTTGGTTCTAAATGCATATTTTTATGCATTTCTCATTCGCTGCGAATCGAATGTTTATTTTCAAATCCATCACAAAACTGTTGAAGTGAACGCAAATCGACATATTTATTTTTTTAAATTTCAAATAATGTTACAATTACGATGGATGTATCTTCCACTGAACCGAAGAATCCAAATACTTTTGAAGACAGCCGAAATATGTTATCGTCGTTGCCACCACTCGAAGCGCAATCGTAGCGAGGATCGGCCATAAAGAACTGGCGCCAAATCGAAAGCTTCAAGGGCATCTAGTGTATCTGCATGGAAGCTAATAATGATGCTCAAGCGTTATAAGCGTGCTAATATTATTACCTTGTTGTCGTTGTAGTTTTCGTTTCAAATCCAAGATTTCAAGATGCCAAAATAAAAGTGCAGCGGCAAAACACACATATTGAGGCACACATGGCTCAAGCATTTCTCCCATAAATCAATGTGTCAGTTGTGAACGAATGTGTAGGAATGGAAGCGTTTGTTGAATTGTCACTCACATGTTAACGTTGTCAATGTGAGAATGTGTTGAATGACGTTAATTCCACAGGCATGTACATATTCTACAATAAATGAATGTGTGGAAATGTTTGCTGCTCGTAAGCTATTTTTTTTTTGGATTTGTCATTCACATGTTAACGATTAACATAGCTTAAGATTGGCATTGATGTTGGCCAGTGGAATTCAGCTATTAACTTCTAGTAAATTTTGTGTGATTGGTCGATGAATATAATTTGCAAATTTATTATCTGTTTAAAAAGCCAGATTATTTCTAGGGTAAGAAGGTGTCGCGTTGACTTTGGGTTGCACTTGCATACACGTTTTGCCATCGGCTATTGTTGCCCGCAGAGTATCTTGGAATGTTTTGGCATTGGCTTGGACGACCGCACGCACCCGCATCACGACCATCGACTCCATCGACATAGCTGCTGGCTGGGACTGGACTTGAGCCGGGACTGTGTTAATCTATGTAGATCTTTGAGAACATTCACGCGTATTCTGCTGGCGTGTCTGGTCGATAGAGCTGCTCAAGATTCGATCGTTTGCAAATGAAGCCAGAAAAAAATAAGTCTTGTAACTATGAATGCAGACACTAAAAGCCTCGGGAGTGCAGTCTGAGCGAACGACTGACTGACTGACTAACTGACTAACTGACTAACTGACTGATGAACAGATTGATGCACTGATTCAAGTGTGAGCTGAATCGCTGTCGGAATCGCAATGCTCACCGCCTGTCAGCGAACATCAGCGAAGCGACAAATGAGCAAAAGAGACTAGAAATGCGGACGAGCAAATATGCTGCAGATCAACTTGGATGGAAATGGGCTAAGAGATGGGCTGCCATGCCATTCGGATGGGATGCAATGCGGTGCGATGGGATGGGACTGGATGGGATTGGATGGGATGGGAACCACAGCACGTCTGACACTAAGCATATCTCCTGCTGTTGCTGCCCAACTGCCCGCCTGCCTCGCTCTTTCTCCATCTTTCGTATTGGAATCTATTGCGAAAATGGAACCGCTGTTCGTTGCATGTGCAACTCAAGTGGCATCAGCTTCGTCCACGCTCGAGTGTCCAACATGATTTCCAAAGCACCAGTCAAGTGTATATAGCTGCCTTCAAGTACTGCATGTACTTATCACATGTTATATCAATCATCTATCTGGTCATATCCGCATTTAGTAGACCTGTTGCCAATGCACCAATGCAAATAATTGATAAGTTCATCAAAGTTGCTACGACTTAGTTCCAAAAGGGCGGCAGTTCTCGTTGTTATATTATATAAGAAATTGCCTTAAAAAAGTATGGGAATAAAAGTATAAAGTTCACCTACTTGCAGTTATTTGTTGTACCTATCAGTGCTGCTCGCCCATAATGATAAGATAGCTTTAAGTGCGTGTGGTATTAACTATTTGCCATGTCGTTGTGCTATGCCACAATCAGGTGTACATATGTATTCATTCATATGTAGGTCGTGGGCTTGCGTGTCTTGAGGTTCTGGTGCATAATATAGTGTCGGTATGAGTCTCATCATGAATGATGCACGAGTGAAGCAGTTAACGGTTCACCGAGCACTCACACAAAGTGCTCCAAGTTGCAAAGTAGTAGAAACTGTGACTTAGTTTGTTGCATAAGGAAACATTTACCTCCAACTAACTAACTAACTATTTAGAATGATTTCATCAGAGATGGGCAACAAATTGGCGCATCAACAACACAATCACAATTCGTTCGTCATGCCTGCCCATCTCTCTCTCTCTCTCTCTCTCTCTGTCTCTCTGTCTCGCTGTCTGTCTGTCTCTATCACTCGCTGTCTGACTACTAGTGCCATCTTTGTCTACGGACTGAGCTTATGTCATTTGAATGTCGTTGTGCTCCATTTCTGTCACGCTTGAAGACTGCAATTGAGCCAATTGACTCCTCCAACTGTAGTTGCGGTTGAAGATGCTACAGTCTAGTGTCTTGGTATCCGCAGTGGGGGCGTGTGAAGAGTGCGGCCCATTAGAAGTGAGCTTGGAAAACAAAGCACAACGAGCTGCACCGGGCTATAGAGAATAAGTACAATATCAAAACGAGAGCAACGACAAACGGCGACAACAATGGCGCGGGAGGCGCTCCAGGAAAATGACTAATTATGCAGCAGGCAGAGGCAGGCTGGCAGGCCATTGCCATGGGCGGTGCGGTGTGTGGCAAGCAGCTGATGGCGGAAGGCGGTGATGGCAAGCAACCACATTAGCGGCAACGGGGCGCGCTTTGCGTTGGTAGCGGTGAATGGTAATTGCGAACCGTTATAATGCGAGAGCGCGCGCATAATAAGAGCAAATGGAGACGGTCGTGAAGTTGGCCAAGTAAAGCTGGAGTGGAATGCTTAGTGGAGTAAAAGGGGTGGGAGGTGGCTGGCTGGGAGGCAGGCAGGTTGACTGTTGGCAGCCCTCGCGCGCACATTTGCTCTAGTTCCGCGAGGTAAATGTGACACTCGTTCACGCGTATTGAAGTTAAGGCGACAGCGACAGCAACAACAACAATCAACTAGCACTCACTAAAAAAAACACACACACACACACACACACAACACCGCAGGCTGTGTGTGCATTTGTGTGTGTGTATGTTGCATATTTGCCTACACTCATAAAATCGCCCTGAGCCAGCAAGTATGCAGAGGAAACCCGGCGGGATTCGAAATACATCGGAGTATATAAAAAAAAACAGGCCAAATAATATTTAAAATTTTTCTTCTTTCTACAAATAATTTCTAAACTTACGAAACAATTTTTTTTAAATGAAAAATCAATCAATCCATAAAATTTGGCGTTTTCTTTATAATGTTTGAGAAATATATTTCTTAAACGTATTTTAATTTTCAATTTAAAAGCCTGGTTTCTCCAAAGATACGATCAGTTGTTTAAAATAAGCTTAGCTAAAGGTATGGTCAATTTATTTTTTCTGAGTGTAACTTCAAATCGGGCATTGATGTAATGACGGCAACAGAGTTGCTGACCCAGTTGCGTGTTAGCCGCAAACCTTTGCGCCGCGTTTGTTGTGCGCTGCACATCCAGGCTGTGGATGACGCTGGGGCAGCGCGCATCTTTTGTTGCACATAACTGTGTCAGTGGTGGTGATGCCAAAGTGGTGTCGATTTCGCAGACAATGCCAAATGTTGCACTGGCATAGTTGCAGCAAATGCTGCGGCCGCTGCTGCAGTTGCTGCAAAAGGTGTCGCAGACATTTGCCATATTTGGTTACCATAGAACCAAGCAAGCTGGCAATCAGGCAACCAGGCAACCAGGCAACCTGGTGTTGCAAGTGGACCACAGCCTGGCGGTGCTCCGAGCGGTGCATTTGACTGCATTCGAATATGTACGATTTGCTGGCACTAACCCATTCTGATGACTTGACAATGCTTAATGACTCTCACCCGCTTCCACTTCCCTTATTGCACATAAGCATTCCCTCCTCCTCCCGGCAACTGCATGATTGATGAAGCCGACCGTCTGCACATTGTACTTAATCATAAGCCCACAACTCTTTTTTTGGGTATTACCAATTCGGGCAACCTTTATTAAATTGCATTATTTGTTTCTAATTCTCTTTCCAAGATCTTGTGTCTTTAGAGTATACTTATGGTAATGGATCTAAAATGGGTTTGTTTTTGGGCTAGAATTGAATCAACTTCAATTCGTTAAGAATTTCATTTCAATTCATGACTTGAGGAATAAGTCGATTGAAACTGATTTTAATTGAACTTTGATCTCCTTATTCAATGTGACATTTTCAAAGTATTATCATAAATAGAAAACAAAAATATGTCATAAATTTGGCATGCTCGACGGTAAATGTGTGAGGTTGAAGAGGTCACTCTTCAGACTTTTGCTAGTTGCAGCTTTGGTTGATATATTATAATTTCTAGAGTTGTATATATAGTAAACATATCTAATAACAGTTCTTTTGTTTGGCAGCTCATAACAAGTACTCGCTTAAACAATAGCTGGTACATATGAAGTAGTACTTGATTGTGTTTAGATTTGATCGGCTGAGCACTGGAATTGGTTCCAGAACCTTGCTTTGGGTAATACGCACAGATGTGCGGCTATAGCCACAGATTTGTCGCTCCGATTTAGTTTGTTAACTCTAACAGTTAATGAACACATACAAATCTAAGCTGAAGCAGACTAAATGTATGTGCATTTGTGGAATGTTCATCTTCATGCTTCGCAGCTAGATAAGTGTATTCGATGTCAATGTCTTTGCGATGGTTGTTATTGTTTTTGTTATTGTGCTTAATCACAGATCGCTTGGTTTCGAGTCAAGGCCTACGAAAATTGTCACAGAATGTTTGCTTAGCTAATGGTAGTCTGCAGACACTTACAGCACTTCCAGTAACTGGTGCTCTATACTTATATATGAGTTAGTTCTGGCACTGGGCTTGATGACATCATAACGTCTGTTGCAGATCTTTGTATACTACTACTACAACTAGGAGTACTACTTATTCTTCTTCTTGTTATACCCTGAACCCACTGACAATGGGTAAACAGACTTTAAAGCAGTTTGTGAAAGACTTGGCAACAGTCAAAAACTTCAAATTTTGAATTTTAGTTTAAGATTAAGCTTATTTTATTTTGTCCATAACTTTCTGCGAGAAACGATAACCGATAGCAATAAAAGTCAGAGTTTTAACTAAAGTTTTTGACGTCCAATGTCCAATGTGGATTTTTTTTTATTTTTTAGTCGGTTAAGAAAAACGGTAGAAAATCGCTTAATCATGCTTAACAAATTGGTAAGCAGCAAGCCTAAGCATTTTTTTGCGCATATACATGCACACATACATACATACGCACACACCTATACATAGATACACATACAAACACACATTTAGTGGGTGTACTCAAATTCTGCGTCATGTCAATCTAAGACGTGACTTACTTCTGGGCAAAGGCTTGGACCTGGGTTCAGGGTATCTTGTAGTCGAGCTCTCTCGACTGGAGTATTCTTACTTAATCTTTTCTGCTTCTTCTTCTTCTTCGTTTTTTTATGATTCCTAACTGAACAAAACGCATTTAACTGTCAATTGTCACAGCACGTTCCATGCATTTGCTCGCTTGGCTGCTGGTTCCGCTTCTACAGTTCATAAATCAAATGCCCGAAAGCCCCAACAAATGATGACTTTTATCTCCGACTGGTTGTTGCGTGCTACAGTAGCAGCAGTTGTTGCAACAATATCTGTTGCAGTTGCAGTTGCAGTTACAATTGCTTACCCATTGCATTTGACTGGCGCTTAGAACGGTTCCTATAGCCTGCTTTTTAGCAAATTGAGAAAATAATAAGACAAAATGGTTTATTGAGTTCGTGTCAGCACCAGCGGTGTCTTTCACTGACCGCTTGTCAGCCGCCAATTACCAGAAATCACTTTCTTCCCTCAAGAGGCAGATGATCTGTCTGCGGCTGTGGGCTCTGGCTCACATTCCAACTCAAAGTTGGTCACAGGCTCAGGTTGTGCCCATTTTGTGCGGTGTTAGGGAAATGATTGCAAATGTGTGAGCAACGAGCAAGAATGGTGTCAATCTCAGTAGACGACTAACGGATACTCTGTAGTAAGGGTGGAACTCTTCCACTCGACTCACTCCCCTATACTAAATAGATTTGATAAGTCGATATGAAATTTTCACAACAGTTTTCGAAACGCTATGGAGAGGAAGTTCGCTTTGATTGGTTGCATACAGCTTGAAGCATTCTAAAACATCTGTTTAAACAGGGTATTCAAATCAGAAACTAAGAAACGTGCGCCCCACAGCCATCAATCGAGCTGTGGAATAAATCGATACGAAAATCGAACAAAATTTTTCACAGCCTTTTCGCCAGGTTCAAGTCAAAGATGCCTGAGCCCGCCAACGGCGACAAATGCATTTAGAATCATTTTGGTGTTTTCTTTTTTTTTTTCATCTATTGCTTTTTATTTTCGTTATTACCGAAGAAAGTTTTTCGCCAGGCCCCACAATGTTGGACACTTTAAGTTGGTTTTAGGGCTCTTGTTTTGTTTCGTATTTTTTTTTTTTGTTTTTTTTTTTTGTTTAGCGTTTTGCTTCGTTTGGCTTTTGGTGTCTTCATCCACGTCTGGGTCTCTATTATTTTGTTGCCGTGTGTTTGGGATTTTGTCTTTTGTTCTAGCTGCTGTATGTGGAAAATGCTATCTAACGGCATCAGTTACACTACATAACTGTTCTCACTTTCTTGACTGCGCCGCTGCCGCCGCCGCGTTAAATTTATTGTTGTTTTGTCTCTCTTGCCGCATATCCGGTGCCACAGATGGTGTCCGCAGCCATTACGATTACTTAGAGCGCATTACACGACAAAGACCCAAAGAACTGAAACAACAAACACAACCAAAAATAGAGAACCATAAGCAGCCGCCACCAGAATCAGAATCAAAAATAATACTTAAGTTACAATTACAATTTGAATCATAAACACTATTAGTTAACAGCTGGGAATCTCTTGGCATTCTAAATTCAAAAATAACGCCACAGATTGCATATCTGTGTAGGGGAAGGGCCGTAAGTCGGTTTCGGTTAGCTAACGGGCCATAATCGTTTAAATTAGTGGTTCTATTGGCTGCTGAAATTGCATCATTTGCATAATGTCTCAATTTATAAGGCCTCGTTCCAGATTGAGGGCATTAAAGGTATTCATCTATAAGCAGTATGTAGCTTGAAGCTGCAACTAGCTCTCTGTATATATGTATGTATAAGAAACCTCCGTTATAATTCGTTGATATGTATGTAAAAATAACTCAAGTTAATGAATACTTTAAAAGATTCCAAACTCTTTCTAAATTCCTTATTTTCGTATACATGACTTGGACAGATCGGCCTTAACCAAAGATATCACAACTATTTTCTTCTAAACTGCACAACAACCTGCTGTTTTGCGGAGCAGCAAGTCCAATGCCGAAACCGAATCCGATCCGTATCCGATGTCATTTGTTTTCGGCTTACCACTTTCACCCGTCGAACCAGATTACGACCCAAAGAGTTGCGGCTGTCTGCGTGGTTTCGTGAGGCATTTTTTGGGCAGCTGTATACATCGAATAAATCAAATGCAAGGGGTATTCATATATCGATTGACTCTATTCAAATGCATAATCAACGTTACATACTTTTCATTTCATATAAAGAGTATGCTAAGAATGAATATCTTTAGATTTTGTTGTTGATGAAGATTTATAGAAGATTGTAGACTGATTATATATGGTAGAAAAGTGTTAATTAATTATAGATTGAAATGCTGTCGATATGTGTAATCACCAAATGAAATGCCGCAATGCATTAAAGAACTGTTATAGATTTTTGTAGTATAACTTATATTATTATGTATAGTGTTTCCTATCTAGATGATAAAAAGTAGGAGTATGGTGTAGAAGCAAAACAAAATGTAAGGGAAAGGAATTTATTCTGGCTAACTATTAAAAATGTTTGCAGAAACTCTTCTGGCTTGCAACCACAAACACGAGAGGCAATGATATGCTCAGACGTATGGGTTCCCACACAGCACAATAATAGACAATAAAAACCAAGACAAGACAAGACAAGACACACACACACACACATTTAATTTGACTTGTGTAAATTGTTTCATTGGGGCCGGTGAGTGAAATCAACGACAGTGGTGACAACTGCCTCTGGACACACATTTGTCAAAAATTGTAATGAAAGTAAAACCCATTAGATTCAATGAGTGGCGATGACCATGACAAGAAAGCAGACGTGCGACACGTGCAGACCCAAAACCTCACAGCTTTACGAGTGTACTGTGTGTGTGTGTGTGTGTGTGTGTGTGTGTGTGTGTGTGTGTGTGTTGTGTATAAACAATGCCCGAAAGCAGAAAAAAGGCAATCTGGCCAGAAATGCGTCTAGTTAAGTTGGCTACTTGTGGCCGGTGCAGCGGCTACACATTAAAATAAAATCAACTTAACACGAAAATTGTAAAAACGAAACGAAACGAAACGAAAGAAAGGCAACTTCTGAAAATAAAAGTCGGTCTTCGTCTAAATAATAGAAACACAGAGCGACAATCTTCCGCCCAGTTTTAGTTTTATTTCCACTCAGTTGAGCCCGGTTCGGTTCGGTTTGGTTCAGTTCAGTTCAGTTCAGTTCATTTTAGTTGAGTTTGGTTCAACCATGTTTGCCATCGACTGCGACTTCAAGATCGACGGAAGCGCTGTTGTGCCGACATTTGTGCCCTTTCTTTGAAGTGAAATTTTTGCCTCAATGCCACAACGTCTGCAATGCGCCGCATGAAAAGCCAGTCAACGTGTTCAAGAGACATGGAAACCAAACTTTTCGAACAATGCACTGCGATGCTTGAATACTCTTTCACTATATGAATATAAATAGAATACAAAATGGAAATTGAGAAATAGATAAATGCAATAAATTATAAGTAAATACAAAAATAAAATACAAAACGAATAAAGCGAAGGATCTGTAGTAATGATGAATAAAAGTAAAACATAACATAAACAATAAATAAAGTCGACTTAAAGAACACAGCGAGAGTGTTTTAATTGAAAAGAATTAGAAAGAATTTTCTCCGTATGACAACAATATTATCACACTATGATTATGTAGAAAAATAGAGTGAATATAATTGAAAGATGCCAAGCTGAAATGGTTTGCAGCAGAGCGTTACAAGCTCAGTCGCCTAGCTAATCAGACATCAAATGAGACTTTTGGAATTTAATAGAGATGACATTCTCTAGAGACGGGTTAGGGGACAAGCGGACATAGTGGCGGCGACGACGAAGGTCGGACACGGGTAATGAAAAGTGCGTAGATCATTACTTGTTTTCCGCTTTTATCATATTCCATGCGTCTGTGCCCCGCTTCGTTGGTGGGGCATCTGTGTGAACGTTGGAAGAGGGTTCGGTGAGGGCGGCAAGTTTGGCTATTGTATTGCTGTTGACTGCAACTTAAAACACAATTTATTTCGCGTTTAATTGCTATAATTGTGAAATTAATTTCGTTTTCAATTTCGTTGACCAGTGAAATCTTCTTTAGTTTTCTTCTCTCTCTCAATATTCGGCTGGCTGTCGGCTCTTTCTGAAGTTGAATGATTGAGATCACCCAGGCAGGCCAGCGTCTAACTGGTCAGCAGTTTAATAAGCCATGTACTTACCGATCTTCATATGTAACCATGCCCATGCCGCGAGAGAAACTAAACATGAAATGCATTTTACCAGTAGAAAACTCATTATTCTATGAAAGTAATTTCTTCTTTTTATTTTTAAGTGATGTCATAAGAGTTCAAAAATGTAACTTTACTTAATTAATCAAATCATCTTGGGTAATATTAAAGAACCAATTTAATCAATCTGTTTTTGCTATGTCCAGCAACAATATATACTGAGCATATAGGAAGAATGCTTCCAAGAGAGATCCATGATTGCAGAGAAGTCGAAAGAGTTATGCTTATCGTGTGATTTAGATGCTGTTTACTCAATGAATACTAAATATAGTTACCATTTATTTTTTTAAGTGATATTTGCGATCATCAGTTCTACATATCAAATCAGAAGTACCTCTTTACTTTGCAGTTCTTATTCAACTGTCGTTAACAATCAAATATTATATTTATTTCATATTTCGATTAATATGTTATATATCTATAACACAAGCTTTCAATTAGAAATTGTTTCTATTTTCAATATTTACTTGCATCGACAGCAATGAGTTCCAACTATCAGCGAACACTTTACGTATAATCACTGAACTCAATCAAGAACTGTTTGCATTGGCAAATAGAAAACGAAAAAATACTTGCAAAAACAGCCAACGAACCGCTCATTCAATATTAGCTGACTAAACATGGCCAAGAAGAGACAGTTGAGACCGAGAGAGCCGCCAGCCAAAAGCAACAGTAAAATGGAATAATGCCGAATGCTATCTGACTACTCCCAGCCACAAAAAGAAGCAAGGCAGAAACAAATCTATACAGTGATGAATTTTACTAACCGAAAATTATGCGAGTAAATGGCGTGAGTAAAGGGGAGATGTTGTGGGATAGTTAGGCGTAGGGGTAGGGGAAGGGGAAGTAAGTTGAGTTGAAAGCCAGTGGCAGAGACACAACGTGAGACAGATTTGAGTTTGAAATTAAAAAGCTAATGAAAAGGTTATAAATGCCGTTATTGCATGCATGCTGACAGAGAGCATAAAAGCCAGAAATTATGCCAATACAGATACGAGAAGGAATATAAATAGGAATAGTAATGACAGAGACAGAGACACAGACAGAGACAGAGGCAGAGGCAGAGGCAGAGTTGAGGCCGACTTGGGTCTCTTCTGATTTCTAGCTTAAGAGCCCCAAACCAAAACCAAAACCGAAACCAAACCAAACGAAACGAAATGAATCTGAATTCGACTCTGCAGTGGAATGCTAAACATGCAACAGCAGCAGCAGCAACCACAGCAGCAGCAGCAGCAGACAGGCCAAGAGCTTGTTTCAGCTAGTAGACGTCTTTGGATTTGGCCAAGTTCGCTTCACACGCTGACTGGCGATGCATCAAGCGGGCGAATTGATGCCGCCGATGATGAGGTGCCACTGCCACTGCCAAAGCCAAAGCCAAAGCCACTGCCAAAGTCAGCAGCAGCAGCCAGGTATAATGAGTGTTGCCAGCTGCGACTGCGACGCCAGCTGTGGGTCTGCAAACGCTGAGATTATGCTAATAAGTTGGCGCTGGAGTTGCCAGCAAAACGGTATTGGTAACCAAAGTCATGAAACGCAAACGCAAACGCCACAGCCTCAGCCTCAGCCTCAGCAGCTAGCAGTCAGCAACTCTAAGCGCTGCAAGCGGCGACATATATAACACAGAGAGAATAGAACACAGAATAGAACAACAACAACAACAACAACATTACCTAGCAGCAGCCGAGCTAGCGACAGCTTGCACAACGGCAATGTTAGGGGCAACAGAGACAACAGTAAAAGCTAAAGCTGCATTCTAGGTCAGTGACTACCACTAGGAGCAATGTTGCTGGTGCTGCTGGTGCTGCTGCTGCTGCTGTTCAGTTGGTTATGGTGTTGGTCAACGTCTCTCATTCATTTATCAGCGGTCTTTGTTAGCAGGAGCAGGCCATGGAAATCGGTCAATTGTTGCCTGGTCAACTGTCAGTAAACTGCTTTTGGTTTTTCTACCATCTTATCTCTGTACAATATTTATTTTTCTTTTTCTATTTTTTTCCTGCGGTATATTACGAGTATGTTGGCCTAAATGGGTATTTGGGAATTGCAATTGATTTGGCTTTACTGGCGCAACGTGGGAGTAAGTAGTTGTGGTGCAGTTGGTCTGTGGTTTTGGTGGTGTACTTCGGATTGAGCTCAGGTGAGCAACGACGCCCACGGTAAATGACCTTCAGCTAAATAGATACTAAAAACATGCTGATCAGTTGGCCAGAATAGCAGAAAGAACTGATTATCGATAGGCAAGGAATACAAAGTTGGGCGTTCAGTTTTGTATTCCTATTGAAGTTTCAAAGCTTTACAGATTGAGATATAAATACCAGATAAATCATATATAAATTGATGTCACAGAATCAATTGTCCGACGCGAAAGCAATAAGAGCAAGGCACGCAGTTAAAAACTATATAAGCTAATAACTATCCAAAAATTATGTAAAATACTTTCAACTTTATGCAGCCCTTTTGTTATAAATATTAATTCTGTAATAAAAGTTATTGCTTTTGACAAATAGGTCATTCTCAGAAGTTATTTGCCATGACAGATATTTGTATCTGCCAGATATCCAAACCACAAAAAAAAGAAGAAAATTAATGGCACAAAAAATCAAATTGACAAAAAACTGTCATCGAAGCGTCAACGTCTATTCAGCTCATTCATGGAAATTGTATCTGTAACTTGAAATTTAGCTGTATCTATATCTGTATCTGTTGAGCTTTACAGTTCTTTTTGCGCCGTTGTCGTGATCGTTATTGTTGTTGCTGTTCTTGTTGTCATCGCGATTTTGTTGTTGAGCGAATGCTAATGTCAATGCTAATGATAATGGCCGCTCACATGCGATAATGATGGCCAAGAGACAACATTCAACTGTCCGCTAACTGGATAGACTAAAAGTCTAACAGACCACCAGACTGATAGATGAACTCGGGGAGTGCCTCACTTCTTACAAACATTTGAGCAAATTGCAATTAAAATGAGTGACAATTCCGTGATTAGCTTAATGCAAATTATTGCTACATAATACTAGTGTTCACAGGCCTCCCAAGAAATGAAATGGAAACAAGAATGAAATACTTGGCAGATGATCAATCAGATGGCACAAAAATTAGAAAGAAGAAAAAAATACGTTTAGCTTTCATCATTTTGGTTGGAACATTATTAGCAACTGACTCATGACGCCTGCAAAACGCCCACAGTTCCAGCTTCCATCACTGCTTACTATCCGTTCTTATGGAAATTAATAAGCAGTCTTTTTTGGCTGTGTGGATTTGATTCGATTCGATTTGGATTCATAGGTGGGCGGGGTCGTGTAGCAGATCTGTGCTCTGTGGGTCTCTGGGTCGCGTATCACTTTCATATTGATAATCGCAATAAATCACAAAGTGGTTTTATTATTTTTATGGCATTTTGATTCGCATGTGCGTGGCCAGCAGCCGTTTACACATCAAGTAAAGTTCTTTCATTCGTTTTGACTGTTATTTGTGTTGCTTTTGCTGCTGTTGTTGTCGAAAAAAAATAATAATAAAATAACAGGCAACAGCAGAATTAGAAATAATGACAACAACAGCGACATACAGCAAAATGTTGACCCAGTAAAAGAAAAAGTTTATTTTTTTTATAAGTTTTGCTGCCCCTTCCTCCGTATTTTATTTATTTTTTTCTTTTTTTGCACTCTTTTGCTTTGTGGCTGCTGATACTCTGCAAATTTGTTAGCCAAAAAACTTTGCATAGTTATTAATTCTTAACGGTTTTTACTTTCACGTTAGAACAATATGGAAAGAGGCGATAATTATTTCGAAAGATGCCGCAACCTCGAGCATCCGTCGCGTCCCATCGCTTCGTGTCGCGTCGCGTCGCGTTCGTTGCCTAAGTCTTTTGTTTGCCCTTCCGCTGGTCGCTTTAGTTGCCCCGCTATCCGTTGTCCGCTGCGGCCTGTCTAGCCCAAATATGTTATTTATATATACTTATATATGGCCAACTAACGGTCCGAGAATGACGAGCAAACTTTGCACTATTTGTAGAAGTTTAAAGTCATTTATGTTTCCTACTTTTTTTGTTTGTTGTATTTTCAAATTCGTATTTGTATTTCTTTTTGTATTCAAAAACAAAAGCAAATAGAAAATTTAAAAGGCAAAAACGAAAAGCAAATATATACACATTAATGGAAACTAGAACATTATGCAAATTACACTGGACAATGGCCAAAGAGGGTACCGCGGCCCTGGCCAAAAAGCGAGGTGAAACCTCCAGATCAAACACTCTCTTTGTTTGATATATACAGTCATATTGAAAGCATATACTCATAAGTATATAGTTTGTATCCAGATTTACTACAAAAACTGTGTCTAGTACTTAACGTACTGAGAACAACGATTCACTAAGAGAAGGACCCTTAAAGGATTACAATTGAAGATAATGTAATTCATTTAAAATTGATAGAAAAATGCCACCGAATGTTGAATGAATATTATTTTTCAATAGGTTGGCGGTTTATTGAGATCACTCGTAAAATTAGACTTATATTGGTTAATGACCGTGCTAAGTGGATATAGCTAGCTGCAAATTTGGGTCAGACTGGTAATGCCATCATCATTATTATCCATAATAACAAGCAGCACATGACATGTTCCTTAGAGATGATCAAGCAATCATCAACAGGCGCATTTTACTCTGTCTCTTCTGCATCTGCTTCTTCTTCTTCTTCTACTGTGTCGGTTTTCTTATATTTTTGTTTTAACTGAAGCATTTTTTTTGATATTCGTACAACTTTCACATGTGAATGCGACGTCTGACGACTGACATGATCACATGTGCCACTCCCCCACCAGCACCACCAGCACCACCAACATTAGCGCCCCCCTCTTTAATATGCAGTCCTCCATAGCTCAGAAAGCTCTTTGAGTTAATGTCTCGAGCGTTTCGTTTATTATGTTTCTTCTTTTGCTTCTGCGTCTTCTTCTACTATTTTTCTCCTTGCAATTTCGCTGCTTTTTTCTATTGGCTATTTGCGGTTGTTGTTGGAGTTGTTTTTGTTGTTGTTGTTATTGTCTTCTTGCTGGCAAGTTACTGCCCAGGCTATAAATTTAATTTCAATGCAAAGTTACAGCTTAATTCTTATGCTCAGCAACGATGGCCACGACCAAGACGTAGACGAAGACGAAGACGAAGACGTTCATCATCATTATCAGCAGCAGCGAGAAAATGAGAATTCCAGCGGCGGGGAATCAACTGCCCTTTGGCTCTCCCTGCCTACAACAACCTCTCCATCCGCCGCCATCCCCTGCCGTTAGCTTGTTGCAAACATTTCACTTTTTTCGTGCCGCAAATGATGATCGATGTGCGCGTCGCATGTCGATGTCGCTGCGGCCTATGTTGAATATTTCGCCTTCGTGTGGCTGCCAGTTTTTGAATTGGCAGAATGCAAATGCCCCTTGCCACTCCCACACCCCCTCGTAGGCATGCGTCATTTCAGCTGTCGACAGACGGTGCCAAAAATTATTAAGATATATGCCAGGAATGTCTCGGAATTGTTGAAAAATTAATTAGTGTCTAAATGGGCTCGCCTGCCATTATTTTACATCCAGCTACATCCAGGTACAGGTTCAACTCCAACCACGACTACTGTCCTTAACAGTCTACAGCAATCCTCGCTAATCACCAAACAGCGTGCTGTTCAGCGTGTTTCGCATCAATCAGCCAGCAAATCAGCATCAGCGCTGCCTAATAAATGACTACGCACGAGTGTTGTAGCTGCCGCTGTCGACGTCGACGTCAACGTCGCATCTTGTTGGCTGTATCAGGGCACTAATTAGATGCGTTGTGGTGTTGACGTTTGGGGCTGGCAAAGCGACACGACAAACGAATCGCTACAGACTCGTCGCCTTGGCATCCAGACACCTTGAATCCAAAGCTCCACAGAAAGATTGGAAGACGGCGAGGGCAGAGCGATTGAAAAAACCAAAAAAAAAGAGGCAACTGCACTTTAGCAGCTCAACAACATCTAATGAAATTCCAGCTACAGCTCCACTCCTCCGTCCCAGCATCAAAACACAAAAATATAAGAGAGAGAACAATTTGTGCGAGTGCAGCTTGCAGCGGTCTTCCGCTTTGAACTACTGTGCAGACTGCAATCCTGCAGCATTGCAGCAACAACATGATAAGCACCCTCTGCTTAAAGTCGATACTTACTCGAATAATTGCAGCGAATTATCATTTTAAGAATGGAGATACATCGATTTATTTTGTTAAGTTTAACTATCTGGAAGGACGTAGAAGGGTGGGAAGGGAGCTGGACCACTTACAGCTACTTCTTTTTGGTCGGTTCAGTTTTGATAAAATGATTGCTGTGAAAAGTTTGAAGTCACCTTTCGACTGGCAGTTCCTATGATAGCTTAATGAAATAGTGATCCGATCTGTGGCTAAAATATTGATATATTTAATGTAGTCAAGCTAAAGGAATCGACTGATGGAATACATATATATATATATATAAATATATCCACATCAATAAATCTGTCTCAATATATATATATGTATTATTACTCTGCTTTCGATAAATACGTAAAACTTTTCGTTTCTTTTGCTGCAATTTGTTTCACATCAGAAAGTTACTTCATACCTGAGAAGCAGACATGATGCTTTCCTCTGATACCTGCATATCCGTCAGCAGATCTTCGACAGCTTTTATGGCTGCTGAGAGACCTGTCTGCCTGCCTGCCTGCCTGGCCATTATGAATTCCATTTGGCTAAACACAAATTCTGAGTTTCGACGACGATCTACTTGACTACTCGTGTTTAGAATCTGTTTGGATCATCAGCGATCGTTTCGACGACTTCCGGCCACCTTTTGGTTTATTGGTGGTGGCCAACGCTGGCTTTTGTTGTTCGCTGGCCAAATCGAAAACTCGTTGGCCGCATTGGAAAGCTAACGGTTAATGGATAGCTGTGCCGTCTGTGATTAACTGGCGTGTATGATAACAACTAATTAACGAGAAATCAAATCGAATCAACAGACAAAACAAACACAAAACAAACAAATATGTACAAATGTACACATGTTTGTTTGTATGGCCAGGGAAGTGAAAGGTTAGGCTCAGTGTAACGTTTTGTGGCAACGTTTTTGTCGGCCGGCACAGCTGACGGACAAGACCGGAACAGAGTCCACCTAAACCAAGACCAACTCAAGTATAGTTATCTGAAAAAGTAAAAGCCGGCTTTGAAGCTGTTGAGAAAAAGACAGAACAAACCGAACAAAACCACGCCAAAACTTAGCAAAAAAGAAAGGCTGCCCCGTCTCAGAAATGACCAAAGCCGTACTACAAATATTTAGAACAAATCCAAACAAATAGACAACGTCAAAAGCAACAACAAATATCTGTAGACAAACGCGCTGTGTCAGCTGTGAGTTACGATTGTCATAACAGCTGCCTGGAACGCGAGGAAATTCCAGGAGACGTTTTACTCACAGATAGAGTAAGCTAGATTTCGTGACACGGCTAAGCAAGGTACGATTTGGCAGCTGGAGATGGGTGCGTGGCACGAACACTTACGGCCGGTTGCAACTGAACATGAAGACGTAATTTGCTCATGAAAATTAATTAAACTAATTTAAATTAAATGATTTCTTCTAACAGTAGATAACAACAAAAAAAAAACCCAACTCGTGAAACGATCCCTTCTCAAGTATGACGTAACCAATAACTGGCAGCCAAAAAAAAAGAAGAAAAAAAAGTGAACTGCGCTCACAGCAATAAGCAGTAATTGCAAGAGAGAACAACGGTGCATTTTTCATTTTTGCAGCTGTCAAATCGAGCGGGCGGATGGGGTTGATGGGCAGGTGAACGTGCACATGTGGGGGAGTACACTGTCAGTGTACTAAGTAGCGGCACTTTAAGTATGCGGCAGCCAAAACGTCAAATGTAATTTTGTTATTTTAAGTGATTTTTTTACGCTTTCGCGACGGCTTGCTGCTCCAGCTTCAGTTTCAGCAGCGACAGCAACAACTGCGACAGCAACGAACTGCCATTCGTTCCAATCTTAATTATTGTCGCTTGCAGTCAACTCGGGCAGTTCCAAGTCAAGTCTCCACTGCCATCGCCATCGCCATCACCGTCGCCATCGCCATCGTCGTCGCCATCGCCATCGCCATCGTCATCTCCATTTTCATCTTTCGGTTCGGCTTCGTGTTTGTCATCGTTGTCGGCTTCAGCTTGAGCCATGGCAATTCATTTTCTGTTATGTCAAGACGATGAGGCCCAGCAGCGAGCTGTGCTGAGTTGTTCTGTGCTGGTGCTCAATTGATGCCCGTTCTAATGAATTATGATTAGATTTACGGGTGTCTGGCAACTCTACAAGGCTGCGGCGCTTGCTGCGCTGTTAGTGCCACTGTTAGGACCACTGTTAACATATTGTGCAGACAGCGCCGTTAGCAGCATGGCAATGACCTGCGACTGCGTAGAGTTTACTTGACTAAATTCTCATTACTCAGCCGTAGTCGCAGCCGCAGCCGCAGCCGCAGTCGCTGTCTTGTCTCAGTCGCAGTCTCCTACAAGGCGAACCCCTTACGTCTCCCCATTCCCCCCTCGTACGCAGTAGTCGCAGTCGCTGTTTGAGCAAGCGGGTAGCTACTTTAATGTTTGTTTTCTTGATTTCCAGCTAGTTTATTTTGTTGCCAGCCAACTCCGTTAATGTTTAATGCAAATACTCGGTGCTATAGCTGATATTTTTTTTCTACTTGTTTTTTTTTTTTTTTTGTTATTACAATTTTCTCAGTTTAGTTAACATATTTTTAAGGTAAGGGCCGCAGAATTTGTCACCCTCTGCTTTAATTGGCATAAAATCAACAAACTGCTGTAGCCACTTTCTATTCGCATAAATTGCGAGAAAACCAAATAAAACTGTGAAAAAAACCACAACGACTACAATACTTTAAAAGTTAAAAAGCTTGCAAGCTTATTGCTTAATTATGTATGTTGGGGTTTGACTGATGAACCAAATCGGAATACGACTAATACAAAAATGGATATTTGATATATTTATAGTTTATTTAAATGTGGCATTCAACTTCTATATCAGAAAGAATAATTATTCTGGTAGTCTGAACTGAGAAAACTGTATAAATTTATTAAAGAAACCTTATAGTAGACTTAAACTCTGTCTTAAGAATAATAAAAACAAAGATAACATTTGAAAACTATAACTAAATCCTAACATCCTTAATTCAAGGCTTAGCAAATAGTGGTTCCTAAGGAGAAATAAATGTGTAATCCCTAATTTCAAGCTGACAACCAATTACAGCTGATTTTCTGAGAAGACCCATTCTTGAAATTATACTTTCATTCGAAAAACATTTACAAGGTGTTTTTGTTTTGAGATTGAGTACACAAACTTAATATATTCATATTTGTTCAACACATTTTCATCACTTTCCGAATGTGGCCCCCCATATCGAGCGTAAGACTGGTCAGGCACTGAACTGATTGCAGCATGTGCCAGAGTTGCTGTAGTGACTAGGCACAATTCATTAGCATATCTATCAGTCAATAGTAGATCAACAGCTCTAACAGATTACAAGATTACAAGCCATCCAAGCTAAGCTAATACACTAAGCCCCCAAAACGGTAGCCATGCAAATCGATGCGCTGTAACAGGTGCAGTTGTCCGTTGTCTCAACATGTAAATGAATGCTGTGCGAGCAGAGGAATAGGCTAGGGGAATGGAGATGGGGAGGGGGATGGGGACCGTCAAAGTCAAGCTCAAGACAACTGTTGGCGCTCTGTTGTTCAAGTTCAATGCTACGAGCAGAGGCTGCTGTTAATGTTGCTGCTGCTGTTGCCGCTGTTAAGTTTGAGGTCGCGCTGAGACCAACTCTCCACAGAGAGTGTGTGTGCGCGCGTGCGCTGTAGTTGTTGTAAGTTTGGAGAGTGAATTCTCCCATTCTCTCAGCAGTTTGACTCTTTCTTGTTCTGCAGAAGAGGCGCAACGCTCGTTCGACCGTGTCTGTGAGCGTGTGTGTGTATCTGTGTGTAAAGTAGAAATGGGCTCGCGCTTTTCTTCGCTTTTGCTTCGTGCGTTTGCATTGCTGATGCCGTCGGTGCATGGCTTTCTTACAACGATGACGACGACGACCACGACGACGACTACGACGACGACGACGATGATGATGATGTCGAAGACAACGGCGGCGCCGCTTTCTCTGCCGCTGTTCTTGTGCGCTCTCCCGGCTGGTTCTTCTTCGGTGTGGAGACCTCTTGGAAAAGCATAAAAGTGGCGCACTCGCTGGCCCACCAGCCATTGCGCGTAATGCAATTGAAGTGCTAACAGCGCCGTCGTCGAGTCAGCATCAGTAGCAGCATTAGCAGCAGCAGCAGCAGCATCAGCAGCATCAGCAGCAGCAGCAGCACCATTAACGGCAGCGTGGACATACAAGCTACAAAAAACTTATTTTTTTTTTTGCCAACAACTCTGTGTGCTCCTAGTGAACTTGAAAGTGTGCAACATTGCAACATTTGGTGGCATTCGGATTCGAGTACAAGCTAACGTACAAGACTCCTCCTTGTGCTCACAACAACAGCCCCCCTTCATCGCCACAAAGTGTCCAAAGTGTGAAAGTGCAAGCATTTTTTTTTGTTCATCCATCATCAAAAACATACGCGAAAGGATTCTCGCAAAACAAATCCAACGAAACGCAATACAAATCCGTCTAAAACAACAACTTCAACTGAACAAACTCTAATTGTGCAATAAATTAACATATCGAAGGTAAGCAGAGAATATACATTTACGAATGTTCAATAAATATTTGATTTGAGTTGTGATTTGACCTGAACATAAAGTGCTTCAAAAACTACATTTTTTTTTATAATTTTTTTTGTATGTCATATTTTTAAGAAGTGCTCAAAAAATTGAACAAATTTCAGTTGAACTAAAGAAAATGAGAAATTTGAATATATGACGCAAAAAAAGTAAATTTCTGTTTAACAGAAAACTCGAAAACATAAATAAATCTGAAAATCAAACAGTTGAAATAAATAATTGGAATTCACAGTTGCTTAGAACATAATGTCATTAAACACTATCATATCTACACATAAATAATACAACAATAAACCATAAACATAAAATTCGAACTGATTTATATATTATAAATTTTATAAATTATAAATCGAATACATGAAATTTGAAAAATAATTAAGTTATAATCAATAATAAGATAACATAAACGGATGAATAACAATCTGATATTTTTATAAATGGAATTTCAAATGATATCAGAAAATCGATCTTTTCAAATCAGAGAAACAGCTATAAGAAATGTTCTTGATTGTAATTATACTAAAAGAGATTAAATGATTTTGTTGCCCATAAAATCATATTTTTCCTTTATTGAACGAAAGAAAAAACTCGAAATTTTTTTTTAGCATATTGTTTTATTTTATAAACTTAGAGACAAAGACAATTTCAGCACTCAACGCTGTGTAAACCTTAGATTGCTTGCATTACTGTTTCGAATGTTGGCGCTAAACAAATGACTTAGGCAACGAACTCGCCCAATGCAATGCACACTCTGTGTGTGTGTACATGTGTATGTGTGTGTGTGTGTGTGTGTTAATTTGTTATGATGAGTTGAACATTGACATGCTGTGAGTGCCCGCAGACGACTTTGACTTTGCACAACTTGCGACATTTTCAATGCAGGCGAGCAGATCCAAACCCAAACACAAACACAACCCCAACCCCCAAAGCCACCCAGTTGGACACGCTCTCTCTTTCTCTCTCACACACAAATTCACACACATACAAATGCAGACATAATGGCACATTTAATGCTCTTTCTTTTTGTCTACTTTACTTTTTTTTTTATTATTTTAATGCTTGCGCTTTATATTTTCTGTTAAAGTCATTAACGCAATTAACCGTTATTACCAGGCCGCCATCGTTGCCAGCGTTGTCGTTGCTGGTCACCCAATTCATTAGGAAAGCATTTAGTGTAAAAGAAAGAGACACAGAGACACACACACACACACACACATACACACACAGGCACAATAAAACACACAGACTCGGTGACAAACAGCAGCAAAAAGCAACGGGCCGAGAGCATGAGAAACGCATTAAAAAAATATATAAATATATATATATAGCATATATATATATATATATATATATAGCTATATATATATATATATATATATATGTGTATATAAATGTTTTTAAATTGTGTGTAAAAAGAGAGCAGGCAGAATAAATAACTTCAATGCGGAGCAGCAGCCCCCAAAGAAGTAACTAGCTGCCCCAACACTGCACCTACCCACAGGGCCATCCAGGCCGGCGTCTGTTTTTATAGGTTCTCACACACACACACACAAATACACACACACATATACACCCAAGTGTGCACATCTCCAAGTGAACACAGAAGCCAAAAAATGCGAGTGGACTTTGTTGAAATTAAAGTTTATTGTTTTTTTTTTTTATTTGTTCTTGTTGTTAATGTTGTTTAATGTTGCGTATCCCCGGAAATAACGTAATAACGTTGAATAAAAATGACTTGTTGTTTTATAATCGAATCGTAAAAAGCTAAGAAATAGAAGCAGCCATAAAAGTAAGCTGCCGCCCGGTTTCACATTACCAGAACGGTACGCGTTGCATGCTTCACACAAATGACTTAGACTTGCGGCAGCAACAGCAACAGCAACAGCACCAGCAACTCCAAAATGAAATGCATTTCCATTAGCTAGAATTACGTTTAAATAGAACTTGCCAAAAAACCACAAGAGCTGGCAAATTGAAGCTAGCTCCTCAAGCGCCAACCCCTCCTCACTCAGTCTATCATTACACATCTCAGGCAAGACGTGAGTGCAGCAAATGAATGAAATTTCTCTGTCGTTATCTGTCGTCCATTCTGTTGGCCAGCGACGGCGCCATTTGAACGAGATGCGTGTTCGGCGCTCTGGCAAGCGCCTAGGAAGGGGAGGCAGCTACAAAACTGACCCAAATCTGCCAGAGCTGTGCCGTGCGCTAAGAAAGTCAGCAACACTAACCAAAAATACATGAGAAAAAACCAATAGCGACAACAACAATAACAACAACAAAAACAGCAAACAACATCAACTAAACGTTAAGCGCTAAAAGCTTTTTTCTACTTGGCCCACTTTTCAATGTATTTCACTTCATTTGGTGGCAATCAAGTTGCCAACGTTCCGTAGCGGAAATTGATGAAATCGATTTTGATTAGATTAGAATACAGCTAAAAAAAAATACCTCTAAAACATGTGAGTGACACATTAAAGATCAGCAAACACAGCGCTTGGGCTTGGGAAAACTTGTGAAAAGCCAGAAAAACAGCGAAGATGATTATTATGCTGTGGGAGATGAAGAGCAAAACTTAAGATGAGGAGAAATTGTGTTGTTAAGGCGATCATTTTGAAGTTAAGCTCATTGGTGACTTAAGTTTTCCTTTTTCTCTCTGTCAATTTTCAAACACTTCATAAAAGTATTTAAGCTTCGTTTTTAATTAGGAAACCCACTTGCATATTAAAGGTAATTAATATAAACATGCTGATCTTAGATCAGAATATATAACAGCTAGAATATTAGTTCGCATACACCATACGCAGATGTAGCTTTATCGTTTTACGAATATCGATGAAAATCGATTTCCGATAGCAATAAAAACGTTTTTATGAATTTCACAATTCATTTCTTGGGTATGCTTAGCCATTTGCTCTATCTCAGTATGAATGCTGTTTTTCTTCTTTGAAAATGTATTTATTTGAAACTGGCATTTCTTCTTTTTGTTCTCAATTTGGAAATATCTATTTATATGTTTTCCCATAGAATCTCAGCGAATATGCAAAATTCTATGCACCAGTTAGAAGTTGTGTTGAGTTGTTGCACACTGCAGGTTTCCATGGCTGGTTATGAACTTGTCTACAGCCTACACACACTAGCAACTACCATTACTGCAACTACCAATGCTATAAAAAGAAACATGCAAGGCTTAACAGCAGCAGCAGCAGCAGCCACAACAACAAGGTGCTTGTTCATCCTGTCTCACATTTCGGCCATCAGTTCTCTTAGCCATTTGGTGGCTCATTTCGTTTCGGGTTTTGTGCCGCTTCGCTGCGGCAGTTGTAACTGAATGCGCTGTGGCACAGTTTTGTTGTGGCTGTTGTTGTTGTGGTTGCTGTTGGTGGAGTTGTTAGAGTTGCTGTGGCGCTGACCCACATTCAGAAAATGCCTCAGCAGCAGAAGCAGCAGCAGCTGCTGTTAAAGCACTGGACAAATTAAGCCAACGAATACGGCACCTGTTGCGACAATAGATTCGCACCACAATAGCCGCCAACAACAAAAACAATATGCGATAAATAACTATATAAATGTAGCAAATAGCTTCCCAAAAAACTCTTAAGTTCATGCAGCACTTGATGTGAATGAACACTCAAATGAGCGCGCGCTGACAAATTCAAGTGGCTGTTCAAACGGTCAGCGATACTGAGCGCTGAGTGTTGGGCTGGGTGCTGAGTGAGTGCTGAGTGCGAGTCTGAGTATGAGATTGAGTGTACTCACTCACAAATCGCTTAGAAACCATGATGAGTTCCAACTTCTTAGTTGCCATTTTTTCGCCTGTGCCAATTCAGAATTCCATGATAGCAACTTATGAGCAAGCACTTTTATTTTGTTGAGTTATTTATTTTTTTTTTTATTTTATATTTTGTTTTTTTCGGTCTGGTTCCAGCTGAAATATTTTCGTTTTCTTTTGGAGTGAAGTGCTTGAGTTTTAGCTGGAATCTGTGCTAGTCAACGGTTGTTTTTGTTGTTCTTTTTTTTCTCCATTTACAGCACGCCCCACTGACCGCTCGCTCGGCTCTATTCATTGCCATAGATATGTCTGCGCCCTGTAAGCCAAATGAAAGATTTTCTAGTGTTGCCTTTGTTCGCGTTTCCCCATTATGAATTTGATTGTCGCATCTCTGCGTCTGACTCAACTTTCAACGGCGTTTCCAATTAGGCCAACAAATTATTCCGCAGCAGATGAACAAGAATTCTGCTTCAAATGCAAGAAATTGTATGCATGATAGTTAACCAAAGGCAGCGAGCTGAGATAACAGAAAAATAAATGGATGCAGCTTAAGGGGGGGACCAAGTTCCCAGAACTTATCTTGCGGGCTGGCTTAAATGTGGGCTTTCAGCTTGAGTGCTGAGCTTGTAGAATAAGATTTGGGGTTTTCAGGATAATTTCCCCACAGTTAACTTAGTTAGTTTTATTGCTGAAGCTGTAACTGCATTGGTATTGGCGCTTGCTGACCGCACATACACTTTTCATCGAATATTGTTTAGAATTTTATGAGGAATGTAACAACTCAAAACTAAATGCCTTAACTAATCTCGGGGGCCATAAGATTTCGCTCTTCATACAATGGTCCGGCCTTGTTCATCATTTTGGCAAGTTTTGTTCGCATATTTATTGGCATAAGTTTCTAAAATCTAAATATTCTTGCTATTTAGCATTTTGTGCTCTCACGCTTGTAAGCATCTTTCACTCTTCGTTATGTGGGCAGGCCAATAAATTTGAATAAGCAATCAGTTGAGCTAAAATCGGCTTTCAATTGACACATTTTGATTGAATGATGGCGACACACGGCTGATGTTGGGCATTCATTATATGCGAAAAGAGCTGCTCAACAAAAACTGGCTGAGAGCGAAAGACGAAGAAGAGTCTTAATGTATTAACAAGTCCAGTTCTATACCTGTCCCATTGTCCACAGCAAATGTGTGAAAGTGTTCCCATTTCGAGTGTCAATTCATGTTGTGCGTCTTTTTGTATTCTTTCTTTTATTTTTATTTTTTATTTTTTTGGTTTCAACACGACTGTAAATGATATCATTGCACTTGACGTGGCCAAGCAGCAGAGGGTCCAAACAAACTTCTCAGCGCAGTTGCTTGTGTGTGTGTGTGTGTGTGTGTGTATGTATGAGTGTCTGTGTGTGTGTGTGTGTGTGTGTGTGTGTGTGTGTGTGTGTATGAGTGTCTGTGTGTGTGTGCCCAATTGTTGCTGACCGCCCAGACTTGGGCTGCTTAGCCGCACTTTTAATGAGCAGCGGCGCAGCGTCTGAGGTTTAATTAGACTTGAGGCGCATGCAAATGGGTGTGAGTCTAAAGTATGTTTTGGGAGTGTGCGAATGCCTCTTGCTCTCCCCCCTCTCTTTTTGTCTTTCTCCTTATCTTTCCCGCTTTCAGTTGGTCTGTTAGCTGATGCGCTCCATAGAATTTTCAGTGGAAATTGGAGCAACTGCAACTGCCGTCGTTTTTTTTTTTATTTTAGGATTTTAGTTATTCACACAGCAGCACAATAGCAGCTCAGCGAGGCGTTGCACATTTGCATAGAGTTTAATGGAAATGACGCCCAGCTTGGCCAAGTTTGTGTCTTAAGTCTTTTGTTTTGCAATTCGGTCAAGTAATCAAATAGAAAGCAAACACTTATTGTTATTGTTGTCGCTGCCGCTGTAGCTGTTGTTGTTGTCGTTGTTGTTGCTGCTGCTGATTGTTGATTATGGACCGCATTTTTATTCATACATATGTGTTTCTCTTTTTTTTCTTGCTGCTTCCAACTTCTAAGCAAGGAACGTCATGTTCATGTCGCCAACTCTGTCTGTCTTTTTTTGACTCGTAATCGCTCTCTCTTTCCATCACACACTTTTAATTGTTTGTGCTGTTTTGTGTTGTGGCTGTTACTTTAATTACTCAGCACATTGTTGCTGTTGCTGCTGCTGCTGCTGCTGTCTGTGATGTTTTTGCCATGCAAATATATCCGTTGCTCCATGTCCCGATCTTAGGGGACCACATGCGGCGCAACAATTTCTTTTTGCACTTTCCACTCGCTGCTGCTGCGCTCGATTGAATGATGACTCGACGACTCAGCGAGTTCAAAAAAAAAATGAGTCGAGTGCACGAGGCGGTGTATCAGGGGCATGGCATAGCATTTTGTTCGTTCTTCTTTAGAGTTCTTTTTTTTTCTCTCAACTAGTCAGTGCATATATCAATAACCCATTAGACGAACTGCGAGCCGAGAGCTGAAGGCTTGCTAGGAGTAGTAGTAGTAGTAGTAGTAGTAGATACCGTTACGCAGCAACTTTTCAGTTAAAGCAAGCTGCTTGGCGGCAATGTTGCGGTGCTGGGGTGTGTAGGCTTGGGTAGCGGGTTACTAGCCAAAGAACTTGTTGTTGCCGCTGCTGGAAACCAGAATGAAGCGACGACCGAGCAACGGCATAATGATCTTAATGATGATGACAATGCCGTTGCCGCTGTCGGCCATGGCCAAATGCTCAAAAACAAACAGCAACAACAACAACAGCTACAACAAAACCAACAACACCAACAATAACCGGCAGCTCACAGCTGACCATCAAATAAGTTCAAATATGCATTCAACGCTTCTGCAACGGCAGCTGTTCATCTTCCCCCAACCCTCACAAAAAAGAGAAGAAAGAGAAAAGTAGCTTAAATTAAAAAAAAATATCTTTCCAAAACAAAATCGTTATAAGAACTCGTTTTCTCTAACCGCCCGCCTGCCCGTCCCCCGTTGTCCAGCTGCATGTTCGACAGTAAAGTGCATTTCCCCAAAAGCTGATTGTTATTATGATCAGATTCGGGAATAACTAATAATTAAGGCGCATTGTTTACGCGAAGCGTTGAAAGATGCGGCCACAATGTGGCCGAGTAGCTGCAGTTGTAGAAAGCCGCAGAGCAAAGCCGTGGAAGACATGTTAGCTTAGCGGTCTCGAAAAATAACAGACAGAGAGATGAATTATAGATTAATATTTAAGATCAACTTGTGCTTAGCATTTTAAAAGCCAAACAATCTGAAGTTGCAGCCCAACTTTGTTATTTTTTGATTGATTCACACGGGATTAAAGCGTGAAAACTAGAACCTTGTTCTCGAAAAGTACTCAGAATGATAATTACATTGCCTTGTCGGAAATCCTTAACAGACCGATTAGAATAAAGGTCGATGAACTGATGAAATATCAAGTATTATTTTATATTATTATAAGAATACGACAATTAATTCAGATTAAACAAAATCCGTAGAATTTGAGTTGTGCTTATGAACAGATATGATTGGACGAATCTGTCTTTTAGAGCTTATTAAACATTTTAAATATTACAGATATGATTTGAAGTGGAGTTTTACGTTTAAAGTTTCTAATCTTTGAAGCTCTAAATTATAATTCAGATTTTTCCACTCTCTCTTGATCTCTTACTGAGCTATTTTTTAAACCAGCTTTCCCATGAAACTATATCAGTTAAGCAAATAATTTCAAGTTTAACTAACAAATTGCATATTGTGTTTTGCCTTTTTCTATTTGCAGTTTTGTACAGCGACAAGTTTTGAGCTGCCAGACAAGAAGGTAAGTTTCAATGCCGGACTCCTGTCACTGTCGAAGAAGAGGAAGCATCGCAGCTGAACAAACTCAGATTTCTGCTTAGTTTAAGGCGCAATGATTATGTTTACTAAACGCTTCACTTTAGCGCACAAATCAAAGGCAGGTGGTGACTGTAGAGTTGAGCAGTTGGAAAGTTTAGGTTGAACAACTGAAGTTGACTTGAGTTGCTGTTGTTGTTATTGTTTTTGCTGTTGGGGGCTGGCAGCAGCATCTAATCGCAGTGTGCTCTGCCCTGTGATCTGCTGTGCCTATTTATAAGACTGAACGTTGCGCTGCAATCAGTTGGCAATTAGTCACTCAAACTGACTGACTGGCAGGCTGGCTGGCAGGCTGGGTGAGCTGGCAGCAATGATTGCTGGTGCTGGTGCTGCTGCAACAGTTGCTGACCATACTTCACAATTAGGGCTGCGTTGCTGCCGCAGATAAATGTCAGTGGCTTTAGTATCCATCTAATTGACGATCAGAGTCAGCCGCAGCTTTTAGCTTTTAGCTTTGGCGGCAGCGTTGGCGGCATCCAATGACATTGAGTAATGCGAGCAACACTTTAGCAGCCAAAGCAGCAACTGTTGCTGCAAACTGTCCATTGGACTTTGCTTTTGATTTGCTTCGAGCAGCAGCAACTGGTGACGACTGGCCAACAATTAAGTTCTGTTGTTGTTGCTGACAAAACGAAAATGAATTGCCGCTTTCAACAAAGAAGAAGAAGATGCTGCAGCAGCAGCAGCAGAAAGACAAAAGGCAGGCGGCAACAATTTCAGCAAAGCAACGCCCAACGTTCAAGCCACAAGCCTGCAACTGCAGGGCGAGTCTCCCATCCTCTCCCTCTCTCTCTCTCTCACTCACTCGCTCACTCTCTAATTTATTATCTGATGCAGCTGTAGATGCATCTTCATAGCAATGCAACCAAGATGCCAAGATGCGTTTAGCTGTCGCCGCCGCGCCCCGTTTTCCGCAGCAGCAACAACCATTGGCATTGCTGCCCATCGCAATTAATTTCTATGTCTATTTTTAATTCGCCTTTTGATTATTGCTCAGGCGGCGCGAGTTGAAGGCAGTTGCTGTAACGGTGCTTACGTCTGTGGATTGTGGATGGTAGATGATGTAGCAGTGGATTGTGCTGTATTGTGTCGCACCACAATATTGATGGTTTTGCCAACAAAAGACTAAGGCAACGAACGTGCCACAATTTTAACAAAAGCACTTGATTTTGCTTGAATGTTATTGTATTACAAAAGACTTAGACAGCGAACTTCCCAATATTTTAGTAAAAGACTTCAACAACGAACTTGTCAATATTTTAGTAAAAGACTTAGACAACGAACTGGTCAATATTTTAGTAAAAGACTTAGACAACGAACTTGCTATTATTTGTATACAAAAATTTGGAAATGGACAAAAAACAGCATACTTTCACTATTTTGGTATGAGCAATAAAAGACGTAGGCAACGAACATATGTGAAGGCTGTACTGTGAATGCTGACTGTGAACTGTGATCTCGAATTCTAACAGCTGCACTTTAACATCTTGATAGCAGCTTGGGCAACTAACTCGCACTATTTTGATACCATTAGAAATATAAACAAAAGACTTAGGCAACGAATTAGCCAGCATTGTGCACTAATTAAGCAATACACTTGCCACAGTCGCCACCTGGCCTATTGGGAAGTGATGCTTGGCAGCTGCTGGTATGAGGAAGTTGTTGCTGCCACAAACTGCGCCTATCGTTCGCTCGTATCTCGCAACTTTGGTCGCATGTGTGTGACACCATTCATTGACCATTCTTCGTGCGCGCCTCAATTAACTTCGTTTTGTTTGGTTTTTGTTTGGAATTTAGCTGCACTTTAATCGCGCTTATCGGCTTGAATGCATCCATTTCCGGCTGGCAAAAAGTTGTACTTTGCTTTGCAGCCACTGCATTTGTTGCCAGCAATCCTGAAGCTCGATTCGATTCGTGCGTCCTCGAGCTGAGCAGAGAAGATTCTTTTCAATCGCTGTTCCATTTCGCTGTATTGCAGTTCGTTAACGCTAATCGTTAATCGTTGAAACCATCGGCCTGCCCCCCCCCCCCCCCCGTCCCCATCATTGTCATCCCCATTAATCGAATGATGTCAACGATTTTTCATGCCATATCATTTTCAGCATCTCCGATAACTGTCATATTGATTTATTATTGGCAAGTGGAAAGTATACAATTTGAGGCACACTTTTTATTGCAATTAGCGCATTTAATCCATTTTTTCTCAATTTTTCTCATTCGTAATTGATAAATGATTAATTATTCATAATTGATAAAGTTAGTTGATTAAACTTTACATTATTATTATTATTATTATTTGTCTGCATGGCTAGCAATATTTTTTTCATTTTCTTTTTCTGCTGTTATCTTACCATATTTATGTGCTGGCCATTCTCAGGATACTTCATTTAAATCGAAATAAATTTATCGATTGTTTTCGCTTACAAATTCAATTTTCCATTTTATTGTTGTTGCCTGTGTGTTCGCTTATTCGGTTGGCATATTGGTTATTTCTCATCGGTCGAGTGATAATGCTGCTATGCTGCCCTTACTTAGAGTCTACGTCATGATCGACTTCCCAATGATCGTGATCATGGTCGTGGACATTATCATCATTTAGAAGTGGCAATTGTTAATTTATTGTTTTTGGCTGCCCGCAAGCGTTTATTGATTCAGCTTGCCAATTATTGTGCAAATAAATTCCAAATTGCGTGCGGCAACAACAACAACAACAGTAACACATGCAGCAACAAGTACAACGATTGCGGCAAACTTGGCCAACGACAAAGTGTTCGCTTCATGAACTTGACTCCATGTTTTTGTGGATGAGTTTGGTGTTGTTGTTGTTTGTTGTTGTTGCTGTGGTCATTGCCAGTGGCCAACCACATACATTTCTGTACTTTATGGGCACTTTTGAGCGTCCAACAACCAACAAGAACAAATGGCCAACAGCGGCTTTTTAAAGAGCCAAGTAACGGATACAGTTACCACGCTTTGGCAAGAGTGGTTGGGAAGGGGGCGTGATGGCCATGGGAAGGGGCTGGCTAAGAATTTTGCGAACAATGCGTTCCATTGTATGGTACAAATTGACACAAACAGTTTTCTGTTCAAACTGCTGCTGCTAATAAGCTAAGCACGAGCTAAGGTAGCTTTTCTCTAAGAAGAACTGATCGCCCATACTAAGTGGGACGGATTTAATTTTAAAAATAAATACTATGAAAGAATTAGAAATAGTTAGGACAGATAATGCAGTAAGAATTTGAAACAGTTGATAAGAAAAGAGTGGAGGCTGAAGATGGGGAGTAGACTGTACTTAAATGATTGGGCAGCGGCTGAAACATTTATAAAACAAGGGTATGAAGATGAACTTCAAGAATGATTTAAATCAGAAGTTTTATCAGCAGTTGAAGAATTAAACTAAGCAGAAATGAATGCCAACGATGATGTACAAGACGAAGCAACAAATGGAAAAGGAGTTGCAAAGACGTGTTAAAAGAGAAGTTGGGGCAGGAGTTTATAGAAGAGATGATACAAGAACTAAAGTAGAATATGGAGCTGGAGTTGAACGAAGAGAAATTGAAGGCAGGAAAAAATAGGAAAAACAGTCAAGGAAGTCGGAGCTTGTCATTTGTTTGCTGACTTTATGAAACTGCCAGTTTGCCAAGGTGAATGCTGGCAGGCTGCTAGAAATGCCAACTTCATCTTCGTCTGCAGAAGCAGCAGCACCAGCAGCAGCAGCAGCAACCACAAACAACAAAAAACAATAACAGTAACAGTAACAATAACTTGGCCCGCAGCTGATGGTGCAGCTCCGCCGGCTGTTGCTGCTGTTGGCGAGGCACCTTCTGGCAACTGACTGACAGACATTGAGATTAGCATTAAACATCAGCCACAACCCATCAATGCCACTAGCGAATGGCCAAAAAAAAAAAAAAACAACAACAGAAAAAAATCCAAAGTCAAAGTCAAAAGACAAAGACAAAAAAGATGCCGATGCTCAGCTAGATGGAGCTGAACGTGAGGCTGGCCAGAAGTAGTCGACAGTGGCTCAGTGCCTGAATGCGAATGTTATGCAATTTTAGCTACTTAATGCCCATCAGTCAATCAGTCCAAATGTCTGTCATCGCATTTTGTTCCTCTTTTCGTTGACAGCCGAGTCACATTTCACTTCACACACACACATACACCCGTTTTTGGGCCATGTTAAGATTTGCTTATGTAGTTTAAGGCCTTCTCTAATTAGCTAACATAACGTGCAATCAGCAAACAGCTCACTGTTAATTTAAATGTGTATAAATGCGTATTAAGGTTTATTTCCAGCTTAATATCTTTACTAATGTTAATTGGCAATTCGACTTGATAGTTGGTAATTTACAAGCTCTCAATTTTATGACTGATGCAATCCTAAGCGAAAACTAGCCTCTATAGGCAAGCGTTCCAAAGATGAAAAACAAAAATGAAATAACTGTGAATTCTAAGTTCTCTTGGATACAATAAATTAAAGATTGCCATTTGGCCAACTTTATAATTACAAGGGGCTGGGAAAACTCTGGCATTTCTGTTAGCAGCTCTTTATTAACTCAATACATTTTGTAGCCAACAATGCCTGCTGGTAGAAGTATTCATTTTTTTTAGTCCGAAGCGTATGCATAATCAACAGAATTACGCCTTACCAACAGCTAACGATCAAAACTTATAAACCATATGGTGCTCATACACACATAAAAACGTTCTCTGAACAATTCAGCGAAGCAAATGATATTTAATGGTTTGTTGAGTGCACTTTTTTTTATTATCTATGCCAAGCAGCTGCTGCGATTCGTTATGGCAAGATTTGCACACTTCAGGGACCATTTTCGGCTTAGCTTTCCATTTGGACAACGTTAAAATAGTACCGTAAGAAAACTCGGCAATTTGGTAGGAGCAAATATACAACAAAAAAAAACGAAAAAAAAATAATAATGAAAACTTCACCGCAATTGGGCAATTGAATTGGGCAAGAAAACCGAAACCAAAAATTTCATTGGCTATGGAGTGATTTCCATTAGCGACAGCAAGCACATTAGCCTTGCAGCTTTGGTAAATGGTAGCTGGTAGCTGCTAACAGATATATGGTGGATGGCAAATGTTAAATTTGGCCAAGAGAGTTCCAGAGAGATTCGAGAGAGAGAGAGAGAGAGAGAGAGAGAGAGAGAGATTGAGAGAGACTGGAGTAAGAACTCCATCATTGGCAAGAAAGTTTCGCCAGCAGCCATCGATCAATTGATTCTAAATCGATGCGATAACAACCCAAAGCAGCCGATTCAACCAAATTTAGCAAATTTAGCCATAAATGAAAGACCAAATTGCAGAGAGTTTGCCCAATTGATCACTTGCCCAGTTGGCAGCCATTGGCAATTGCCCGACGGCTGTCTGACGGGCAGTTTAGGGCTCATTAAAAACGCCCCAAATGCACCCGCTATGGCATTGGCCATTCAGACTCCGACAGAGTCTCCAACTGCAGCTCCAACTCCACCTTCAGTGCCAGCTCCAGCTACAGCTCCAACTCCAGCTTTGGCTTTGGATGAGCGACGCAGATATCTGTCTGGTGTCCGACTAGTGGCTTCATTATTGAATTGCGCTCATAAAATATGAGAAATAATTGCAATTATTGAATATAAGCAACAAAATGCAACGCGGCCTCACATCTTTTACGTACACTGAAACAAAACTGATGCAGCAATATGAGAGAATTTAGAATAACTATTATTACTATTTTTTTTTTAAATTTAAATAAAATTAACTTCACTTACAATACCGATTTTAACTTTTAACTGATAACTGTAGTTAATTTCACATTAGTTAAGATAATTTAAGATTTTTTGTAATTTAAATTTGTAGGTTAAAGATTGAAAAGTGCAAAATTGCTCAAATACTTGACGTGTATTTTTCGCTGAGTGTGCGGCATTTGTGCTGCTTAAGTGAAGCAGTGCAACCATTTGTGGCACATGCAGCGCCCACGCGGCCATATGCTCGGCCAGCTGAGGTTCAGTATCTCGGCGCACTCTGTCTGGTGTCCAATGCTCCATGGCATTTTCTATGCATGTATTTACATTTTTCATTTTTCACCCCGCAACGTATTTAAGCAAAGTGTACGAGCGCTGCGAACTGTGGACGTGGATTGTGGACATGGATGTGGATGTGGATATGGATGTGGTGCGCTGCAAATGCTCGAGATGTGGATGTGAACATATTTGTGGCCGTGGCCATGGCTGGGACTGAGACTGAGACTGGGACTGAGACTGGGACTGTGCATGTTGCTTTGGTTTAGTTTGTTTGTCAGACTCATTTGAATGCAGTCGCTATTTATGTTTTATGCTAAAGGCAGCCCAAGAGATAACACGCAACCGACAACACCAAATGGCTACGAGTTCAGCTCACGTCTCTCAGTTCGGCAGCTCTTCTGTTAGCCAGTTAAGGCAATGCCAAACTAGGCTGGGCTGGCCAGTTAAGATTGTTACCTTTTGTTTGCCTCAGCTTCTCTCAGTGCGACTCTCGCACGGTCGGCCTTTTAAGGTGCGCTATATACATACATATATAAGCACATTAATATATGCAAATAGATTTGGGCAGCCCTTGCCTCAACCCCTGACCCTGACTTGTAGCATCGTTCTGGCCAAAAGTGTTGGAGCTGGCTTATTGAGTGATCCGTTCGAACCGTTGTTTATAAATCAAGGTGGGAGAGACGCACTTAGTGCACCTCCTACCAACTACCTGACTAGCTGAATGCGAGACTGACTTTCGAGACTGAGTAAATGCCTTGAGGAATCTGTTAATCAATTTTGGGAATGGTCGAGGCACGAACAAATGTTTACTTCTAGAAACAGATTATGATCTTAAGTTATATTGTTAGCTGCACACAACGTTAGCGGGTTAAGTTTTCATTGAGGCTTATGCAGAATCAATAAAATCGAAATGAGATCGAATAGATTTGAATACAACTTTATATAGCGGTACATAGTACTGTATACTATAATGCTGAGAATGTGTGTAGAATTAAATGAATTACAATAGAATTAAATCAAATAGAAGTAAATGCAGAACAAAGAGTTCAAATACAATGGATTGATGGAATACGAAATTATGATTAGATTAGAATCTGAAAGAAAATAATAAAAGCGTATAACATGACAAGAATAAAGAAAAATTGAATAATATTAATAATAACTTTAGTAACACTCCACAAAAGCACGGAGAATCGAATAGATCCAATAACAGTTAAACAGACAAAAAGAAGACTATCTAAAATTCAGAAACAAACCCTTTTGATTCCCACACAGTTCAGCATCGTATAAGCAATTTGTTCCACTGTACTCTTACCATTCATGGCCATCATTATTTCCGTTAACCAACTGGACAAGAGCAATTTCAAAATTGTATCAAATTGTTAACATTATTTCACGTTGCCAACAACAACAACAGCAACAACAACAAAATTGCAACTGTCACACGCATTGAAAGGCCTGCAGTTGGCTTATCCTCAACGATATTGAATGCTGCCAAAAAAGGAAATTACGTTTAGAAGACGTCAACAGCTGAAGCTGCCATTTCTTTCTGCCAGACAGCAGCTCAAAAGTTGTCACAAACACACAGACACACACAAAAGCACACATAATGGGAACATTTCAAATGTAGCCTGCCAATTCGGTGCTGGCATCTCATTTGCATATAATTTCTGTATATATCTGTATATATATGTATGTATATAAGTATGTGTGTTTGCCTGAGTATGTATGTATATATGGCATTTTATTGACTGCCTGCTGGTGGCCAAGGTTCTATTTAGCTGAGCTGGCAACATGGCATTAACGAGATGAACGGACAGCGATAGATAACTTCAATGTCAGTCTGAGGGCAGCTTGTGGTAGGGTGCGACGGGGCGGGATGGGGCGCAGCTTAACAACAGCAACGCTTACATTTGCATCGTTAAGTCCCTGATTTGGCAGCACTAACAGATCAGTTGTTGCTGCAGTTGTTGCTTGCTGCTTCATTAGACGAAATAAAATCTTTGCTGTTTAATAAGGATGCTCAAGTCAATCAGCGGCAGCAACATGAACAACAAACAATAAATGCAACTGAAAAACAGCAACAACTGCTGCTGCAGTAGTTAGCCAAAATGCCAACTTGTGGCAACTATAAACCGGTCAAAATTAACCTACTTAGCCACAATGCCAACTGCTGTCGCTGTTGCCATTGCCTTTCCCAAAAAAAAATCGAAAAAAAATAAAGAAAAAATAACCCAAAACAAATCTTTTGTACGTGCCTCGCTGGTCGAAAGCCAAAAAAAGAAAAGAAACAAATCTGATGAAGATGCAGTTGGCGTCAGTTGAGGCAATGCCGAACTTGCTTAAGTTTGTACTTATAGTAATTTACCACATTCAAATCATAGTTCTCTATAATGCATTTTTCGTGTGTTTAGCTGAATTTTCGTGCCTGCTCACGAGCTCAGCGCTGACTTCAAACCACTGAAGTTGAAGTTGAAAGTCAAATCGAACACGAAAATGAAATATGACTTTAAGAAAGAAAAGCTAAAAGCTACAACGCCCACAGCTCCGCCCCCCCAAAAAAAAAAAACGCCCGGTGCTTTGTCAAAGTTGATTAAAACTCTTTTATTTTTCTATTTTCAATCAATTGATTGATTGATTGAAAATGTTATAAACTTTTCCCATGTATTCTAAGGATAGATATGAATGCTTTTATAACAATTTGCGGTTTGTAAGGTGATCTGCTTGGTTTGGATCACGTGGAAATAAGTTTCTTACGATTTCTCTTGCAAGAGACACGATATTTATATAATGATTATAATGCGAACACTATTCTGTATTGTATCGTGTAACTGACATCAAAACCTAACCTTATATGCTAAAAACATAAGAAGAACCAGTAGACGAATGATTGCGTTTCTCAAGCAATCTCTCGTTGGTGGCTGGTCGCTCTTTGCTGGCATAGATTGTTAGATAGATTCCTCTATGCGCTGTTAATGGGGAGCTGTGTTTTGAGGTTAACCGCGATGCGAAATTGAAAATTGCGAATGGGCCCAGGCAAGAAGCAACAAAAAAAAAAAAAAAAAGTAGAAAAAAACCGCAATCAGCTCTAAGAAAGAACCTCAAAACCCCAAACACAAAGCGAAGCGTAAATACATCGCGCTCGCACATCAGACAACAGGCAACAGACAGCAGGCAGCAGGCAACAGACAACAGGCATCAGGCATCAGGAAGCAAGGGGCAAGCTGATATCGAATCAACTTCAGTTCCTATTGCCGGTTTGGGTAACAGCTTTAGTTGCAGCCTGCGCCTGCCTGGCGACTGACTGACCATTTGACCAGGGTTAATTGATTATCAAAGCAAGGCTTTGCCAACTGTTGTGCTGATGGCGTCGCCGCCGTAATTTGCCTCCAAGCCCCTGTTCCATTGCTGTTGAGGCGCAAATGAAGATCAGCGTCCGTTTTCAACCGCAATGACAAGCGTCACGAGATCAAAGCATAAGGAACCAAATTAGAATTTGCCATAGGCCATGTCCAAATGCTGCTACTCCTCTATCCCGCTGCCTGTGCTTTGGCTAACAAGCTGCTTGTGTTGCATTTGGAACAGAGATACGTAGAGTGGTAGCAATAGCAGCTAACAGCACTGCCCCAACCCCCACTGAAAAATAGTGGACGTGACTCTGGCATCTCTCTGGCTTTGGCATTGGCAATGCCATTGGCATTGGCTTTAGCTTTTAGGTGTAGCTCGAGGATTGTCTTCGTGTGGCAGAGTCAACACCAAAAACAGGCCGGCAAATGGCTACAAAATCAAGTGATTACTGTCTAGCATCACGAGTAATGAAACGTGACTCAAATCGTAGTTGAACACCCCAGCGACACACACACATATATATGTATATATTTATACAACAACACACACACGCAAACCCAAATCCCCAAACAGAACGAGCTAAAACACGAGGCAAACAGCAATTAGAACAGACCAAACAACAACAGCAACAAGCTAGCAAACAAGACCAAAACTTGCAGATTGGCAACTGAGGAGGAGCTGCCTCCAGCTGCACCTGAGTTGTAGGAAAAGGAGGTAAGCTGAGGCAGCAACCTGGTCACTGGATAGAAAACTACATCATCAATGTCGTTGCATGTCAGCCATTTGGATAATGGCGACCATTTGGTGTTTGCCAGTGTCGAGTTGCTCTTGCTCCTGCAACAGGATGTTTTTTTTTTTGTTCTTAGTAGTATTAGTTGCTATTTCTTGTTGTTGTCTGCTTAGTTTTGGATGTGCAACAAGACTCCAACTGCTTGGGCGTGTATCTCTCTCTCTCTCTCTCTCTCTCTCTCTCTCTTTCTGTAGTTTTCTCCCTCTGTCTCTCTCTCTGTGTGTGGAAAAGGGTTTGCTTAGCCTGGTAAAAATAGCAACTGGTTGGCTTGACTGGAGCAGGGTCACCCAATTGAACCTTTGGCAGGACAACACAAGTTGAGTTATCTATAGATTAAAATAGAATACATTAAAGCTTAAGATGCCTTCGCATATATTAAAACGAGCATTAATAGCGAGCATGAGGTGCGCGTATTTGAGATACGTCCGTGGTGTTAATGGCGATTTGCACTCCCTTCGACATGGGTACTTGAACAAGCTCTGGAAACACTTGAATAGATCTTAAAAAATGTTTAATGATAAGGAATAAGATGAAAGACAAGTTGAATGCAAGGCGATTGCTTGCACAGAAAAATAGTCATATATAAAGTTGCTGTAGTAATAAAACTAAGATGGATTAGTTGGTCTGCCTCTTTAAGGGAGAATTCGGACTGTATAATACAGCATTTTCAATAACATCACAATAATTATACAAATTTGCAACTAGAATTATAATTCCAGAGTTCAAAATCGAAATAGCTTCAGTTTATAGTTATTTTATGAATTTCATGTTTAAAGAAATGGAATTTTTTTGCAGCTTGGTGAGTGCAGTATCGACAGTTACACTTGTGTGCCTGTGGCATTCTGCTGTGGTTCATAGCAGTATCAGAACGCTATAAATGGTAATAACCGCAGTGTCCATATCCGTTGGGCGATGTCCATGAATTTTTCTAGAAATTTGCATACGTTGTGGCAAAGGTAACCGAATACGTTGGGGTCGGTAAAAGGTTGGACCCGTTAGGCCCCAACGAAAAACTATGCAAATCTTTTGAGCGCGTCCACGCCCAACTGCCAACTGGAACTGCAACTGCAGCTTCAACTGCAGGGCACACGTGTGTGTGTTTTGGCCATGTTTCGCTCTGTTTACAGATGCAAAACTGACACTGCAACACCAGGCGGCGGCGGCAACTTGCCACTTGGCATGGCTGCCAGGCAGGAAGGAGAATAGCTAGCTGATACTTTTAGGGCCTTGGATATCATCACACACACACACATACACACAGAGACACACACACTAACACTTATATATAACCTGGTGTTTAAAATATTTCACTTTTGGTTCTGGCCCTGCCGCCCACTGTTGTTGTTGTGGTCACTGTTGTGCTTGTTGTTTTCGCTAGCAACAACAATGGCCAGTCCACAGCTGAGGATGATTTCTCGGATTCCGTGGCTTCATGGCCGGCACAAAACGCCGCAACGGCAAATGTAATTCATGGCATTAAAAACACAAGGCAGAGGCTTCAAAATGGAAAATTGCCATGCATAACAATTTTTTCTTTCCCTGTTTTGTTTTTTTGTTGATTATAAAGAGCTGTAAAGTGCTCGCTGGAGGGTAGCAGCAGGAGCCGAGCTGAGTGGCGGGGTCAACAATTTATGCGGAGCGAACGCAATTCGGTTACAGATTTCAAAGTTACCGTGAAACTGCTGCGGTTAGATCTGCCAGCGTTGATTATGCGTTCAACATTGTTAAGTTTGAGCATTTATATTTATAAAGCCGTTAGATAAGTTGAAGTAAAGGGACAGCTGACAGCCAGAACCAGAATTTATTGCTTGGAATCTAACATTGGCACAACGGCTAGAAAAGATCGGGTACCGCAGAACAGCAGAGTTAAGAATTTATTACAGCTAGAACTACTAAAAGATTTAAGAGGAAAGGATTCTCGTCTAAGGCATGGGCTGTAAGCTGTAGCTTGATATATTCCTTATATCGCCAATGTAATTAAAAAGGATCTGGTCAGAATTATGCCTGAGAAGTGACAGCAGGACTTGGCTGCCTTTGAACCTACTGCGACAATATAATTTCAGCAGCAGAATTACAGTAGCACGGATCTACATTGAGATTATGTCTTGATAATGCCAGATGTTCTGAGCTAACTCGCAAAATATTTCTGCTACATCTATCACTGATAGTGTCAGCAGAGCTGGGCCTGATTTAGATGCATGCACGAACTTATCGTCTCAACTGAACTGGATCTGGTTATGTTGCTTAGTGGAGCGTAGTTCATCAGCGTTGTTTTTTGTTGTAGTATGATGGCTAACTATTGAGATGGTAGACTGTCAGATGCCTGCCTGCCTGCCTGCCTGTCTGCCTGCCTGCTTGCTGCAGACGAGACTACATTGAGTTGGCGGGCTGCCTACTGGCTGCCTAATTCAATTAACTTTCACTATGCGCAGCTCCATTAGGATTCTGAGCTTCAGTTTCAGCTTCAGCTTCTAGCCGCAAGTTCAGCTGATTTGGTTTTGGCTTTGAGGCTTATCTCATTGCTTAGGTCTGCAGCACGTTTGAAGCGGGCCAGCCCCTTTACTTCTGCCTCCCTCCACGCTATCCTAACTGCACAGCTATGTTCTGGTACGTGTCGTGTGTCATTAAGTAACGGTAATTTACCACGACACCGACGCGATACGCCGCCTTTTGTTGTTGCTGCTGCTGCCCCGGGGCACGTGTAACTGAGCACAAGAAGATGCGGGTTTTGCCTTAATTTCATGCCCATGCTTTTATTACGCCAATTTTCTGTTGTTTTCCATTTTATGATATTATTAGAGCTGAAGATGCCGCTGACACGCTTAACAAAATATTACAGCGCCAACAAAAAGTAGTACAAAAAAAAAAAAAAAGAAAGACTTAAGCGACAAACGCGCCGTTCAACATACGCCGCCAGCTGAAGATCATTTATCAAATGTCAAAGAGTATTTTTACGTATATTTCTAGTTATGAGCATATAGCTAAGATCTGCCGTAAATCGTTTCACTCCGATTTTGTTATTACTGTAGATAATCAAATTATGTTTAATTTTTTGTTTTTCTTTTTTAACTCATCATCATGTTAATAACCTGCTTCACAACTTTTGCTTTTACTTTCAGATTCTACAACGAAAGCAAATTTTGTGCAAAATAAAAGGTAAATCTCCGAAAAAAAAAACTTTGAAAAACTTGTTCAGCTATTTGTTATTCTAGCGTGTTTCTCATGTCGTTTTCATTTTGCTTTCAACAATTTCTTTGTGCAAAATATTGATGAACATCACTTACTTGTCGACAATTAATTGGACACCAATACAAATTTTTGATTGACTTATGTCGTACAAGTATAATATATATACATAAAGAAATGTATTTTTATGCCTCGATAAGTACGTGTTGTTAGACGGCTACAAAAGCTGAGAAAGCATGGGAAATCGTTTAAAAGACAGAAATAAAAACTAAGCTATGCTAAATTTGTATGGGTGTTGCGAAGAATTGGGCTGCGAGAGGTGGGTGGGTGTTGGGGCGTTGGGATATTTTGGAGCTGTATTGGCCATTAGCTGCGACACGACTTCTGGCTCGCTTGTGGCTCATCTTGGCTGTGTTCTATGCCCGCTTCGCTTTCACCGAATTCATTTTATTTATTGAATTCTGTGCATGTCGAGCACGTTTGCACGAATGAACAACAGACGGACATGCAGACAGACGGACGGGCAAACGGACGTACTTTGAGTCACTGCGACATTTCGAATATGTTCGCGAATATGTATAGGAAAAAGTTGCGATTGTCAAGGAACAGCAACAGCAACAACAGCAGCAGCAGCAGCAGCAATAGCAGTAGCAACAATAGCAACAGAAGCAACAAAAACAACAGCAGCCAAGTGCTAAATAAAACAGAGGCGGGCTTGCGGTGCAGGGGACAACGTACATATGACAACGGCCGGAGCAGCACATGTTGGCATGCCAACGAATTTAAAGCCACGACTCCGGCCAATGTTGTTGCCAGCCCCGATCCGCCCCTCCTTCCAAACCTGAGTGGCATGTGAATGAGACGCCATCGAAACCCACTAAAAAAAAAAGAATTTGGTACACAGCGCTGTGTTTTGTGGCCAGAAATTGTCTTAGGTCGTGCCAACAACGACGCGCATTATAAATGTACAATAACAACAAAAACAACCAGAACAACAACAACAACAACAGCGACAACCACTATCAAAATGAAAATGAAAAGTTCTCATGCGACAGAAAAGTATCAAAATAAATGTGAGCCGCAAGCGAGACAAAAACAAAACCCTTTGACAGCGCACGTCGCACTTGATGCACTCGATTGAGAATGGAGGAGCGAAAGAGAGAGTCAACGAGTGAGATAGCTGCATAGGTTAAAATGTTGCTTTGCTCTACATAAGAAGCAATAACAACAACAATAAAGGAAAACAAAACCAAGCGACAAATTTACAATAAAAAAAAAATAAAATGGGGAAAACAAAAACTCTTGGCAATTAGAGTCTAAAAAGAAAATAAAAGAAAACTAAGCTACAGAAAATCCAACTGAAGTGAAAACCAGAGCAAAGAGCAAAACGATTGTCTTTAACCAGAGAATGCGTTCAGGGCAGGGGCAGTCGAAGCAAAATGTTAAGGTGACTGCACAAATTGAATGACCGCAATTGGGTTGTAAAAATAAGCGTTTGTTTCCACACATAAACAAAAGGCGGTTCGAGTTTCTATTTGGAAGATCGTCAGACTTCAAAAACTGATCGTTATGAAAATGATTTTGACCTGAAAACCATACCGATAATCGAACGGTCGATACACACGCTGCAGATTTGTAGTTTATCTGCAAGTAGTCATCGATTAATTAAAATTCACAAATGATTGCTTAAAAAAAAATTAATCAAATATAAACAATTTAAGAGAATATAGCGATAAGTGCATACACATCACTGGTTGGAATTGAACACGGCCGCGACTGACTGCAAAAACTCATTTGCTGCCGGACTGGCAAGAAATGTGGTGAGGGCAGTGAGAGGGTGGGTAAAAGGGAACCGCATCATTGCATGTGGCACTTCAAAAACTGCCTTGATTTGGTGGCCAAGATCGCAATTCATGAGTTGCCCAAAAATACACTCTTATATCCGGCTGACCCACAAACACTTGAGAAATTGCTTGAGTCGGCAATTCGATGCGGTTAAGAGTTAACTGCTGCATCCGAATCATAAAATATAAAACCAACAACAGCAGCAACAAGATCTTTATATCTGTATGTGGTCTGTGTTTGTGTGTGTATGTCTGAGGGACTTGGCGACGCCGGCACAGAACTTGGCCCACTTCCAGCTGATATGACCGCTTTTGGTAGCTTGTTGCTGTGTGTGTTGCCACAGTTGGCATAGCGTTCGTTTCTAATCGATGCAACTGCATCAGGCTGTCAATAAAAAGAGAAAGAGTCAACAGGCAACAGGCAACAGCCAACTGGCAACTGGCAACAGGTAAAGCGGCAGTTGGCTCTTGCACTTTCCAGCCAACGCACTTTCCCAACGATCACTCGTTGTCAACTTGACACCTGCGCAGGCACAGGCCGGGGATTCGTTGACATTGCGTTAATTTATCGATAAATGCGTTGTGTTGAGTTTAATGCCAAAGTAACTTAAATATCGTTAACAAGTAAGCTAAAAAAAAGCTCAACAAAATTGAAAGTGTCATTCCTGCACAAGCTAATACCGAATGGGAAATCATTACCCTTTAGACTCTAAAAACTAGGGTCTGGATCCAACCTGCTAACTATCTGCAATGTTCCCATATTTCCAATGTTGCTGTCTGCAATCGTGCGTCATTACCATGCTGAATTTTTCTCAATGTTGTCGTTGTTATTGTTGGGCATCGCATCACGAGCATTGATCAAACAAAATGCCAAGTGCATTAGCATTAAGCCCTAATCAAATCATGATGATGATGATGTTCATCCGACTAATGACAGCCCTGGAAGTCGCGTTCATCCACTTATTCCCAGCGGACAGCAGCAATGGTTGCTGTTGCAGCTACGTGCGTAGCATTTGGCGATGACTGTTGCGGATTATGTGGTGACCTTTTGTGAGCCGCCCATCTGACGGGCAAAAAGGCAACCAGGCAACAGGGCAACATCTTTGTGCTGACCAAAATGCCCAATTCAAATCAAAGTGGCCCATTGTGATTGGTAATCGGGCAACAGCAGCAACAACAACAACTTATTTAACTACAACTGCAGCTACAACAACTGCATCTATCGCGTTTCTGATCTGTTGTCTGCTCTTAACTTGGCTGAGACTGCGACTGAGTTATGCAGTCATTTCTCAAAGATCGTCGGTTGCTGTTGCTGCTGTTGTTGCTGTTGTTGTTGTGCTTGATTTCCGTTGCTTTTGTTGTTGGTGTATTCTAACGCTTATCTTAGGCTGTTAACCAGGTCAACTAACGGCAACGGCCGCAAGCTGTTAAACCCAACTTAAACAAATAGCACTCATTCATTCAGACTCGCAATCTCTCCCGCTCTCTCGTTCTCTTCCGTTGGCTTTTACTACACGCTTGCGCTCTGCCCTCATCTCTTGCCACGTTCTTAACACTCGCTATCTCTCACTCTCTCTAACTCTATCTCTCATTCTGTCTTTCTCGGGCAATTTACGCATATTACGAGCACATTCAATTTTCTTTTTGGGTTTTCCCGCTTTCTTTCAATTCAATTTTTGTGCACCACTTGAAATCCACCAAACAGGTCAGGGGCCAAAATCAACCAGAATGATAGAAAAAGGGGCGGCAGACTGGGACTGAAAGAGAGTCAGGATCAGGAGCAGAAGCAGGGGCGGGGCAGGGCATTCGATTCATTGATAATGGCAAATAATTGTTACAAATGCCAGTAATTTCTTTCTCAGCCATTTCAATTGCAGAGCGCATTAGCTATGGCTTTCTAAGCCGATTTGGCTAATGGCCCATCCAGTTTGCGAACAACAGCATAACAGCAACAACAGTGTTGGCATGTTCTAGGTGCCACAAAGCCACTAAAGCCAGCTACCTGCTTAAGCCATCTTTTTGTCCGACTGTGCCATTACCAGCTAATAGCTGCCTAATGAATCAACAGCAGCAGCAATTTACATTTGATTGTAATAAATGATGAGCAGCAGCGCCAGTAGCAGCAACAATGTTGCTGTGCCTCTCACAGCATTTGGCATGCAAAAAATATAAATCAGCTTTCGTTTGCCACCAGCAGATGCACCTGGGGTGTTTTTTATTAATGTTTGGGCAAACTCATTGGCAACATTGTAGCTGCTATCAATCATGCCACAGTTTCATTCTTCCTGTTGTTGCATGCACTAAAGTTACCCTGGATATGTAAGGATATAACAATTGGCATGCTAAGTAAGACACAATCCAAATTGAAAAGATCAACTTATGAAGATGAACAATAAGCTGATAAATGAGATTCTCTAGATAGATAATATAATATCATATAACTATATAATTTGTCAGATGACATCTGCAAGCCGAACACTTTTGGCCACTTTATGCAGCAGTATGCTGCTGTTCCATTCTAAGGTTTGACTCGATCAAGTGCATGACGCATGCGTCAGGCTAATGTGTCTCTCTTTCTCGCTCGCTCTGTGTCGTTGCGTGCCGCATTATAGCTTCAAATGAAAAGGGTGTGTGTGCGGCGTATGTGTGTGTGAGTGTGTGTGTATGTAAAATGCCATCAAAATCACACACAGCATAATTCTTAACAAACACAACACAACAGAAAACATGCACAATCATTCAGCATGCAACATGGCATACCATTCCGTTGCCAGTTGCAACGTCACGTGTGGCATCTGTGTCCCCCCCTAAACTCCCATCCCTCTTACAAAACAGCTCACCCTCTATCCCGCTGTGGTTTAATTAAATGCTGGTTTTTAAAATTGCACTTGCAAAATGAGCCACAATGGGCCACTTAGGAGCACACACATCTATACACACGCACATACACACACAGTTGCCAAGTGACCGCATTTGCTTATCGAGCCGGTTGCTGCTGCTTGCTGTGGCATGTTGCCATGTAGCAAGCAAATTGGTCATCTTCATGTGGCATCTTTAGCAATGCCAATGTTGTTGTTGCCTGCTGTTGCAGTTGCTTCAGTTGTTGTTGTTGCTGTTGTTGTTAGTAGCAAGCTCCGCTTCTGTCTTTCTCTCTGGCCAAGCGCATTCAATTATTTCCATGTCCTGATTGTCTTGTCGTGCGGCCGCGCGAGTTTTGTATTTAAAAATAGGCCGCCACAAGTTTAAATTGCAACGATTTTTAATGAGCTGCTGCTGCTGCTGTGGCTGCTGCTGCTGCTGTGGCTGCTGTATTTGTTTTTGCTGTTGCTGTTGTTGCCACAGCGAATCTCTAGCGCCAGTTGCAGATGGTAAAGTGTCAGTCCTCCTGTAATGAGGCAATGTCTTGGCTAAAAATACATGCATTCCGCAGCAGCACACAACCCAACAACCCAACTGTCAGACTAATATGATAAGTTTGTTGCTCGAGAACTGCAAGAATCGATCATAACAAGCTGTCATGTTCACCTTAACTACAATCCGATATTAGTTCATAATTTATGCGACCATCATTGTAATATGGCAAGCTACAAATAAAAATAAATTGCTTAACAAGCTACGCATGTAGAAAGAAGTAACCAATTTGAGAGTGGCAACACTTATGTTAAGTGACACTTAATGTAAGCACTTAACTTTGAGTAACAAATCAACGACTTGAAGTTGGTAATTATAATATCTATAGTGCAGTTATTTAGTACAGTGTTATAGAGCACTGTGGAAAAGCTATTACTACTCCTATAATAATGAAATTTACTCTTCCACAATCAGACACTGAAAAGTATGATACTCTTATAGCCTTGGAACTTCGATACCAGAGTGGAATAAGACTGCGAAGTACTTTCCTAATCACATCTTGTAATTGCCGCTAATCACTTTCATTATGTTGGGGATCGGTGTGCATAATGCATCAATAGATTGCAATGCTTGTCATAACATGTGGTTAAAGCAAATGAGTTTCACTTGTTGATCAAATGGTTAAGCAACAACAATCTTAATGTACATGGCCAGGGTCTGAAATGGAATGGGAATGGAAGGTGATGAGGATGGGGTGTGGGGGCATGAGGTAGGTGAGGTCAGCACTTGCAATTAATTGTAATTTGTGGGGCGCATTGAAGCAACGTCATCATCATAATTGCCATAGATCATGCAACGCTGCACTTGCCACTCTATGTGGCATCTACTACGTTCGGTCGAGCTGCTCCGTTTGCCTGCTGAGCTGCAACAACTGCTCATCTCTTTTGTGTCTGCTCTTCTTCTTTTTCCTATTTTTGTTCTTCTTCTTCGTCTGTTTGTCTCTTATCCGCCACATTCCGCAACTCAAATGCGCTCTAATGACTCCTGTTCTTTGTTGCCATCGCTTGCTGCTAGCTGCTGGCTAATGGCTTTTTGTGGCATAACTTCCGCGTAGCCAAGTTGGCCACGCCACCAGTCGAGAAGTCAAAGAGGAGGAGTCGTGTCGGTCGCTGCTTCTAGGAACCACAGCCACAGCCCACACAGCTGATCGAAATCAAGTTGCCAAACATGAGCCCAGGCAATTGAACGATCGATTGCTCACTATCCCACTCCTACAATAAACGCTCTCCCCATCTCTCTCTCTCGCTTTCTCGTTCTTACTCTCTCTCTCTCTCTCTCTCTTTCTGACTCTTTCTGTCTTACTATTGACAGCTGCATTTGAATGGTGCAGTCAATGTGTTAGCCATTCCAAGAAGAATTTATGAAATGTATGGATCCATGTGACCCGTCACAGTCCCAGCAAACAATGTGAAAACCCCTCACAGTGATCGATTCTAAATGTGATGAAAATACATGTATTATTTATTTGAAATAGAGAAAAAACTTTGCATTTATATTGTGTTCATTAATTGTGCGTGGCAATCATTAATTGTGACTTTCACAAGAAATATTCGCAAATTACCAGACCAACTGGAGCCGTTTTCATTTTCGAGTGACCACTGTACCCCTTTGCTGGCCCAAGCCCAAGCCCAATCTCAGCGTGGGCAACACCACACCCGTTTTCTTCTTCCTTCATTTTGGGTCCCGCATATCTTTCGCCTGCATCAACTGGCACCAGCGCCAGCTTGCCAGCCAGGCAGTCGAACGAGAGATGCACTTTCAAATATATTTTTACGACACCCTTGTCCCCCTTCTTGCTCCTTTTCTATGTGTCTGTAGATGGGCTTAAAGTGTTGCCAAACAACCTTGAGGCAGTCGAACTGGCCAACTGAGCAATCTGAACTGAGCCTGCGACTTAAGTTAACCGCATCCTCGGCTATCAGGCTGTAATCATGTGATATCGCCGCGTTCAACTTGTTATGCAATAAATTTCCGGTTCTGAGTAACATCAACAACCACAACATACACAGATTGCAGCAAGCAATCAGACATAAAGGCAACCAGGCAACAGCGCCTTTCTCTGGCCACTTTATTCCGGCCAGTTTTTGTTCCGATTTACGCGTTAGTTCTGGACTTTAATTTTAACATGCGCAACGGTGGCGTCGGTTCTTAAATTAAATGGCATCCTTTCGCGTACTGACAACTCCGTAACTCCAACTGCCACTACTGTATCTGCAACACCTGTGGCACATCACCGACCAAGACAGGCAGGCAGCTAGCCTGATTCAATCATAACGTATGCAAACTGGCGCGCACTGTCTGCCTCGACTCGTTTGAGTGTCTATTTTAAGTGGGTGTCATCTTTACAAATTAGTAACGGCATTTAATAACACAGACATACATACATTCATTTATATATTTCATTATAAATGCAGTGGAAGCTGAACAAGTTTGTGTTCTAAGTCTTTTGTTTTGTATGCAAATTCCAAACGAATTAAATTCATTTTTGTCTTAACTTTAAAGCAAATTATTAATTATACCCATGAAAGACATTAAAAAAATCAGATTCAATTATTTGTTAGCATCGAATCCTCTGATGGGTTATGGCAAGTGGATAAAAGATAAAATGCAAGTGGGAAGACATGCCACCACTTGGTAACACCATCAGCAGCACCTGGTAAATGGCCTGAATCCAACAGAGCAGCAGCCAGTGGCAAAGTCACAGCCTTGGCTCAGTTCTCAATTCCCAGTTCTCCGCACACAGTCAGTTTGGGATGCAGTTTGCAGCAGCAAATGAAAAGGCTGCCACATATCAATGTTAATATAATTTGCCAGTCATTATTTTGTAGCCGCCGCTCTTTGCCTCTCCCAGTTTAACTGGGATTTCGCCATGCGTTGCATTTAATTTGTGTAAAGCGTTTTACACTGCATTTTTCTTCTAATATGCCAAGTCACCCGAAGCCCCTCCAAATGCTCCTTGATGCTTGTGATCCATGAGAAATGTATGAGCAGCAAGATGGGGTTGGATAGAAAAATTTGCCATTAGATGAAGGCCGCTTCATGTTGCTTGCCTTCCTCACGCCTAACTACATTATTATTTTTTGTAATTATAACTTTTAATATTCTTTCACACATACACACGCACGCACGTACAATCAGATGGAATAGAGAAAAGCCAAAGCGTGTTTGTTGCATGCAGCTGGCAACTTGGGAAACTCGGGCAACCGGCAACGGGCAACTGGCAACTGGCAGCTCTTCTCTGCCTTGACATGTTTTGCGGTTCTCCATTGTTCGATAGCAATTATTGCATCGCACTTCTATTGCATTGCGAAACTGGGACTTGGTGCACATACAGCTAAAAGACACGCACAACAATATACACACACACACTCACTCACACGAGCATACTCACGCACGCCTTGTAGCAGGTGCTTCAACTTGAACGGTTGCACGTTGCGCATCTTTAAACTGTGATGATTGAAAATTGCATAATTGCAGTAAGCAGATAAACACAAACAGAGAGTGTAGCGAGAGTACGAATGAGAGAGATAGAGAGAGAGAGAGAGAGAGGGAGAGGGAGAGAGAGAGAGGGAGAGAGTGAGAAAGAGAGAGAGAGACAGCTACTCGCACTCGCACTCATTTACTTAGACACTCGCGTGTTGTGACAACAAATTGCAAATATGAAAAGGCCTCCATTTCCGCCGCTGATCAAGTGGACAGACAGGCAGATGGACAGACTGACTGACAGACACACAAACGTGGCGAACTGATTGCAATACCAAAGCTGTAAGGCATAGACATCCGTTTCGAGTACCTCGCACACTCAGACACACAACACTCATGAGTGCGGCTAGAACTCCTTGGATGTTCGACGCATCTCGTCTTTCAAGGGGTGAGAGTTTTACAGACAGAGAAAGGAAATGAGTTTGCTGGAAATCAGCAGCTTGCCGATTTTCTATATGCCATGTCAGGTCAGTGTTAATGTTCGAATCATTTCAGCGACTGCAGTGTGAAGTAAATAATTAATTCTGATTACGTCTCCGAGGTATTGCTTGCTAAATTATAATTAACAAAAGAAATTCAAATTCAGGTCTAGGAATTGTGTGGAACATTAATAGAAAGTCTGTTGTATGATCATTTCTGACACTTCGATCTTTTTTTATGGTCAATCTATTTTCGAGTTTTCTAAATCATTACAGGTAATAGAGTAAATTAAATTGCCAATTTTAGATACGATTTTAATCGATGTTCTAAGCAACTTTATTTATTATTCCTATTGAACTACCATAATTCTCATAGATTCAGATTCTTCAGAAACATTCCATGTTGCTTTCATTTGTGTATGGACTGCCCAAGCCATTCGTCATTTAACTTAACTCAAACGTCAGTCAACTTGTGGCCCCTCTCACAACCATACATCATTCTCAAAATTATACAGTAAGGTAGATAATAGAGCTGTCACTTCGACTAATTAAAACTGGAACTTCTTTTGTTAAATAAATAGCATATCGACTACTGTTTTCTGTTTTCTGTTTTATGTTTTCTGTTTCTGCGTTTCGCCTTTCTACAAGCTATAAATTTCGCTTCCTCTGACCAATGTTTGACAACGAAACGAAATGACAGGAAAGAAAACCAGAAAGCAAATAAGAAAATATAAAAAAAGAATTGCCGTTGGCTGTGAAGTGTTGTAATTTCAACTGGTTGTTTAATGGGTTTCTTTTGACTTTTGGATGGACGCCTCTCATTTCTTTTTAATTGACTTAATTGCATATTATTACTTTCACTGTTTTGTCCAACTTGCTGTGTGTCTGTATTGTCACCGTTATATTGTCTGCTATCTAATTTCCAGTTCTGTATCATTTCTAATTTATTTCTCTCTCTACTTTTTGCTCAGTCTTTGGCATTATTTCTGAATTGTTTGCGTTGCGCTTTCGTGCATAAATTCGTCTTGATTATGAACTATAAGAAGAAGAAAAACTAATCTGTTGTTTTTCTTTTGTTTAATCTTTTTGTTGCTCTTGGGCGCTTTTCTCTCTGATTGGAGTAACGGTATGACCTTTGAAAGGTTTTCTTTTGCGTCTCGCTTCTGATATATCTGTTTCTTCTTTTTTCCTCTTTCTACGTCTTCTTCTACTTCATCTGCTGTTGCTCATCTAATGTTGCTCGTGTGCTGTGCCACAGGAACTTTTTCTATCTTTGGCTGGTTGTGGCATTCACTTGCTCACTTGCCTCATAATTAGAGGCCGTACGCGAAGAGGAAGTAAACGTGCCTAATGATAACCTTTAGCTTGTTGCCTGCTGCTCAGCCACAGGGCGTCCAAGCCGCAGCAAGCGAGAAGAGCGAGAGGAACTGCTTCAGTCTCAGTCTGAACCTAAAACAAAAAGGCAATCCAAGCCAACAATCCTCCCCCATTCTCCTACCCTTCCCCATAACATTCCCAACCATTCTGTTGGGGGCAAGCGTACAATTTTCTTGATTGCCGGTTACCCAGCGCGCCGCATCATCTATCTAACTAAGTACGCGCCACTGACCAGCAAGGCAGCAAAGCAGCCAGCAGCTATGTAGCAAGCAGCGGCTAACTCTGCCACCAGCAGATTGGGATGAGTATACTAAAGCTCTTGCACGTACCCATGCTCAGACTCAGATTCAGACTCAGATTCCAAGCGGTGCATATTGCACCAATTTTTCTATTTATATACTCTAGCCTAAATGCAAATATATAGATAGTAATAGTATATACCCGATCAGATATATTTACATATATCATTTTTTATAGCCCACAATATCTCTGAAAATTTATAAGAAACTATACCAAACTCAACTTTTTTTTTTAAATTAAGCACATATCAATTTGAATTGCAATTTTAAATCTCGTCTATTACATGCAAATCAATATTATTTTGAATTCTCAATATTTCCTTCAATTTCACCAACGCACCTCCTATATACATAGATATATACATTATGAGCTCACGTTTTCGGAGTAGTGAGTCCTCCGTACATGTACAATTTGTAAGAGATCGAACTGGTCTGGCTGCAGGATATCTGCTAGTCGGCCACTCTCTATTAGGACATCTTGCTTTTATCAGCTGATATTGCTTTCGCATTGATTGAGCGCCCTGGGTATTATTTGGTTAACGCCCACCAGACTTTCGATATTTATGTAGTGGGCGTTGCGGCCAACACAAAGTTGCAACAGCAGCAGCAACACCAAGCAGCAACATTGTGCTGAAACAGCAGCATCGACATCATCAATAGTTGAGTTTGGCTGTGCTGTTGAGTGGCGCCACATGTGTGAACTGCTGCAGCACCAGCTGCCGTTTCCTGCTAGCCATCGGCGACATTTAGCAGCTGATTCCAACTAGCAGAGGCAACTAAAACAACGCTCCGAACCGAAATGTGGCATTAGAATTGCCCGCTGCTGGCCAAATGAGAAGAGCGCTGCGCTTAGGCCAAGGACGCGCCAAAAATAAACGCAATTTGGCTAAAAATAAAATTAATCGCGAGCAAGATGCCAGCAAAACTTGCACCAATTGCAACAAGGGCAACACGCGGTGGCAATGACGTCAAATTCGAATGCGAACGAATGCGTTTCACGTTTTGCGTTTTATATCAGCAGGCAGATCGCTCGACTGTGCCCATGTAATTGGCTTACCTCCCCACCCTCGCCTCTCTCCCCCTATCTGTGTCTCTCTATCTTTCTCTTTCGCTCTCTCACTCTCTCGCTCTCACAACGACCAATCCCCTTCGCACTCGCCTAGCAATCCAAACGCATTTAATTTCTAGCTGCAGCTGGAGTTCGACCTGGAACTGAACACGGAGCTGGAATCGGGACTGGGACTGTGCCTGGGACTGTGCCTGGGACAGGGACTGGGACAGGGATTGCTGAGGTGCACTCCCATGCAGATTGGCAATTGTAGAACACGAACTCACAGAGTCCGAGCTACAAGCTAGAAAATGAACAAGTACAAAAAGTTAGCTTCAGTGGGCCGATAACTAAATACCCTTTGTGCCAGATTTTGTATAGACATACTTGGATATTTGCTAAATATCATTTCTATTTAATTCTATTTGACATAACAGTTGCAACTAATCGAGAATATATATATATACATATAGTTTGAAGATGTCTTCGTTCTAATGCGTCACATATTTCGTAATGAAATTTGAACGCCCTTTGCAAGGGTATAAAAAGTTACAACGGCTCCCTGCGATGCTGGTGGTGGCTATTTTTTTGCTGTTGTTGTGGTTGTTGTTGTTGTTGTTATTGTTGCTGCTGTCGCTTTGGTTGAGAACACGCTACACATTCCGCTGACTGTGTTTGCCACCTATTTCATACATTCTGGCTACATTTGTTGTCGCTGCTGTTCCTGTTGCTGTTGGTATTGTCGTTGTCAATGTTGTTCATGTTGCTGTTGATGTTAATGTTGCTGTTGCCAGTTGTAGCATCGTTTTTTGCTGCTGCTGTGGCTGCTTCTGCTGCTACAATTGGAAACGGCGGCAACGATTGCTTGAATTCGAAGCGCGCATTTCGCGATTCGCGCTGGCAACCTGTGAGTTAATATTGTTTGTAATAGCCACGTTCCGAGCACTGTAATCATTTAAAAGCCACCACTCCTCCGCCTCCATCTCCATCTCACTCTCTCTCTCTCTCTTTCTCTCTTTGATTTTGGTTTTCGTGTACTTTGTTGCATTTTAGCCCAGAGGCCAGTCCAGTCTAGTAATAGTACCAGTACTAGTAATAATACTAGTACAACTTATAAATACGTTCGGATAAATAATTGCGGTATGCAAGCAACAAGCAACATACAACAAGCAACAAGCAGCAAGCAATAAGAAAGAAGCTCTGCATGCTGGCTGCCCACTTGCCTGGGACAGTTCAGCAAACAAATTGAATTGAATATGTAAATATAATTGCATAGCGGAGTCACAATGCAGCCAACTAGGCAGCTACCTGCTCACAGTTCCCAACTCACCGCTTTGTGGGCGTTTAAAAATCCATAAATTGAAGCCTTAATGCCGCTCTAAACGCAACTGCAGTTGGTTATCGGTATCGCTACGTAGCTATACATATAGATAGCTATAGCTATAGCCATAGCTATCGGTATCGTTTCGTATGCACTCATACACATATATGGCAACGCTGGCAAAGACTTCCGCATGGCATTGGCCATTTGCAGGCACTCATTATGCACTCAAATGCAAATGAGTACAGTTAGCGAATAGTTAATGTCGATGTATGAATTGAGTCGAGTGTCAGAAAGAAGCATGAATAAAAAGTGCACTGCCAAAGATACAAATATTATTACGTATATGTACAAAATATTGAAATGAATGAGTTAAGTATGGCACTAATGAGTACATTTACACTCACATATACCGGATGCTACAACCTTTAGATTATATTTTATTTTCTTGAATTAACGAACATTCCTATACGAAACGCATTTTATTAGATTTTTAGCACCACCTATCATAACCATGATTTCTCAATCAGGATAGGGCTAGCGAACCTCTGTTTAAGATGCAGTTATGTATCTTATTTTACATCCATGATGGATGGATGGACAGGTAGACTATGCCTGTTGTTAGATAGCTGGATAGATTAAACGCATCGTTGATGACATTAAGCCAACTCATGGCTGATAAATGCTGGAGTGAGTGCAGGATTGAATACATTGAATTGAGATACTATTCATTCGCATTTGCAATAAATTGACAGCTCTGTTTGGCCCTTGATTGATTTACCAAGCGAGTTTCAAGTGCTGAGCGCTGAGTGCGGAGTACTGAATGGTGATAATAATGTGAGTGCGCACTTGAATCATTCATGCCCCAGACTCATGAATTGTACGCTATTAATATGAATGAGTTGGCAACTGACTTCAGACCAGAGCCAAATAGCATCAAGCTTTCGCTTTTCAATTGCTGCTGTGCCGGGCAGGGGATCGGGTCTGGGACCGGGAAAGGGGCCTGCACCTTTTGGGTCAATGTTTGCCCCCGCATGCGCCCAATTTGGGGTCAGCCACTAATTAAGGCATCCACAAACGCAGCTGCTTGAACGCAAAAAACCAATTTGCAGCATGCTCAACTGAAAGCCACAAAAACGCGAACTCTATAGCTGCTTGGCTTCAGTCGAAGCATTAAGTTTAGGCTTTGTGTCTGGGTTTAGGTTTAGGCTTAGCTTTGGGGAGTTGGAAACGCATCCATTAGAATCTCAAACCGCAGATCGTCTATAAAAGACGACAACGGCGCGCAAGTGGAACGCTACTTCAGCTTCAGCTCATTGTAATTTCTGCCGGCCAGCTCATTAAACTCTTGGCAAATTCAGAAAAACGAACTTGCTTGATCCCCAGCCAGTGGGAGGGGGGGAGGTAGGTAGGCTGAGGGGTGTTGAAATAGTTCTTATTGGTTCGCTGGTTTGCTGGGGGCTCAGTTAAGCGTGTAATGGAGCGGATGTCTGTATAGCCGCAGCTCCCCCAGCTTTCCAGTTTCTCAGTTTCCCAGTTTTCTAGTTTCATTTGCTGTCATCGTTTGCAATTAGCAAAATGCCTGTCGTGGCCAATATATGCAACCACAGAATACATTTTTTAATTCCTAAATATTGAAATTTGTGGCTCAATGACAAGCAATCATATCTAGAATCAACAAAATATTTAATAACAATCTATATACATATGTGTATATCATTCTCTATGATTTCAATATGATTTCAATATATGATTTCAAACAAATAAGAGTTATGAATTCCCCTAGATTTCACTATAATTAATACAAAAACTATAATCTATATATCTAATAATAAGTTGTATAATCGATCTGTTTTTATTCTAAGCTCATTAAATTATATTCTGGGAAGATTTATAATAAATAGTAAAACAGGATCAACAAAATGACTCTCTGGTATACATTCAATCCCTTTTGCCAGCCTCAACTGAACCACTAACAAGTTTTTATCTATTTGTTTTATTAAAATATATAATTAAGTATATTACACAACTCATAAGCTATGGCAAATGTGAGAACATGGAAATAAAACAAGGCCGAAATGCTCAGCCAGGAAATGAGCTCGTTGCTCTTTGCCTAGCTCCTCGGCGCTCTCTGCGTCCACATCGTAAATTATGAATATTGGACACATTAATTAAAGAAATTAAACGAGACAGGAAACAACACAAATTTAAGTAGAAAACGAAAAAAAAACAAACATGAACTGAGAACTGCTTGCGCCAAAGGTGTTGTGATTGTTCATCATCATCTTCTGCTCTCTCAGATGCATGCTCATGTACATGAGCGGACCACGCAGCTCCGAGCGCAGTGCGATTTTGTGGAACAGTTTGGAATGATACTTGTGTAAAATGGGCCTCAATTTAGAAAAGGGCGCATGGCCTGCCAATTTCGCAATCTGCCGCGCAATCGGACGCAAGTGGTCAGCGGAGTAGTCGAGTAGTGCACCAGCGTCAATGTCCAGTGCCTGTCATCGAAGCCTGTCGGAGCGCGGGCATTGCCATTGAGCAAGTGCACCGACAGAAACAGCAAAGCAGCCGCAATTTCGGAGGGCTTCTTGCTGGCCAGATCGTAGTCGAGGCTGGCCAGTTCCAAGAAGTACTCGGATATGGCCTGATGATGATCATCCTCACTTGCTGCCTTCGAGTAGCGACTCAGGAAATGGGTGGGCAATGAATGCGACAGATTGTTATCATTCGCCTTGAGTATGAGCAGCTCCATTTTCTGGACGTCCTTGGCCGTATACACATTGTACGTTATGTAGAGAACATCACACATGGTCGGCGAATCGCGCTCCTCGTAGTTAGCGGCTATGATCAGCGCGGAGACGCCGACCAGCTGCAGATTCTTGCATTTGGTGTCCTTCACCACCTGCAGATAGCGATTGATAATTGCGACGGTCAAATGGAAGGTCTCCCCTTTCAAATGGAGATTCGAATGAATCTTGTAGATCCAGTCGATGACGAGATGAGCAAATAGAAATAAATATACAAGATCGTTTGACATTTGAACGCAAATATAAATTAAGATTATTGAAAATTTACAGATTAAAAATATATGGTTTTTAATTATAGTTATCAAGGATTGCTGCTTTAGTCAGAATTCTTGTTTGCTTGCATTTGTATATTTTTGTTAATATGCCTGTTCACATGTAAAACTGTCTTTAGAATACAAGTTTCTCGGACTAAAGTTGTCTACCATAAAAAATGCAGAAAATGGAAAAAAAGAAGAGAAAAACTGCAACCAGAACTAAGCATTTACTTGTTTTTCTTCCACTTGCAGATGCAAAACGCAGCAAATAGAAGCAGTAGCCGGCGCGATCGGAGCAGAATAGAACAGGAACAACGAGAAGGAAGACGGGCATCGACGAGGACAACAATCTCTGGCGGCGGCGGCATGTTGTTGATCTCGCTCGGATTGGCCATGCTGATGGTGTTGCCGGCGCAGGTCTCCGCACGCATGGCCTTTGAGAAGCTGACAGATTTCGATTTTGCCGGGACCACGTACTACAGCGTCAAGAATCTTTCGCTATATGAGTGCCAGGGATGGTGTCGTGAGGAGGCCGACTGCCAGGCGGCGGCATTCAGTTTCGTTGTGAATCCACTTTCGCCGTCGCAGGAGACACACTGCCAGCTGCAGAACGATTCGTCGGCGGCCAATCCGTCGGCGGCGCCACAGCGTTCCGCCAACATGTATTACATGGTGAAGCTGCAGTTGCGCAGCGAGAATGTCTGCCATCGCCCGTGGTCGTTCGAGCGTGTCCCCAATAAGATAATCCGTGGCCTCGACAATGCCCTCATCTACACCAGCACCAAGGAGGCCTGCCTCTCTGCATGCTTGAACGAGAAACGCTTCATCTGCCGCTCCGTGGAATACGACTACAATAACATGAAGTGCGTGCTGAGCGATTCGGATCGACGCAGCTCCGGCCAGTTTGTACAGCTGGTCGATGCCCAGGGCACCGACTACTTTGAGAATCTCTGCCTGAAGCCGACGCAGGCCTGTAAGAATACACGCTCGTTTGCCAACGCCCGCATGGGCGTCTCCGAGGAGAAGGTGGCCCAGTATGTTGGCCTACACTACTATACGGACAAGGAGCTGCAAGTGACCTCCGAGTCCGCCTGCCGTCTCGCCTGCGAGATTGAGTCCGAGTTCCTCTGCCGCTCCTTCCTGTATCTGGGGCAGCCGCAGGGCGCCCAATACAACTGCCGTCTGTATCACTTGGATCACAAGACTCTGCCCGATGGCCCATCCACCTATTTGAATCATGAGCGTCCCCTGATCGATCATGGTGAACCCATTGGCCAGTACTTTGAGAATCAGTGCGAGAAATCTGCCGGTGCTGGCAGCAACTCACCGCCCGGCACTTTGGATAAGATTGACACGCTGCCCGTCAGCTTGGATACCATCGAGGATCCCACTCTGACCAACATGACGCGCAACGATGTCAATTGCGACAAAACTGGCACCTGCTATGACGGTAAGGATTACACCAGCACCCAAACAGCTCACTCATTGGGGCTATTCATTAATGGGATTCAGTTGAACTTTATTTCAAAATACTTTCCATTCAAAAATGTTTTTCAAAGTTCAACTTCATTTTAGTTTATACTTAACGTAAAACAATCTTTGCTCAGTAATTGAAATAATTGATAATTGTGTGTTGAGTAGGATTGTGACTAACCCGTGCATCCTGTTTCAGTCTCTGTGCACTGCAAGGACACCCGCATTGCTGTGCAGGTGCGCACCAACAAGCCGTTCAATGGTCGCATTTACGCCTTGGGCCGCTCGGAGACGTGCAATATCGATGTGATCAACTCGGATGCGTTCCGCTTGGACCTGACCATGACTGGACAGGATTGCAATACACAGAGCGTGGTAAATAACCAGACGGAATAAACTTATAGCAGCTAATAACTATCTGCAATTCACAGACGGGCGTCTACTCGAATACGGTGGTCCTGCAACACCACAGCGTCGTGATGACCAAGGCGGACAAGATCTACAAGGTGAAGTGCACATATGACATGAGCTCCAAGAACATCACCTTCGGCATGATGCCCATACGCGATCCCGAGATGATACACATCAACTCGTCGCCGGAGGCACCGCCACCAAGGATTCGCATTCTGGATACACGCCAGCGCGAGGTGGAAACTGTACGCATCGGCGATCGCCTCAACTTCCGCATTGAGATACCCGAAGATAGTGCGTAAAATGAATCCCTTTTAGTTCCAAGAAGCAACTGTTAATCCACTGCTTCTGCCTCCCTCCATTCTGTTTGCAGCTCCATATGGTATCTTTGCACGCAGCTGCGTCGCTATGGCAAAGGATGCACGCACCAGCTTCAAGATCATTGACGACTTGGGCTGCCCCACAGATCCCACCATCTTCCCCGGCTTCACCGCCGACGGCAATGCGCTGCAGTCGACCTACGAGGCATTCCGCTTTACCGAAAGCTACGGCGTCATCTTCCAGTGCAATGTCAAATACTGTCTGGGTCCCTGTGAGCCGGCTGTCTGCGAATGGAACATGGAATCATTCGAATCCCTGGGCAGAAGGCGTCGTCGCTCCATTGAGGCGTGAGTGTCCCGTTACTCAATTAAAGCAATGCTTGAATATGATCAAAACTTATTCAATTTTAGCAATGAGACCAAGAGCAAGGATGAGATGAACATCTCCCAGGAGATTCTCGTCTTGGACTTTGGTGATGAGAAGCGTGAATTCTTCAAGGCAGATCCAAGCACAGACTTTGCCAAAGGTAAGAGCTACCAATCAAAACAAATGTATCTGCAAAGTTGCACAGGCATAAAATCCTCAATTGATATACAAAAATAACTCTCTCACTCGCTCTCGTTCGCACTTGCAGACAAGACTGTCACCATCATCGAGCCGTGCCCGACGAAGACGTCCGTGCTGGCGCTGGCCGTTACTTGTGCGCTCATGATACTTCTCTATATCTCCACGCTGTTCTGCTACTACATGAAGAAATGGATGCAGCCCCACAAAATCGTAGCATAAGTTTAGGCGCGACACAAGAACAGCAACAACAGCAGCAAGAAGAACAAGAACAACGGCTGCAACACAGAAAAAAAGTGAAGCAAAACAGATAAGAGAAAAAGAAAAGGAAAACAAAAACCATACACACAACACAAATTGTCACCAACACCCGCACACACATACACACACACACACATGCACGCACGCGCACAATTCTCTCTCTGTCACGCGCTATTTCTATCCCTCTTTGGCGTATGGCGCCCATCTTAAGTGCAACAACGTCCACGCTTGTCAGCGCTCAGCGCTCTCTCACGAGAGAGAAACTGGCAATGAGAGCAGCAGCGCAGTTAATCACGGAACGGTTTGTAATAGAAAACGTGAGAAGAATAAGAAGAAGCATAAATTCAAGTGGATGTATTCCAAAACCAAATCCGAACTAAATTTTGATCACAATCAGAGCACACACATACACACGCACACACATTAAGAGCAGCTGCCTGACAAGCGTGTATTTTTTGTTTTTTTTTTTTTTAAATAATTACTATATATACAATTTATTTATTTATATTTATTTAGATTTAGAGCGTGAGTTAATTTCCAGAAATTGATTTGGCGAATGCGTTAACTGTGTTCGCCTGCCCTTAGCCTATTTTTTATAACTTATTTTCTAACATTTAGTAAACAAAAAGTAAAAAAATGAAAGTAACAAGCAAAAAGCAAAAGAGCAAAAAGCGAATAAGCTTCAAGAGAGGCGAACTGCACATTAACATTTACATTTACATTTACATATGCGAGCATTAATTTAAATTTTTAAAATCGAAGGAAACGAAACGAAAGAAAGAAAGAGAAGGACGAACGACGATAAGAAGCGCATATTGAAAACTGCGAGCGCGTACTTTCTATAAAGTTACAAAAGAGACAACCAAACGAATGGCATGGAATGAAATGGATGGAAAGATATCGGGAGTGCAGGAGGAAGAGAAAAAGTCGATAGATAGATAAATACAAAGATTGAGTAACGAGCTTAAAGCTCCGTCGATCGATCTCTTTTGTAACTTGTATAGAGACTGCAGCCGCAGATGCACACACACACACACACTCTTACACACCCTGCTAATTTCCCCCCACGCCAACTCCAACACACACACACACACGCACATACTCACATTTATTTAATTTAAAAGGAAAAAAAGAAAAAAGCTAACATGGTAATTAACTGCAAACAGAAGCAATTTTCAAAAGAGAATAAGAATCAAGAAGCAACAAAAACAAATAATGAGCGATCAGAAATAAAGCGAAACTAATTTCATAGTGTGTACAATGAAATTGTGCTTAATTGTATTGCATTTACTTAATTTAAATCTATTTATGATAATAAAGAATGATAACACAAACGAATATGCCATTTGAATTGTTCGTGGGTTCTGAGAAGAGTCCACAGTCTCCAAGTTTCCATCAATTTGTCCCAGTCGGAAATCTACAAGAATGCGGCCGAGTTCGAGCCGTTTTCTCTGTCTCCTGAGTGTGCCACACCAAAGCAAAGAGAATGCTTCAGACGAATTTGGTCGAATTTGCAAAGTGAACTTTATTTACACTAAGTCAAGAAATTATTAGGAACCAGCAAAAAAATCATCGTTTCTCTTTTATTTTGCAAAAATATTTATTTTATTGTTGATTTTATTTTGTTTTCAGTTGTTTTGTGCGTCCAGATTAATCCAACTGAAAATCTGTAGTTTTCATCTTTTTTATGCAAAAATGATCGTAAACAGCGGTTGTCCAAACACATTCTCGACAGTCCAAAGAATGGATATTTTTGTTACTAAGCCATAAAAAAATGTTAAGTTAATGAATCTTGTTAATTGTTGCTATAACTAGGTTTAAATACGCCACTTAACAATAAAAAAATTGAAAAAGGTCCACAAAATAAAAGTATATGCATTTTGCAAAATTTGGATCAGCATCTTGCCACTCAACTAGCCGGGCAGATTTATTTGGATCAATTCAAATCGGATACATTTATGAAAATATAATTATTACTGTTAAGCTGCACAATATTATAAGCTGTTAAATAAAAATAAATGTTAATTCAGGCATAGTTAGAAATCGGTAATCTGTAATCAGTAATTAGTTATCGGTATATATAACATAAGTCAAGCTGTACGCTTTTCTGTGTACTCTTCTATCTTAAGTCTAAGGACGAACGTTGCCAAGTTGCACATGGAATGCTTAAGCCTAATAAGCCTTAGTCTAGATGTGACGCAAGGATGCGAAACTGCGGAAACTGGACGGCAGAGCAGGTGAAAGAGAAAGACAAATTGAAAGCGATATGCGGTCATCTCAGCCTGAGTGGTTGTATGTGAGCGACTCCATGGTCCGGCGCTGGAGATCTAACGGTGGCCAGGCAGGTCTGCTTAAGGGATTTGCCCGGCGGCCGTTTGATGCACTCGTCAAAGTAACACTTCTCCACATTGTGCAGAAATTCGACCAGCAACTTGGCATCACCACCATTCGGACCGGCAAAGTATTCGCACTCGTAGCCGTGGGACTTGAGGTCGCGCACACAACAGTCGAGGAACTCGGCATTGGCCGAGTACCAATTGTTGTGCCGCTGGAGCGGAATGCCGAGGCGCGTTCGCACAATTCCTGTTAGCCAGGTGTCGTCTATCCAGAAGATGGGCACACGCTCCGCCTCCGCCACAAGGCGTGCGGCAGTTGGCACATTGGTAATGTACAACCAGCCGGACAGGTAGGCCGGATAGAGTGCGTCCGCGTATTCGTGGCGTGTGACGAACCATTTGTTCGCCTGCAGACGAATGGGTGGCTTGGCGTCCAGCACAAATCCCGCCAGCAGCGTACTGCTGCTGGTCAGCGCCGGCTGACTGAGCTCCAGCGACTCCAGATAGCGTCGCAAATGAAATATATCGTAGATAATGTCATCGTCCATTTTAATGATAAACTTGGCACGCTGCCGACACTCGCCTGATGCCCAGCGCAGACCCATCACATGCTTGTAGCTCAGATTGCGATAGTCCTCGACAAAGTTGCCCTGCAGCAGATCCCCGAAACGCGCCTGCTCGCTGACCAACTGCGCCTGGTTGATGAATTGTTCGCGGGCCGGCAGCGCAGCCAGCAGAAAGACACGCTGCAGCCCCATCTCGGCCAGCTTGCTCTGCGCTATCGCCTGACGGTGGGCGGCCCGCAATGCATCGTGTCCCGCATACGAGGTCACAATGAGTACAGCTGTTAGGGATTAAGGATGACGCATTAGTTGCGGATTGCTCTGAGGAGTCAGGTGAGTGAGCGTAAACAACAAAATTCAAATCAAACCCAAACTCAAATGTCGATTTTCAATTTTGTTGTTTACACTCCCAAGTTGATTTTTTTGTTTTTCTTTGTGGAGGGGGGCAACTTACCGAGCAGCTCCCGCTCAGCGCATCGACACACATCGCTGGCGAGCAGATAATCAAAATTTGTCAGATTCAGCAGCGGACCTGGTTTCAGTGCAGCTCCCACTCCCATTCTAATTTTAGATTGAGCTGCGCTTTGCTGCTTTGCTGCCATTCGTGCGTTGAGTTGAACTGTTGTTGTTTGCTTGTCTTCGTCGCTGGTCGTTGGCAGTTGCACCAGAAACTCATCTCTGCTCTCACGCAGCGGATGAGGAGGAGAAGTGGGTGGAGTCGCCATGTAACTGATGCACAATATTATGATTACGATTAGCGCGATGGCAATTGGTAGCAATCTGCGGCCGCGCATGCGCATCTTCAAACATTCTATTGTTGTTAGGCGTGTGAGTGTTTGAGTGTTGAATGTGTGAGTGTTTGAGTGTTGAGTGTTTGTGTAACGTTATTGGGCTTATTTTAAATAAAAACAAATGCACAAATGATTCAAATACAACACAAGCACACACTCACACTCGCACACACGCATCAGCAATAAATAATACTTTGTGTGTAACTATCGATATAACGATATATCGATAGGCTGCTGCCAAGCTACAACAATAGTATCCAAATAGAGAAGATTGAGAAGTGACATCGATATCGATGAACATAGTTTGTGACGTCAAGCGACAGAAGCTGAAAATTAAGAATTTGGACGAGGCGTAGCTATTGACGTTTGCAAAATGTTCAAAGATGAGAAAAATCGAAAAATCAGGCTTGGCTTGGCCAATTATAGAGAATTCTCTGCCAACATTTTTTTTTTTTGACTAGTGCTAAGAACTGGGACATTCTAATCGTCCTTGTAGTCACCAAAACATGAAGGATTTTCTAAATGCAGCCGTTTTATCGCATAGCTCCTAAAAGTATGCCGTAGTTTTGGCCATTGCTAACTTAGCCAATGCCACACCCCAAAATGAAATCGAATTAGATTTTTGGTACATGAAAGATCTGTTTATTTTCAATGCAAATAAACAAACTAAAAAATGTAACTATAATAATAATTTGATATTCGATATTATACCATAGTACCAGCTGAACTATAAGAAATATTGGCAATATTGGACAATGATGTGCCATTTTCAAAGCGAGATTCTTTTTTATCAGTGTGAATGCAACTAAACTGTTATTTTTAATTTTCGCTATTTCCATTTCTTTTTATTGCTCTTTCTCTCTCTTCTTGTCTCGTTTTTTTGGCGGACTCAGTTCAGTTCGCAGAGTGAAGTCGCCAAAGTTGGCTTGGCTTGAATTTAAATTTTAGTGCATTGATTTATTACTCTCAAATTCTATCAAACTATGAAAGCATATTCAAATTAATTATATTTTGTAATCAGCATCAATCAGTCAAGATAAACATGAAGCGGTCTGCTTACGAAGTACAACGGGATTTTGCGCTGAGCAGCGGTTTTCACTCGGAAATCATTTGGGACTCGTGAGTTAAAAATGATTGCGGCAAATGCAGCTGCTGCTAGTAAAACGCGCCACTCTTCATTGCAGCCTCGCCCCCGAGCAGGCGGATGTGCTGCGCCAGAAGATTGCCAATCTGATATGCGAGATGGAGGACGAGACGGCGACCAAAGGAGCGAGGAGCAACAAGTTGCTGGCCAAGCAGCGCCAGCATCTGTTCGAGAATGTTTGGAAGCAGCGTATCTACACAAATCGCACGCTGCTCTCGGCGATTATCTATGTGCTGGTCACCGCTGAGACGGATGCCACATTGGCGCTGCAATCGACCAGCTACAGCTGCCATCCGGTGATAAGGACACGAAAGTGCGTCCGGGCGGATGGTGGTGGCAACGAGAGCTCCAGCGACGGCTGCTGCATGATCTTCATTGATGAGCACGGACGCGTCTATGCCAACTGGCAGCAGTTTGTGCGCAACAATGCCCTGCCTCGTGGCACAATGATAGCGCCCCACAACGGTGTCTACACATTCACCAAGCTCACTGACCAGGATCGGGATGGAGAGCGGGAGCAAGTGCAGCTGATGGTGCTATCGACACCAGCGTCGTGGCTCAAGCAAAAGTTGCTGCAAGTCAGCGACAAGCTGGTCTCAGTTGGTGGCATCGTGGCCACGGTGCCGGTGGCTGCCACACTGGCATTGCCCGTCGCCGCACCCATACTGATGGCAGCCACAGTTGTTGGCGTCTCCACGGCAGCCTATTGCACAGTGCGTTCCGCATCGCGGCTCATCGATCGCCGCTGGCACAGCCAGACAGTATCGCTGGCGGACAGCGAAGCACGCTCCAGCTGGCTGGGCGTTGCGAGCGGCGTTGCTGGCCTGGGTGCGACGAGCGCCAATACGGCGCTCAGTGTTCTCAAGGCGGGACGAGCCGGCCGGGCTGCTCAGCTGGCGGTGCACGGCTGCAACGTGTCCTCAGTGGTGATCGCCGGCACCGGCGTCGTTAGCGGCGTCTACGATCTGTATCTGAAGATTAGCGACGAGCAATCGCTTAGCGGTTACGATGCAATGCAAATGGCATCCAGTCTGCTAATCTTTACGCATACGGTGAACAATCTGCGCATCGCCGTAAAGGCAACCAACGGCCACAGCCTGCGACGCGTGGTGCGCAACCAGGCAAGGAAGGTGTTCAGTCGCATCAGCGAGGAGTCGGCCAAGCTGCACAGCAGCGACACATCCCGCAAACTGGACATTGTGCGCCTCATCAACGATATACCCTACAAGGAGGTGCTGCTAAACTTGCACAAGATTCACACGCATCTGGCGACTGGTGTCACAGTCGCCTCAGTTCTGGGTGCCGTCGGTGCTGCTGGTGTCCAGTTGCCCACTTTTCTTCAAAAGGACGCCGGTGGTGGACTCAGCCTCAATCTCCCGGAACTGGCCAGCCAGTTGGGCTGCAAGTTTGTCGGCCAGATCGGTAGCCTGGCCAGCTTTATGGACGTGCTCGATGGGATGAGTCGTTACTTTAGCGAGCAGGCGATGCAGCTGCTGCTCCAGCTGACGCGCACGTTTGTGGAGCAGAGCGTGGACGGAATTGATCGTACCCTAAACACTTTTGTCTCCACAGAGCTCGTGCTCTACCGCATGCTGATGCACTGCATCAATAACTACGAGAATTGTGCCGTCGATTTTCTCGAGCAACGTCGTCACGACATCTTGGCCGTCATCGACAAGTACTTTAAATCGCTGCAGCCTCAACCGGAGCCGGGCCTGAAATGCATTAGGCGCAAGTGTCCCTCCTGTCATGGTGTCTACTATATGAGTCGTCTGTAATGTCTCCATCATCTCCATCAAATTTGTTCATTATTTTAATGTTTGATTTATCATGTGATTTTTAATTGTGACTTTTTGTACTGCCAGATTTTATTATGTCAAATTATAATTAATACATTTTGAGATGAGGGAAACCATTTCAGCAAGTCAAATATGTGGGCTAACTCACCGGTACTGATTCGACTCATGAACTTGCGCATATCGATAGTTATCAAATTAGTATGTTGCGCATACATCACACTGGACAAAAGCTGTCTGCTATTTGGATAGGCTGTGAGCTAACTCACCGGAACCGATTCGATTCATGAACTCAAAAATTAACGAAGGCAACTATTTAGATGAAAGTCGGATGAAAAAAAATAAACAAAAAGTAACGAAAACAAAATCCCTACTATCCGCATATGCGAAACTAGCCATAGCGTTTTTAATAATAAGAACTTGCAACAGAATCGAGTCGACAACTACAAACATGTACTACGTCTAGTTTTTAACAGTGAGCAACCACGGCTAGCTCAGTTTTCTCAGGGTGGGGTAACTCCAGCCCAGACTCAGCCCAGTACAGACTCCAAAAACAAACTGGACCTTCATAACACTTTATAACGACCTACATGTGCACACAAAATAAGCGAAATAGTTGGCAGGCCTGGTGTCTATGGCTAGGACGGGCCTGTACGGATATTATTGGCCCATTGTCCTTAAAGGAGTTGACAATCAATCTACTCCATGTTCCCGGCGATTCTTCCCTCCATACAACTAACTCGCAACTCATAATAATTTTCAATTTATTAACAGACATTATTTGATTTACATAGGTAGTAACAAAACATGCCGCTAGATGGCGGTATAATTTCCAAACGGCAATTCAATTTCGAATTTGAGTTAGGAATCTAGCCAAATTCAAAAATATACGAAAGAGCTCTAATGTAAGTATTTGGTACAAGGGGGAAGGGGAAGGAGGAAGGGGGAAGGGGGGGCTTGTATTCAAAAGGTGATACCTAAAACAAATTACACGCAATTATGTACAGATAACATTTACTCAAGTACTAGTATTGTGGGCCGGATGTGCAGAAGTAAGTATATATATAAATATAGGAGTTTGGAAAATGTACTTAATTGCTTTCCTGGAGGTGGATGAGTGTTGTCCACCGATGCGAGCTAGGGGAGCGAAGTTCGTTAAAGTTGCAAATCCAGAAAAATCCGTTGAACAGAATCCGGCTCAAAGGACCAAAATGTCTTCACACAAAAAAAAAAAACAAATCCTTTTGTCTTCGATAAACTTCACTTCACTTTTATTCTCTTATAAATTGCATCTGTGCAGGGGTTTCGGGGTCGAATTATAATTGCTCTTAAACTAAGGTTTTGACTAATATAATACTAATAACAGCGTTGAGAGGAGGGAGCGCTTGAAAGAGAGGATGCGGATCTTATGTTAATTATGCTAAAATGACACCAGCTGATAAAGCATAGCTTACCATAACTAACATAAACAGTTACCAACTGAATAAGTTGCATTTCTCTTGCATGCTTCTTCTTGCACACATATACATATAATATGCTTATATATATGTATATATATACATATATATACTTACGCATATATATGAACATATTGGTATTTCGTGGGACAGAGTCGAAGAAAAACCCTGAAAATGTGTAATGCAATTTGGGTATTCCATTTATTTATTTATAAATACTTTCAACTTATACATGTATATATATATATATATATGTCCTAATACGCCTGATGTAATTCAGTGGTAAGTTTTTCTCATTATTACGTTTACTTGTAGGTATTTTTCTTATTCATTTCATTTTTGTTTTTGTTTTCTATATTTTGTTGGACTTAAACTCGTTTTGCATTTGACGTTTACGTGGCTTCAACGGTTCAATTCGTTCGTCAAACTTGCCTCACATACCTTTGCTTTATTTACTTATTTATTGCATACATACAAATATTTGAATATTCGGTTTTGCATTCGTTTTCGAATCTCACTTGCGTGGCTGTGTGTGTGTATGCGTGTGTGTGTGTGTGTGTGTGTGTGTGTTTGTATGACCAATATTGGTAAATCTATGTTTGAATGTGCTCTGTGTGCCTGCTCTGTGTGTCTGCTCGTGTGATTCTGTGTGTGTGTGTGTGTGTGTGTGTTAAGTTCTTTTGTTGTACAATTCAAAAAAAAAAAAACTGTCTAACTGCATCGTTGTAACGCCAGCGTTACAAGTTTTTTTTAAATATATATATAATTGAATATACATATCTCACATCTCTTCTGCTCCTGCATCTTTTTGATCCTTGTTAGATATATTTTTATTTTTTCTTTCAATTTTAGGCCAAACTTTTTCACACTTCAAGCGTTTTTCCTGAACAACCGTCATTATTTTTTCCATATTCTGTTTTCCTTTGAGTTTTATTTTCGAATTTGGTGTTTTACATTTCATTAACGAACTAAACATGCCATCGTCTCAAGTAAATACTTTTTGTTCTGACTTTATCTTGAAAACATTTTCCATCATTCAATGCAGCTGTACGGGGCACAAAAAAAAAACAAATCCTCTTGTTTTCGATAAACTTCACTTCACTTTTATTCTCTTATAAATTGCTTCTGTGCATGGGTTTCGGGATCGAATTATAATTGCTCTTATGTTAAGGTTTTAACTAATATAATACTAATAACAGCGTTGAGTGCGTTGAGAGGAGGGAGCACTTGAAAGGGAGGATGCGGATCTTATATTAATTATGCTAAAATGACACTAGCTGATGACATAACTAACATAAACAGCAGCGTATCTTATGTTTGCTTGGTATCATATACATACACATATATATATATTATGTATATAAGTATATATATATATATTCTATACATTTATTGACATAAATTGTATGTATTATTTAATTATGCAATTCACAAAAAAAAAACAAAAAAAAAACTTCCATTTACAGTTCGCATTACGACATTCAAGCAGAATATCCAACTAAGCCACAAGTTTCTGCATAGTTTCCAGAAAAGTATGGCCAACCTGTCCTAAAATGCTGCTCTATTAACTTGTATCATCTATCATTATATAAAACGTAATTTACTAGCCAAAAAAAAAAAAAAACACAAACACGAGTTTTTATTTACTACAATTCGGTATGCATATATATATACATATACATACATATATATAGATATAGATATATGTATATATATATATATATATAGATATAGATATATACACTGATATACTTGACGGTATGTCTCCTCTAATCACTAGAAACACGACGATTAAATGTGAAATGTCACACCCCTTAACTATATGGATATATATATGTATGTGGTTAGTATATGAACTATACGATACTGCAATTTCAGTCAAAACTGGGCAAACACTGGGCCACAGCCATCGAAATTGAGATAGATAGATAGATAGATACGCATATCGGATCATACATAGATACATATGTAATAGACCGAGTGGATTCGAGTTGGAGATTGAGATTGAGACTGATACTGATACTTCTTACGCTTAGATGCAACATTAACATTGTTTCTTGGCAATTCTCTAATTAGTAAATATATGTATTCCATAGTTTCTCTTTGTCGTTTATTTATGGTTTTATATGTATGTATATGTATATGTATTTATTTAAAATTTATTTGTAAATTTTAGTTAATGAATTGCTTTTGGTTTACCAATGCAAGAACTAATGTCGAATGCCATTTATCGGGCTATGTTTCAAACATACATACATTAGATACATATTCAATTCATCAATTACAGTGACACACAAAATACACGTACAACATATGGTTAGATACATACATATATATATATATATAGAAGTAACTGTATACTTAATACGCATCGGCATATATATATATGTATATATATATGCATATGCATAGATAATAGATGTATGCATATTTGGGGTCTTATTCCTCTAGCTATACACGCGTATATACACACACACATATATGTATATACACACATATGTATATATATATATATGCATGCAAATATCAGTGTATCTGTATCTATCCTTTTCATATGTTGTGGAGAACTGTTTGCCTGTATGTGTGTCTGTCTATGTGTCTGTGTCTGTCTATGTGTCTGTCTATGTGTCTGTCTATGTATCTGTCTGTGTGTCTGTATATGTGTCTGTCTATGTGTCTGTCTATGTGTCTGTATATGTGTCTGTGTCTGTCTATGTGCCTGTGTCTGTCTATGTGTCTGTATATGTGTATGTGTATGTGTGTATGTCTATGTGTATGTGTATGTGTATGTGTGCATGTGTATGTGTGTTTCTGCTTTGGTTTCGCTTATTACACATCTCACTAACATTGAAATTGTTTAGTTTGTAGCCAATTACAATACATTGCTTAATAATATGTACTACGAGTATATATGTATTTTAGCAATATTATAGGTATGCATGAATCGTTATGTAATTGCATGTATATGTAAATAATTGGTATCTCTGCATTTTGTCATTGTTGGTAGAGAAAAAAGTCATTTAGTTTTTGTTTGTTTCATTTATTTGTAATTTCATTTCACTCAATTGTTAAAGTAGCTTTCAGTTTGCCATGGACTGTGCCCTGCTTCCAACTATTGTTTGTTTGTTTTTGTTTGTTTTTGTTTGTTTTGTTTGTTTTGTTTGTTTGTATGTAGTATATTTTAGTAAATTGATTTCTCTTTGACTTGTAACTTTTGCTCTTGAATTAATTGCATAATTAGTCATTAATTGCAAAAGTAAATTTGAAGCGCACATTTACAATGCTGCTATAATTGCTATAAAGTATTTATTTGTTGTTGTTCTTGTTGTTGTTGTTGTTGGTTATGCAACATACAATCTGTTGTTGTTGTTGTTGTTATATTTCTTTGAATATTTCTTTTTTGTCTGGTTTAAACCAACAATTTGACAGTTGCCGTGTTCATACATCATATTTAACCCGTTTGCTCATTTCAGTTACAACAATTTTCTCAACATGTTCTGCTGCTTAAAGAATATATATATATATATATATATATATATATATATATATATATATATATATATATTTTTATGCTGTTTTAATGTATAATATATATATATATAGGTTTTGTATATGTATATATACGCATATACATATATATACATATATGTTTAATAGTGCATAATAATTTTAATGATATTTTTAGACCATCAAGGTTCATTTCATTTTTCATTTCATTTTTGTTTTAATATATGTATGTATATAATTATGTAGATATTAAAAAAAAAAAAAAACACAATTTCACGGATCCTGCCCGCTTAAACACAAAATAAAATATATATATATATGTATATATATAGCATACAATATGTGTGTGTGTGTCTGTGTGTGTGTGTGTGTGTGTGTGGAGGGTGGGGGTGTTGGGGGTTAAATATATGTTTATATATAATATATATCGATATACATATTATATTAAAAACAAATTAATAAATTAATAACAATAAAGGTAATAAATTATGCGCTTTTTAGTTTGGCCTGCCACTCTCGATCGATCACGCACCAGCGTGAGCCTGTGACTCAGTACAAATATAGTGTTTGTAAATATATATAGCATCGATTCACATACATATATACATATACACATGTATACATGTATGTGTGTGCTTAGTTTGACTTAATGGTGTTTAGCCAATGACTTTTATCAATTGAATTTTATTTGGTTTTCGCTTTCGTTTCGTTTTAAATGAAGAATTTTCTAGTGCTTGAGCTGGAAAAGTCTTTTTCTTTCATGTGATGAACTGTGTGGGCCAAGAAGCATCCCAAATCAATCAAATCAAATCAAATCTAATCAAAATGTGTTAGTTAGACAACTTAACACACACATTTCGAGTTTGTCAGTTGGTTGACTTAACCCTGTTAACATCGCTCTAACTGTTTCTGTTACTTGTTTTTTAATTGTTACTTTTACTGTTACTCATTTGGTTTGTCTACCACTAAAATGATATTTTGCGAAGACAGCGTTTTACTTGGAAGCAACATAAATCAAGAATTTCTTCAGCTTATTGTACAAATTATTATTATTATTATTACTATTATTATAATTGTTTTTTTTTGTTTTTTTCTTTTTTGGTTTTTGTTTGATGTTCAGTTTTTTGTTTCAAGCAAATTAAACTTTCATTTTTTGGCTTTGTTTCTCATCTTATTTTTGCGTCATTTAGTTTTAGCTGCAAGCATTTGCTGCTTTATTTTAAATTCGAGTCCAACGTTTAAGTTATATACAAATAATTAAAAAAAAAAAAAAAAAACGCATTTCACGTGTGTGTGTGTGTGTGTGTGTGTATGATTACATATGTATGTTTATGGGACTTTACAACTGCAGTCTCAGCTGCAGAATGTACATAAGGTTTTGGGCTTAAGTATGCTTCTTATGTTTCATTTGAATATATATCTTCGATTTGGTTTGCATTATGCATTTCCATTGTTGTTGTTGTTGTTGTTGAATTCACTGGTTTGCTTTTAGGCGGGGGTTAGGGGGGGTGGGGGGGGGGGGGAAGGCTTACAGTATGTAATTGCAGTTAGTGCTTCGTGTTTCATTTTGTTTTTGGTTTTTGTATTTTGTATTTTTGTTTTTTGATTTTTTGATTCTTTTGTTTTTGTTTTTTTTGTTTTGTGTTGTTTTTATGTCGTCTCTAAATAAATAAAATTTGAAATGTGTACAACAATCAACGCAATCGTTATCAACATAATCATCAACAATGATAATAATTTTTTTCTTTTTATAAAATTAATAATTTAAATTTAAAATGTATGCATGCACAATAATATTTTCTGTTTAGTTAGCTCAAAGCGTTGTTCATTTACAAATTATCTTAAAAAACTTAATGGTTAAATTGTTATTGTTGTTGCAGTAGTTGTTGTAGTTGTTGTTGTTGTTGTTGTTTGTTATTGTTCTAGTTGCCTTCCTGGCCTTGGTTTGTCAATACAATAAAAATGAAAGCAACAAATTGTGCTGCAATGAATATTGAGCTTGATTGCCGTGGTTCAACGTTAAAAACTAAAGTTCGCTTGCTTAAAATATATATTTAAAAACAAAAACAAAAAAAAAAGAGGATAAAATCGAATAAAATATTGCAACAAAAATCGTCTATTGGGATATTTGTTTTGTTTTGTTTGGTTTTGTTTTCTTGTTTTCTGCGATTTTCGTTTAAAGTTTTCTTTTTGTGTTCAACTTTTGTTTGCAGTGCGCTTTGTATCTTGTCTTTAAGTTGGGGGATTTTGTTTGGTTTGTTTGTTTGTTTGTTTTTGGGGTTATCTTTCTAGATTAATTGTTATGTGTAATGTTATGTTAATGCTTTGCTTAGCTGCTTTCATTTTTGTTTTCAGTGTATTTCACATCAATCTCAGTTTTCATTAAGTAAATTTCTAATTTCTCATATATATATATATTTTTCTTCTTTTACTATAAGTTAAACGGTACTTTTGCTATTGCTGTTTGTTTTTATGCTTTAAACATTTGTTTAATTCTTTGTATTTTTTTTTTTGTAATTTTTTTTCTTTTTTTCGTGTCTTTTTGTTTTTTTTTTTTTGTTTTTTTTTCAAAATTTTTGGTTGTTGTTTTTCTCCTTTGTTTTTTTTTAAATTGTAGTCACTAACGTAGTAGGAAGAAGCTGTGCGCTTTTTCCGTTATTCTCCGATAAATTCTGACGACTCTCCGTCACATTCCACCGCGTTGCGCTTGATTTTGACTCCCTGGCGGATGGCCTGCGGCTGGCGCGCTGGTGGCCATTGTGCCCGTTGTGGTGCTCGAGCCGGCATCTGCCCGGCTTTCGCTCTCGTCGCACTCCTCAAGCTCGGCTAAATTCTCCTGATCGGACTCTTCCAGCGTTATCTGCGATGAGAATGACAGTTGGAGCATGAAAAATAATAATAATCATATTGAATGATTGATTACCTGAAAGCGTATCTTCTCATCCTGCGGTATTTCATCGGCTGCCGATGGCGGCGGCGATGGCGGTATCATGCTCTGATAGTAGTCTCTGTTCTCTTCAAGCGTATCGAGTATATCCTGTGCATCTGGATGAACCAGATCGGCCCAGGTTTCCCACAGCGGATGCACAATATAATCGATGAAGCCCACCTGGGACTTCTCGATGGTAGCATTGTGGCGATCGCACATCGGACTAATGTCCATGCCCGATTCGCGCTCCTTGTCGCCCTGCAGAAAGAACTCCTCCATTAGCAGCGCCACCCAGCGCTTATACAGCGGCAATGGCTTGGTGGGATTGCTCAGATCAGCGCAGTGCACCAAATTCTCAAGCACCTGTGCCAAAGAAACACATAAACCAGAAAGAGATAGATGAGCGTGTGTGTGTGTGAGAGAGAGAGAGTGAGAGTGAGAAGAGTCTCTCACTTACCTGTATACGATCTGTGTAGTTGTCCAGGAGCAGCACCCCAGAGCCGGCTACCTTCTTGGTTTCCACCATAGTCTTTAGATCGGCCAGCAGACTCATGTGTTTGGACATGTCCGTGGAGAGCACAATATCAATAACCATTTTCCTCAATGTTTGGCGTTGTTTCCTGCAACATCAAGATTGAGAATGGATGAAATCGATGTGCGCTTAAAGATCGCTTTATTTGAATCGGGATTTACTCACTTTTGCATATTACCGAATATATCACATCCTTGATTTTGCAATAATTTGAAGGCAACAGCTAAATGATGATTTTCCAAAACAGATTCGTCATTGTACATTAATGCTAGTTCGGAACCTGCAACAACAAAATTGATTTTTTTTTTGATTTGATTTGAAATGTTGCCTTTCATTTCAGTCAGTCTTACTTGAATTAACCAAAAACTGATTGGTTAAGCCAGGATGATCAACATCGTGAATACAAGCGGCGAACAGCGCCCCGCCCACTTCGAGGGGCGTGAATACACCCTCCAATGCAGGTGTATTTAGCAGCACATTTGTGCTCTGTGTCACGTCAGCGGCATGCAGCGAATTGTGAAACGGATTGTCTTTGACGTAGTGGTCCTCCAGAGTAGTCATAAAGTTAAGAAAAGTTTTCGGTGGTATCATAAGACTGGTCAGTAATTCTCTACTCTGTAAAAGCAAACCAAACAATGCACAGCATTAGCTTTATAGAAGTTCATAATAATAATCTGCCTTGTTCAATATGACTTGTGGTTTATCAGGCAGGAATTGACTTACCTGAAATATGGTGTATGCCACACAGGTGAGCGGACGATTGCAGCTCAGATCGCCAATTTTGAATATCTCAATGCCCCACGTATCGAGCTCGGCGAGCAGCGGGCCCAGCTCGTTCTCCCTGGGCGATTCCACGCCAAACGTGGGCAAACGCTCGCCGGTGAAGCTGTTGGTGTGCGAGAGCGGCCGCTTCACACCGCTGATCTGTGACATGGGCGGACCGCGGGGCGATCGACTGCGCGGATATTGATTGACCGGTTGGGTCGAAGGTTCCGTATTCTCTTCGACGCGCAGCGATGGTAAATCGAACTCTTGTTGCTTGTCTGCAAATGTTCAAATATACAGCAAATACTTCAGTTAGTTTTGGGCATTAACAAGTCACATCAAGTATACGGCAAGTTGTCAACAAATCAACAAAACACCCATTCTAACATTTTGCGATTGCCTAGCCTTAAGCAACATGAACCCAAATCGCCTGTGCATAAATTAATAATTATTTATGCGAATTGTGTTGAATTCAAATCAGCAATACAGAGAGAGGGTACTATAATAAAATTTGTGTGGCTGAATGCGTATATTTCAACTTAACAAATATAACATTTCCATTTATATTTAACAGGATCCCTTTGCTTATAGCTGTATCTGAATAAGATGACTGATATGAATGCCATATGAAGTTGAAATTGCATTTGTGGCAACTGAGTGAAGTTCATTGATTTATGAACAAATGTTTGTATAATTTTGGGGATTCATTCGCAAACTTTGCTCACGCATATCTAATTAAAATACGAAAAGTATTTTAGTGTTAGATGTTAGAGATATTATTGTAATATATATAAACATTCACGTGATCTACTCTGAAATGACTTAAAGTAAGTGCCTTTTCGAATAGTGGTTGTAAGTAAGTTTGCAGATCGTTGCGAGTCAGCGACTCGTCTCTATCAAGATCGCCTTGTACTTTGCCCAACACCAACAAAGGCAGAATGTCACTAAAACTACTAGTTTTACTGTAAATTAAACCAAAGATATTAAATTAATAATCATTAAATATTTATGATTACCAATTTGATGTGTAGAATTGCTAATTGCATTGCATTGCATTGCATATACACATCTGCCTACTATTGCTGGGTACCTTATTTTAAGGCAAGTCTTTAAAATACACACAGCATGAAACACTTACACACTTCTCTCACGCATGCACACACACACACATACGAATACATATGCTATCCATGCCACATCGCCTTCGTGCCCCAAGGCATTAACTCGACGCAGAGCTGTCTCAGCTGCCTGCTGTTTTATGTTTCTTTTTCACATCTTACTTATTTTTCGCACACACACACCCACACACACACTCACGCACACACACTCACAGACACACGCACAGCGATGCAAGCATATGTACATATTTTGCATACGATTTGATTTTGGTTTTGAATTTTGAATCTTAAATCCGTTTCAGAGATTTTTTGTTTGCGCGCACAGCGCTCAACGATTTGGCTGATTAACATATGCGTCAGCCGCGAGAAACAACTCTTCTCTCTTCTTCCTCTCTCTCTCTCTCTCTCTCTCACACTCTCGCTGCCTCTATCTCTATCTATATCTCTGGATACGTTTGTGTTTGCAAAGTCGTTTCAATTAAGCCACCGCCACATGCCCATGCCCATGCCCAATCCCATTCCCATTCCCATTTGCAGTCGCAATCGCAGTTAACGCCACGGGCCATGGACATTACGTATACGCACTGTATCTGTATCTGTTTTTTTTTCTTCTTTTTTTTCTTTTGGAGAGGAGTCGACTTATCGACTGGGCGACACATTTATGCTGTCCGTCCTGGTTCTGGTTCTGTGTGTGATTTTAGGTTGGGCGAGCGGTGGCCGCTTCTGTTTCAAATGAAGTGTTACAAATGAACATTAGGGTCCCGTGTGTGTGTAAGTGTGCGTGTGTGTGTGTGTGTTCGTCTGCGTGTGTGTGTGTTAGAGTGTAGCTTTAGGTGCTGGCAAAACTTGGGCCAAATGCGATTTTATGCTTGATAAACTACAATAAAAACAACAACATTGGGTGGCAGACAACTACCAAAGGCGTAGGCCCAAAAGGAAGCAGATAAAAAAAAAAACGGTAGCAACCGCAAAGGTAGGCAGAAAAACGAGTTTAGTCCTGGCCAAGCCGGACCGAGCGAAGCGCATCATTTTAGCCAGTTGGCAACTTGGCCATCAGAGTAGAGTCGAGTCGAGTTGAGTTCGAGTTGAGTTCAGCTTTGGGCATTGGCTCAGCTCAGCGAAGCAGAAATATGGACAAATGTGCAAATATGTTGGCCTACCTCATGCTTGGCCACACCCACAGTTTAAGGAGGCGCGCCCACCTCCACCCGCCCCTTCCCCATCCACTCTCACTCTGCGAGTTGCTTTTTTTTATTTGACATTCTGTTCTCTCTTCTCTGCTGTGTTTTGTTGTGCTTCAGCTGCGTTGTAACTCTTTCGCGCCTTTGTTTGTCCACATCCTGGGGCAGCGTCAAACGTGGACTTAGTTTTGGTATCCACCTCTCTTCCTCCTTTCCCTCGCAAACGCACACACATAAGCACCCAGGCTGTATTAGGGACTGAGGCGTGCCACTGGGTTCGTAGGTTAAACAATGAAATTTCCACTTCATCTGTTTTTATGCTGCTCTGCATAATTTAATTTTGCACTCTCTATTCGACGGCTTTGGCTTTGGCTTTGGCTTAAGTTTTATTTGGCCAGTTATTTTGACTCCTTTTTTGCAAAGGGGTTTTCTCGATTTCTTTCCTTTTTTTTTTTATTTTACTTACTGCTCTTTTGCACTACAAGTTGGAGTTGCATGTTTTACAAACTAGTTTCAAATTTTGACTACTGTTTTTGTTCTAATTGAGTGTGCGACTAGAGAGGAGAGGAGAGGGGATTGAAAGAGGAAGCAGACGCTGTTTGAAACTTTCCTGCGGCTAATGCGATTTCATAGCATACTTTTATGCGTCGTCGAGCAGCAGCAAACAGAATAAAAAGAATAAGGACTAGGTCCTGACAATACTTGAATAACTTTCTGTGGCCTACTTTGGTTTGGAGAGGAACTTACTTTGAATAAGTGTAATAAGAAAACTATCGATGATATCGATAACATCGATACTCCACTATCAATATGTACAACTTTATCTAAAGCTTGCATTCAGTGAAATTTCTTTCAAGGTTAATGATACCCCCCATAAATAGTAGATGAGCTTGACTTACCCAAAAATGTTGAACATATATATTCGGAAATTTGATTTCCCGATCTGCTTGACTCACTAAAGTGGGATAGCTCCTTGTTTAACATGCGCTTGAACTGAAGAAGATAGAAAACAATGCAATAAATCGAAGAGTTAGTAATGATGCAATAATTAGTAATCAATTATCGATAATCGATTGACGATTGTCGATCGACGATAGACGCACCTTAAGCGATGCCATATCGGAGACACTGCGGTGCGTTTGTATGGTCTCCAGCTGATCCAGGCACCAATCCAACTCCTCAATGGTATCGGTGGCTAGGCGAGTGTAGTTCTCCTCGCCCTGTGCTAGTTGGACACCGCTTGCATTTCCGCCACGTCCGGATGATGATTGAGCTGGCCGCCTAGATCTTGTTTGATTAATACATGATTTGCACACGCACAGGTACACACACACACACACACACACACACGCACATATTCACAAAGATAGTTGGTGAGACAGAGGAGGTGTGAGGGTAACATTGAAATTTTGATAAGGAGGGAGTGGAAAGTGAGAGGAGATAAAAAGGGGAGTGGGAGAATGGCATGGGAGTTAATGTGATAGGAGGAACAAGAACGATAACGGATGTACATGTACAACAGAACAGAAACAACAACAAACAAACGTGACGACAAACAAGAGTAAAAAAAGAAATAGATAAAAAAAATATTTAAATTACAAGAAAAATTCAATGAAAATAACAGTAAAATTGGCATACGCAAATAAATTGATTTTTTAAAGGGGGGAGGGGGGGGGCGGTTTACAGGCAGTGGGATGAGGTTATCGGAAAGAAGTTAGACAGAGTTCAGAATTTTTTTATTATCAGCATTTTTTTTTTGTACAACCACACACAGCGAGAAAAAAACGTGTTTACAACATTGATAATCAAGAATCGGGAATATGTATATATATATATATATATATATATATGTATATATGTATATATATATATATATATATATATGAACAACAACAACAACGATTAAGTTTTGTTTTCGGCGAGTGAGCGAGACACATACATAGACATATATGTACACATATGTATAAAGAAAGAGCAGCAGAGAGAGAGAGAGTGAGAGAGAGAGAGAGAGAGAAAGAGAGAAAGAGAACGAGAGAAACAAAATATGAACAAAATTGATTTGAAAAATCTGTGGTTTTCAGTACAACAATTAAGAATTATCGGTTAGCTTATGATTAGTTGCATACTTATGGACTTATGTTGCTTAATATGGGGATTTTCTCATAGCTCACGGGGGAATGGAACACTTCTGATTATTTTTATTTATAAACACATACAGACACATCCAGAAAGTAGTGCCAATAAGCAACATTAACAACAACAACAACAAATAACATTATATATGTAGTTGATAAAAGGAATACAACTTTTTGGGATTTTCTAGTTTTTGCAAGCACATCTCGCATAGCCGCTCCCAACTCATTGTGACGGGACCAATTCAATGGAACCGACAATGTTTAAATTCGAGTTCCGTCATATTCGTAGGAAAATGTATAAATAAAGTCTACGATGCGACATATATTTGCGGTATTTTTGGCACGTCAAACCATAAACCAGCCGCCCTTCCGGCTCCAGTCCCCGTCTGCGTTGTTGTCATTTCGGTTTAAGTGGGTCTTTACGCTTCAACAACAGTTGTGTTGTGTGTGTGTGTGTGTGTGTGTGTAAGTATAGTGGTTGACTGGGCGGGAGAGCATTACAAATACACACACTTACACATTCATATACATGTAGACATAATTATTGTTTGTTGGTAAAGAAGATTAATGCTTTATGCTATTGTTGTTCTTTGCTATGTTGTTGTTGTTGTTTTAATTGTTGCTTGATTAATTAAAGTGTGAGATGACTAAAAGACATTGAGAGAGACAGAGTGAGAGAGAGAGAGGGGAGAGCAAGAGAGAGAGAGAGAGGAACAGAGAGAGCGAGCAAGGTACATCGACAGGCAGCAAGACAAAGAGTGCAAGAGAATAGGAGTAGGAAGTAGGCGCGACACAGATTCCGGGAGAATTGTATAGAAATTGTTTAGGCAAACAAGTTAACTCCTCACTTTTTTGTCGTTTTTTTATTATTATTATTACTATTTGTTTTTTGTTTTTGTTAAAGGGTGCTTATGTGGAAAAGTGTTGTTTCAGAATGCGAAATGGAAACCTTGGGTTGTGAATTAGATTTGTTTGCTTGTTTGTCATGGATCGCGGGGGTCGCGAGCTCAGGCTTAAGTGATACTGTGGCAGGAGCTCTTCGGGGTGGGGGTCGGGGGGAGTGACGAAATGTCGAAATCACCACAAAAAAAAAAAAACTTACTTGTTGGATGCTGGTACATTTGTCAGACTTAATAAATTGTTGCGCACTGAACGTAAACTGGCTAAAATTTGGGCAAACGGTGTTACAATCAGATCCTCGCCATGGCTGTAAAGAGAGAGAGCAAAATAGATAAGTAAATTGTAGATGATAGAGATAATATATAGTTCAAATAGATGTTCAAACATAGGATACATAAACACGCGTGCATGCAAAATACAAAGTGAGTAAATACAGCGACTATAACCACGTGGACTTACAGAGGCATATAGAGAGTGAGAGAGAGACATGCACGTGCGTAGCGAGTTACAAGAGTGACGAGTGACGAGTGGCGAGTAAGTAATCAAAGTAGCGAGTAACAGAAGCAGCAAGAGCACCAAGAGTAGCGATGTAACTTGCAACATAACAATAAGACAAAACACTACAGCAATTGTTGAAGTACTTAAACACTTGATTCTTGCTTTGGTTCTCGCCAATCGAGTCATGGCGAATTTGAATTTGATTTCATTAATTACCGTTCATTGCAGTTGAAATCATGAGTGCTCATTAATCTACATTGATCGGTGCATAAGTTTGGGCATTAAATGAGCTCACGCAACCGTATCGCAACCGTTGACTGCAACATGGAATTTCGCATGCGATTAATTAAACGATGTTCCACTTGTTGTCTTCCATATTTAAAACTATAAAAATGCGACGAGATATTAACGTTTAAATTTCAAACTGATTTAAATGGCAACGATATAGTGTGTGTGTGTGAGTGCCTAACCGAATTGGCTGACAAATCAACTGGAATAAACTCGTAGGTGCCTGAGTTGACGATGATACCAGTTTGACAATCAGGGCCTCCCCCGAGGGCCCCAAAAAGGCTGGCAGCTGTCGGTCGACCGCAAAAGGTCAGCGCCATTGCCACGAATAGACATGCCAAAAACAACGTCACGTATGCCAAACACACACAAAGGAAGGCAAAGGAAGGACGCCAAAGGACGTTCAAGTTTGTTGCACCGCACAATTCTATCCAGGTTGCCCCCAAAAATTCCACAAAAATGCGGAACGAAAAGCGGCCCGCACAATTTGTGGAAATTTGTGTGGAAGCTTGTTTCTCGGCACACGAGCCACTTGGCTCGAAATATTTGTGCCAAAAATAAATATTAAATGGGCAAGCGCGTAAAAAAAGAAAATATTAAAACACAAAAAAAAAACACGTAAAAAAAAAACACGTAAAAAAGTAAATATCCAAGGCACAGGCGAGGCAAGGAGACGAGCACAAAGACGTTGCCGTTCGCGTTGACAAACAAAAAATGGGATAAATTAATATTAATATATTAAAATTAACAGAACATATAAATAAAACAAACAACAACAATTAAGCTATTGGCCCATCTGTGACGTCATAACAGAGCAACGTTGGCGGCGCCAAAATTAAAATTCGCTTTTTAATTTTGTATTTTTATTTTTGTATACCCTGTTCGCTCAGAAGGCTTATAAGCTGTATTGAATTGTTACATAGGTATGCAACTGACTGAGAAGAGGAAGAATTCTGCTCAATATGAAAGGGTATGCATATGCCTGATAGTCCCCAAAACAACAACGGAATAACTAACACAAAAATGTGCTCAACAAAAACAATCTGAATGTGAATCTGTACATAATAATTATATAATACTAGATTAACAGGGTATACACAATTCGTGCATGTTTAAATTGGGCTTGATTACTTGTAGATGTACATACATACTTGTATGTATGTATTTCTTTGCCATTCAGCTTTAAAGCCTATTGGCTGGCAATAAAAACGATTGGGAAAATTTAAATTTCCTTACGAAAATCTGAGACTTTTTCAAATGTACGTGAGAGAGAGAGAGAGAGAGAGAGACAAACATATACATATATATATATAGAGAGAGAGAGAGAGTGTGAGCGATATGCAAATAGTGACAGCGATATACGATTAATGATGCCAACTCATTTACAGGCAGGTTGCCCCTTCTGCCCCAAGCCCGCCTTCGCTCAATGCTGTGCTCTGCGGTATGTTCGCCTGATTTTTGGCACGTTGCAATATCGCACATAATATACCAATGTCTATGTGTTTGTGTGTGTGTGTGTGTGTGTCGCAACAATTGTACAATACTGTATTGTGTGTGTGTACTCACATGCTCATCCATCCATTTGTCTATCCAAGCACCCATCTTAAGTGGCAACCATAAACAACAACATAAATAACGGCAGGCGGACAGACGCAGCGTAAATGCAACAACAAGATTCACCCACACATTCAACCCCCCCCCCCCCCCCCTGCACACACCCCAAAATTCTCACACTTCTCGCACTTCGAATGCCACCTCCATCAAAAATTTGAACTCTTCACTTTTGCCCCCGTCTCGTCTCTAGACGACACTTTGCCACTTTGCAGACAGACGAAATGTTTTTGCTGCTGATTTGTCATTTCCAAGCATGTCTCTTCTCTGCTCTTCTTCTACATCCTCCTTCGTTTCGCCTTTCTTCTGCTCTGTTTCGTTATTCGATTATGAATACTGCGACGCATTTCGCGGCTAGATTAAAAACATGCCAATGACTCATTCACTGCGCTTCGGACTGAACAATTGTCCGAGGAATCGCCTTGGCATTCTAATGGGGATACTCCTGCAGATATATATACATATATATATATATATATATCATATATCATATATCATATATATCATAAATTGATTTTGAATGGATTTCAATCAAATCAAATTATTGATCCCGCTTAAAACTAGTTCATTTCATTCTAAGCGAACTTAAAGCAAGTCAAAGAATATGTTTTTTTCCAATTGTTTTTCAAGTTGATCAAACGAATGCCATATTTTGTCAGATATAGCCTTCCGGCTAAGCTAAATTCCAATATTCATTGCAATTGGAATGTTAACGATCAACGTCTTAGCTATAATAATATATATGAATTATATTTCACAGTTCTGCTTATAATATTTATTGATTAGATATTCAATATTCAATACATAATGTGTGCTACTCATATTTAATCATGGCACTCACACTATATAAAGGCAAATTAAAATACTGATTTGAATAGTGATTTGACGATGCTGATGAAATGTGAATTATTTTTATGTGCACAAGCTGATGATTAAAGCAAATGAAATGCCTAATGAAAAAACTGTAGAACTTCATCTGAAATGTCTGGCGTAATGAAATATATACATATTAAATATATACATATTAAATATATATTATTAAATGTGTAAATTATTAGACAAGTATGTTTTAATGTCTTTGCGAACGTAACTAATTAAACTGGCAACAGAAGCAGTTTTTTCATCTTTTTTTGTGGTATTAAAATTAGAATATGTGTGAATAAATCGGCAGCATATTAAGGGGGCGGTCAAAAGCATAAGTAAATATAAAATATAGATTTGATTGCTTTTTTTCTCTGTCTCTCTTTTGGTGACCTCACAGCTTTACCTGCGCTGCGATTTAATGGAGAACATGTTATCCCGATCGGCCATTATGGTGACAGCCAGATCGTCCTGCATTATGGATGGTATCATATTGAAGAAGCTGTGCACACGCGGCAGCGACTGCGACGAGGCTGAATTCTTGTTTAGCATGGTGGCCAATATATGCGCACACACACATATACACACACACACGCACTCACACACACAGGAAAACAATTTTAAAATAAACTTCAAATGTTGGTCATTAGAGCCTTGCACTCCGGAACCGCCAAAAACCTGGCTAATGCGATTTGAAAATCAATTTCGATTTCAATTTCACTTTCAATTCCAATTCAAATTTCGATTGCTCTGATTACTAACTATTTTCCGGACTATTTCAAATGACAACAACAACGTGACAGCGACGACAGCGACAACGACAACGAAAACGAGGCGACAGCGCAAATGCTTTTTGAATTTTCCACGAGTACGCGCTGGCCGAGAATGAGCGCGTCCCGCGGCGTGGCCAGCGAAAATACAAAACTCACAACACAACTCACGGCACGCTCAGAAATGAAAAAAGAAGAAAAATGATTGTAGAAAACGACAGCGCAGCGACGCCGGCAGCACTGCTCGCAGCGCAGCAGCCATCAGCTGAGTAGAACGTAACGTAAGAAACAAATTATATTCAACTTAAAAAAAAAAACGATCCCAAAAAAAATATAAAAATATAAATAAATAAAATTAAATGTGTGTCTGTATGCGACATTCTCTCTCTGTGTGTGTGTGCAAGTGTGTGTGTGTGTGTGTGCAAGTGTGTTACTGTCTATGTGTGTGTCATTTCATTTTCATCATTTGTGTGCTGGTGTTTTTGTTTTTCTTTTTTGCGCGCGCGTAAAATTTTTGCTTGCTTCTCATCTTCAACAGCAGGCACAACAACAACAACGACAACAACAACAACAACGAGAACAACAGCAACAACAACGATGAACTGACACAACATGTACAACATTTGCTCAATTGTTGAAATATACAGGGTGCCGCCTTGACACAAATCAGTTGATCGATTAGATGAAAGATGAGCATCGCTTGGAAATCAAGAAATCATTTCTATTATTGAAGAATTTGGAATATTCAATTAGGAATGCCAAACTCAAATGGCACAATTACTTCAAATACACATTCGGCTATAGAAATTGGACAGTTTTACTGGACTATACTTAAGTATTTTGTTGATCGTTAGTAACCCAATAAATATGAACTGCAAATGAGACTAGCAAAGTATAATTAGAAGTCGACTGGTAAATCACTTGGCATGACACGTAATAGCTCAAAACAGGGCCAATAAAAATTTGTATTTAGTGTCGTGTTCAAATGAGGCATAATGATGTAGTGGCACAACCCAAAATGCAAAAAACAACAAAACACGAATAACAGACGTGGCGACACCCTGTATTTATAATGCCGGCATATATCCGATGTCCGAGAGGCAAGCTGGCGTCCTTGCCTGATATAATAATAACAACAACCAACCATAATGACAACATCATTATTATCATGCTTATCATCATCATCATCAACATCATCATCATCATCTAGCGCAATTTAATGTCTCCACCTGATTGTCTATCTCTGCGCTTACTCCAAATTAATTCCATTCCCATTCTCTTTTCTCCATTTTCCCGCTCCACTCTCTCCACATTTGTTCTCGCTGCGTCTAACTTGTGTGTGTTTCAGCTTGTGTGTGCGTGTGCGTGTGTGTGTGAGTGTGTGTGTTTTTTTTAATTTTTATTCTCTATTTTATTATAGCGTACTTACCTACGCTAATGTTTAATAAATTCTCAACTGAAATTGCCAGTTGGCTGCCTTGAAGCGATCTCCATTTGCCGTTTGTTGTTCGCTTAATGAACGTTCATTACATAAGTACAGTAAACACACAGATAGGACGGCAGACGGGGCGAGAGACGAGAATGATAATATGCATATTTATATTTACCTACTACCGTTAACTACTACCGTTTATTTTTAATGCCTCTCGCAGGTTAGTCGCAAATGAGCAGACGAGCAAATGAGCGCGCGCGTAATTCTAATAATAATTTTCAGCAATTTTTAATTCAGCTAACCCACTTCACTGTGTCTTCTTCTTCTTCTTCTGTGCTGTGCTGCGCTGTGCTGTGTGCTGTGCTGTGAGCAAATATCAGTCCGAGTGGAAGTAAGAGGCGTGGGCACATTACTCATACGCAGCATGAGGCGGCAGCTGCTGAGATTTTTAATTTTGATTCCAATTTCAATTTAAATTGCGACTCATGCAATCCCCAATCCACAATCCACAATCCCCAATCCACAAGCCCCATTCACAAATCCCGATTCTTGATTACGATAATCATTCGCATTCGTACTAGGCCCGCCCACTGCGTTGCCCAATCCACAAACGATAAGTGGCGCTGCATTCAATAAACAAAAGTCGTGTACACACACACACACACATACGCACACACACACTCACAACTGGCACTCAAACTCGATAAATAGAAGCAAACATTTCAAGCAACTGTTGGCTCGTGATGGGGCCATTGGGTCAGCATAGACAGCAATCTCGTGACTGGCAGTCAAGCGACGTGGGCGCATCGAAGTCGATTCCAGCGACTGATGAAATTGTTTATAAGCATTTACAAACATTCAACATTATTTAGATATGCCCCGGCTACAGACTAAACTCAACTCAAATTGACGTTTGCTTATCCCACAACTACAAAAACTATCATTAAGAGTCGATAGGGTTGCAACTGTTCCTAACTTTACTAACTTTTCTCTATTAAAGCTTATATCTACTGATTTTGGTTGCATATTGTATGGCTTTAAGTTTTCACAATATGTTTTCAAGTATTATAACATTTCAACTGATTGCTCTTATTTTATTAACTTCTTAGCCAATGTGTTGTAAAATGTCCATACTGTTCAACGAAATGAGAAATCCAATCGGAATTACAGAAAATTTATCGATCTTTTTTGGACGTTCTGTGCTTAAGTTTAAAGTTCATAAAAGGGGTTTGAGTATTTGCAGAATATTGAATGGATTCCGAGCATATTTTTTCCGCATTTGGTTTTTTTCTTTTTTGGTTTTTTTTTTTTGCCTGAATGACAAATTTTGTGCGAGATGCATTTTTGTAAAAAGCCCAAGAGGCCACTAAAATCATGAACCAAACACATGTATGCATCTGTGTGTGTGTGTATACACATAAACGGCAGCTGGCACACACATATTTGGGTGTGATTTGCATTGGGGCGCTTGGCGAAATTTTTGTCCGTTTGGCAGCATCAGCCGCAATTGAGGCGGCAAATTTAATGCGCGAAAAGAACGTATTTCATTTGGTTTGCATTTCTATTTATTTTGCTTCTTTTTTTGTTCTTGTTTTTGTTGTTGTTGTTGTTTTTGGTGCCCCCATCTCTTTTTGGTGTCACGCTGCGTATGAATAATATGTACGTTACGTATGCGACAGCGTAACGTCGCTGCATGTGGCAGGCAACTGGGGCACAGTTCGAACGTAAGGGATGCCAAGTGGGCGGTGGCGAAGGCGGGTGTGGTCGCTATAGCTTCCGATTGAATTTTGCCAACGACAACATATCTCTTTGGTCAGCCCCAATCCAACCCAATCCAAGCCAAACACAGCATCAGCTCTTTCATACCCATCCCTTCGCTGAGTTTTAGCCTGTTCACATTTTGATCGACCGAATGGGTTGGGTTTTCTTTTTCTTTGGGTTTTCCCAATATCTTGTTATTCTTCTTGTTTGTCATCTTTGCATTCGCTGTTACAGGAAATCGGAAATGTTTTTCATATTTAAATTGGCTGAACTGACGCTGAAGAAGCGGTTTGCTCATGCTGTTGTTGGTGTTGTTGTTGTTGTTGTTTATATGCCGCTGATTTCACATCTTTGGCAGCTTTCATTCAACAACATAGCCCCTCACCCAAACCCAAAAACCTAGCACCCTGATCGGTATTTTCGGTCAGCTTTGCGCCTTTAATTGCGACGACGACGACAGCGACAAATGATGACTGGGATAAATATTCACCGAATTGTGCCAGTGACACGCTGAGCATCATGTGAGCTGCTTTCCCAACAACTCACAGCCAAAAACAATGTGACTCACACGAGTGCTCGACACTCATTCATGGGCTATCAAATCGAAAAATTTCGAATTAAAATCGACAATTTCAACGAAAACCGGAAGTGAACGTTTTTCGAATGGAGAAATCTTAAATTAATGATAATAGGTATTACACAAGATTGTGCCGATTATTTCGGAGCCTTAAGCATAAGTAAAAAGAATGGTTTTCATTACTTACTAACGTAGTCTAATACTAAAAATAAATATCTCAACATGTAATAAAATGTTATAAAAGACAAATGAATATATATATATATATATATGCATATGTGAGTATATAGCAAAGGGGGTTATGCATATAAAATAGCGTCAGATTATTATTATTGCTATAAATATTTGTTTCGAATATTACAGAACATTGCGCACACTTAAACTTACAGTGGGCTGAAAGCGAGTATTGCAAAAGAAAAGAAATTCAAATAAGGATGGTTCACTTATCAAAACATGCACTTGCAATAATTATATGTGTATGTGTGGGAGGACGTGCAACAAACAACAATAGGAAAACACAACATGACATAGACATGGACATGCAACAACAAAAAAATAAGGCAAACTTCAAGTGTGGATTTGTCGGTGTGTGCGGATCAAGCAGACAGGCAAACAGGCATGCATTGGACAAATAAGGATAGCTACATAGATAGATAGAGAGAGAGGGAGAGAGAGCGAGAGAGAGAGAGAGAGACAGATAGTGGGAGAGAAAGAACTGGGCATACGTACGATCTGTCAACGAGTATAGAGGCCTCCTGTTCTTTAAACCTGCAAAAGGGTTACAATAATAAACAACGATAATACAAATAACAATCATAAGAGATAGGTAGATAGTAAGCTAAGTGGTAGATGGAGGTAAAACAAGTAGGAGAAGAACGAAGTATCGATTATCAAGTATTGAGTTGCAACACACAACAGTTAACATAAAAATAGTACACAAATAAAAGGTGAAAATGAAATTCAAAGAATTTCGATTTCGCCTCGGTTTTTCTTTATTTCTTCTCATTTTCTTTTCTTTTGTTTCTTTTTTTGTTTTTATTTTTATTTTTTTTTTTAATTTTTATTGGGCGTGTTTCCGGATACAAACTTTGTTTGTTTTTAATTTATATATTTCGCAATAATTGACGCTTATTTTATGGTTGAGCGAAATGCAAATGAGAAATCAACATAAATCCTATAAATGAGTGTGAGTGTGTGTGTGTGTGTGTATGGCGCCTTGAGGGTATGCAATGAAAAGCAAATGAGATCTGAGCTGCTTAAATTGAGACATCACGTGCGATGTGTGTGTGTGTGTGTGTGTGTAAGAATTGGAATGGTTGGAATGTGCCTTGTTGCATAAGCCAGCGGCTTGTAGACTGCTGACGCAGACAATGCGACGGCATTGACCCCTCGCCAATTGATAGATAGATAAGCGAGTCGCTGAATCACGTGGCTATGCCATATGACGTCATTGTGCTGCGCACGTCACAACTGCAACAACAGCAACAATAGCCGCAAGGAGTATAACAGCACGTAAGGCGAAGCTGAAGTGTTGACATTTAAAAATATACCACACACACACACACACACTCACATACACTCACATACACTCACACACACTCACGCACACTCACATGACAACATTGTCTCTGACTTGCATTTTAAACTTTTCGTAAATGCCAACAGCAAACAGACAAACAGACACAAGCGCCGCCCACTAGCCACTAGCCACTAGCCAGGCCACGCCTTCCAGCAAGTTTGTTTATTTTGGCTTTAAAATTGTTGACGAGGCGGCTGCCTGCTAGTTTGCAAGTAGCAAGCAGCAAGTTGCAATTTAAAACGTATAAATTTCAACGGCATTTGCATGTGTATTGTCTGAGTGTGTGTGTGTGAGTTTGTGTGTGGTTGTGTATGGATGTGTGTGGTTATGTGTTCGCTTGTATGTTGTGTTGCGGTGTATGCTGCATGTCCAACAATTGACCTGCCAACACCTGCTCTGCTCGGCTGCCCTTTACCCATTGTTCCCCGCTCGCATTTGACAGCAGCAACCAGCACAATAACACCCGGAAAGGCTTCGACTTCGTTGAGCTGTGGGTTTTGAATTCGTCCTTTGGACTTTGGCATCCATCCATTAATGGATCCTGCTTGTCAGCTGCTCAATACCAATCGAAGGATTTCAGAGCAATGCTTTTGTAATGCAACTTCTCAACATGCCACACTTACAACTGACAACCGATTGTGGCGCCAGCTTACTTGACTTTGACACCGAATCAAGGATAAGCCGAATCAATTGTTCATTGGCGGCTATCTATATATATATATATATACATATATATATACATATGTATGTGTGCAGTTTTGAACTGATTACTAGCTGATATGAATACTCTTGCGTAAGGGACTTAGAGTAAGATTTAAAATAGTTGTTAACTGAAAACTTAAACAATTCTTTCCCTTTCTTTGGCATTGCTTTTGACATAAAATCGAGCACACTTGCCCCATCTAGAATTCAGCGTACAACAGCTATTCGAGTTGCACTTTCAAGTCGATCTCAGCTAGATCGCAACAGTTTGAATAATGTCTAGTGCTTAAAGTGCCAGCTAAAATGCTATTCAAGTAGTATTCATTTGTTTATCTGGCGCATTCATAGCCGTCAGTGTGATAGTAAATTGAATTGTTGTTTTGGTTCGTTTCGTTTCGTTTTCGTTTTGTTTTCTTTTATTTTGTTTTCTTTTATTTCGTTTTATTTTGTTTTGTTTCAATTCATTTCGTTGGCCTTGACATTTGCCAGCCGCAGCCAGTCAGCTAATTATTTGTTATTAGTGTTGAAATCTTTATGAAATTTTCACTCAACTTGCTTGTTTTTGGTTGTCATGACAGCTAAGCTGGGACCAGTCACTGCCAGCGTTTGGAGGTGTGTATGTCTGTCTGTGTGGGTGTGTGTGTGTGTACGTGTGTGTGCGTGTGTGCAATTGACAGGCTCATCAACAACATTGTTTGAAAGTGGCAGACTGGCAGACGAGGGAACTGCGATATGTCTTACCGCAAATATTCAAGTTGATTGAAAGCAAACGCAGCGAACAAGCCCCGGAATACGTTAAGAAGACGGTCGACAGTCGACAGTTGACAGTCGACGGGTGCTTTGAGGGGCTGCAGTGTAACTGGAAGCCTGCCGAAAACTTTAAAGCAGACCCAAAACTTTTTGGCCTGGCCCAGTCAGGCCGAAATAGGCAGAGCAAGTAAAAAAAATCAAAGCCAAAGATATAAATGCAAATTGCGTTGCTGCTGTTGCTTTTGCTGTGGGTGTTGCTGTTGCTGTTGCTGTCGCTGCCAAATGGCCGAAAAGGGAGCCAAAAAATGCCAAAAATACCGAAAATATTTATTTCAACTATGTATAATTAAATCGTTTTTATGTTTCTAGCAACAGCGCCTGGGGCCACTGCACTTGGGGGCACATCTAACTTTAGCCAGCAATTTGTGACACAAGGACACTTTTGCTTTGAGTCAAAAACAACAACATTTCGCTGTATATATTTATATATATATATATATATATATATACTTGTATGTACATAGACGCTGCTAGATTATATAACGTTAATAGCACACATTTCACAGCTTAGCATTTGGGCTGCATAACTGAAAGTCATAGGCTTGACTACTTTGGTTATTTGCCAAACTTTTGAAGTTGAGAAGTTGAGCAAAACATGGCTTTTCAAACGATTTTAGATGCTGACCATAGTTAGCATAAATTCTTGGGACCTCACATAAAACATCCACACATCTTGTGCTCCTCCAATAATGCCTTTGATTAGCCTTTTCGACGCATTTTTTCTTTAACATACGCTCGAACAAAATGGAATTTCTACAGTTTAGCTGCTGTGGAATATTGGAATATTCCGAAAAACTTTACTTCGATTTCAAAATCGTGTGGTTAATTGGCTTTATTTGGAAATTATAATACGATTGGTTTTTAAGCTTGAGTGCCTGATGTAAGACTGGTTCTTGATGTAAGACATGTCCCAGAAAAGTCAGAACATGTTCGAATATTACGCAAAATTGGCAAATCTTATTTTAACTATATCTTTAGCTTTTTTGGTCATTATCATTATGGGAAACTTTTCTCTTTCTATACACTTTTTAGATATGTGAATTGGAAGGGAACTTGAATTGCAGCTGCAAATGCAGTGAATATGTTGCTGACACTCGACAAACGGCATTAATCAGCAATTTGTCAAATTTAAAAAAAAAAAAGTGTATTCAAAGATCGGTGTCTCAACTGCTTAATCTTATTTGTTTTCTGTACTACTTGAGTAGTGAGTAAGTATGTATGTTTGCAGTGGATACGTGAGGGGCAATCGGCTGTTGTTTTTATTTGTGTTTGGGTGCTTTTTAAGTGTTTTTGCGGTCCAAATATTTTTTTTTGCAATTTTTCATCAGCGATTTGTGCGATACTTATAGCATTTTAGCATTTTGGCCTATGAGCGATGTGCGAGCGTACGCCGAGAGACGACAGGCGGCAGACGACGCGGCGAGAGCCAAAAACTCGTGTAAAAATAGCTGTAAAATGCTTCTCGGCTCAAGGTTGCATTTGCCCCGCCAATTCCATATTGTGTGAGTCTTTCGAATGTTGTTTTTACTTGCTTCTTGGTACTAACTGATGTTTTCATTCTGATTTGTGCAATTCATTTGTTATTGTTATTTGGATGCATTGCGAAGTGGCGTTGAAACACAAAAAACAACAAAAATATTCATGTCCGACTTCCAGTTGCAAATTGTTTAATTATGTTTATGCACCTGTTCGTTATGTGATGTATGACGTATATGTTTGTGTATGTGAATGTGTGTGTGTGTGTGTGTTTGGGCAAATGGTGGAGCGAGTGTGCGAATGAATGAGTGCAGCCTAAGTTGGCAACTTTGACTAACTAATTTAAGTCGGAGACGGAAAATACTTTATTTTTTTTGCCTGACTTTGCATAATAACACAAAAAGTTGCAACTGCTGCCTTTCTCTACAGCAACAATGGCCAAAATCCGGATAGTTCACGGTCCACAAAGCACAGAGCAGCAGCTGACGCCAAACCACAGAGCCAAAGAGTTACACACAGTTCACATAAATTGGGTGTATGCTATATGGAGACAACTTGGGAACGGAACTGCTTGCTGCTGACCAGGAATTGATGCCAAAAAAGGGGCAGTGCTAAATTTGGCAAAAATGCTTTGCCATGAATTCGAGAAATGTCATCAACTAGAGGCGTCTCTGGGCTACCATCAAATGATGATGTTGCCAACTCTGCACTGCTTTGAGAGAGAAAGAGGCGTCGCTGCAATGCCATTGAAATATGGCAATGTGCCTGAAATACCGCAAATGATGCTACAACCACATGCACATATATTTTTATATGACTTGGAAACATGTAGCTAAGGTGTGGCACTGCAGCATTCTGCATGAAAGGAAGCACCAAGGAGGCAGGCAGACAATAGCAACAGATGCTGCAAATTAGTAACAGTATCACATTCGGATACCCAAACGAGTTGCCACTAAAAACATTCAGTTGCCAAGAGCAAAACATGTACACGCAACGCACACATAGACATAAAAAGCATATAAGGTAGCTGACCAAAAAGGGGTCGTAAATTGGCAGCAGTTGGAAGGAAGAAGGTGCTTAAATAGAAATGTTTCCAGCATTGCTGTAGAAGTTTCAGAAAATTCTAAGAATAGTGATAAACGGAAATAGTATATGCATATGTACATATGTACATAGGTACACCAAAGCGAAGTGTTAGTTGAAGACTATTAGCAGTAGTGGAAATATTAGTAAAAGTATTTGGAAAAATAGATAGGAATGCTATAAGCATTAGTTGTATTAGCATTATATATATTAGTTGTGCAAGATTTTGTACGATAATAGTAGTCATAACAGTAGAAGTAGTAGCTGTAGTAAGAGTAGTAGCATTACTTGTAACGGTAGTAGTAGTAGCAGTCGTAATAGCAGTAGTAGTAGCAGTACTAGTAGCAGTAGTAGTAGCAGTAGTAGTAGCAGTAGTAGTAGCAATAGTAGTAGTTGTAGCAGTAGTAGTAGTAGTAGTAGCAGTAGTAGTAAGTAGTAGCAGTAGTAGTAGTAGTAGCAGTAGTAGTAGTAGTTGCAGTAGTAGTGGCAGAAGTAGTAGCAGTAGTATCAGCAGTAGTAGTAGCGGTAAGTAGTCGCTGTAGTAGTGGCAGTATTAGTAGCAGTAGTGGAGTTAGTAGTAGTAGCAGTAGCAGAATTAGTGGTAGTAGCAGTAGTAGTATTAGTAGTAATAGTAGTAGCTGTAGTAGCAGTCGCAGTAATAGTATCAGTTGTCTAAACATTAAGTAGCAAAAGTAGCATTTAGCATTTAGGAAAGTAGCTAGAAAGTAGACATATAACGATTGGTAGCGCAAGATTCAATAAGCCAAGTTATATTAAACAATGTAGGTAAATTTGGTCAAGTATTAACAATAGTAGTCAAAGTTGTCTATTTAAATTTGTAGTCGTATGAAAGTTGTCATCAGAGCACCTAAAATCAGATGTTGATGATTCCACGTTTGTGTTCACCAACCATTTGCGAAGCGATAATTGTGACAAATGTGTCTGTTTTGGTGATATGATGGGAGCAGTAGTGGCATGGAGTCAAAAGTATTGATGTACCATGAAGAATGTGTGAATTTCGTGGATGTATGAATTGTGGTGATTTGATGTGAAGTATTGTGAATATTGTTGAACAGAAAAATCATATTCGTAATGAATTAAAAATAGAATACACATAATAATAGTGTACTGAATATCCAAACTGTTTTGGATAAATCGAATGTAATGCAACCAATATTCGAGATCAATCGACAAATGATTATTGGAGACAAGAAACCAATAAATCCATATAAACCTTATTCTTTACAGTTATTTAGTAATTTGATTGCATTTGATTGCGTTACTTACCTTTCGCTAGCAATGCTTGAGTTCCTGGACATTGACTTTGGTGACATCTCAAAGTCCGAATCGGAACGATATAGAAAGGATTCGCGACGTTGCGGTAAATTCTGTAGAACCAAACCAGCGCTGGGTGAACCGCCCTCAAGCGGTGATCGGGCGCCCTGGCCATTTTCTACATCGAAACTGCAAATGAATTCAAATTCAAACATTGATTAGTCGTACAGCTTGTTTAGTGTGTTCAGTTAGCTAGTTCAGTTACTTGGTTAGTTATTTGTATTATGCGGGCAAAAAAAAAATAAATAAATTGAGGGTCGACGTTTTTAGGCCAAACTTGAGTCGTGTTATAAATGGCTGACGGCCAAGTTGACTTGACAGTACACACGCCAAGTAAACTTTTCAGCCCCAAAAGTAGAACTGGGAGACAGGCCAAAAATTAAGTGGCTGGAGAGCAGCATTTAAGTTAGCTAGCGAGGGGGGGGGGGGTGTTGGTGAGGGTGGGGGCTGAGAGGCAATCGGGTTTAGATACAACAGCGTCGACAACCAACAGGAAACAGAAGCGTGCCTAACAAGGCGCTTTTAAAGTTTTTCAATTCGTTAGACATTTTCGCCCTTTGGTTTTTGTTCGGCTTTTGCTTTGTCTGCGGCATCATCGCCTTGCTTATGAAAACTTTTTGCGCCAACTCGGCGAAAAATGTTGGCGCCCACCTCCCACCACCACCACCACCCCCACCACTTTCACCCACCATCCTGTCACTGCCACTACAATAAACATAAAGCCAAACTCCACTCCCACACATAGCCCAGTTTATTGAGAACTTGGTGAAAGTTGACTTCGCCATAAAGTGAGTGAAACGCGTGTTTCTCTCTGGGGGCATGAAGTCGCACCAAAGTTGCGCCACACTGATCAAGTTGCCCAGATTTGCAAGGATCAAGTTGGCAAGTATGCCCAACCGCTAGATGGCGCCACAATGCCTGCAAAATCAAGCCATCAGCTTTCGGCTTAAACTATTGCCATTGAATATCTTTGCAGATGATAACGAGCAGGCAGGCATAAAAGCTGATTACACAAATTTGCTGAACATCACCAAATAAATGGCACACAAACTACTTATGACACACACATACACACAATCTATTGAGTAACAGGTAAAAGTTGCAGTTTGCTGCACCCACAGACAACAACATAAAGCGACAAGCAACAACAACAACAACAACAAAAACTACAACCAAGCATCAATCTAAGAGCATTGTCATAATTAAAGAAAATACTTTCACAAGCAAAAACAGCTGCCATCGTCCAGTAAGTTTTGATTGGTCGCCATGGGTAACTTGCTACTTTTGGGACGCAGCTGTTTCTTCTTATTCGCACAGTTATATTGTGGCTCCTGTTGCCCATTTGCCACCACCAGTGACAGAGCCACACAGCCACACCACCACACAGCCACACAACCACTAGCCTAGCACAGCGACGACTTGAAGGCCGCACTTTTGGCACCGAAAGTCGTAAAGAAAAATGATGTTTTAAGTAAAATTTATATCGGGGTCATTAAGTAAACTTGGCACAAAGTTGACGCTGGCTTCTTCTTGTTGCTGTTATTGTTGTTGTTGTTGTTGTCGTTGCTGTTGCTGTTGGCTGTTTCTTTTAGTTCTTTATGCTGCTGCTGCTGTTTCTCTGGCTGTTGCTGTTATTGTGCGCAACAATGTCACCATTTACCATAGCATACTTTTTAGCACTTTTCAAAGTAATGTGCAGGTCAAAAAGAAAGAGAGAGAGAGAGTGTGTGTGTGTGTGTGTGCGAGAGAGAGCGGAAGAGCACCATTTTTGTGTTTAGTTAGCTGGTTTTTCTGCTATTTTTTTTTTTTCTTTTTTTTTTGTATTGCTTTCCGCTTCTTATTTTCGTGGTTCATTGGCAACTCGGAAAAGTTGATTTCATTTAACATGCTTGCCACAAATACTAGTTGCCATCGAATTGAATACTTTGTAGATGCTTTCAGTGGTTGCTGCTGATTAAAATGTCATGTCAGAAAGTTCGCATTGTCAGCGGATTATACATTCACTCACTCACTCACTCACTCACTCATTCACTCACTCACTCAGTCAGTCAGTCAGTCAGTCAGTTAATCATTTCACATCCCGCTACTTCTTTCTTAACAAACTAATTAAGCTGTTGTGTTTTGGAGCTTAGCGCCTTACAGCCACATGCATATGTAGCTAGTAGTTGAATCTACGCCAAACACACAGCTATACACACGCACACACATATACATACACATACGCAGTGAGACACTCATCACAATCAGTTTGGGTCGTTCATTTATTTGCACATATAATTAGGCACATGAGGAGCGGCAGCCACAGGGCACATATTCCACACACTCACACTCACACACACACACCCCTGCCCCACATACTACAACACACAATATGACGCCCCTAACCCACTTGCTCCTTGTCTCTCTCTCTCTCTCTCTGTCTGGCTGTTTAGGTGTTGGCATTCAGCTGCTGGCGACTTGAAGCGTTGAACTATGCAAGCATAAGTCGCACTGATGAGCCACCACCACCCACTAACTACCAACTTTCAGCCACCACCCACCACCCACTTGACTTTAAATTTATTCAATTATTTAGCTGCTTGCTTTCGCTTTTGCTTAGCTTATCTGTTTTTTTGCTGATGTTTTTTTTTAATATTTGTAATTTTTTGCAGCTGATTCCTTTTTTTAGCCTTCTGCTCTGGATGAGTGATTAATTCATCGAGTTGGGGGAAGAAAATAAATAATTAATTAGTGCCAGAAACAGTGGCAGTACTAGTTGAAGCATTTAACACTAATGCACTGGCTCAAAGGCCAATGAAATAAATTCATTGAGTGCATGAATAAAAATGACCTTGGCCAGAGTATTCCCAACAGCAACAGCAACAGCAGCAACAGCAGCAACTGCAACTGCAACTGAATATGAAACAGAATCTGAAACCCAAAAACCAATCCAACGACACATGCAGCACTTGTGTGGCAGCTGCTTTTGAGGCAACACAAACGCACATACACACACACACACATAAAGAGAAATATGTATATGTGAAAAAAGCAAAACTATCACAAGGCCATTAACAAAAGCCTGAAACTGACTGCAGAGCGACGCTAAAAGCAGTAGAGATGGGGCTGTGCACCGTTGTGGTGGGAGATCTCCAAAAGATTTGGGCTGCTGGAGGCGCTGGCTGCCATTGCCGTTGCTTTGACTGTGTGTGCGTGTGTGTGTGTTTGTGTGCGTGTGTGTGAAAACCAAATTAAAAGTGCGAGCGAACAGAGTGCGATATGAAATGAGCACAGATACACAACACCACAGCATAATCATCATAGCATCGGTCATGCCACACACACACACACATACATACACACACAGAGACACCTACTTTTCCTCAGTCGCCTTGATGCTACCTTGGCTGTGGATGTGTGTGTGTTTTTCTTTTTGCTAAAAGGCAAAGTGCTGATGGGCTTGTCAACGTGGCAAAGGGGGACTTGGCAGGGGCACTCTGCCATGTGCAGCATGTGCATGTTGCATAATTTGCAAAGCAGCACCACCACCATCATCATCATCATCATCAACATCATCAACATCATCAAAAAGCAAAAAGCAGACAACTGATGCGTTTTGGACTGACGAAAGAAAATAGAGCAAAAAACCGCCAGTGGATTGGCATTTCATTGCGTCGCTCATTTGATTAACCATCGCAGCAGCTGTCGCTTATTAAGCACGCCCCAAAAAAAACCATAAATAAATAAAATAAATAAACAAATTGAGCATGCAACCATTTGGCAACACTGGCAAGCGCATCTAATGATTCACCCAAAACCAGGCAACTCAAGTAGAGCAACAAATTTGTTGTGCATACCTTTAAGTGGAAAAATTAAGAACAAAAAAAAAAGATACATTTTTGAATATTTGAGGAAGAGTATTTGCGTGCAGTGTTAATGGTATTTTAGTGTTTCCCCTTCATGCTCTGCTCAATTTTAATTGGTACACGAAACACACACACGTTTGACGCACGGATCGTGGCAGCTGCACAGATGCCAGGGCAGAAGATCAAATACTTTCTAGCCACCACTAATCAGCCACATTCTCAGGCACTTCGTTGCCGCATTCGCATGTTGACTGCAGCTAGTGGCAACAAGCCGCTGCGCATTGAAAAAAAAACAACAAATTATATATATATAGAAAAAAAAAATGATTTGAAAAAAGGGAAAGAAATTAATCACCAAGGAACATAAAAAGTTGTTTGACATTTTTATAAAATGTATAAAAAATGTGCAACATTTTTACTTAATTTAATTAATTAATTAATTTTAATATTAATTCGCTATAATATTTAAATCTTAATATCATATTTAAATTGACCTTAGACAGAGAATAATAAAAAGTTTATTTGGTTGCCACATTGCAGCGTGAAGTTGTTGCCACGCAACCCCAATGTTTAATTTTTGTTATGGCAACTCTGTTTGAAGCAGGCAAACAATGAGAATGTTGTCAAATAACATTTACGTTTTACAGTTAGCCACATCAACTCATTATCTGCGCATCTCAGTATAAACCGTGCAACACACACAACAGACAGGAAGGCAAACAACTATCTGCTGCGGCTTCTGCTTGTTTCAGGTGCCAGATGAAGCCACATACCAAATATGGCGTTTCAGCGACAGCTGCCTCAACTGTCCTTTGCGAGGATGTGCGCAACTTTACCACAAGGCGCCGCAATCTGCTGTATTTGATGCACCGCTATTTGCAGGAGAATGGCTATTATGGCACTGCCGAGGCGCTGAAGGGCGAGGGGAAGCTATCCGAGGAGTACGAGCTGTGCGACAATATTGACCTGGATGCCATCTATTTGGAGTATGCCAGCTTCTTCAACATGAAGTTTGGTAAATATCCCCGCATACTCAAGAAGATGGCGCCCAAACTCAAGCTGGAGCTCAACTCGACAACGAAGCCACCTCTCAAAGAGCAGTCGCCGTCGCAATTGCAGTTGCAGTCGCAAGCACAATTGCAGTCGCAGCAGCAGGCATGTTGGCATGCGGGCATTGGAGCTGCCACAGCAGCGGCAGCTGCCAGTTTGACAGCGGAAGCAGGACAACAACCCGGACAACTAAAGGCGAGCAGTTTGCCGTTGCATGTCAAAAAAATGGAGACTGTCGAAACGTGGCCCACGCAGGACTCGAAACGTCTAAATGCACTAAGCGAAGTGGAGCATGGACATGCGGGCGACGATGCACTGTTTGACTCCCTGGAGTGGCAATCGCTCGCAGAGCTCGTCAAGACGAGCATCCTATGCGAGGACATCAAGCTGCGCTGGACGGACATCTGCGGCAATCAAAAACCAATCGAGCTGGTCAAGGAAGCGGTCCTCACGCCCATCGAGTATCCGCAGCTATTTGTGCATGGCCTGAAGCCCTGGCGTTCGCTGCTGCTGCACGGACCACCGGGCAGTGGCAAGACCTTGCTGGCCAAAGCCCTCTACGCGGAGACGCGTGGCCTTGTGACCTTCTTCAATATCACGGCCAGCATTATGGTGTCCAAGTGGCGCGGCGAATCGGAGAAGATATTGCGTGTTCTCTTCCACATGGCGGCGCGTCGAGCCCCATCGGTCATATTCTTCGATGAGATTGAGAGCTTGACCTCGAGGCGCGATCGATCGACGGATCATGAGTCATCGAAGCGTTTCAAGAACGAGCTGCTGCAGCTGCTCGACGGCATGGAGCATACGCTGAGCGGTGTCTTTGTGCTGGCCAGCACAAATCTGCCCTGGGACATTGATGATGCATTCCTGCGACGCTTCGAGAAGAAGCTGCTCATCCAGCTGCCCAGCGCCGCCGAACGCACCACACTCATCCAACATCTGCTTGGCTCAACTGTCAGCCTGACCGGGCGGCTGACGGAGCTGCTGGTGCGGCTATCCGAGCACTTTACCGGCGACGAGATTCGGCTCGCCTGCAAGGAGATCAGCATGCAGCGCATGCGTTCTGCCACACGCGGCAGCAAGGCGACAACAACGACAACAACCAAACCGGAAACCAGTCAAGAGGCGTTGCTGGAGCGGGCCTTCAAACAGATTAAGCCGCTGGGCATAAAGCTGCTGGCCAAGCACGAGCAGTGGCAGCAAGAGAACGGATCCTAATTGAAACCATTTAAAATTTAGCACAATTGCATTGCATCATTGACCACGTTGTAGACTTCAATAAAAATGAATCTTAGGGCGGATAACGAATTAAATGCCAAGAGACAGCAGCAGGGTGGGTGATGGGGGGGGGGATTGGGGGGGGGGGGGGCAGTGACAATCGATGTTTATCATTTATTGCATAAGGATAACGCTTTCTATTTTTATATCTAAATTCAATGCACCAATGGAAAATAGTACATACATTAGAGCAAGACGAAGAAAGAGCGAGAGTGAGAGAGTGAGAGAGAGAGAGGGAGAGATATTATCACATGTGGATTGAAACTAGGATTAGGATGCATTACCTTCCCGTTGTGCGACGCCTCGCTCCCGCGATGGTCATCCGGGAGACATAGCGTCGAATGCGACCGCTGGAACGGCGCTGGGTGCTGACCGGCAGCGAGCCAGCCATCGATTTGACACTGTACTCGGTCGCTGTGGAGCTGCGACGATCGCTGGCGATCATCACATCGGAGCAGAGGGATGACGACATTATGGACGCAGCCGAGCGACGTTTGCCGCCGGTAAAGGTGCCCCCACCACTCGAGGATGTTGTCGTCGCCGAGCTATCGGAGCGGGAGAAGAGTGAGGAGCGTTTGCTGCGACTGCCGGCTGATGTGCCCGCGGCATCCTGAATATTGCTATAAAACTCCTCCGTTTCGCGATCATAGCTCTCATCTTCGTCATCGTCCAGCGGCGGTCGCTCCTCATCCTCAAACTCCTCCGCTTCTGTGGCCATCGTGTCGCTGCGCTGCGTCATTTCGCGTCGCCCATTCGATGAGGAGGAGCCACCCGTTGCCTGCAGCTGATAATACTCATGCTGGCCATGGCTAAAGTCACGCGATCCTCGCGATCGGCTGCTGCTGCTGTTGTTATAGTTGTTATTATTGTTGTTGTTGCTGTTGTTGCTGTTGCTCAGCATGCGATATGGCGCCGTTGCCGTTAATGAGCCCGAATTGCTTGTCGTGCTCGCCGCGCTCAGCGAGTGACGCTTCATCGATGAGCTGCTCAAGCCAGGACTAATCGATGCTGCTCCTCCTCCTCCTCCTGCTCCACGGCTCGTTCCCGTCTCCGCTTCGCCATCGCTTTCGCCGCCGCCGACGCTGCCGCTGAATGTGACCTCATGGAATTTGGAAGATTTGCGACGGGCTCGAGGCAATGGCTCTGCATGGCTGCCATGACCATTGCCCATCGCTGAGATGGAGGGGCGTGGCCCATTGTTGTTGTTAAACTGTTGTTGCTGCTGCTGCTGCTGTTGTGGCTGCTGCTGTTGCTGCTGCTCCTCGTCATCTGTTGCGGGCATTAGGGTCAGCGCCAGCGGCTGGCGTCCCGCAGCAGCGGCATAGGCTCGATGGCGACTCCAGGGAAAGGCGCGTATAAATGCAAAGATGATGAAGAGCGTAGCAATCATATTGTTGCAGTTGCAGTTGTGGTTGCGAACGCCTGCTGCTGGTGGGTTACATGCACACGCTGTCTATATCCAGTGGGTGGTGTTTGTTGTCTAGTTTCTCTCTCGAAATCGAAGTTTGTTTCGTAATTTGTCATTCACTTGTTTGGTTCGTTTCGTTATGTTTAATTTAACACTAGTTTTACACGAATGAGACACAGGTTGAGATAGAGACAGAGAGATAGAGAGAGAGAGAGAGAGAGGCAGAGACAGAGACAGAGAGAGACGCGTACAGCTCAGTTGCGGAAAAGTAAGTTTAGCTGACAAACAGATACAAACACCAGCATAAAACCAGGAGAGAGTTATATAGAGAGAGAGAGAGAGAGAGAGAGAGGGGGAGAGAGAGACAGACAGCGAGAATTGAATAGAGAATGCAGAGATTTATGTATTTATTTAAGTTATCACAACTAGCAACATCAGAATAAAACAAGAATTCGAAAAATCATCTTTAGCAGCTAAACAATTTATAATCAAGTTCGACAAGCGGTTAACATTGACAACAAGTTGGCTAAAACAACTGACAGGCAAAACAACTAAAAGCAAAATCAAAGCCAAGGACAAACAGAGCAGCAGCAGACGCCGCTGCGTCAATTGAGCTCTCGTTGAGTCCTTGTCGGGAAAATAATGAAGTTTTACTGGATCCTCGCTCAATGGCTGCCTAACGCCAACGACCGTTGATGCAACCGCTGCAGTTGCTGCTCCGACGAGGATTCTCGCTGCAAGAGCTACGTTCGCCGCAATTGAATCGGATACCTTTGGTGCTGGAGGCGGCCATCGATCGAACACTGAACATGGACGACACCTTTGTCGATCTGTTTGTAGAGACACGTGCACCACAACCAGCAAGCCCAACCCGCAAATGAGTCAGTGGAGCTTTTTTCCCTGACCGACGAGGAGGATGAGACGAAGCAGCAGACGCCACAGCCAGCACCTGTCCCAGCCCCATGCTATGATCCACGCTCGCCAAGCGTTGGCATCGAGCGGACGCCCATCATTTTGTGTGAGGAGCGCGATAGCCAAATGTTCGAGAAGATACTGAAGACGCTGACACCCAATCTCAACGCGGAGAGCAGCATGGCCTCCTTTGTCAGTGCCTCCGCAGAGCTTGGAGCACTAAGCGTGCCCCTCTCTTTTTTCTATATTCGATTAATTGCCTTTAAAATCATCACATCAATTAATCATTTATCATCTGATCCATATATATATGCTAACTGACATCTAGTTAAATAAATCACTAAGCCTTAGTTAAAGCCAACGAGAATGACAAATCAAATAGATTCTATAATTAATAATGGTCATAAGCTAAAAAACACAACTGGCATTTTATTTTGAAAAGATAATTTAATCTTCGTGCACGCTTCAATTGATTGAGTGGAGTGCGCTGAGTAATGATTGACAGTCTGATTGATTCGCTGATTGACTGAATTGACGATTGAGTGGCTTTTGAGTGCGCCTCTTGCGCAATTTTGATGGATGTGATTATGATATTCAATGCACAATTATGGCACGCATCGCAATTGCACAGCAGTCTGCACAAATAATCACACACACACATAGACACACACACAGACACGCACACAGACAAACACACACACACAGACAGACAGACAGACAGACACACACAGCGACTATCACGCGCCACAGTTTCAGCACCCGCCTTCTGCAACTCTGCATCTCTTATTGCAAACACACTCATTTAATATGAATTATACAATGCAGCTGCCACATGCGGCATGACCCGTTATTGCTGTTGCCTTGTTGCATTGTTGAAAAAACAAAAGGAATAGACATATACTTTATGGGTATATAATATAAGCAGTTACTATGCAATTGAGTTACTTGGTTGCCCCGCCGACATTACAAATTCAATTATAATCAGAAATGATTTAAAAATGAGCACGAATTACAGCTACAACTGTGTTAGCAAGGAGCAAGAAGCAAGGAGCAAGCAGCAAGGAGTAAGGAGCAAGAAGCAAGGAGTAAGGAGCAAGAAGCATGGAGCAGGAGCAGTCGTAAAAGTTGCAGCTGCCACATCAATAACAACGGCCACCACTAACGAGGTCTGCGGTTAAGAAGAGGCTCAAGTAGTCAGCCTGCAATTGGAATGGCTTTGCTTCCTTTGTGCTTTCGCCCAGGTGCGCCTGTCAGTTCGCCAGTTCGTCAGTTCGTCAGTCAGACAGCTGCCTGATGGCAATTTATTTATGGGCTATATTTTAATTAAATTAGAACTGCAGCTGAGTAATTGGTTTGCCATTATTATCGCATTATTATGAAGCTCAATTTGTAATGTCCGCTGTCGTCGATCCGGGCTCATATCTCTCGTTGCTGTAGCACACACACACACACGCACACACTCAGCAACACACACAGCAACATACATCGTCAACTGGTGGCAAGATTACCACGCAACACTTTTTAATTTGTTGAAATTGAATTCCAACAAGAGGTGCCTGATAGACTGCCACCAGCCAGGTGGATGGATGATATTTTGCAGCAGAGGGGATGGGGGGACAGTGGGTGGGGGTTGATGGAAGTGCGCTCCTGGTAACTGGACCGAACGGATATTAAAGTGAATTAAGTGTAGCAAAGCCGCACGTGCCACAACCGAGAGAAAAGTCTACAGCAAAACTTGATTAACCTAGAATAAATTTAAGACTATTTATAAAGCTGCAGTCGAAAGAGCTCAACTGAAAAGTACTTGAAGCCACAATATATATATCTATAGCTGATATATATAGCTGATATTAGTGCGTTCAATATGAAATACGTGTTGGTCAACTGAATCTGTGTCTTATCCGAACTGAAGGATTTTGGTATCAATTGATCAATAATTTGCCAAAGGCTAATTAGATATTGATTCCTGTTTATCTTATCAATTGTGTTGTTTATTGCTAACGGCAATCGATTTCTATATCTTATATCTTATATCCAAATTAGTATATTCAAATACATATACAAATTAAGCAAATAAGCTTTGAATGCCTCTTCAAGTGTTGAGAAAACCCATCAAGTTCTGGCTAAGTAAGAATGCATAAGGAAAATCTATCCAAGTTAATTTGCTACATAATAACTATTTAAGCCGAGTTTTGAAATTTGGTTAACGTAAATCATGACTTAAGCAATTGGTAAGCCTTTAAGTTGAAGCCGAGTTCCACAATGTATAAAACACATCTAGGAACAATAACTGCTCTACGTTGGCGCTCTGATTTACGACAGAGTAGTGCATACATAAAATGTGAGTACACCAAATGTGTGTGTGTGTGTGTTTGTGTGGCTGCCACAGCCAGAGCCACTGGTGCACAGGTGAGGGCATCAATTTTAGTAGCCATAGCCAGACTTCTAGCTAAGGTTTGAGACCTCAGTTCAGCTTTCAGTTCGGCGACTCGCTGGATTGCTTATCGCGCGCAGCAGGCAGCCCCAGTCAGCCCCAGTCAGCCAGTTTACTGTTTAAGTGTTGGCAAACAAGCTAGAAACTGTTGGGGCTCCTATTCTCTATATATATATATATAGATATGTATATATATGTTTTTCTTGTTTGGTACGCCTTGGGCACTGCTTAGCTACTTTTACAGCGACTGCGCTCGACAAGCGCCGCCTGGCTACATATTTCCTTTCAATTCGTTTTCTTTTTCTCATCAGCTTTCTTTGGCAACTTATTCCAGTTTTTCTACACACACATACACACACACACTAAAGTAGAGCAAACAAAAAAAAAAGCGAAAAAATGAAAAGATTTCTTCAAGTTGCAGCATCAGCTAAGCAAAGCGGTGGCAGCAACAGCAGCAGCAGTAGCAGCAGCCGCCGCAGACAACAGTAGCTGCCGGTCCAATCTACGGACACCACCACTTAGCCCCCCTCACCTCACCCCTCAAATAGCGTTCCGGTGACGCTTATCCTCCCCCCCACAACCAACAAGCTTACAAATTCAGTGCTGAGCATGTTGTTGTTGTTGCTGGCGCACTCTCGGGGGCTAAATTTAAGTAGCAACAAATCACTTCATTGTTTGCGTGTTTACATAATATTTATACATTGTATTTGTGCTCCTGCTCCTGCTCCCGCTTCTGCCCCCAGCGCCCTCGCCTCCTACACGCTGTTGACACGCTGCGCGCCATGTTCATTAATAAAGCGCAACCAAAAAAAATACAAAGAAATAAAGAAAATAAGGAAAGAATGCTGCGATATTTTCTCGCTGGCCAGCGAGGCCGGCACACAAAAAACTGTCAGACAATCTGAAAAAGGACTTCAGACTGCTCGTCGCCAAACAGCCAAAAAAAACAACAAACAAAAACAACAAAAAAAAATAGTGAGAAACTGGTCAGGAAAACAAAAAAGCAACGACAGCTGCAGCTGCAGACTACTCGATTAGCAGACATCCTGTGGCAGTGCCCCAGATACAACTGTGGCCCACATAGCATAATCTAGATATAGATTGCGCAAATGTCCGATTCTAATTATATTCAAGAGCTACTCAGATAATGATAAAGTTACAATAAATCAATTTAGAACTCTAAAGTATACAATTACAACAAATGTCATTCAAAATGTTGACTTCCTGAAACACATATGCAAATTAGAGTGCACAACGTGATTATGCCAATTTTTTAAAGCGATATATCAACAATGAAGGATTGCAAAAAACGGCTGTAAGCGTTTTGCCAGTGTTTTTGTGAAAGTCATGTTTCTTGGATGACAAATGTGGCGCGACGTGCCAATTTTAATTATATATATATCCAGCACAAGTCGTTGATCTATTCAGTTATATATATATAAATGACGTCAAATAGGTCGCAGCTTTAAGCAAGCAGAGCAGGACCTTTAAAAGCTTTAAGAGGCAGATGCAGGCGAGTCACTAAATGTGAGTGTGTTTGTGTGTGTGTTTGTGTGTGTATGTGTGTGTAGCTGCACTTAAGTTTAGAACAGCAGCATAAATAGCAGCAGCGGCAACATCATTATGATGATTGCTGCAATCATTAGAAGTATTCATGACGTCGTCATCGTGTCCTGTCGTGCCTCATAAATAATGTAGCACAATATATATATATATGTATACATATATATATATACATATATACACTAAGTATGTGCAAAATACAAAATCCAAAATGCCAAATACGCTTAATGCAAAAACATGTTTTATACATGGCACTGAAGCAGCGAACAGCGAACAGAATGGAAGGGTGGTAAAGAGGTCAGCCGTGCTGCTCTAGTAAGTCTCTAAGTGTGAGTGTGTGTGTGTGTGTGCGTGTGCGTGTGTGTGTGTGTGTGTGTGTGTGCGCGTGTGCGTGTGTGTGTGTGTGTGTGTGTGAGACTAAGTGGGGTGTGACCAAGTGCATTAACGACAGAGTGCATTGCATAATGCATAAGCATATTTTGGTGGCTAAGCGATTGGTTCGTTGCCCGCTGCGACAACATTGCGTATGCGCAATTTCAGCAATACTCAATGCAAACCATTCAATACACATGCAAATATCCATATATATAATACAAATATATATATATATATATATATATATATGTCTGCATGTGGCACTTATCTTTATGCAACTGCATCACCCCGATAAGCAAATTCAATTATCGCTTGAGCATCAGCAATCGTTGAACGTATTTCATAATTTACGGCAATATTTCGCTAATGGAAAATGTACGATGACTGGCGGAACTTACTTTAACAAGAACAACACACATACACACCCATACACACACATATACACATATATATATACATATACAATTAATGTTGTACATATATGCAACTGAACTTTAAACACAATTCAAATTTCAGGCTAAAGATTTGTGGCAACTAATCTTTGCTTCTCGATTGTATTCTTCTTCTTCTGACAAAATTGTCCAAGTGATGCAACAATTATGTATCTCTTTATAGTTTAGTCTAGATAATTTCCAGATACTACTCAATACTACACTTAAAGTGGGAAATAGAATTTTTGCACAAACTAAAATCCTTAAAAAGTGCAGGCCAAAATTTGTGAGTGATACAAACTGGTAAGAGAAAAGTGGGAAACGGAATTTTTGTCAGATAAAATCATAAAATAATGGTAAATAAAAAAAAAGTGTAGCTTTAAGGTTATAATGTAAAAAGTGGCCAGCTCGAGGGAATTGGGACAAATACTCATTAATAATTAGTAATGATTTATTAAAGTCTCCAAGGCGATAATCGTCTGTGTTAAGTACTTGATAGACACTGAGAGAGAGAGAGAGAGAGAGGGAGAATGTGTGAGA